>JARHVA010002017.1:1967500-2657500 GCA_037957365.1 Torreya grandis
GTATTAAACCACACTTATCTTCATCACATTGCCAATATTCTTGCCTCATTTGAGAAACACAATACTAGATTTGGCTCCCATATTCTTTGCACCATGGGTTATTGAAAGAGGTTTTTGGAAAACGTGAACATGGCATTCTGTCACCTATCCATATTGTTCATTAAATTTCTCACCATGGCATTATATATCAAGAATGTGATCCTAATTCTTTATTGGCACAATGTTTTATGAGATCTACACTAGTTTTTTTCACTCTGCACTTCTAGAAGATGTGGAATGACACATCCATACTAAATTTAGTAATTTCAGCTCTTCATTAGATATTTATTATCACAATATACTTAATCTTGAGATTACTAAGCCATCTTTGGATTCTATCATACAAGAGAGACCTAAGATTGCTTATGTAAGGCTTACTGTAACTTTCCCTTCTTTAATTCATAAAAGACCTAAGATTTCTTATGTTATGCATTAGAGTAATAACACATATTGTGGGATGAGCACTCATTTAATTTTTAAAACTACTCTAATATTAGTACAATGTAGGTTCTAACATCAAAATTTGATAACAAAGAATGCAGTTTTGTATTGTAGATTTGGCTGCAGGGGATTGCTCTTCACTTCATGGTTTAAAATTGATGTGTGATCATTTTTATTATTATATAAAGTATATGAATAATGAACATAAAATCAACACTTCACCTAAAAATTTAATCCATAGCATGGTTAACTTAAGGTAAATCTAATAATGTCAGTCAATGTTTTAATATTCCATATGAAATCAATCCATTCAAGGATGATTTTTTGTGTGATGTGGCATCCATCAAGTTTTGTGATTTTTTTCTTGGGAATATGTACTTGTGGGATTGAGGTGGAATTTATTAGTTAAATACCCATAATGTCATCATCACATTTGGAAAGCAATTCTATAGGAAGCATGAGATCCCTCCTATGATTTAAATAGGTTTAATTAGTGGAAAGCAGTGTAGCTTAGATATTGGTCACACTAAAACATTTATGCTAATGGTAATTAATAAAAATATCACATGATATGACATTACAACCATGCAATCCACTATATGGAATGGAATTGTACATCAACAAGTGGTGTATGTCTAAAAATATTACACAAATGTCTTTATTACGCCTAATGGGGTGCACCTACAGACTAGGTGATACATCCCATTGATTTTATCCCTATGAGAACATTACTAAATGGAACTGTATATAGACATTCATTTTTTGAAAATGATGATATCAAGTGAAAGATCCAAGAGTGAATCTAAAAAGCATATGTTTAGACCATCACTTCACCTTTTATAATCTCAATCAATTTAGTTTGAAATAAATATAAGACATGTTGATTGTGTATTTAATATATGGCCCTTATTAATATGCCTATCAAGAATATGTATCTACCCCATGCATTGATGATCACCTATACTAGCTCAAGGGAGAAAATTTATTCATAAATATTGATATAAGCTCTTGGTACAATCAAGTACTCATTTGACCAACATTTTTAAGACAATATCTATGTCCCAAGAAGGTCTATGAATGGTTAGACATGTCTTGTGGCTTGACCAATTTAATTTAAATGTTTATGTAGATGGTGAATGATATCTTATAACTAGTCATTGATTGATTTTTGGTTAGTTAGTTAGTTAGGGGAAATCCATAGTTTCAGTAAAACATGGGAGGAAGTTTTGCAATAAGTTCAAAAATTTATTAATAACCTACACAATCATAAGATATATGCTATCAAGACTCGGTGTTATTTTAAGGGGCCCATTTATTTGTAAGGGGTGATGCATGACCTTGATACAAAGGGTCCCATTTAGTTTCAAGGGGTGATGCATGACCTTGACAATGAGTAGAAACAACTACATAAGAGAAATTTGGAAATTTTTGATTTAAAAAAAAATGTAACATGATATAAATGGTAGATTCAAAAGTCTTCAAATCTTTAAGTCTCTCCACATTTATTTAATGGTGTGAAAATATTCTTAATAAATCAAAATTTATGGAAATATATCATAATATAAAATCAGAAAATACCTAGAAATGTTAACACCAATAAGGTGGCCCAATTTGATTGACTATTACTAGCAATTCCTCTTGAAATAGAAATATTATTATTTATAATTATCATATTCATGTGCGTATATATGTTTAAAGGATATTATTAATTTTATTTGACTTTTAAAATTTATATTATTCACATACCTATGTATGTTGAATGGATGTTAATAACACATTTAACTTTAAAAGAAGTATACTATCATTAGTTTCTCTCTAGCTATAAGAAAATTACTTGCCTTATTATAATTCATAATAGATGGGTGATATATTTTCCATAGAAGTTATTTTTTTAAAGAAATTATCTTATTATCTTAGAATAAAACTAAGTTTATTACTTTTAAAAATTTATCCCAATTCAGTGACAGGAGTTAACTAGCTTTATTATAACATATTGATTATGAATAATTGGTCTATTGTCAACCCTTCAACATTTTTCATTTTTTTTTTGGGAATTTGTAAAAGAGGCCTATATTTCCCATTGAGCATGCTTTCTATCTCCTATTAAATGTGTTTCTTTTCATTTATTTTTTAAAGGAAATTCTTACTTGGAATTTTTATTTCAAAAAAATGCATATGTAATAACAAGAATTGTGTAGTAGCTAGTTCTGACTTTTGTATTTAAAATTGTTGAATTTTCATATAAATTTACAATGTAAGCTTGACACAACAATGAATGATACCCATGGATTAAGTATTATTAGTTAGAATGATAATATTATTGGCTAGGGTGAAATCTATAATATGCTTACTTTGACAAGGACTAGCAAGATGTTTGTAAGCTATTAGAGTTTGTAAGCTTATTTAAAACTTAATTTGAATGTACCCACTATCTAGTTTTAAAATAAAATAATGGGACAATATTAAATTTAAATATGATCGATAAAATTATACATGTATTGGACTAAATATGGTAATAATAATTATATTTGAAAGTTATTGAGACAATGATTAGAACATAGAAAAGTTACATTCAAAAGTATTGGACACTCATTGAGTGATAAGTATGCATGGTTATGCATATAATAATTCTATTATAACTTTGTATTAGTTATAAGTAAATTTTATAAATATTTAACAATAAAGAAGCATAGAGGATTATATGATATTTAATTAAGATGTTATAGTAGTTATAATATAATTATCAAAATAATGTGAGTTATATAATAAATGTAAAAAATTTATAGGATATATGCCATATTTAAATATTTTTAAGTACTTAAAATGGAAGGAGAACAAAAATATAACCAATAAAATTATATCAAATCAATGTTCTTTCTATCCATAAATATTGAAATAATATTTTTTGTGAAAAATTAAAATAAGATAATTACAATACTATATGTCAAATCAATGCTTTGTCTACATATAATTAATATTTTGATGAATAAAAAAATATTGTCATATTTATCATTTCTAAAATGAGTTTTTAATTAATATATTGATATAAATAAAATATTCTATACAAATATGTACAGAAATATTATTTAATATATAAAAATTAAACTCTAAAATTGAAAAAACATTGTCTTATCAAATATTTTTATTGATTAGATTTTTTTTTTTTTTTTAAATTATTCAAGTGATTGTCATAGTACCCTGCAAAGTTGAAAATTTCTATAATATTGTTATAAATCATAGTGGAATAAAACCTTCCATCAAATACCAAAATCACGTGCATCACATGAGTTGCCCACACATTTAATTTCACTTAATCATTCAAACTAACCTTCAATGCCTTTTCTCCATTATCTTCCTAGGAGAGTCTTCAACCCTGGTTACCGTTGTTTTCTAATCATACCCTCATTTGTTTCTCTCTTTGTTTCTACAGGCCATTCTTATCAGAAAAGATGGCTGGTATGGTTATCTCTGGATTTGTTGGTGTGGGCATCCAAATGGCAATTAATCAGATTCTTGGACACATCAACATTTCCATCGAATATAAGGAGTTGGAGTCCCTCAATGACTTACTTCTCACTCTTCAAGATATCAACTCTGCCATGGAAAATCTTCTTCAGCAAGCATCTGAAATGGTTCAACATTCATGCACAGGGGCAATACCAAGTTATGATGTATTTTCTCGTTATAAGCTGAGTAAACGGATAAGTCGTACAATTTCAAGAATAAAAGAATATCGAGAAAATGCAGCATCCATTGGCATTACAATTCAGCTTGTGCAATCACTAAGCCTTCTTCAGCCTTCGAACAGTGACATTGCAGTGCCAAGCAGCACCGCGGCACTTTTGAGAGAAGGGATAAAGTATGTAGGAAAGCCACTTATTGTGGGGCAAGATTCGGCATTTGCAAGACTTGAGGAATTGCTGCAGAGCTCATCCCGGATCGGTGTGCTCGGCATGGGCGGCGTGGGAAAAACTCTGCTTCTCAAAAGACTCTTTAACAGTAACCAGGTACAAGATCTCTTTGTTAATGGTTTATTGCTTTGGCTCACTGTTTCACAGAGTCCGTCTTTCAGAGCTCTTAGAAATGATCTTGGTGGTCAGATAGTATTCAAAACAAATGACAATTTCGACCCAATGATGAGCGAGGATGATACCAAATTATGGTTGAATAAAAAAATGAGCCAAGTCAAGTTTGCCTTGTTTGTAGATGATGTTTGGGGTAGAGGTGCAATCTTGTTGGAGGAGTTGGGTGTGCCACTACGGGCTGTCTCAAGTGTGATTATAGTGAGTTCCAGAAATAGCAACGCGCTTATAGAGATGGGCGTTCCAGATTCATCCATGGTCCGAATGCAACAGTTAATTGACGATGAGAGCTGGCAATTGTTTCTTTCCCATGCTTTTCCACATAACGATGAAAAAATACCTACAACCATTGATGAAGAAACAGCGAGGGGCATTTGCAGAGTGTGCGGGGGTCTCCCCTTAGCTCTCAAAGTAACAGGGCGGGCCATGGCTGGCGTCACCAACTCAGAGGGATGGCAATTCAGATTAAAGAAGCTGCAGAATGCGGAGTCCATCGAGGACGGGGACCTTGCGGACTCGCTGTACGGTAGGCTGCGATTAAGCTATGATACTTTGGCAGACCTCGGCATTTCCTTTCAATTGTGTTTTCTCTACTTCGCTGCATTCTCCGAAGACCAAGTCATCAGTACTCGATATGGTAGTAAGATGTGGTTTGCAGAAGGCTTGCTGGGCAGACACGATCCATATAAACAAGGACAGGCATACGTCGATGTCTTAGCCGATCGTTGTCTGATTGAACCAGTCTTCAACGACATAGACGGGCGAGTGATCCGTTTCAAGGTGCATGATGTCCTTCACACATTAGCAAGACAGATTGCTGAGACGGAGGAGAATTGCTTCTTTTGTCCAGGCGGAGGTTTACAAGAATTTCCAGCCAATGAGTATTCGGGACAAGCAAGAATTTCTTTGAAGGACAACAAGTTGAAGTGCGTTCCGAGTACCTTCAGAGGTCCGCATATCCGTTCGTCGCTACTTTCCAACAATCCTCATTTGAAAAAAAATCCCAAACAGGTGATTGGGAGTATGACCTCTCTCACTGTGCTTGATTTGTCATACACATCCCTTGAGTCCTTGCCACAAACCATAGGATGTTTAAAACATTTGGTTTCCAGGTGTGCCAATCACTACACTATCCAACTCTGTTACGGCCCTTAAAAACCTTCAAATACTAAATCTTTATAAATCACATATTAGGTCACTGCCATCCAATATTCATTGTTTGAGCTCTCTAAGAATATTGATTGTTAGCTATTGTAAAAATTTGCAGTGCTTACCTTATGGAATCTCACAACTTAAGTCTCTGGAGTCCTTGAAGATAAAAAATTCTCCAAATGCATGGTTAAAGACGAAGCCGAACAGGGGGAAAAGGCGTCCACTCTTAATTAATGATTTGAACGTTCTTTTAGAACTCAAAACGCTTCAACTCAGTTATAATGGGGAATCAATTCAAGGAGGAATGTTGGGAAGCATGATGCAGATGGAGTCCCTGAATTTGAAGCTGCCAAATATGAAAAGCCTACCGTTTGACATGACTGTCATGTCTAAATTGAGGACTCTCGAGTTGAATTGCCCTCAGTTAGTCAAAATGGAACGTCCCCTCTGTGGACTTCAACATCTGAGGTATCTTAAATTGTATGAATGTAGGATGTTGAAACAACTACCAGACTTGCATAATCTTGTGAGCCTTCAACAGTTAGATATTGTGCGGTGCAGCAACATAGAGAAATTGCCCAAGGAATTTGGTGAGAAGGGAGCGTTTCCCAAGCTGGAGATATTGTACAGGAGTTACCAGTAGTGGAAGACGAAGCAATGTCTTCACTTAAAACATTGTCGTTGGTGCAATGTGACTCGTTACTAATATTACCGGAGTGTTATTGGAAATTGAAAAACCTGGTTAAGATAAGAGTATATGGTTGCTCAACCATTCTCAATATGATGCAGGAAAACCCCATGTTAGGAACAAAAGAGGTCCAAACACTCACAATGTCTACGACAGATTCCCAAATAGCAGTGGAGCGCATACACAAAATGGTGAAGAACAATGAACTTAGGTGGTATGAGGAGTCGCACAGGGAGTTCTGGTCCAACGACCCCTTCCCTTTTTTTACTACAATTTTTCTTGACATGTACATTTCATATTTTTAAATCTTTATATGCAATATAGTTATCACAAAGTCTATTAGTTTGCATTTAAATTTGTGTTTGATTAAAAATATATATATCTATGCTTTGAAAAATTAATAATGATAATTTAATTGTTACTAAATGTTATTTAATAATATTGTATATTTAATTTTAATTATTAATATTTATTACTTAGAATAGTTCATATTTCGAATATTAGTTATTTTTAAAGAAATAAATAATATTCAAATTATTTAAGATCTTTTTAATATTGATTTGAAGGAAAGGAATGTTGGTAGTATATCAAAGCCTTTTTTCATCTTAATGCCAAAGTATTAACATATATGTATCTAAAATGTATGTCATTGAATGGTCTAAGTAGTTTATTTGTAATAGCTATATAATAATGTAAAGTGTATTTTAATTAATTTCACTATTAAAGATATTATACACATTTTAAAATGGTCTCTAAAAATTATTATTGATTACATTGTATTATTTAAAAATATTTATATATTAATTAATTGTTAGTATAAATTAAATATTATTAATAACTTTTATCCTTTTTTCTTCGTGTTTCCTCCGCTTTTATTTTAATGTATTTTTTTTGAGGTCCTCAAAAAAAAAATGCTTCTTCTTTTGCAAAAAAATGTCTTTAAATATGTTAGAAGCTCCCTTTTCTTATTTTTTTACCCATGAATACATAATTTTTTGTTTCTAGGGTAGTATGCCCTTATGGTTATTATATAGGTTTAATTTGTTGGTAGCCCTTTAGCTTGTTGGCCCTTTTTTGACCATATAAATACTTTGATAAATTATTTGGTATGTCATATTTATCTTTGTAGATATTAAATTTGGGTTTTACACGATAAATTAGTGTTTTAAATTTGACAAATATCATTCATATCTCAACTTTTTAGTTCAATATCTTTCCATTATATCAAGGTTCACATTTACGATCTCACTATGCCTAAATAACTATCTTATAGTCCAATCAAGATATTTTGATTACCAATATCACCTATAACCTAAAATATGCTTAAAACTTGATAAACATCTTACACTTTCAGCGATAGATCTTCAACAATTCTCTATCCTCTAGGAAACTACCATCTAAACTAAGACAATAGCATCAACATAAGTGTCTCAAGTGTAATGATAGCGTCTATACCTTAAAAAGACTAAAATTTATAAATCTTTCGATATGTACAGGTTTACCTATATTTATTAATTAAGTCTCTTGTGAGATATTTTTAAAAGGTGAAATACAAATACAAAACAAAGCCTACCGATTTATCCATTTAGAAACTACCAAACAAGCACCTATCAAACTCACTAAATCATTCAGAAAATTGAGTTTTACTTCCCTATTCTTCCATATTTCTATATCAGTCATAGAAGCCATATTTTTATAGGTCTAGGTTGATGCACTTAAAGAGCATCCCATGAGAAATATTTGTCATGTTGCAAGTAATATCGCTACATGTACTCATATATAGCATACTAAACCATTACTTACACACAAGCCTACATAAGGGAGAAAACTACATCGGTCTGAGGCCCTCTTTATATTATATGACTATGTATGAAACACTCATTGATAAAGGTATCTTTGAGGCTAACTCAACTTCACTTGAGCCCACTAACCTTTGTTTTTCAATATCACATGTCCTTATTACAGGACCTAGGGTTTTGAGTTATATAGTAATATCCAAAACATGTGAATGCAATCTAGATAGATAATCTATAAGGCAAAAATAAGATCTAAAAGGTGTAAGTAAAATTGTAATTAAAGGACCTATCATTTATTGCAGACACAAGCATCAAAATTGGGATAAAAAATCAGCTCTAGTGTCAATATTCTAATGGTAGTGTCTAGCTGATAAAGAGTAATTTCTAGAATCTAATGAATCATACCTAATCATCCTCCTATTTATCTTTACACCTACATTTCCTAGATTTTCCTGTACACCAATAAATAAGTTAAGTATTATATCTTCTTCATCTTTAATCAATCAAATGAGTGTTTGGTATTATATTTTCTTTATTTGTCATATTTCCATAATTTAACACTATATATGAATAATGTGAATCTAAATTGTTTAAGCAGCCTACTTATAGAATAGTATTTTCTTTAGTTGATTAGGATATTCTCTTTAACCTTATTTTAAAAAGGGGTGAAATATTTGGTAAACCTAACATCTAAGTTTTCTTGTGTAAGCTTAACTTGCTCTAATTTTTCACTCTTTTAGGGTTTCAAATTTAATTTTGATTTGGTTATAATGGATTATTCCATAGCATTTATACATCTCTCCTATCATTTACTTTTTTCAGTCTTTAGAACATTTAAAATGAATAAACATGAATATATTCTTCCTTTCCACCATCATGAGCGTGATATCTACTTTCCCTCTATTAAGGTCCATGCTTTCACTACTCCAAGGAGTATCATATCACATCCTATAATGCTAAAAGAAAGAAATAAAAATAGCCTTATTCAAACCTCTCCTCCCACATCTCTTCTAGATGGTGTGGGTATGGTTATTCAATCCAAAGTACCTATGGTTTGTGTTGATGAATCCCTTAAATATCAAATCATTAATATAAGAAGGATCATAAATAAATTGGAAAAAATAACATAAATATTTTAGTTTAAATATCACATCATTAGAAACTCATCTTACATTTATATAGAATTTAGTATATGGTAGCGATAGTCAAACATTTGTATCTTTATCCATAAATATTGTGCCCAACAAGATGTCATGTAAAAATAAGAAGATAAAAGAGAATTAATTTACAATTACTAATTTTAAAATCATTGAAAATTCTAATAAGAGTCTACGTGAGATTCTACGGGTAATGCTTCAAAACAACTTGATCACACTACCTATTTTACATTCTTTAAGGTGAGTAAAGTATTATTATGAATATCATAGAATGTATGGGCATCATACAAATAGTTTTGGGCTCTACAAAAGAAATTTTAGTTGATAGTGGAGATCCTATAATATATACATATCACCTTTATTAAAAAAATTTAAAAAAATAAAAAAAATAAAAAAATCAAAGAATACAATAAAATACAAAAATATTTAGCATTCACATGATTACTAGATTTTGCATATGTTTTTTACTTTGTGTTAATAGATATCATATTTATTATCTGCACATATATGTTTCATGGGTACTTTAGTGTGATACATGCATACATTAGATCCATGATACATGCATATACAAATGTTGGACCTTTCATCTACCGACATGACACATTATATTGGGGACATCTACTTATACTGATCATGATTGATACAAGTTCTATTTTATAATGATAACTTTACATTATCATGTTTATATTATATGATAAAACTTTTATATGCCTATACTCATGTTTACATCTTATATAATGCACTTGATATGCTATGTTATATAACATTTTTATAACACATATATGCAGGAGCTAGTAAGATATGCTTATGCTAGTTTCTTATATTACACTTATTCATCTTATTATTTGGATTACTTGATTGTACTTATTATTTGATATGTTATTTGGAGGGTGTAAAATTTGAACATGTTCCTTTCTTGTCATCCCTAGTGACTCGAGTGTTTTTTCCTTCATATGTGGATATTTGAACATGTCCTCTCCTTTGAGTGTGCATCATTTAAACATGGCCCTTATTTTTGGTGTCCTTAGACCCATTTTACATGAGATTTAGTGCTCTTATGTGTGTGATTGATTACTTTTTGAGCTTGTACCTATTATTTATAGATGTTTTCATGATCAATATCATGCATCTAAGGTATTTTTATGTTTTTGTATTGTGAGCTTAATTGATGCATCTAATAAGACATGATTCCAATATATGCTTATTTAATTCATGATTGATACATATATAACATGGTCTTCTTATCCTTTTGAGATAAGGTAACAATTAGATAGAATTACCCTCACCTCAAGAGGGGGTTTGACATATCAATGGGGTCATACCATAGAGACATCATTCTAAATACACACCATCGATATAATTATTAGAATTTGATACAATTTACATTTTTCATATATACCCTTGGGTCAGAATCTTATGCATTTAACACTTATTTTCACATATTTAAGACTGGTTTTTCTAGATTTGTGAAAAATATTATACACAGTTATAGAGTAGAGATTACATTTTGATAGATACTCTAGCTTTAGAAAAAATAGAGGTGCATATGCCATGAAAATGCATAAAATTACATATACACATTTAAATTATATATGCACCAACCTTACCAAGATGCACCATTATATTATTTATCTGTCTATAGTAGTTGGATCCTTTGAGTAGTGTGCTTGAGATTTAAAAGCTTCAATAGAATTGTCAATAATTATTTTTCTAGGTTGATATGGTTATACTATTTTACATGGGCAAGATTAGCTAGATTGGCTAGATTATGTAGACACTTGGTTGTGTGATTGAGATTCAATATTCTTGATTACTTTGGCAGAACTCACCCTTGCACCAGATTAAGTGCATGATCACCCTATAATTATCCTCTTCACTTCTACAAGGTTTAGTTTTGAACCTCTCTCTCTAATGCTTGAGCTAGGAAGCATACTTATAAAATCAAAGTATTAAGGGGAAACATGGTTGCATCCATACACACATTTACTCTTTCCTTGATCTATTTCCTTTCAATAATTTTAATTATTATATGTGTGTGTGTATATATATACATATATACATATATACACACACACACACACACACACACACACACACACACACACACACACACACACACACACACACACACACACACACACACACACATACATATATATATATATATATATATACATACATACATACATACATATATATATATACACACACACACACACACATATATACACACACACACACATACATACTTACATATATAGATACATACATACATACATACATACATATATATATATATACACACACACACACACACAATGTGTGTATATATATATGTGTGTGTGTGTGTATATGTGTGTGTATGTATGTATGTATGTATGTATATATATATGTATGTATAGATATATATATATATATATATATACATACATACATACATACATACATACATACATATATATATATATATATATATATATATATATATATATATATATATATATATATATATATATATATATATGTATGTATATATATATGTATGTATATATATATATATATATATATATATATATATATATATATATATATATATATATATATAGACACACAGACACACACACACACACACATATGTATATAGATACACGTTTATTTTATTTAACCTAGTAATTTCATCCATATGAATTACTAGATTGGGGGTGCAGATGGGGGAAAATGTATATGATAAATATTGTTTTTTCATGACAAACTATTCTTTTACACTTGAAAAATATTACTCATGGTTGAACCCTTAAATTTAGGACCTTTCCACTTCTATAAGGCTTGCATCCACAAATTACTATGCCTAATTACTTATCTTATATTTTAATCTAGATATTATGATTACCCAAACCACAAGTAACCCACAATATGCTTAAAACCTAATAAACATCTTAAAACTTTTAGTCACAAATCCTCAACAATTATCTATCCTTCATGACACTGCCTGCTAGACTAGGACACTAGCATCAATGCTAGTGTCCTTAGTCTAACACTAATGTTTGTACCTTATAAATACTCAAATTTTTAAAAAATTATATATGTATGGTCAACATATTTTTATTAATTAATCCTCCCATGAAATTGTTTCAAAATATGTGGTATAAATACAAAATAAATATTACTCATTTATCCATCTAGAAATCACTAAGAAAGCACCTATTAAGCTCACTAAATCATTCACATAATTGACTTATGTTGTTCCCTATTATTACCTAATTTTATATCAATCATGAGATAAATATTATTATATGTCTAAAGTATTCAAATAGCAGCCTATAGGTAGTATTTGTCAATTTTTAAGCTAGATCACTACATGCACTCATATATAGCATACTAAACCATTGTTCACACACAAGTCCACATAAGTGGGAGAACTACATCGGTTTGAGGCCCTATTCAAAATATTACATATGTAGGTAGTGCTCATTGACAAAGGGGTATTTGAGGTCATATCAACTTTACTTAATCCAACTAACACTTGTTTTGTAAGATCACATACCTTAATGGGAGGACCTTAGGTTTTAAGCTACACATTAATATTTGGAACCTATACACACTATCCAGATAGAGAATCTACAAGGTGATAAGACCTAACAAGTGCAATCAAAATTTCCATAAAATGACTTGTACTTCACTACAAATAAAAGCATCAAAATTTATATAAATGCATCGATTATAGTGTCCATATTCCAATGGTAATGTCTAGGTTGATAGAGATCTAATTTATAGAATTCAATGAATCATACTTAAGCATCATCTTGACTATGTTTGCACCTACATTTTCAAGATCTATCTATGAATCAGCTAACAAGCTACGTACTATCTCTTTTTAATTTTTAATAAATAAAATTAATTTTTGGCATTGTACTTTCTATATTTGACATATTTTAATAATTTAACACTACAATTGAATATTGTGAATCTAAATGATTTAATTGGCTTTCTTATAGAATAGTATTTTCCTTAGTTGATTAGGAACGTATCTTTACCCTTATTTCAGAAAAGGGTTAAATAATCTCTTATGTGAACTTAATGACACCACTAACATTAAAATAAATAATTTTAGACACTAAAATTAAATCAATAAATACTTGACAATATCAGTCCTTGACATTTTTACCTTACTTAGAAAACTCACCATTCTAATGACCATTTATATGATATCATTCCATGTCATGAAATTTATGTGAACATATTCTGTAATCCATAATTTATTCATAAACATCCATAATCAGTATATACTTCATCACTAGTTTAGTTTTAGAAGCCTATGTCTAATATAGATAAGTGCACACTAGCCATACATGGGAAAACTTCACACCTATAGAATCCACTAGTATGAACTTGTCTAACACACTCCAACATCTATTTTTTTTTAAATGACATGCTTCTTAATGTCTTTTCTGCATGATCCATAAGGTTGGTTAAGAAATAATTAAAATTTTATCCTATAAGAGCAAATAAAGTGTCTCACTTAAAACCCTTGATAACTCTCTAACATTATCTTGCAAAATAAATTTCAAAAACACTTATCTATTCAAAAAATACCCTTACTACAATTTTTTTGTTCTAGTACGCTCATTGGCCAAGTCAAAATTATTTTATTGCATGTTGAGGCCATCCTTTATCAAGTATTCTAATAAAAAAAAATAGTTTCATTTATTACATTTATATGATCTTACCCATAGGGAGAATTACATCAAATTGAGGTCCATATGGACTTGTCTGCAACACTTAGTCAAAAAGGGATTTTTATAGGATAACTCAATTATATCCCACATTGACATTTTTTATCTCTTTGCATTTAGAATTTTTGTTCCTTGCATATGCTAGGGTTTTGTCACTTGCAAGTTATCCACTTGCTAAATTAGAGATCACATAGAAATAGTTGATCTATGGACAAAGGTGAATAACCTAAATATTTAAAATTCAACACACACTCATCATAGATAGAGTCATAATAAAGGATAATGATGGACTATCACCTTGTATAGTTACTGTGCACTTGTCATGGTATACAATAAATAAAATTTTGTAATTGACATTGTGTTTTCAAGTTCCTTTAAGCAATTTTAAACACCCACAGTAAATGGAAGCATAATATAAAAAACATAAATTAGTTTACAATGGCACCTCTCTAATCCTAACCCTAATTTCTATATTTAACAATTTATAGCTTCATTTAATTATTTATATCATTTTATTTTATAGTAGGTTGGCTTATTTATTTATCTTGGATTAGATTTTAATCATAAAATACTTTATATATAATTAAATCACTATTATTAATTCCTAGGGTAAACATTTTGGTGTACCTACTTTTAGAAAAGAGCATTGTTTGTACTACTTCTTTTTTTATTGCTTAAGGTTTAATTTAAATTCTATAAATTATCGACACTAAAATAATATTATCATTAATCATAAATATTATTTATAACATAACAATTCCAATTTTTGACTTTAATCTATTCCAACACTAGAAATTTTATCTTGTCACCTCAAATAAATATCAACAAAGAGGTTATTTCTTTCAACTTTGGGTTGAATTTTTCTATTATTTTTAATTATATATGGGTAAAAGATGAGGGTTTCATAGATGTCCCACAATGAATAAGATATTTTTGAAAATAGGTCCCACACGTTTACATTAGAAGAAAGAGGTTTTTTAAAAATTAGGTCTCACAACTTCTACAACAGAACAAAGTAATGTACCTGATTGGAACTAGGAAAGAGTACCCATCCAACACTTAGTAGACCAAAAGACCAAAAAATAAAGAACCAATAGTAGATATCAAATAATAAAGTGAACTTAGAGGCCATCCAAAAAAATAAACAAAAGTGAAATAGCTACAAAGTAGCAAAAGTATAGAAACAAAGCAACCAAACCAGACCTAACCTTAGGATCCCTTCAGCAAAGAATTAGTATGCCTCAAAAATAAAAAACTAATAGTAGACACAAAAAATCCTTGAAGGATTCAAATTGATAAAATATTAAGACTAGTCCACCCATTAGTGGATGAAAGCATACAACATCACTTGAGCTTATGCATAATTTCCATGGGTTATCCTATTAGTGTAGGTATTTATTTTTTCCAATTTATTTAATTGGGAATATTATTTTGTACACTTGGAGTTTTCCTACATTTGTGGGATAGGCTTGATTATGTGGATATTATGTGTCATAGACTTGTCATAGTGTGTCATAGAGAAGTAACTCTTTTGACCAGCTATTCTGGGTATGGGAGTTACTCCTCTATTTTTGGCACCTATCACCACCTTTTGTAGAGGAGTTACATTATATTCATGGGGTGATTTGACCACCACTTGAGGAGGAGTTACATTTGTACTTTCTTATTTGTTGACTCCATTTGAGCCTATTTACCTTAATCAAATATTGTGTTTTCTCCTATTTGTCTTGTGAAATTTATCTCTTTGTATGATTTGATATTGCTTTAGCATCATTGTGGTGTGCACTAGCTTCATCTCGTGTGATCACATCTCCATTACATTCGCATTATCTAGATCCTGGCACAACTCTGATATGGTATTAGAACAGCCCCGGTAATCATGTGTCTAGTTATGATGTTAGTTTATTTTTTAAATGTGAGGAGTTCTCTTTATGTTCTTTTTATTACTTCCAAATCTGATCTAAAAAAAGCCTTTCAATATCATTTCCTGTGTTGTATTTATCTTTCCTATGCAATGCCTTCGTGGTGTGTTGGATCTTTATTGTTAGAAGATGATGCATGGAGAAAAAGACTAGATCTATTGAGAGAAGGCATTGTAGAAGATAATCCATTGACTGTCATGTGGAAGATCTTCCTGAGGAGTTTTTCCTTTGGCACCATTATCCTTATTTAGCATTTGAATGTTTCTTGTCTTAGCTCAGGCCTGCGTTAGAAGACAATAGTGGTTGTTACATTAAATATCAACTTCCTCAGAGCTACTGCATTGGCTGCTAAGAGAGATAAAGGGGAATAAAATGTCATTTTTCTAGATGAGACATCCTTTTGGAGAGCTCGGCATCATTTTCCAAGCTGTGGTGTTACAAATCTACAAGGAAGAAGTGCATAGAAGGTTGTGTGGAAGTAGGGCATGAGAGAGAGGAACCTCTCATTGGCATCCCTGCTAGACATCTGCTACACAAAAGCAACAAACACCAAAAATTAGACCTTTTTTTAGTTTAAGAACCCCATTATTTCCAATGCCCCATTTGGTGGGACCACCCTTTGCTAAGCAATTGGTAAAATCTACTTTTGTCTAATTTCCTCAACATTATTCTGATCCTATATTCATAAATCATTCATTTGATTTTTTAAATTAAAGTCAAATTGGAAAATTAGCATTTAAAAGAGCAATTTAGAGGTTTTAAAAACTTGTATCTTCAACCTACGAAGATGAAGGGTGAGGCCTAGGTTGGCAAGAGGCCAATTCCCCCTCACAAATCAAACCTCTATATTCAACAGTTCATGTCGATTCCAAAAAGTGGTTGGAATGCTAGGTTCCCCATGACTAAGTGCTTTTTTTAAGTTCAAAGTGCATTTTTTTAATCAATAGGCCTATTTTATAGGAAAATAAAACTTTAAAATATTGCAAAAATTAACTCAAAATTGAGTGCCATTTTTTTCAAAGTTACTCACTTTTGTATTTCCCACACATTGGAATATATTTTTTTGAAAAATGCACTACTTGATAAAGTACCATTTTTTGGGTCTCACCTTGGATGCATTTTTGACTGAGCCGAACATCCTATTTGCATAAAATTGTCTTATTGACTTTCACTAATTTTTCTAGACGCATTATCAAATGAGTCTAATGTCTTTTGAGCATGCACTTGCAACATGTGGGGGGGGTGGGGGGGGTGGGGGTGACGGGGGTTCAACATTTCACATTTTTGGGGGGTATACCTAGCTTATTTACACTTTATATTCTATTCTTGCACTTTCTTTTTGTAACAACTATAACCTACAAAAACTCCACTTCACTTAATTTTGGCACTAAAATGGAATGAATTTAATTAAACCCACTAACTCTCTTCAATTATCATGAATGGAAGATCAAAATGACCATCATTCTAAGAAGTAAGGGATTGTATAGGATAACAATGGGTAGGGAAGTTGAACCTAGCACAGAAGCTAAAAATGTTAAGTGGCACAATCGTAGTGATGAAGGCTACAAGTTACACAATTTGTCTATGTCTCCTGGTCTCCTTTTTTACTTAGAAATTACTAAAACTCCCAATGATTTATGAGTCACCTTAGAAACATTGTTTGGGAAGCTTGATGAGATGAGAGGTCACAAGCTTGAGAATGAACTCATTAGTCTAAGTCCTAGTAACTTTGATACCCTTTAGGGCTTATTCACTAAGTTTAAGGCCTTGAGATTGTAGTTGAAATAATGTGGGATAGAGAAGAAAGATGACTAACTTATTATTGTTATTCTCACCAAACTAGGTCCTAGTTATTCAGTCTTTGTCTCCACCTTCCATGGCACCAAAAGTGTTTTTGGCACTACATGGAAAATGCCCTCTTTAGATACCTTTATTGTCGACTTGACCACAGATCAAGACAAGTTGATCCAGATGGGCATAGTGAAGTCTAGTAAACCTCAAGCCTTGATTGTTGGAAATAATAAAGAAAAGACTTAAACTAAAGAGAAGAATAAAAAGAACAAAGATCAAGATAAGAAGAAACAAAATACCTCTGCCAAGACCAACACTGAAACTTCTTCTTGTAAATACAAACCTAAGAAGGAGAAGCTTAAGTGTGCCTATTTTAATAAAAATGGGCATGATGAACACAAGTTCCTGAAGAATAAAATAGATCACCTAACTCATCTCCTAGAGAAGCACAACATAGGTGTTCCTGAATCTATCAAGCAGAATTCATCAACCCCAGAATCTACTAAGGCAAAGGGCAAAGGTAATGAGAAAGAAAAGGGCAAGGATCTTGTAGTAGTTGTAGCTTTCACATCTTCATGGGTTATTGACTCAAGTGCTTCTCAACACATGGGCTCTTCACTTTTTGAATTTCCTTCCTTAGAGCCTTGTAGCATGTCTTCTATTAGCTTGTTTGATGACACTGTTGTACCAGTTGTAGGGAGAGGGTCTATTGAAATGGAAGGAGGAACATTCAATAATGTTCTAAGTGTTCCTACCCTTTCAACCAATATCATATCCGTATATCAAATCACTCATATTGGCCAGGGCATGAGGGTTGAGTTTTCACTAGATTTAGTTATCATCAAGGAGTTTCATAATGATTCTACATTGGCAGTGGGTAGGGCCGATCACCAAGCTAGATTGTACACCTTCTCACATTTTTCCCTTGATTCTTCTTTGACTGCATTACTGACTCACTTATATTTAGTTAGTAAATCATGGCATGAGTGGTTTGGCCACCTCAACTACCACTACCTTGACCAACTTAGCAAAAATAACATGGTCATAGGCTTGCCTTGAGTCCAATTTTCTAAGGGACTTTGTGAGGGTTGCTCTCTTGGGAAGCATCCCAAAGCAAAATTTGACAAAGGCAAATCTTGGAGGGCTTCATAAGCATTGGAATTAGTACATAGTGATGTATTTGGGCTATTTCCCAATCCATTTTTTATAAGGGCTAAGTACATTCTCACTTTCATTGATGATTTCTTGAGATAAACATGGGTATACTTTCTTAAGAAAAAGTCTGAAATGTTTGAATATTTTCAAGACTTCAAGGCTCTTGTTGAGAAACAATCTAAGGAGAATATGTCAATAACATATTTGAGAAATTTTGCACTACAGAGGGGATTTATTTGTAGTGCACAATTACTTACAGTCCTTCATAGAATAGAGTTACAGAATGCAAGAACAAGTTCTTAAAATAGATGGATATCTATATGATTCACTCTAAGTCCTTGGTACCTCATTATGAGGCCAAATCCATTAATTGTGCTTGGTATATCTAGAATAGGGTTCCTCAAAAACTTTTGAAAGGCATAATTCCCTTTGAAGCTTGGCATAAAAGGAAACCTGATGTTGAGCACTTTAGGGTTTTTAGATCTACAACTATGGCATGTATATCAAAGAAGAAATGCAAAGCTATATAATTTCAATCATAGCCTTACATCTTTGTAGGGTATCTAGATGGTCTCAAGGGGTACCACCTTCTTCATCTGACCACACATGTGTTGTTCATAGAGATAAGTGTTCACTTTTAGGAGAGTCCTATAGACTCAACACTTGACACTTATTCTCCTTCATTGGATCTACTTGGACATGATTATTCTTCTTCTGATTCATATCATCCAAAGTAGGTTCCTGAGCTAGAGTCATCATCTTCTTCTTCTAGTTCAGACAATGAGGACTGTGATGTAGAGTCATCTACATCCAACACTAGTCATGCTTTAGAGGATGAGGAGTCAACACCTAACTCACCCACTTATGGGCCACTTTTGGCTAGATAGACACTTGATATAGTAGGCACTTGGGTAGAGGATCCAACAGATGATAAACATACTCAAGGAGATTATCAGAATGGTCCACATGCCTTCTTTGCTTTAGTTTTAGATCCACAGACATTTTGAGAGGCTTCGGGCATACCTGAGTGGGATAGTACTATGTAAGAAGAATTTTCTTCCTTGATAAAAAATCACACTTGGGATTTGACTTCACTTCCTAAGGGAAGGAATATAGTTTGATCTAGGTGGATATATCAGACCCAGTTTGCAATAGATGGGTCAATCAACAAGTACAAGGCATGATTGGTCTCCAAGGGTTTTTCACAGGTAGTCATCATTGACTACTCTTAGACCTTTGCACCCATTGAAAAGATGACTTTGATATGAATCACACTATTTATAGTCACAACACATGGTTGGGATATGCACCAAATGGATGTGAAGAGTATCATTCTTCATGGAGACCTTGAGGAGGAGATCTACATGGAGCAACCACCTAGGTTTGTTCAAGATTCATCCTTATTTTTTAGACTTAATAAATATATTTATGGCCTCAAATAGGCCCCTAAATATTCATACGCCAAGATGGATCCCTTCCTCCTTATAGTAGGTTTCACCAAGTGTCATTCAAACCCCAATGTTTACTTTTTATGGCAGGATGATTCTCTACTGATACTGATACTTTATTTTGATGATATTTTGATCACCAGGAGTTCTTCATCAAATATTTCAATGATGAATACATCTCTACAAGATAGATTTGACATGATAGACTTGGGGCTTTTGCATTACTTCCTTGGCATCAAGATTTCAAGTCTGAGTCATGGATATCCCTTGCACAACCCAATTATGCTCTCAATATTTTGACTCAGTTTCACATGGCTAAGTGTAAGCCATCTCCAACTCCCTTTCTATTAGGAGTCAAGCTTGAGGTTGACTATTCTACACCATTTTTTGATGCCACTCAGTATCGATAGATTATTAGTAGCTTACTTTATCTAACTCATACTAGGCCTGATATTTCATATGCAGTGGGACTTGTCTCCAAATTCATGTAAGAACCTCATGAGCTGCACTAGAAAATAGCTAAGTGGATCTTTCACTCCATACAAGGTTCTCATAGATTCAAGATTCACTATAGATTTAGCAAAAAAGTTGACTTGGTTGGATTTATAGATTTAGATTGGGTTGGTGATTCTCAAACTTGCAAGTCCACTTCTGGTTATAGTTTTTCTTTAGGTTATGGTCCTATCAGTTGGTTTAACAAGAAGAAAAATGTTATTTCTATATCATCCACAAAGGTAGAGTATAGGGGAGCTATTAGCATAGCTTTTGAGGCTATTTGGATTTAGGGGATTCTATCTGAGTTTGGCATTCCTTTCAGGTAGCCCACTATCATCTATTGTGACAACCAGAGTACTATACAAATATGCAAGAATCTAGTTCAGCACCAGCAAACCAAACACATTAAGATTCATATGCATTTTATTTAGGAGTTTCTTCATAGTCAGGTCATCGACTTGATATTTTGCTAGTCTTGATAGTAGGTTTCAGATATCTTCACCAAACCCTTCATTGAGAGCAAGTTCATTCATCTACGAGTTCTTCTTGAGGTGTGATCTACATCAGCAATAACATCATCTTTAGGGGGGCCTTCTAGCCTCTTCCTTTCTTTTATGTCTCTCTTTTGGGGGGGAGTTTTTTTCCTATAGGTTTTCTCCTTTTCTCTACTTTATGAGAGATTTCTTTGTATATGGGTACTTGATTAGGCCTAGTTGTCGGGACCCATTGTTTATTTCCACACTACCCACCTAACTTGTGCTTATGGGGGGTTTTTAGTGTAGGTATTTATTTTTCCCAATTTATTTAATTAGGAATATTATTTTGTGCACATATATTTTTCTTACATTTGGGGGATAGGCTTTCTTATGTGGATATTGTGTCTCATAGACTTGTCATAGTGTGTCATAAATAAGTAACTCCTTTGACTAGCTATTCTATGCATGGCAGTTACTCCTATATTTTGGGCACCTATCACTACATTTTATGGAGGATTTAAATTTTATTCATGGGGTGCTTTGACCACCACTTGAGGAGGAGTTACATTTTTGCTCTCCTATTTGTATGCTCCATTTGAGCCTATTTCATTTAATCAAATATTGGGGTTTATCCTATTTGTCTTGTGTAATTTATCTCCTTGTATGATTTCAAATTAATTTACCATTGTTGTGGTGTGCACTAGCTTCATCTTGTGTGATCACATCTCCATTGCATTCGTTTTATCTAGATCCTGACATAACTCCAATAGGTGCAACTTGAAATAGGATAATATTATTTAAGACTGGTTCAACTTAATGAAACCTTCAACATATTCTTGGAAAAACCTTAACATTTTGTTGATAACTAAGGATGGATTTACCCAATCATAATTCATGTTGGAAAAACTTGAGACCAGTTCACCTCTTTGTATACTATACTTACAACATCCCCAAACCTCAACATCTAGCTTCCAGTAATCCTCAGCATAACTTCAATAAGGACTTCAAGCCAACAAAAATTTTCTTTATTTGATATGCTAGTGGAGTGGTTGAAGATTTAGCCAAACTTTGAATATGTGATGTTGACTAGAGATAGGTTTACCCATATGTAAACCATGGTGATTCAAACTTCAAAAAAAATGAGACAAAGGTGGAAAAAATAGGTAATGCAAATAGTTTGAAGCTATGGGTTGGACATCCAATCCCTCATCAATATGGTTGCATCTTAGAATAAGGCAACAACATCTCACCCATCATGAAACATAATTTATTATTCAAACTTCTTTATAAACTCCATGAAAACTCCACAAAAAACCTCCTCATCAATATGATTGTAACCAAACAAATGTCTAAGAGAAGAATGGTGCAACAAAATAGAACCAAGAAGAACCTCTTCCAATTTGAATTTTTAAAACCACCTGTGAACCATAATGGAGAAAATTTGAGATGAGTACACCTCTCTATTGACCTAACTTACATAAAATATCTTACTCTTTCAAGACTGCCAAAGGGTATCTAGGTTGCAGTAAGATCCCAAACCTAAAGCTTCACACTTGTGCAATAGATAATGGGACTAAGCTTTGTTTAGCCTAGGGTCATAGGACCAAGAGGCATTTAAAGGGTCAAAAATGAGATTCACATTGATGGGAATAACTCCACTATCCATTCCCAGTCAAACATTACTTTCCAACTAAGGATCAAACTAGAGCATCATGATTAAGAGGTGGGGGCCTCCAAATCAGTTTCTATAAAAGATCCAAACTACACCTTTGAAACACAAGCATATAAACTCATAACATAAAAACTAATAAATTTAATATATTTAGGGGTAGTATCTGATGCCTCCAAATCAATAAATAATAAAATTTAGGTCACTGAGACTTCCTTCACTAGGAGGAAGTGCAAGCTAGCTTCATAGAATGTCAAAGCGGATAGGTTATGGGACTTGCTCCCAAAAGTGACTCTCTTTCTGAATTTCCTCATAGATATTATCCTTTTCAAAAATATTTCACCTATATTCTTAGTGTGTCCAAAGTCTATAAAATACCTATCTAGTGTTGTGAAGGGCTATGCAATATTCTATTTAAAGACATTGTGGCATGAGGGGCTTTCCCCAATACTCATAGCCACTGTACATATCTAGCCATGGAATCTAATTTCCATGTAATTCATGTTATCTCAAAAATTCTTAAGATCCCCTTGTTTAAACCAAATAGGAATCCATGCCATATGTTTGATTTTGTAGTGCACTGCTAAGCAGTTAACTCCAAAAAGTTCCTCTCAGCCTGCCCTCAAAATTAGGTGTAGTGGGCTATGAGTATGGTTCTACCTCCATATTTAGTGCTATGAAATACTAGGCTGACACATTCCAATGGATGAACAAGTATTTTTTAGAGCCTAAACATCATTTAAAACCCTTCTACATCACCCTATCATCCTTTATTTTTACTTTCATTATCTTCTTAGATCATAGTTCTAATTAATTTATTGTACATTATGTTACTTTGTATTATATTGTATGTATCTAAGGTGTAGAGATAGAATAAGTGGATCTTTGTTTCCTCACATGGAGATCCCTTTGATATACTTTTAAGTGGTTAATAATGAGGTGGAAGGTTTTGTTGAAAATTATACTAATGGTGTTGATGTTGAATATGATAATGAACAAGAAAAACATATTGATTCAATTGAGTTTAATGAAGTAGATCAAGATCAAGTGAAAGAGTTGTTTAAATTACATCAAATTGTCCAAAAGTACCCTTATGAGGTGAACAACATTATTATCATACTTATCAAATCTCAAGCTGAGCACAAATCCAACTTAGCCTCATCCACTAAACCTTTACCTTTTAAAGTCGTGTAAACATCTACCCCTAATGTTACTACGTATACAATTGAGCATATTCCTATTTTTGCACCCTTAGTCACTTATGACCCTTTTGTTTTGGGAAAATATCATGGTTTCCATCAATTATGCATTTTGTTTTAGGAGGTATATGAGTGTGATACAAGACATACGTTATATATGGACTCTTAGATGTTGGATTCCTTTCTATCATTGGCCATGCCTATGTTGGGTGTATCTAATTATATAAGTTACATTATAATAAGTCATATGTCTATATGACCTTTGTACCATGTTGAGATACATATCTTACAATTGTCTTACTTTTTGCTCATATCTTAAATTATGTTACATGGATATGGTACTTTGTTATGATATGACAGTGATACATACAGATGGAATATATTATATCTCACTTGTTATATGCTTATTTCATGTTTTTAATGTATTTCATGATAGGATAGACATTGCTGACATATTGTGTGTGGCCCTTGGCCCTTGTGTGCAATAATTGTTTGAGCATATATATGATATTTTTTCTTGGTATTTGTAATAATTTAACATGTCCATTGCTTGTAATCCTTAGCCCTATGTTTTTTGGGAAATTTAAGCATGTCCCTTATTTGTAACATATTCATGTCCATTATATGCAACCCTTTTCCTTATTGTATGACATTGTCTAACCTTACATGGAATTTTGTGTTGTTTTTTTTGTGCATGTTGAACTTGATTAGTGGTGCCATGATCTATATCATACACTTTAACTATGTTATCTAGTTTATATATGGTTAATTTACTACATGTTTCATTTTGAAATCTATCTAGACATAACACTTGTTTCTCTCACATTCAATATGTTATATACAAGATTAAATGACAATTAAAATTCTATGATGACATACTCTCCACATGATGACATAATTAATACATGATTCTATCTTTATCACATGATACAATTAAATTTTATTTTAAGATGAGTGACTTTCAGGCTACATCCTTTGTCTTAGAATGGGAAATTATAGTGGGCTTGTATAATAGATCAAAGACTCCATGAATATATAATACTAAGATTTGGGATAAAGTATAAGGTTCAAAAATACATAATACATGTTTTCAATGATCCAAACTAATGAAAAAACATATTATTCTATACATTACATGTTTTCAAAGATTCAAAGTAATTTAAATAGAAAACACATGATAGATTTTGGAACATTGATACATATTATGGGTACATATGACATGTATATGCCTTCACTTCATGAAACCTCAAAGTATAGAATCATATACATTTGAATGTGTTGATGGGTCATTTTGGACACCAAATTAGGTACAATGACAAAGCATCCAACCTTTCCTAAATGGAGACTCGAAAGTCTACCCATGGTCTATATCTATTGGGTCATGGTGTACTAAGTAACCTAGTTTGTCGATGTTACAATTCAAGGGTTTAGTTGGTTCTAAAATTTTAAAAATTATTTTAGTATTAACATGGAGAGGGGGTTGCAAGGTTTTTTATGTCATTCATATGGGTTTTGAACACATAATAATGGATAAAAAGCATACAATTATTTCCCAAAATAAATTTATATTTTGTGTTAGGAACTTGTGTGATCCCTTCTCTTTACTTTGTTAGTATATTAGTTGTTATGGATACATATGCTTTGTAGGTCATCCCATGAGCATTATGTTTTATCCCAAATTCATAGGAAGTAGTAGGATCTCATATTACACTTAGTATATAAGTAAGTGTTGAGGCCAAGGAAGGCGTCCAAAAATTTATTATATTGAACTTGCTCAAATGAGGTTTCCCCCTCGAAGTGGATTGTGATCAATATAATCCTTTCAGTGTTTCAGCTCATTTTATAATTTTGTTATTTCATGCATTTTTATTAACTTATTGCAGGAGCATCCTCTCATCTGGTATCAGAGTGCTTTCCAAGGCCAATTCTTTTCTTCAAAAAGTCTTCACTTTGTTCTTCTACATAATTTATTTAATTAATTTTTCAAAAATAACTATATTATGCTACAAAATTTATATAAGTGTTTTCCTGTAACACAATAATCTATTTTGGATCAAGGTAAAAACTTGACTACATGACTATGGGAAGTGTTTGGGTGAAAGCCCTAAAACTCATTGTGAGGAGTACCACAAGAACCCCAAAGTATTTGGCCCATTGAGAGGACCTACTAGTGACATGGACAATGACCCTTTCCTGATTGAGTAGTTCTCATCTATAAGGAAAACCAAGAGCTATCCTTGAGAGATAAATCCATGGCCAAAAAAAATCTAGAGAGAAGTACTTACTTAGAAGACATTGGTGGCTAGAGTGATATCTTTAAACCCTTAGACAACCATTAAAACTTGGGGCCCATTTTTATCAATTTCAAAATATTACCATGGAATATCAAAAAAGTTACCATATCAAATCTTTATACTTGTCATACCAGTTTTAGCATATTACCAATAGAGTACCAGAAAACTGCCATATCATATCTTTAGAAGAGTATCAATAACCTTGCTATACCAATTTTAGTATAATATCAATAGAGTATCATAAAATATCCATATCAAATCTGTAGACTTGTTTCAACATATTCTTAGTAGATGTGTCTTACAAAGCACAGTAACTAGAAATTGAAATAGAATAAAACAAAAAAAAAACAATTTTTTGCAATATCTTTCCATCCTTGGCCCCATTGATAATCAAAATTCATTCAGACACCTAAAATTCCATTCTGTACATTTTGTTCCTTGAGATCTCATCCCAATTCCACTCCTAATTCTTGTAAATCTCAATATTCTCTTTTTTCAAGTTTTTCCATAACTTCTATTGTTGTCTATTTGCCTCAAAAAAATTTCACAGTGTTCATATCCCCATTTTTCTCCTTTGTCCCTTTTTGATAATTTTTTTAGTTTTACCATTTTTCCTCCTGAAATTACCCTCACCTTTATCAATCCTACTCCCACTATGCAAAAAAATTAGTAAATTTTCCTTTACCCCTTCCGATTTCACCCAAATTAAAAACTTCCCTTACTAAATGTGTCTTAACTCTAGTTTTTCTACCCATTCCAAAAACAAATATCTTATTCTGGTCATCGTAGTGACCCAAACAGGGAAAAAACATAGAAGATGAAATTGCCGCCCTCAAGACCCACATCAAAGATCTTGATGAAACAATTCTCAGCCTCAGTCTTCAACATACGACCATGAGCAACAGATGACATATAGAGTCCTCTTCAGACATAGGGTTTTCTTCTTCTAGATTTTTTTTTGGATCAATTCTTAATTTCCCTTGATTCACTAGTGTAGATCCGATGAGATAGATCTATCAGGAAAAATAATATTTTAGTCTGCATAATACGTTTGATGACAACAAGGTCCTACTTGTATCCTTTCACTTGGAACATGAATCCATTCAATGGTATCATTGGTATACCAAGGCTCATGATGAATCCATATGGACTAATTTTTTCACCTTCATTTTTGTAACAATTTGGTCCTAGTTCTTTTGATGACTTCACTGGAGCACTCACTAATATTTACTAGACAAGAACCATGAGAGAATATCAAACACAATTTTAAAAATTGGTTAATCACACAGAGGTATTGTCTTATAAATTCTTGAATATTTGCTTTGTTAATGGACTAAATGATGTAATTCAATTAGAGTTCAAACTATTCTAGCCCAACACAATGATGGAATCCCTAGGGTTGGCTAAGTTGGTAGAGGACAAGATCACAACTCAGCAATGATTCAAATCCAATTTTGCTCCATTCAAAAATAGAACTCCATAATGATCTCAAATAATGCCATCCCCTAGAACCAATCCTATCAAGTGTTTGACTAAAGTAGAGATGTGAGTCCATAGAGAAAAGGGACTATGTTATAATTGTGATGAAAAATTCACTCAAGGACATAAATGTATAGAGCAAAAGCTCTACCTATTGTATGTGTATTCTACACCTGAAACTAAAGTTTTTGAAGATGTCCAAGATATAACAGATGATCCAAATGAATATCCATCGATTATGGAACCTACTTCTTAGGAATACTACCCAAATATCTCTCTTTATGCCTTAGTAAGATTCACCACCCCAAAAACCATGTGGGTTAAGGGTTACTTCAAGAAACTCCCTCTCATAATACTCATTGATTTAGGTAACACTCATAACTTCATTGACCCTCATATTTCTAAACAGGTTGATTTTTTAATCCATTCTTGCTCCAACTTTGAAGTCATGATTACCAATGGGGGCACATTACCTTACAAAGGGAGGTATCTCAATATGTGTATCTTTATTGGAGATTATAAATTTCACTCTAACATGTTTGCCTTGCCCTTAGGTGGATGTGATGTTGTTTTGGGAATCTAATGGATATGTACACTTAGACCCATCTTACTAGATTTTACTAAACTTTGGCTGCAATTTTTAGACAATGGGCAAAAATAGACATTGAAAACCTTACAACTAGGGTCTCTTAACATCATCAATTCACATTGCATGGAAAATATTATTAAGAATAATTCACATAGTGTCATTGTCCAACTCCATTCTATTCAAATTCAACCCTCATTGGTCTCCACTCCTTCTGATCTACAAATCATTCTACAAAGGTATGCAGGTGTCTTTGCCAAACCAATGGGATTGCCACCTTCAAGGCTAGAGGACCACCGTATTCAGATCCTTCCTAGAAGTGTTCCTCCCAACATCAAGCCCTACTACTACCCATTTCAAAAAAATAATAATATTGAGATGCTCATTTGATACTTACTAAAGCAAGGCATTATTCACCCCAATACCAACCCATATTCTTCTACAGTTCTCCTTGTCAAAAAAAAAGATGGGTCATGGTGCCTCTACATTAAATTATGTGTACTTAATCACATCATAATCAAGGATAAAATTCTAATCCCTATTATTAATGAGTTTCTTTATGAGCTTCATGGTGCTCATTTTTTCACCAAGTTGGATCTCCACTCTAGATATCACCAAATTTGGATTCATGAGGATGATATCTCAAAGATATATTTTTGCACGCATGATGGCCACTATGAGTTTTTGGTCATGATATTTTTCCTCACTAAAGCTCCTTCAACATTATAGAAATTGATGAATAAAATATTCCATCCCTACCTATGAAAATTCATTCTGGTCTTCTTTAATGATATTCTCATCTATAGTAAAACATGGTCTGAGCATCTCCAACATCTGGATCTCATACTAAAACTCTTTGATCATCATCTCTATGCAAAAAATTCTAAATTTTATTTTGGATCGGATGAAGTGGAGTATCTCAAACATATTATTTCAACCTAAGGGGTTCAGGGGGATCTCAAAAAAATAGTTGTCATGACAAATTGGCTTCATCCTCAGACACTCAAAAGCCTCTATGGTTTTTTGTGGCTGACTAGGTACTATCATAATTTTGTCAAGGATTATGAGAAGATTATAGCTCTATTGATAGAAATTTTTAAAAAATATGCTTTTACATGGACACAATTTGTTGAGTGTGCATTTAAATAATTGAAACAAGCTATGTGTACTACACATATTCTAACTATGCCAAATTTTGCCAAGACCTTCACTATCAAGAGTGATGCTTATGGAAATGGCCTTGGTGTTTCTCTCCTTTAATAAGGATGTCACATTGCATTCACCATCAAATCCATTTCTAGAAATAATTTAGTACTCTCTACTTATGAGAAGGAAATGATGGTCATTTTGCATGCAGTAAGAAGTGGCAACCATACCTGCTAGAAAATCATTTTTACATCAAAATTGATCACTAGAGTTTAAAATATTTCTTGGAATAATGGGTCTCTACCCCATAAAAATAGAAATGGGTCAATAAATGCATGGGTTATGACTATCAAATCACTTATAACAAGGGTAAGGACAATATTATGGTTGATTCTCTATCTCACACATTTGTGAACCTATCTTCCCTCAGTTATTTCCATGCCTATTCTGAATTGGTTGGACACTCTATAGTAGGGGTATGTCAATGAATTATCCTTATCTCAAATCATTCAATAGTTGACCACTAGCCCCTCTATAGTACCACATTATTCTTAAGATGGTGATTCTCTATGATACAAAGGTCATCTGGTGTTTCCCTAGAGCATAGATATTTAGCAGGATATATTATATGAACTCCATGCTTCTCCATCTATAGGGCACTTAGGGTTTCTCAAAACTTATGACCAGGCATGCCATAACTTATTTTGAAAATGAATGAAAAAGGTAATTCAATAGATAATTGCTAAATGTGATACCTACCATGCAACAAGTGTGAAACAACACTCATCCCTAGGTTGCTCACACCCTTGCCCATCCCTACTAGGATTTGGATATATATTTATATTAATTTCATTAAGGGGCTCCATAAATCTAGATGAAAAATAATGATATTGGTTGCGGTTGATTGCCTCTCCAAATATAGTCAATTTTGTGCCCTCAATGATCCTTATACTACCTCTATATTCACACAAATTTTCTTGGACTAGATTTTTTGTCCTCATGGAATCCTTCTTCCATTATCTTAGATCATGATGCAACCTTCACTAGTCATTTTTGGACATAACTATTTTACCGAATTATCATCCAAATGAAGATGACTTTAGGATATCATCCATAAGTGGATGGCTAGACTAAAACTGTTAATAAATGCTTGGAAATTTTCATTTGTTGCTTCACCTCAAAATAATAATATTAGTGGGAAAAGTGGATCCCTCTCATTGAATGGTGTTACAATACCTCCTAAAACACTTCAACTAAAATGACTCCATATGAAGTAGTCTATGGTGAAGCACCACATGTGTTCCTTCTGTACACCCCCAGTAGCTCACCAGTTCTAGCAATCGACACACTTCTTCAAACTCAGGATCTAATCTTTATCACCCTATAAGACAATCTTCATTGGCACAAAATAGAATGAAACAAAAGGTTGATCAACACCATTGTAAGTGCACCTTTCAAGTAGGTGATATGGTTTTACTTTGTTTACTTTTATACAAGCAATCCTCATTAAAACTCAAAGGGCATCATAAACTAGCTCCCAAGTTCTATGGGCCATATAAGGTTCTCCAAAAGATTGGGTCGGTTGCTTATAAGTTGGATCTCCCACCATCTTCTTGAGTTCATCCATTATTTCATGTGTTTTATCTAAAAAAAAATTCTTGGCACAAACATCAGAGTGAAGACTATTTTACCAAAACTTGATAAAGAAGGATCATCCTTCTTGAGCCAAAGGCAATCTTGGATAGGTGCACATGTCAACTTCACTCATGCTCCATCATAGAGTTATTAATTCAGTGGCATAGAATGCAACTAGAGGATGTGACATAGGAACCACTCTTTCATATTTAGCACCAATTCCCACATTTGAAGCTTTGAGGACAAAACTTTTTCAAAGAGGGAGGGCATGTTAGGAACCTGTGTGACTCCTCTTTACTTTATTAGTATATTAGTTGTTATGGATACATATGTTTTGTAAGCCATCCCATGAGCATTATGTTGTATCCCACATTCATATAAAGTAGTAGTTGTTTAAATTAGACTTAGTATATAATTAAGTGTTGAGGCCAAGGAAGGCATCCATGAATTTATTATATTGAGTTTACTCAAAGGAGGTTGCCCCCTTAAAGTGGCCTGCGATCAGTATAATCCTTTCAATGCTTCTACCCATTTTATAATTATGTTATTTCATGCATTTTTATTAACTTGTTACAAGAGGATCCTCTCATTTTGATTTAATACAAAGAAAATAAAGATGATTTATTTATTTTTTAAATTGCATTACATAAAGATTCAACAATGCATAGATGGTAATGGAAGATATTTATAAATCAAAATAAGCATATAATTACAAATTGATTTTAGATCTATTCCAATCCTAGATTAATATATTTACTTAAAAAATAAAAAATACATGGGAAAAGAGAGAATAATCCTACTATAATGAAGGAAGAGATCATTCATTCAATTGAATGAAACCCATGAAATTGATCTTCCACCTAGACATCTGTTAGAATAAAATAAAACACAGATTTATCCTCAAATCACATACAAGAGAAACTATGAAAAAAATCAATCAAACATATAGAAAATGATCACAAACATAAAAAAATATAAGAGACACCATATTTAACGCAGTTCACCCAAGATGGACTACATCACCAAACTTGTCTAGTATATTATTTCCAGTAATACAAGGGAGAAACAAACCCTGCAACAAACCCTGTTAAACCTCTCTACCTTCTCTACTTCCTCTCTATGTATAATAATATTCTCTTACCTCTCAATTATATCTCCATTCACTTTTACGGTGGAAAAACACCTAAACATAACCTCTATCATCAAAGTTAGAAACCTATGATCAATGCCCCAAATTGACTACAAAATTACAATTTTTATAAGGTAATTTTAATAAAAAAATTCCCTTCAAGGGTGTGTCCCTTGAACCCCCATCAAGGCGTGTGTCCCATAGACCCCCCATCAAGGGAGTCATCCCCCTCAGACCCCACAAGGGGGCGAATTGCCCCTTACAACCTTTGTCACCATCGCGGATACAAAGAATGGCATCCATTATCTGATTGAAAAAAACATTAGAATTTTAACCTCTGATCTTGGAAGACAATCAAAGTCCACACCTAGCAACATCATATGTACAACCATAAATAGAGATGATGAAATCATATAAGGATTAGAAAATTTAGAAGAAAGAAACAAAATCTACCATATATAGGCACAAGACAATGAGATAAAACCTTTACAACTTTGATTAATAAAAATATACTTGAATAGCATAATATTCGATTTGTATTACAATAACATGGCTACATAATTTTATAACATAATAAAGTATCAAAACATAAAATGGGATAAATTAAACTAGAAAGCAATAAAAATGCATAAGAAAGGTGTCTGGTCCACAATGTCTCTATGGAATACAAAATGAGCTAACCATTGGAAAGTCTCCAATGTGGCCATATATAGCCAATGCGAGCCTCAAAGGGGGATGCCATTTCCATCCAAAATGAGTTTGGAATCATGAATGCAATCCACCAACTTAGTGACCTCATTCTCTTTGCATTTTCCATGCCAAATTCCTTTTACATACTTTCTAAACACTTGAAATGGCCAAAAAGGGATAAATTATCATTCATTTAGAAAAACACCTTATCAAACCAAATAAAAATTTGATAAGAGAATGTAAACGTGTTTAATTCCATTTATAATTTTGAAGAAACATGATACCACTAAGACCGCATTAGATTCCACCTCTTGATGCTACATATGGCACATGAAATGAAATCCTAATTCAAAACATATGGCTGAAAAGGCCCTTACGTCACTTAGATCTTTAAAGTAGGAATGCATTCAAATTTGAGTTAAATTTTAACATTTATATATAAAAAATTAATAAAAAATGAATTGAATAGTAAAATAATTTTCATTTTCAACATAGGTCTATAAGATATTTAGACTCACTGAGCACTATCTCTATCTAGACAAGACAGATACTTCAGTCCATCCCAAAGCCACTATGGCCAAGGTTAACATATACACTCCACATAATGAATTCATTCACATTGAGTCAACCTGATATATTTTATAGACATGGCCCATGCCCCTTTATACCAAGCATGACCTACAAGTTAAACTCATTCATTCTATGTATTTTGATTACAAATTTAATTTCACCATGACCATGACTTTCATGCCAAGCACTACTACATGGTCAGATTTAACCATCACATAAAAACTATGTGTGTGTTGGCATGAGCTCACCCATAAAAATTATCAATGCATACACCTTAACTACCAATAGTCACCTAATTCCAAGCCATGACCATCAACTCACTGCCAGCTTAACTAAATCATCACCCAACTGCAGTGACCAACATCAAGCTACAAACACTCATTGCATGGTTAAGCTCACCATCTAAGCACACAATCACTACACCATAACATTGTCAGTCGGGTTTTACTTCCCAATTCTTCCCCTAAATAAAAAAAATTGAACCCCCAAATAACATTGTGTCTATTCAAACTCTCCCCTGCCTTGCTTGAACCCCAAAACTCACATTACATCATTTCAAATTATCCCCTGCTCTACATTTCCCCCCTGTAAGGCTCACATCAAGGCAAAGAATAAGATCATGGTGGAAGATGATGAGGAGCTCACTCACATATTCAACCACATATGGTAACTAATAGCTTTGTTTAAGTTTTTTCATAATCCATATGAATCCACATCATCAAAATTCTTCATATAGTCACCAAACCTATTTTTCTCAGTGCAGGACCAATGTAGATGCTTAAAATATTAATTTACATACCTTACATTCATCCTCTACCTATTTTATAGTAATACAAAAATCCATCATGAAACTTTTCTTTATATACAAAACCAAAGGCACCATTTCCCAAGAAATTATAGGTACTAAAATTATTTGTAGCCTCTTGCAAAGCAAGATAATCCTTAGAAGATGCACATCCTCTCCTCCTAGTAGTTCAGAAAGAGATTAAGTGATTAATCAATGTTCCTACCGACATCCACTTATTGACATATCCAAGATCTTTAAGTAGTGGCCCTAGTAACGTCCCTTTATTGAAAACTTTCTCGAAGATCTTTAATTTAATTAAAAACAAATATAATTAAAGGAAGCAAAGAGATTAATATTTACAAAATTAGTTTTCTAGAACCTATGATGGACTCTCTTCTGAAAAAGAGGAAAAATCTTCTATGCTCACCCCAGGTTTGTCACGAATTAATTTTGGTTCTTTTATGGAATAACTTAGGGTAAACCTACTATTGAAATTGAATCATACCCAATCCCAACTGGATATATTAAAAGAGTAAAAACTTCTAATGCCTTAAAAAGTGTTCATCAACATGTGGATAGTTCATGCCCATTTTACATCTTTTGTGTGAATGCCAAAAAATACTACAAATTGAGCTATTAAATAGAGAGTTTATTTTTCTAAATACCCTTATTGCATAGATGTTTGACTCTTGAAAAATGAACATCAAATGTGTGACAAACTAAATTGTACTAAAATTGTTTTAAAAAAAAACGTTACCAAAATGTGCAAGTTGAAATGAATACATAATTGAAGAAATTACCAACTATAAGGGACATAAAACAACCCTGCATATAAAAGAGGAAGAAACAAGTGATATGAGATTACTTCTAGAGCTTGACCTACAACAAAATGCTCCTAACCAACAAAAGTTCTTGTGGGAGTAATTAATGCCATACTACAATTTTAACATTTTGGTGACAATTTTGATCATACATCATCGTGCAACATTGATCCAATGCTTTATTAATCATATATAGGTTTGTATAACTAAAATGGGATTAATATAGCATCAAAAGCCACAACAGAAAACAAATTACCCATACTAATTCCCTTATAAATATATGCATGTAAAAACAACAGGGAACAACAAATACTTTATGAGTTGAAAGATATGTGATAATGGATTACAACAAATATTATATAAGAGTTGAAAGCTTTGTGATAATGGATACTTTACAACAAATACATTCTTCCCAATGCCATGCTTGTGATGTACATTCCCATTCAATTATAGTGAGTTTTCCATTTATATGCCTCTTGTATCAATCCGAATCATAGTTGGTATATTTAATTTTGGACCTCCACCATCCCTTTCATATACCTTTTATTGTATCCAAGCTTTTGATTGACCAATGTCATTCATACTCACAGCCTTATGTGTTTATTCCTTATATATGATCTTTCATTGTAAATATACATTATCCTCAATCTTGTGGAATTTCTTACAATGCCCACAAGCAGGATACTTGGTATAATATCATTGGAAATAGTCTTCTCCACATTTTCAATAAGTTATAATACCATATACCATACCTCTATATCTTCATCCTCCACATCCTCAGGCTCCTCCATCTATATTGATTGGGTTTCCTTCATTATAATTACACTTAAGACCTTGATGTTAGTTATAACCTCCTTGGAAATGATAACCATGCTATTTTTATATTCACCTTGTCATTATGGTTTCTTAAAATGTATTTTTGATAAATAGGTTATGACTAATACATGGATTAAATAGTCATGAAGTTCTATGGTTATACACCTACATGAACCTTAATGTCCATTTTAAGAGTGATATATGCTTTTGAATGCACAATAATGTACACATTCTTTCCAATGCCCTACTTGTGATATGCATTCCCATTCAAATGTAGTGAGTTTACCATTAATATTCCCTATGTATCAATCCTAATCATAGTTGTTATATTTAATTTTTGGACCTCCACCACCCCTTTCATCTACCTTTTATTGTATCCAAGCTTTTGTTTAGCCGATGTCATTCATACTCACAACCTTATGTGTTTATTCCTTCTGGATGATATTTCATTATAAATATACATAATCCTCAATCTTGTGGAATTTCCTCCAATGCCCACAAGTGGGATACTTGGTATAATATTTTTGAAAATGATCTTCTCCACATTTTCAATAAGTTATAGTACCATATACAAAGCAATATGAAAGTCTTTAGAAATATATGAAAGACAGTTTTGAATTTATGATATTTAAGGTTTGTAGCTAGTGATTTCACGTCATGCTTGACTTCATGAAAGTTTAAGCCACAACTAAAATAATATATTCATTTGAAAATTAGTATTGGCCATAATTTTTAACTTGGTGGTTTAAGTCTACATTTTTAGGTTAGCCCAACAGATTGCCTGAGAGAGGGAGCACCAAATGATGGCCTTACTTGTGAAATAATTATACAATATAAATGTTTTAGGTAGGGAAATATATATATGTGTCAGAGATTTAAAAAAAAGCATACATTAATTTAGAAACATTTAAATTTTGATACAAATATAGTAATGTAGCATAAAATTTTTAGTAATTTGTAATTTTTCAAGAACACTTATGGGAAAAAAATATTTGTAAATTATAAAATTTGAATGAATTAAAAAAAACATTAATTGATCATGTATGTACCCAAAATCTGCTTACCCCTCTAATTACACTAATTCTACTAATTTAAACTATAACTATATTTCCTAGCTAATTTAACTAATATCACATTATCCCATATCTCATTTCCTACATCCTAAAAACCTTATCCCATCCCATAACCAATTAATCCCATTCATTAATACCCTAACAAAACCCATTTTCTCACTAACCTACTCCTTAATCCACTTTCTAATTTAAAAATATAATGTATTCTACCTACCCATCTACCACCCTATTCCTAGCTATCCCTAAACCCTTAAACCCTAATAGGAGATTTCTAGATTTGGAGGATTCTATAAATCTCCTTCATTTTAGCCCTTTCTTATCTAGAATTTTTCATTTTGAAGATTTCCAAAGAATTTTAAATTCCTTGAACATATCCTAGCCATTAATCTTAATGGCTCAAAATTAATTTTGAGACATTGACCCTTCCCTCCACTCCTTATATAACTAGGATCACTCCCTCCATGAAACTAACTTGAAATCCTAGAGCCTTCTTTCTACTTTTTTGCCATAGCCATCCTTCTTGCATCCATCAAGAGCTATTATCAAGCACAATTATCTATTGGAAGCTATTATCAAGCAAGCACAAGCAATACAACATCCTTCAATTTGGCACCAAGCATCCATTTAGAAATGTTAGAGAGGAGTCATAAAGAGGTAAAATTATGGTAAGAATTATCCTAGTAATCTGATTATTTCTTTTATCCCCTCCTATTGATGTGTTTAGATTTTAGTTTTTTCTTGCTAAGAATAGTAATAAGAGTTGAATCTAAAATTTAGGCTACATTTTGGCAACCATGGTGGGAGATTTCTTCCTAAACTAACCTTCTAAGTTTGTTGAAAGTGATTTATAAGATTGTAGCAACAACTGGACATGAATTGAGCATCAAATTTAGAAAACTAGTCATGTACAGGCAATCTATGATTTTGTATTGGTAGTAGCGATATTGAAGTTATAGTTTTGGAGGTCGAATTATGATATTGTGCAATAGCTAGTTTTAATCACTAATAGTTTTAGACTTTTTTAGGTTTTTATCTTTGTGCAAAATTGCTAAATCACAAGTAATGGTTTTGCCCTGCTAATCACAATTTTACAGGTTAAGTTGTGATTTTGTGAAGATTATTGGTTGAGATCATATCTTTGACTGTTTCTTAGTAATAATCTTTCTTCAAGTTTGTTGTCTGTTTGGAAGTGTCTTTATATCCATTATGTAGGACAAAGAAGGGTCAAGTCAACTTCTTGACTGTTTGTGCCTCAAACACAATATCAAAACTTTAAAAATAGTGACCTTACCTTAGCAATTACGGTTTTACAATTGAATTCATGGTTTTTTCAAAGTTATAGTTTACATATTATCCTAGCTTCTTATCTATCACTATATTTATCTCTAATTTATTAGGACTCTATTTGTGTTGCCTGGAACGGTTTGTTGTCTTTTATGTGTAAGAAAAAGGAAGAATTGATCAAGCCTTGAACTATTTTTTCCCAAACTGCAATATCATAACTCTCCTATTAGTGATTTTGATCTGGTAACCATAATATTGATATTGCAAGTCATGGTATTGCATAAGACTGGTAAAATTCTCTTGGTACTTATAAAATTATTTTGGTTGGTCTCTATTCTCAAGGTAATAATTACACCTTCTCTGATTGTAGGTTATATTTGTAGCCAATTAATATCTTTGGTAAAACTAGATTTGATTAATTAGGATCCAACTATTGTAAAATTAGGGTATTTTGACTTTGTTTGACTAATTGTGTGATTTTGGACTTCTTGTGCATAGCATAAAATAGGTGAAAAAGAGAGAACATAATTTAAACACCTCACCATTAACCTATTTAACCCCTTATCAAAATATTGTGACTCTTAGATTAGTATGATTTCTTTGATATTTATGGTTTTGTGGAATACAGTAGTGGTTTTTTGTTTAGGTAGAAATAGGGTGCACTCTAAGTTTTAAGCTTGATCTTCTAGTTAAGCATTAGAATAGTTCTATTAGTATGTCTCCACATTAGCATATATATCATCTAGGAAAAACATTTTAATAGTGTAGTCCTAATAAATTGTAAATTAACATAAGTTAGTTTTTAGGTAATTTGTGACATTTTGAAAGTTAATTTCTTTAAATTACATTTGCATTAGATAAACTGTTAAAAAAAATTAATTTTCCATTCTAGTGCAAAACTACAGATTGTGAATTTTTGAGAATTGTGATTTTTCTTTGTTAGTTGTGATTTTGCTTAATAGTCATGGTTTTGCAAGTTAACTATCATGATTAGTTGACAATTACAATATCACAACTCATAATTTATGTTTTTTCTTTGAAGTTGTGGTTTTGTAGTTTTTGGTTGTGACTTTACACTGTGTAACTGTAGTTTTACAAGGATTTGTGGTCGTGCAAGAAATTTAACTAATAAACCCTTTGGTGTAAGACCTCTAAGATCTAGGCACCCTATTTTGTTTTCTAACCTTTGTACTTGTAATAAGGATGCTAAAAACACTATATTTTAGTTTTATTTCTTGTATATTGCTCATTGTGTGTGATTTGATTGTATATATTTATGTTTTTATCACATAGGTAATTAGTCAGGAAAATTAATTGTGCTTTCCTATTTGTTACCCCCTCTTGAGTCTAGGATAACACGTGATGTGAAATTCATCTCCATGCATAGGATTAGTAATTAGGGGTTGATGATGTGGATTTCATCACCATGAACTAGACCAAACTTTATGTTCTGATAGAGTATAAAAATTAGGAGAGTTGTTGGTAGGTGCCTAAGTAAAATTCCCCATAAAGGGTTCCATGGAATGAGGGGTGGTTAAGATCCAATACATATGGAGGTTAGATAGCATCATATATGGACTTGGTCCCCACTGTACCTTCATGTATATCAGGGACTCCCCTATAATCCCTTTTTAAGTGCAGACAAGGTTGAGAGGGTTTAGTTGATTCTATAATAGGTCACCAGCCTACAGCCTCACCTTCAAATCCATTAGATAGTATGAACATTGGGTTACACACCCTTTAATAGTTTACTAGCTTAGGACTTGTCATTATGTGTGTTGTTTGAGTATTATGTTAGACACGTATTATTTGCAAACTGAGTCAGCCACACCCTTTTTGTTTTAACATCTTAAATACCCTTAGATCAACATCTATCCCTAAACCCCATCATCATACTTATCTCATCATCCTAAATCATTCCCATCCTCTACCCATCTTACATTTTCCACTCATCTTCTATCTTCACCACCTATCCAAAACCTGTCCTATAACTTTCACCTATCTAATACCCATCTTATAACCTCTATCCATCCCACTAATCTTAAACCAAATACATCCTATATCATCTACTAATCTAGTATTTTGCACTTATCCCATATTTTTCAATCCCTATCCTAGACAACATCAAATATCTATCCTATATCTTTCACCCATTTAGTACCATCTTACATCTTCCATACCCCTCATATCCAACAACATCTATTGTATATCTTTATCCTAAGTAATTTTTATAATCCATCTTGTCTATCTTATATCTTCTATTACTTATCCCAAGAAACATCTCATATCTACCCTATACTTTCTATCCACCTAATACCCATCCTATAGCTTCCATTCCTCTCATATTCATCTTATATCTCCCCATCCTATATCTTCTATCTTCCATATCCCATCCATCTCATATTATCCCATCACCCTTGAATACTATATTTAGTCTTGGAATCAAGTTCTAGTGGTCACCTATCCTTTTGATCCTCATTGTCATTTCCTAAATCCTTGGACTAGGTATTATCAATATACATAGACTTATCAAGATTCTAATCTAGCACCCATCACTTCTATCTATTAAGTGCCTTTTCATACCTCGCACCCTCCGATCACCATTTTGCAGGTATAAAATGTATTTGAACCCATCATCCCCTTTATTCTTAATATATTGGACTCTTACAAGGATTTATCTTTTGGTAATTCTTAATCATTCCAATCTCCACATCCTTTTCTTAAAATCATTTCATCACCTTCTTTGACCACTAATGGATTTGATTTATAGACTAAGTTAGTATTCAAATATTCCACATCACCTATCACACCTCATCATGTCTCTCTTTCCCTTATCTAAAATGGTGTTCCAAACCTGTGCCTGACTTAGGATAGGACAAGCTTCCAACCAAGACAATGACCCATTGGGAAAGCTAGGTGATCCAACTCAAGGTCATGATGATACACATAGTGATATATATACCCTGGGAGGATAAGACAATCAATTTAATCCTCTCCATAATGATGAGGTTAGTAATTCAATTGACCAATACCTCTATGAAAACCATGATCAAGTTCTAACCTGAGTTATTAAAATGGGGGGCACGCTACCATCCAAATTTGATCATAATCTTTTACAACACATATTCTTTCCCTCCACCAAGCCTAATACACCTCATCCAAATATACACACAAATAAATTGCCCAAATAAGAGGAAGGTGTGGACCAAATATTTGAATAATAAGAATGACCCACACCCCTCTGAAATAACTGTATTGAGGTTAATAGGATGCAACCTATCTTAGAGGATCGACTATACCAACTTACACAACAAATAAACCTTCTAAACCATACACAAAACCAATGACCATCATCCCCCTGTCAAAAATCCAAAAACACCCATAGACCTCATAATAGTCATGACCAAACCACCAACCCCCTTAGAGACCCCACATTCATACAAGAATGGAAAGTGATGAAGGAGACTCTCCAAAAAATAGACCCATGATCACAAGCAATGAAATACAAGTATGAATATTTTTTATCTTCTCCCTTGGACATGAGCATCTTAAAAATACCTTTCCCACCACACTTCAAAGTGCCTAAATTTCATAAATATAGAGGGAAAGGTGATCCCCAAAACCATGTACAAGATTTTTATGTGGCTTGTCATGAAGTAGCATATGAATATGCCTATCTACTGAGATATTTCCCAAAAAGCCTTACTAGACCAGCCCTAAAATGGTTTATGCACCTACCAAAGGGGTCTATATCTAGCTTTGGGGAATTAACTAAATAATTTTTTAAACATTTTTTCATTCAATATTGAACATGATGCCTCTATTATAGACCTCTATAACACTATGCATAGAAGTGGGGAAGGTTTAGCATCTTTCTTGTAAAGATTGAGAAGATTAGAAAGCCTCCTTCAATGCACAGTGCCTGAAAAGGAGTTAGCCAAAATATTTGTTGATAATCTTAATGTTGTACTAAAATATCAGTTAAAAATTCAATGTGCTATAACTTTTGATGTAATTATTGAGAAGGGGATGCAAATTAAACAAGCACTTATTGAAAAGCTAATAATCAAGCTATACTCCAAAAGTAAACATAATCAGAATTAAGTAAACTCATTTTTGGGTAAATCAAAAATCTTTAACAAAAATAAGAATGTTGTGGGAGATGGGTTTACTAATTCCAAACAGTAGCATGTTCAAACAGTGCAAAAGAGAAACCTCACATATCAACAAAATGTCTCCTCTATTCAAGTTCCATGAGGTAAACCAAAGCCTTGAATTAGAAAAAGACCTCTCACCATCTTGGGAGTACCCATTGAAATGGTCCTTGATTAATTAATTGTTGCTAAGATGATTACTCTTCCTAAAATTAAACCTTTGGATTATCAACAACCTCGACTATATTGGTACCATGAGGATGAATTTTGTAAATATCACAGAGTCAAAGATCATGATATAGAATGGTGTATGTAATATAAGCACTATATTTAGGACCTAATTGAAAGAGCTGATATTGAAATAGAAGGGGAGAGTACTTCAAGTCAATCTAAGAATGGGCAAATAGGTATTTATCAATACCACCTACCCAAGCATGATCAGAGAAATAGGAATCCACTAAAAGACCAGGGTTGGGCCTCTTATTATAATCACACTGACTATAATGCCATGTCATATCACTATGTCAACACAATTAAAATCCATATCCTCCAAGATCCTACTCCACCATCACACACTCTATTAAAAATCAATTGGGTCATTGTTGATTGTGCAGTTACTACCAGATGCAACAAGATCATAGTTCTTGGGGTACCACCTAAGGACTCATCTACTTCTACAACTCAAAAAGGGATTATCTCTAAGAAAGTTTTAGTATCTTCTGATAAATCTTATGATATAATTCAACAAATTGAGAAGACACCCACCCAGATCTCATTAATGGAACTTCTCAAAACATCCCCTTTACATCAAGAGATACTTAACCAAGTTTGGAATGACATCAAGATCCCTAGTTATCTTGAAACCAATCAATTCTAGGCATTAGTGGGATATTTATCCCCTTCTCAGTAAATTACCTTTAGTGCATAGGATATGCCTCCTATTGACCCCCATCACAACTATCCATTGTTCATAAAAGTCTCCATATCCCACCATCACATTCCCTAGTACTCATAGATGGATGGTCAACATTAAATTTATGTAATCTAGATTTCTTAAAGAATATTGGGTATTCAAAAGCTTCTTTATGGCCTACTTTGGTTATGATAAAAGTATATGATGATAATGAACAACCATCTATAAGAACTATCTACCTTCCCATTTCATGGGACCATAGTACATCAAACCTTACTTCATGTTGTGGATGTTGATTTACCCTAAATATGATGCTAGTTCACCCCTAGATCCATGATATTCAAGCTATCCTATCTACTCTACATCAATGTCTAAAATTACCACACTTAGGTATGGAAGTCACCATTCTTGGAGAAATTAATTATTTTCATAATTGCCAAATGGATCAATCCCAATCATATCGCTATCCTAGTATAGATAATTCCATTTTAATCCTAACAACTACTAAGTATATATGCCCTAACAAGTTTGAACCTAATATAGATCCATTACCTGAACTCACTCACTTAAAAATCACATCTACAGGTTACGGGGAGTATGAATATAAAACCTTTTACGTAGGTGACTTACCACTTTCCCCATGTAATTACGGGTCCTCAGCTATGTGGAAGACCAATCCTATCAAATATCAATTTGGACCAATGACCTTCTATAGTGCATGGTTATTATCTAAATAATGTATTGATGACTCAGATGAATCATGGCTTATTCTAGAAGAAGAGTCCCTTACATCTCCTAGAAAGTGATACCCCCACGTCCAAATTTTTTTATAAAACATGAATCACCAAGGAAAAGGACTAGGGAGACATGAGAAAGGCAGGATTGAACCCAAAATGGTTCAATAACATCCACAATATCTTAGTCTAGGGTAAAAACTATTTGATGATGACTTAAATAATCTTATTATGGATACTGCTTCTATCCCTAAGGAGTCTCTCTCCAATGAAAAAATTGAGTTGAGTTCCATTTATATTCACTTCAAGGAGCTTGCTACCACAAACCTTTTATCTAAAACCACCATTTCCACCATCAACATATCCCTCCACTATCCCTCTTTAATTGACTAGGATCAACATCAGGAGACATTCTTTGATATATTTGAAAATGATAAGGCAATCATAGAATTTTTGGGAGCTCAAGATTTTATGCCTTTCAGTGATCATAAGAAAGGATTTTCTATCAATATTTGTAAATGAACTTATTTCAAGGAACAACAACATCCCCTTGACCAAAGAGAAGAAGAACAATTTGAATAAGAAGCACCACTTCAAAGCCTGAAAGAATTTCCCTGTGATTTAGCTAAATTAGAAGACTATATTAAAATAGATACATAACTCTTAGATGGTTTCATTTCATATATCCTAGATCAATCATTGCCTCCTTATCTCCAAGATCAATCACCCTCTCTCATTCAGGAGGCAACTGAATTTAACATTGAAACTAAAGAAAATCCTAAAATTATTAAATTGGGGGCAACTCTAACACTTGAGGAGCGTCATATTATTATTGAGCTTTTCAAGGAGTTTATAGATGTTTTTGCATGGTATTATTTTGACATGCATGGAATTGATCCCTCATTAGTAGTACATCATTTGGTTTTGCATCCTAATGCTAAATTGATTAAGCAAAAATTATGAAAGATGCACCCCAAAGTGGCCCTATTAGTCAAGGAGGAACTACAAAAAAAAATTGGAAGCTAGATTCGTCCAACCCATTGATTATTCTGATTGGATATCCAATATTATTCTTATGGATAAGCCACAAGGAGGAATTTTGATTTGTATAGACTTTTGAGACATTAATAAGGCATGTCCCAAAGATGAATTCCCTCTTCTGAATATTTATATGATCATGGATTCAACAACAAGCTATGAAATGTTATCTCTCATGGATGGTTTCTCAGGTTATAATCAAATCAAAATCATGTCTAAGGATCAATACAAAATGTCCTTCATCACTCCATGGGGGACCTTATACTATCAATTCATGCCCTTTGGTCTCAAGAATATTGATGTTACTTATCAATGGGAGATGATAGTTATTTTCCATGATATGATGCATGATATAGTTGAAGATTATGTGGATGATCATAACATCATGTAGTCCTGAGAAGAATCTTTAAGGAACTATGCAAGTACAAAATCAAATTAAATCCCAAGAAATGGGTATTTGGCATTACCTCAAGAAAATTATTGGGATTTATAGTCTCCAGGAGAGGCATAGAAGTGGACCTGGCTAAAGTCAAAGAAATTATGGAAATGCTTCCTCTTGTAATCTGAAGCAACTTAGGAGTCTTCAAGGTAAATTTCAAGTTATTTGGTGATTCATCTCTCAGCTCATAGATAAATGTTACCCCTTTACTCATCTCTTAAATAAGGGGATCACTTATAATTAGAACTCTGAATGCCAAAAAGTGTTCAATAATCTCAAGTAGTATTTGGCTAATCCACCTTTGTTATCACCCCTATCATAGGAAGGCCCTTGCTCTTATATATCTCTACAACTCCTTGTGCAATAGGTTCCCTCTTGGCACAACATAATGATCAGGGCAAGGAACAAGCAATTTATTATCTTAGTCACACTTTAATCTTGTATGAGTTGAATTATACTCCAATTGAGAAAGCTTACTTAGTCATAGTCTTCACTTTATAAAAGCTTTGACATTATATACTTAACAATCATGTCTAGATCATCGCTAAAGTTGATCCTCTCAAATATTTACTATCAAAATTAACCCTCACAAGATGAATGGCCAAGTGGATTATGTTACTAAGTGAATTTGATATTGAATGTGTTAATCAAAAGGCCATTAAGGGATAAGTGATAGCATATTAACTAGCAGAAGCACCTCTTGTTGTGACTGAACCTCTTACTACAATCTTCCCAAATGAGTCTATAATGAATACTTTAGAATCTAGTGATTGAAATCTATATTTTGATGGCTCTTTTACTATCTAGGTAAGTTCCATTTTGAGGGAGGAGGTATGTAAAAATGCAAGGATAGATAACAATTGGTGCCATGCATGGTGTCATTAACTTGCCACATTAATGGAGAAAATCCTGTCTAGCCATCTGTAAAATGATGCTTACTTACACATTAATGATCCACACATCTTCCAATATGGCACTTCATTCAATATTAGTGAGCCATATTTATTTTAGTTTGTGGCTTACATGTCAAAATTATAAGCCAATGATAAAATAATGTGTTCATTTAAAAAGTCTTTTTGGTCCCTTCAATCCTAACTATTGGTCCCTTTGGTCCCAATGACCGATTAGATTAAAAATATGCCTTAAAATTGACATGTCACCAAAACATAAGTTGTACAACTTCTTAGAGCATAAATTTTTCTCCTGTATAACTTTTTTGAAATTAAAAAATATTAAACTATCTAAATCTAAATTTTTACAATGCGAGGTGGCATAATATGGAAGATGTGGGACCCTAAAGTTAGGTGTTCAAACTATTGGTCCCCTTCCCCTTTCATAAATCAATGAATAATTTTTTAGGAACCTGTTTAACTACATTCATCATGGTAGAATGGGCATGTTAAAGAGGCTTTGATTATATGAATAAAATGTGGAATTATTTGTAGAGATCTTCATACCAACTTAGCTTTGATTTAGTGACCTTTTTGTCTATATCTAGTTGACTTGGATTTATTTTTTGTGTGGACTAAATGTTTAGTCAAATAACCATATATTTGGTCGGATTTAAATGGACCAAGGGCTTAGAAATATCTAAGGAAATCCTGGCAGTTGTAGGACATGCACTGAAGGCCAATATAACTATGTTGGGTCCTTTAGTACTTCTTTTGTCATAACAAATCCTCTTCTTTCTCACACTCATGTAGCAAGTAAATAAACCTACCCTTATTTCTTTATTAAATACCATGTATGGGATTGACCACCATCTTACTGTAAAATTACTCTTAGGTAGGCCCAACAACCCATATTTATACCTCATACACAAGGGAAAGTATTTGAAAGCAGTCATAAAAACTCCTGAAAAAACCAAGAAACATTAAAACAAACACATCAATGAGACAACTCAAATCATCATTTAGTCCATTTTGCCCATGTGATTAAGTGAGGGTTAGCTTTAGGATTAAAAAATGGATACATTAAGTGATGTGTATCTTCAATTCCTAAATGCATTTGAACAATTAGATGGTTCTTCCACTTATGATTTACACCCAGAATCAAAGGCTTCCAAACCAAAACAAATATTTTAGGCTTGTATAGTGTGAAATTTAGAGTGTAAACTAAGAGAAAAGAAATGCAATTCAATCCTTATTAAACTACACTAACCTCTTGGTAGCAACAAGAATAAAAGAAAGCTAAGTAGATGAAATACTTACAAAGTATGAAATGTATGTTCATAACCATCTCCATTGTGTGATCAATGGTAGATTTTATCTTTCTTGCTTGATTTGGGTGCTCAATCCTTATCCAAACAAATAGAATTGGGTAGCATGTGGTTTCAAATGGATTTGATCTCAATGGATTCAAAATGATAATTCAATAGAGTTTTGATATCTTGAAGGTGGATGATTTGAGTGGAGGATTGCATATAAATTTATAGGCTTGAGGGTAGTGAGATTAAAGGTGGATAATAATCTAAATTTATTGAATTACTAAAATAATTAACGTTTGGATTTAATTCCTCATCCCAATGGACAATGACTAATTCTCATGTGTTGAGAAGAAGGGGGAGATTTAGTTGGCAGTTGAGTGACTCAGCATGAATGGGTCAAGATAGTTGAAAATTCAAGGTATAACTCACAAGTTGGTTGAAATGTTCTCAAATGACTCACAAGGTGGTTAAGGAAGTTGAGGAAAGTGTTTGGATGAGTCAACATTTGGTTGACATAAACATGGAGGATGTTTGGATGAGGTAGAAAATTCAGATTTTTTATTAGTTTTAGAACAAAAAGGTGTGCATGATTTTATTAATTAATTATGAATTAATCAATTATTCACAATTTTGAGGGAAACAATGTTAATATGATGTTAGAGTAGTTTTTTTTTTTTATTCCCATGTTTATTTTTTATGGGTTTTTTCCCCTCACTTAGATTTTCCTTACTTTCATGGAGAAGCTTGCTTAGTTGTAGAAGTTGACCAGATGACTAGAAATTAACTCCCTTGACCTATTATTTAAGGTATGGGAGTTACTCCTCTAACCTTGGATATATTGACCACCTTTTGTTGAGGAGTTACTATTCTATTATGAGAGTTTGTTGATCATATTTTGTGGATGAGTTACTCAGTACTCTTCTATTTGTATTTTTCTGATTTTTCTGATTTATTAATTAAAGTTTGGTTTTGTCTCCAATCTCTTTGTGTAATATTCTCACATTGTATATTTAATGTTATTTTAGCTACTTTATGTTGTGTACTTGTTTGGCTTGTGTACTCACTCTGCTCATGCATTTGACTTATCTAGATCTTGGAATCAACCCTGATATGGTATAAGAGCCACCATGATATTCATGTGTCTAATTATTTGTTTTAATTTTTTTTTGAAATGTAGAGTTCATTTGCATAGATTTTGAGGTATTTTTTAAAGGGTTTGAAAAAAAATTGAGTTGTTTTTTGAAATCTCAAAAACCTTGGTATAAATAAATTGTAGGGGTCCTTTTTTACTAAATCTAGGGGTATTATTGTATTTGATGGTGGCATTATTATTTTTGGTGTGTAATAGAGTTCATGGCTTTTGGTGGAGTTACATGGCCTACTTATGTTGTTCATGACCTCTCATATAACCTACCAACACCATTATGTCTTATCAACAATGTCACCTTGCCAATGTGTTTCACTCTTCGTGGACTGTGTAGTCAATCACATTGCTCATAGCTTCTAGGAGTTTCATAGAGCTTCATGTCACTTCCTCATAGTCATTAATGGTGGTCTAGTTGACAACTCATTATTTTTCTATAACAAGCATGGGAGATGGAGGGCTTATTTCCCTCATTTTCATCACTAGTTCATGACCTTCGCAAGACCCATTACTCTATCGGTGGCCTTCACAAACATACAAACCCTTTTCCTAGTGACCTACAACCACAACTTGCATTACACAGTTTCTTGTCCTACACAGACTCTTCTGGCTTGGTCACTTGGCCTTCACATCCATCTAAGAATGCCAACAAACCTCAAAATATGCCTTCTCCCATTATCAACATTTTGGTAATCCTTTTGAAGATGAAAACTACTCTTTTCTAATTAGTGATATTGACTAACCACTTATAGTAATTTGTGGTTTTTTTAATTTTACAGTAGTTTTACCTTATTTGGTTGGGCATGACATTTTTTTAATTTTAGCTTACCTTTTAAATAATATGCATCCATATTAAGTATGTTAATTAAAAAGGGGGGAAAAGGTTTATTTGTGGTGGGGTTTAATATAGGTGGAGGAAATGATTTTTATTGTGCTTTAAATTAAAAAACAATATATTGAAATATTTTTGATTATTTTTTTATAAGAACAATATATTGTGAGCCTTATTTTAAAAAGACAAAAAATTATTGTTTAAAATCTCTTCATATTTTCGTTCAAGAAGAACAAAGAGCGAGGTCAGGTTTGGCAAGTGGTCAAACCCCTCCCATTCAAAAAAATATTGCATATCTCATGCTCAATTTATACTCTTATTGGATGAATTATTAACTGAGCCTAACATCCCCTTGATTTGCTTTTTTTTTTTTTTTTTGACACTTACACTAATTTCTCTAGATGTACTCTCGATTGTGCCCAACATCTTTTGAGCATGCAATGTTTGAAACATTTAGAGGGGGTTCATTATTGATAGTTTTGTGGGGTATACTTAATTTTCTGAGTCACTTTCCATTTTGCTTGCACTTTCATTTCTACAACAATAACTACAACCACTACACTTAATTTCTGCACAAAATAGATATAGGTTCAATTAACCCTTTGATGCCATTTAATTATCATGAATGGAAATTTAAAATGCAAATTATTCTAAGGAGCAAATGTTTGAATCACATTACACTAGGGTTAGAAACTCAACCAACTATAGATACAAAAAACGTTAAGTGGTATAATTGTAGTGATGAAGCTTATGGGTTGTTGTGTCTTTTTGTGTCTCGTAATCTCCTCTTTCATATAGAACCTTAAAAATCATCCAATGAAGTGTGGACCATTTCAGAATAACTCTTTGGGAAGAAAGATGTGATGAGAGATCACAAACTAGAAATTGAACGTATCAACCTAAGTCCTAACAACTTTGACACCCTTCGGTATTTATTCACCAAGTTAAATTCTTTTAGATTGTAGTTAAAATAGTGTGGAATAGAGAAGAAAGATTACCAACTTATTATTCCTATATTGTCTAAGCTAGGTATTGATTACTTAGTATTTGTCTCTAGTTTCAATGCCACTAAAAGTGATTTAATCACTACATAAAAGACACCTTATTTAGATGACTTTGTTTTTGACTTGACTCGGGACCAAGACAAGTTAATATAGATGGGCACATTGAAATACTCAAAACCTCAATCCCTAATTTTTGGAAATGGGAAATAGAAATATTCAAACAAAGAGAAGAAGAAAAATTATAAGGATCAAAAGAAGAAGAAAGAATCAATCTCTACCAAAACAACCACTAAAACTTCCTCTTCTAATGATAAACTAAATAAAGAGAAGGTTAAGTGTGCCTATTACAGGAAAAATAGGCATGATGAACATAAGTGCATGAAGAAAAAAATTGATCACCTAACACATCTTATAGAAAAGAACAACAGAGGTGTTCCTGAGTATATCAAGAATAATTCATTAACTCAAGATTCTTCGAAGGCAAAAGACAAAGGTAAAGAGAAAGAAAAGAGCAAGTCTCTTGTAGTAGTTGTAGCTATAACCTATTCATGGGTTATTGAATCAGTTGCTTACCACCTCATGGGATATTCACAAGTTGAGTTTTATTCCTTAGAGCCTTGTAGCATGTCTTCTATCACTTAGGGTGATGACACTAAAGTAGAAGTTATAGAGATAGGGTTTGTTGAAATGGATGGAGGAACATTGAATAATGTTCTAAGTGTTCTATCACTTTAAACTAATCTCCCATCAGTGTACCAAATCACTCATATCAGTAAGGGCATGAGGGTAAAGTTTTCATCAGATTTAGTCATAATCATAGAGTTTCATAATGATTCTATAGTGGCATTGGATAGGGTAAATCAAAAAGCTAGATTATATACCTTCTCACATTTTGCACCTGATTATTTTTTGATTGCATTACTAACTCATTCAGATGGAGTTAGTAAACTTTGGCATGAGAAGTTTGGCCACCTCAACTAATGCTACTTAGAATAACTCAGTAAGAATGATATGGTCATAGGCTTACCTTGTGTCTATTTCTCTGAGGGTCTTTGTGAGGGTTGCACACTTAGAAAGCATCTCGAAGAAAAAATTGACAAAGGAAAATCTTGGATGGATTCACAAGCATTGAATTTATTACATAGTGATGTATCTAGGCCTTTTCCTAGACCATGTTTTACAAGGGCTAAGCATGTCCTTACCTTCATTGATGATTTATTGAGGTACACATGGGTCCGCTTCCTTAGGTATAAATATGAAGTTTTTGACAAGTTTCAAGACTTCAAAGTTATTGTAGAGAAACAATCTGAGAAATGCATCAAATTTATTCAAGCAGATAATGAGGATGAGTGTGTCAATAACAAGTTTGATCAATTTTTCACCAAAGAGGGGATTGATTTGTAGCATATAGTTTTGTATGGTCCTCAATAAAATGGAGTTACAGAATGTAATAACAAGTCCTGACATTATTTTGGGGAGGAAAATTTTCATTCCATGAATTATTTTTAATTTTTTAATAAAATATATCTATATATAAATCTTGACTAACTTGACAATGACATAACTAATTTAATCATGGGTTTGAATCTCGACTAACTTGCCAATAACACAACTGACCAACACAGATATTTATAATTGACTGATTGAAATAACTGAGACTCACACTCCCTACAGTGTCTTTGAATTTTCCCAGTTCACAGTATTTTCCTTGGATTTTCAGAATCAGTGCGCGTACTGTTGGTGTCTTTTTGGTGGATATGACGAGTCAATGGGAATGCCTTCCACGCGTTGAGTGACGCCTTTTTTGACGGATGTGACGAGTCAATGTGAGTCTGTCTCACGCTGTGAATGGAAGGTCCCCTCTGCCACTCAAATGGAAATTTCATGACACTCAAATTTCATAGCCTTTTCAGCAAATTTATAGATTTTCAAAGTTTAACTGTTCTATGGCAAATAACTATTATACAATTATTTATCATTATGAATATTAAATATATAGTTATCTTATTATGTAGGACCTTCCTTTTTTTATATACTTAAATTAGTACTTTTCATATATTTTTTTATATTTAATTTTCTCTTTTATAATCTATGAAATATGTTACTATAATTTTTTTATCTTCTTTGTGTTTGTATAGATTTATGTGTCCCATAGACTAATCATAACATTTAGTTGATATTAATATATAAATTAAATTAAACTTCTAATTTTGAAAATGTGTATTGATATTGAGAGAAAATCCATGATTGATAGCAAATGTGGTGTGCCCTTTAGGTTTTTTTACAATTTCTTAATGATGACTCATGTTTCAATGAAGGGAATATGCAAAGAAGACACCTGTTTGCTTTCGGTTTGAACTCTTTATTTCACTATGGCATAGATGCATTAATCTATGATCTATCAGTTTATAGAGTCCATCCCAACAGCTGAAACTTAATATTTTCTTAAGTCTTCTCGTGTAATAGAGGAAAGGCACCAGACGTTAAGCGTTTTAATGTGGCATGCACTCAACACTTAAATGGTACCACATCAAAGCTTGAAATTTACCCTACAATTGACTCAACTTGTGTTTAGATATATATTTCGTTGCATTTCATCAATTAGAGGCAAAGTCATAATTTGAATTGATTAAAATAATAAATTTGAAATGTATTAAAAAAATGTTGATCCAATACTTATACATGGATTTACATGTGTTGAAGATTAAGTATCTAATAGTTGTAAATCTTACATGATTTGTTACTTTACATTATGATTAGGTAAATGTTGGATAAGCATTACGTAATACATGTTTATCTTTTGATATATAAAATTTTATAACTAGACCATTATGTTGCATAAATAGAGTCCACCCTAACAATAGAGTTTTTTAGTAATTGGTGTAGAGAAGGATTACAAAGATGGTTAGATCAAGCATTAGTCAAGAAAACCAAGAAAAATGCATAAAGAACTAACAATTTAAGCCAACTTATTCAACGAGGTGTGCAAATGATAATTAAGAGCAAATGAAAGAAAGCAAACACAAGTTACCTTTCCAAGAGCTTTCCATCACATAAATGCAGCTCAAAACACGATTTTTCCCTTGATTTGGTGCTCAAGTATTCAACAATGGTGCAAGGCCAATCTCCTCCACCATCTCAAGAACACCAACTAAACTAGGCTCATGATATGAAATCAATGTTATGCCTATTAATGAAGCTATCCTATTGCAAATAAAGTATTATCAAATTACACTCAAATGGCTTGTAGAGAGAATTTTGCATTATAAGTTTACACAAATAAAGCTTAATCAAAGTGGTCATGGCCCTCCTATTTATAGATTTTTTAATTTGATCAGGATTAACCATGATTGTCCATCTTGAGATCAAGATGTGTGGCCATAAATTAATCCAATTCTGTAAATAAAATCCATAAGTGTCTTCATAAATATTTGTAAGGAAGGAACATTAAAGAGGCATGAGAAATCATAATCTTGATATTTATTGCATTTTTGGCTTATGGATGCCACCCCACAAATGACCTCATTTGATGATGCAGTTAATAGGAATCACTTTCCAATAAAGAAATATTCAATAACTTTCTTAGAATTCTTACTTAAGCTCATAATTTGGTTTAAATTGGCTAAGTAAAATTAATCAAAATTTAAGCAATTCTTTGGAAATTGGTGCACTCCATTAATCAAACTAGTCCAAAATTTGTATTACTAGGTTATAATTTGACTGGAGAGGAATTAGAAGATGATGTTAGTTGCGTACGAATCATTATCTCATTTAGGATGGTGACAACACAAAATAACATATGCATGTATCATGTGCTTTCAAATTAGAATAAAAGAGTGATCTACAACACAAAAATGTGTTTTCATCATTTTGATTCGAAATGATTTGATTAAAGTTAATAATCACATAAAATGCATTGTTCTATTTAGGGATACATTAGCATAAATCAGCACATGCATACGATAAGCTCAAACCATTTAGCATGTTTAAGTTATTTTGACCTAAATTGTGTATTTTCACAAATTCTGAGTAAGATTGATAATTTCAACACAATTGTGATAGGAATTGGATGTCTACATTTTACCCTATTTGAGAAGGCATAACAAGACATTAAGTGAAGCAATGTCTTTTCAAACAAAAGAGTTTTCAAGAAGAAATTGGAAGGAAATGACCCATGATTCCTCCTCAAGAGGACATACAAGGATGAAAGAGAAGGATGGAATCTTGAAAAGAGAGAGAAAGTGAGATTAACCCATAGAAAAAATTAAATCTAGTTGAGCTAATGCTTACACACATTGATTCCATCAATTATCAAAATATAATTAAAATAAAATGGTCCCCAAGGATGGGGGAAATGGGAAGGATACAATCCAAAAATATAAGCAACACACTTTGAACATACCCAAAGCTAAGGTAAAAGCTACGCACTTATGGAATGATAAATCCTGAGACAAGGTACACACTAAAATATTTCCAGAATGAGGTTAAAAGTCCACAGATCTTGGAATTAGAAATAGGAGAGTGTTGTCTCCAAAGAGAGGAAATAATAATGTGCTCCCATAGAGCAAAATATGATCATTTGATAAAATAATTTTACCCCAATAAGGCTGATTTGGATCATTGATAAAGAATTTCCCCTTAGGGCATATTTAGATTTATGACTAGTTCAAATGTTGTGCACCTATGGGGCAAATTGGCAAGCAATAGCTCAAAGATATAACTATTGCATAGATTAAAGATGAGTGGGCACAAACATACATGCGATGGTCAAATGAATAAAAAATATAACAAAACTAGGCATATGAGGATGCACAAGTGAAAAAATAGATGAAAAGAAGAATAAATATGGTCGAGCTGACTCGAGACATGTCATGTGTCCAAGCATTGCCTACATAGTCCAAATGGCCCTTAAGCCAATGTAGTTCACCCAAAAGTGACAGAAAATGGAATGAGGTACGAAGAAAAATAATCAGTGTTTGATTAGACCCATGATGTATGCTAAGAAATGCACATCTTGCATAGAGTCGAGTGCATGATAAGCCATTAGGACCTAGTTTTATTGGTGTTATTGAGATTTATTTATCAAAACTGCACCAACATTGAGAATTGAGTCCAAAGCACATAGTGCTTTCTATAGCAAAATGAAATTAGGCATTGTAAGTATGAGGAACTTATAATGGCATTGTATTTCACCTGCACTGAGCTGATTCAAATATGAATACCTATAACCAAGGATAATGGTAAAAGTCACCAAGATCATAGTTACAACTATTTACATGTAAATGAAAAATAAATAAAGATAAAGAAAAATAAAACATTAATGAAGCTATCTTAAAATAAAGGTATGAAAAATATGGATCAAATTAGGAATAAGAATGTTGAAAAACAAAGCAAAAACAACTTAACAACATGAGATCAAGATATAAATAATCAAGATCCATGTGGACCATCAAGGTGTAATTGGAAAACCAAAAGAAAAGGCCAAGACCAAACAATAAAACAAAAGACCCAGAAGAAACAAAAAGAAACAATCAAAGGAAAAGAAATGAAGAAAAGAAGAGACCAACAAGCACAACAAAACACTAATAAAAATCAAATAAACACACAAACAAGAGTTAGTATGGTTTGAAAATAATTGTTTAGGCATGAGTAGTAGAGGTATTACTTTCTAACACAATGTAACAAGATCAAGGATACAAAGTTTCCCTTAAGTGATAGGAAAACAACACAAAATAAATTGGGGGAAAAAGAAGAAAAGGAAGGGGATGGCCGAGCTGACTCTAGATGTACAAGACAAGTGGATGCTACCTACATAGTTCCACAGATGCTAAATCCAACATGAATTTCAGGCCAAATGTATTTCTCACAGGAAATGAGATAGAAAAAAAAGTTGATGAAAAAAAACATGATTGATGTTGTAGAGAAAATGGGAAAATGGGAATGGTCTTGCAAAATAGCAAGCCAATGGGACAAATGAAAATGGTCTTGCAAGATAGCAAGTGCATGAGATAATTACTTTCAAAACGAAAAGAGCATGGGATAATTACATATAAAATGGAAAGAGTGTGGAGATCAAAATATTCAAAAGCATAAGACAATGTTTTATGTTATTTTTGTAGATCATTTTCTAATGTTTTTGGTGTTTTTGGGATGATATATGTACAAATGGGGAATCAAATAATCAAGGAGATGCTCGTCCAAGAGTAAAAGTTCCAATAACAGATAATCCAATTGCAATGAAACTTGCTCACAAATTAGTGAGAGCGAGGCCCTGATAAGGCAATAATGCCTACCAAACAATAAAAAAATAATAGAACAATATGTAGTATAAGAGATCGTTGACGAACCATGTAGCATGCAAAAACCATATGCTATGGTATTCATGTTCACTTGTCTATAGAAAAAATTGAAAAATAATTTCCCTCTTGACCTACCTTATAGAATTGGCATTTGAATGTGTCCATATTGCCTATGATTCATAATCAGGATCATAATTAGTCAAGGAATAAAATATGTCTAGGTTACAATAGCCCAAGATATGAAAAGAACATGGTTATCAAAGAGAAAGGTCCAAAATGAATATGATCCAAAAGAGGATAGTCTAGGGTGGGATAAATTGTGTTCAAAGTGCCAATGATCCAAAGCTTTCACTGTACAAAGTCATGAAAATAATATGGTTCTCAAAAGAACAGTCCAGGTTAGGTCAAAACAAAGAATATGGTCCAACATGGGATGGCCCAGGATATAATGGCAGGATAAAATAACTTCAGCATAAGTTGCCCTCAAGTATGGGGTCTTGTAGATAATGGGTCAAAGTTATTAAGCATAAAACCTATTAAGGTGCATAATGTTCATGCACTCTGGAATTTCTTTGCCACTTGGAGTAGCCAGTCAATATGCCTTTTTTCTTGCGTTCAACACTTGTGTTCTTCTAGTTCTCTTTCAAGACCAACTTAGCAATCTCAAACTCCTGAGGGAGAATGTGCTTGTTTTAGTTTCTCCTCAATATGTTTTGATAGGCTTATAAGTTTTTAAGGATAGGCAAACACTTACCATCAAGAATTTCTAGTTTTTGCAACCTTAAGACTCTATATTCCTCATCATCTTCAATATGCTCCAAATATACTCGCAATGAAAGTAATTCGATCTTGATCGGGATAGTAACTTTCATGTCATAAACAAGGGAGTATGGAATGGTTCCTGTAGGTGTTCGATGATTGGTTCAATAAGTCCAAAGGGTAGGAAAGATTAACAAGTGCTAATTATGGCTAGTGTCATTGGTAATCTTCTTTAAAATGGCTATAATGGTCTTGTTTGATGCCATGGCTTGTCTATTGCCTTACGGGTTATATGGTGTGGATTTCTTGTGCTTGATTTTGAATTTTGTACAAAGGTCTTTAACATCTCTATTTACAAAGGATCCACCATTATCAGATATAATGTGTGTTGGGATGCTATATCAATAGATGATATGATAATGAATGAATTTGACTATCTACTTCCTGGTAATGTAAGTGAGAGGAATGGCCTCAATTTACTTAGTAAATTACTTCATAGTAGTTCAAATGTGTTTATGGCCATCTAAAGATGTTAGATTTATTTTCTTGATGAGATCAAGGCCCTAAGCAAAGAACGGCCTTGGTTTAGTGATTGGCTATAGTGGCAAAGAAGGTGTGTGTATCAAATTTTCATGTTGTTGATAAGGAAGACACCTCCTTACATAATTGCAAGTTTATGTCTCCATTTTTGGCTAATAATATCCTATTCTAAGGAGATTTTTAGCTAAGAATATATCATTGATGTGGCTCCCACATATTCCTTCATGAACCTCCTTAAGTGCTAGCTTGGATTATATTGAAGATAAAAACATTATATTTTCCTTACAATTTAAATAAAATATTATATTTACCTTCTTCACATGGATTCTCAACTTCACTACTTCTATTTGGCTTCACAGAGGGGTTTTTGTGCCCGTTGAAATCCTTGACTGAAATGGAATGTGGTTCCACTTGAATTGAAATAGCTGAGATAAAAGTATGGTGGCAATGTGGAGATAACAAGGATTGCATGGAAGCAAATGAAGAAGGCATTTATCCTCTACGTTGATCTTTTTCTACCCAAGCATCGACCTATTCTCCTAAATCATCAACCTACTCTCTCAAAGCATCAACCTTCTCCCTTAAAGTGTCAACATTCTACTTCCAAGTGTTGCCTTATCATTCCAAGCGTTGGTTTCCTTTTTTTTAAAGCGTCGATTGATATATATAAACTTTTATTTACACATAAACTCTCCTCCCTTTGTGCACTAATTAGCTTCAACTTAAGTTAATGGCTTTTAATTATCTCTTTATGTGGCAGTGGTGCATGACCAACTCTTTGCATAACATGAATTAGAGTGGCAATGACTGAGGGAATTAATTCAGACTGAGAGGAGGTGGCGCAATGGTAGCATGGCTGCCTCTAATTTAGGTGATTGATAGTTTAGTTTACATAGAGTTAAATTTTATTTATACTTTATGACTATGTATGACGTGGTAGAAGGAGTAGCTACCATGTGTTATCCGATTTGGTATTACATAGGCTCAGAATAATCTTATTTTAATATTATTTGATTATATGTAAGTTTTTATTAGGTATAAATAAATTATAAATAGTTTAATAAACTTAAATTATTTATGATAATATAAATAATTAATAATCTAAAAATTTATGAAAATATAATTTATTTTTAATTTATAGAGTTAAAATAAATAAAAAAAAGTTCCTTTTATTTAGAATAACCTTTTGACATATCTATCCAATATTATTGAATTGAAAATATTATCTTCTAATTATAAACATATTTTATGTATATATACATATATATTATGAGATTATTAAGATAAGACTATCATCCCATTAAATTTTCCCTTGTTCACAATTGTAAATTATGACAACATTGCATATATTTCTATGTAAAGAAATAACTTTAATATTTTAATGATTTGATTTACTACTCTTTTGGAATTTGAAAATAAAATTAAATCATACCTTGATTTTTTTCAAAATCCCATCGATGACTTGATAAACTTTTTGAAATCACCACAAGAGTTAACTTAAAAATCAACTCATCCTGACACAAATTACTAAGTGAGGTCCAAAACAACTTAAAATATGAGCACGAGTCCATAGTGAGGGAAGAGAGGTCATAACATCCTCCTCTGACCCCCCCCCCTTAAATTGTGCATTGTCCCAATGCACTAAAAAAGTTTGATTAAGTTAATAAATTTAAAATAAAAATGGAAACATGTTTTTTTATTTCTTCAGTGTCCTCCCAAGTTGCACTTCCTTCACCATATTGATCCCATTATACTTTGCACTAATCAACCTCTCTATGGTGTAATTGGTACCAGTGCCTCTCTAGCACTTTGTATGGCTCTATTGTTATTTTGTCAGATTATTGGACCTGTAAATCATTCCTATTTAAAATGTGTTTATTATCAGGGACATGTTTATTAAGAAGTGACACATGGAAGACATCATGAATATGATTCAATTGCAGGGGTAAGTCTAATTGATACGCTAATGGGTTGATTCTCTCTAGGATCTCAAAAGGTCCTACAAAATGATGATCTAACTTTGCCTTTTTCCCAAAGGTTATGGAGCTTTCGTGCAGTTTGACCCTTAAAAACACTTTGTCACCAATCAGGAATTCTCTCTGAACTCTCTTCCTAACTACATAGCTCTTTTGTCTATTTGATACCTCCTTCAATCTCTACCTTATAACTTTCAACTTTTCCTCCATGTCTTTCAACATTTCAAGACCGATTACTATTCTGTCCTCAAGGTTATCCCAATTAAGTGGCATTCGACAGATTCTCCCATATAGAGCTTCAAATGGATTCATACATAAAGATTTTTGAAACAAGTTATTATAGAAAAATTATACCAATGGAAGATAAGCTTCCCATTTGGTTTGCTGATCCATATATTACATACTTAGGAGTTCTTTTACACCCTGATTTGTCCTTTTTATTTGCCCATCTGTCTTGGGATGAAATGCGGAGCTAAAGTTCAATTGTGTACCTAAGGCTAACTATAAGGTTGTTCAAAACATTGAAGTAAACTTGGAATCTCTGTCTAATATGATCTTTTCTGGAATCCCATGCAATCTAACCACTTCTTTCACAAATAAGTTGGCTAAGGTTAGTGAATCATCAATCAAGTTCCTGGGTATGAGATGCACCACCTTAGTAAGCTTGTCGATTACCACCATAATATGATCATGCCTAAAAGGTGTCATAGGTAATCCTTGTATTAAATCTATACTAACAACTTTCCATTTATATTGTGGAATGTCATGTAGATATAAAAGTCATGTAGGATGATGGTGTTCTGCTTTAACCCTCTGACATTCCAAGCATTGCAATACATATAATACTATATCTCTTTTCATCCCTTACCAAAAGTATAATTTCTTAAGATTGACATACTATTTGTTTACCCCTGGATGACCTAAGTAGGGTGCATCATGAGCTTCAGTCAAAATTATCTTCCTTAAGTCCTCTACATCTGGAACATAGATCTTATTCTTCTACTGAAGCAAACCCTCACTGTCCAAGGTATATCCTTTAGTTATTGGGTCTTCCAAATTTTCTTCTATCATTAATCTCACTTGATTATACCAAGGATCTTTCTTTTATCCTTCCAGTATTTACCCTTTTAGATTAAATCTAAGCATTGTTATATTCATCAGAGGTCTTCTCTTACTCAAATCATCGACAACCCTATTCTCTTTTCCCTTGATGTACTCAATTTTAAAATCATACTCACTCAAGAACTTCAACCACCTTCTTTGCCTAGCATTTAGATTGGGTTGAGTGGCACTTTAGCCCTTGATGGTCAGTTTTTTAGTTCAAAAGGTTTTCCAATAAGGAAATGTCTCCACTTTTGTAAAGCATTAACAATTGTTGTCAATTATAAATCATGAGGGGCATAATTTACTTCATGGGTTTTCAATTTCTTGGACTCATATGCTATTATGCCATCATTCTGAATGAGTACTCCTCCCAATCCTTCGATGGATGCATTTATTACAACCAAAAAATGCCTATTCGGATCAAGTACCTTCAAGATGGGTGTTATCTTCAACTTTTCCTTCAAAATATAAAAAGCTTTATCACACTGATCTATCCATATAAACTTATTACCTTTCCTTTGCAATCTCATAATTAGGTTGGCAATCCTAGAAAAACCTTCAATAAATATCTTATAATATCTTGCTAACCCCATAAAACTCCTTAATTATGATACATTATTGGGGATTGGCCATTCCATTATTGCCTTTATCTTGTCTGGATCTAGTGAAATTCCTTCTTTGGATATGATGTGGCCTAGATAGTGTATTTCCTTCTTAAAGAACATACATTTGGATAACTTACCATAAAGTTTAAGCTCTCTCAACCTTTGAAGAACCAATTAAAGATGTGTTAAGTGTTCTTCCTCATTATTAGAGGAAATTAGAATGTCATATATGAACACTAAGATGATTATCCAGGTAATTATGGAAGACATTGTTCATTACGTTCATAAATGTTGAAGGAACATCTATCACTACAAAGGGTACAATAGTAAACTCACAGTGTCCATATTTGGTCCTAAAAGTAGTTTTTGAAATATCCTCCTCCTTAATTCTTAGCTGATGATATCCTAATCGAAGATATATCTTTGAGAAAACTATTACTCCTTTCATTTTCTCAAAAGTGTCTTTTATTCGAAGTAAGGGATATCTATTTTTAATTGTGACCTTATTCAACATTTTATAATCAATGCATAATCTTAGAGTTCCATCTTTCTTTTTAACAAATAAGACTAGTGCTCCCTAAGGAGACACACTTGGTCTAATCAATCCTTTAGTCAAGAGTTCCTCTAGCTAAATTTTAAGTTCCATCAACTTAGTGGTGTTCATTCTTTAGGGTGCTCTAAAGACTGGCTTAGCTCTGGGTAAAATATCAATAGAGAAATCAAATTCTCTCTTAGGGGACATTCCAGGTAATTATTCAAAAAACATGTTCACAAATTCTTTTAGGAATGGAAACCCTTCTAGGGTTGGTTCATCTTTGTTCTCATCCTTATCATCTATTTTTACCATGAAAATTAGAGCTCCCTTCCTTCTCTCCTTCTTTAGCTACATAATTGATATGATTTCTACTTTTATGGGCTTATGACCCCTTGAATCATGACCCATATCACATCATCATTGTAACACCTAACCAACTTGTTATAATATTCTATTTCATCTTGGTTCTTGGTGATCCAACTCATCCCTATTATTACATCATAGGCTCTTAAGGGTGCTACAAATAGGTCTAAGCTTGTCTCAAAATTTGGAAATTGTATTTTTTCATTTGATAGACATTGAGACACTTCCTTGACTGCCTTATCCCCATATTGGATAATACATGATGCATTCATGTGACTCACTAGAAGGGACATTTTTTTTACTAATTCTAGAGAAATGAAACATTCTAATGAGCTGGGATCTATGAGAATTGAAATGGGTTTACCCAATAATATGCATGTAGATTCAATTGGTACATTATGGTATCTCTTTTGGTGATACCTTATGTCATCATTGATCCTTTGCTATGGTCCCCTTTGAGGCTTATTGGCCTTTATCTATCCCTGCATCCTTGGGCACTCACGAGTAAAGTGATTTCCTCCACAAGTAAAACATCCTCCTAGCAGGCCTTTTGGTACTGGGTTCCTTAGGGCATCACCAGAAATCCATGGAGGATACATTGGGAGATTGTAATTCCTTTGATCATTCATGTTATTATCTCCTCCCATATTATTGTACCTTCCAAAAGTATTTCTCTAATTTTGATTTGGTGGGGGTGCTTTGCCTGTTGGATTTGTTCATGATTTTTTATCCATAACTTGCTCTCCTGAAATCTGATTTCCTTTTGAAGGCTATGTTTCTATTATTGTTAAAGTTTTGTCTTATCTTAGCTAGAGATTTCAACTTCCATTCCTATTTGAGGGATTTTTCTAGCACTTTATTCATATTCTTAGGGCCATGCATATCTACTTTCGCTTCTATGTTTACATTCAATCTTAGGATGAACTTTCTAGTCTGACCTCTTTCACCCTTCTAGTACATGGGAACATACTTAAGTAATTTGGTGAATCTATCCTAATACTATTGGAATGACATGCCTCCCTACCTTAGGTTGCGAAATTCAATTGTCTTCTCATCAAATAATAACTAGGGTAACCATTTCTTCTTGAAATGATAGTCAAATTGATCCCACATCAAATTTTCCTTGGTTATTTTGTTTAATTTCTTTATGTTAGTCTACCAATTAGTTGTCTCTCCTACCATTTGGTAGGATCCCCACAACACCATAGTTACATTATTGTAGTTTCTCAAGTCAAAGTACTTCTCCATCTCATTTAGCTAAATTCTCAACTTCTTCACTAAACTGTTTCCCATCAAACTTAGGGGGTAAAATCTTCTTCAAATCCTTTCTTAGATTATAAAATGGAACTTCAATTCTGGGATCTACAACCTCCATTTCATTGACTAATGGTGGATCTTCTTCAAGTGGATTATCAAGGTTAGCTTCCATTATGTTTTCTATATTTTATTTCCTTGACCTAAAATTGTTAATCACCTGCTCAAGTGAGTCTATTTTATCTCTTTGCTTAGTCAATAAATTGATGAGGGAATTTATCCCTATTTCTCTATTTTTTGGAACCTATTAATCAACATTTTCATTATTGGGTTCTACGTATCTCACATTTTCCCTTCGATTCCTAGTTGATCATCTAGGTCTTGCCATTTGGTTTCCTTATATAAATAACATAATCCCTTAAGTTTTCATTCAAGATAATTGATGGCATAACTCTCTTTTGGATAACTCTAATTTTCTCATACATTCTATTATTGATGATAGTCACACATAGGATTGACAAAAACTAAGCATTTGATAATCTCATTCATCTTTTTATTGCATAGAGTTCTTAGCTTTATATAGGATAAGCTTTATGACTATAACATATAGATGTCTATATAACATTGATTCAAAATTCCTCTAAATAGAATCTTCTTCATCTAGTTCCATTTCTTTGAGAACTTCATCTTCTGAGTGAACCACAAATTGATGGCATCGGTTATATTCCTTACATATTTTAGGGCTTATGTAAGGTGCATCAGAACCCATTCCAAATGGAAAATATCTTATTGTTGAGGACCTCTTAAATGTATGTTTGACTATAAGTTCAATCATAGCTATTTTTATTTTAATGGGATCCACTTTCAAAGGTTTGAGTTTACTCAGGATTGCAGTTATTATTTTTGAGTCATAAGTGTAAATGAGTTCTTTCGAAGTGGAGTGAAATTACAATTACCCTTGTTCTTTGTTCCTTTTCCTTTTCCTTGCCTTGAAGTTTTTCGATGAACGATGTCTGAACAAACAATTTTAATCAAATTAGTTTCTCATAGTTTTTAGTTTTCTCAACAAGTTATCATCAATAATTAATCTCTTACTAAGCGTAGGTCATAGTAGGGTTAAGGCCTAGCTTTAAAACCTAGGCTATGATACCACAATGTAGGGATCATAGGGACCATATCCTATTCTAAAACATAGATTTTTTTTTTTTAATTAATATTTGCCTATGAATATAACTCAGTTATACTTTATCCTTTCAGGTATCCTTTACCAAATGGACAAGCATCTAACCATATGGGTTAGGCATTCCTTTGCCAAATAGGCAAGCATTTAACCATACGGGTTAGGTATTCCTTTGGCAAATGAGTAATCATCTAACCATATAGTTTAGGCATCTACACATGAGTAAGTTATGCTCTAGCCAGATACTTGACTCATTAGGATCAACCAAATCCTAAGTCTCTCATTGTTCACTGCTCATCTCCACTAGATAAGCACTGAGGTCATCGTGATAGCAACATATAACATATAGTCACATTCTACCTCAGAATTGATCCTAAAACCTTAGGAACTATGATCATCTAATTGGGATCCTTCTGAGTATATCGTAGATTTCTTATTTTTGCTTTATTTATCTAAACTAGGGTCTTATTATAATTGTCTTGCCTTTTCATTTATCTTTAATCTTATTTAGTGCACAACCTAAACCCAATCCTAATCACCTACATAATGGAAGCATCCTTCACTTCTCAGACTACCTACTTCTTAACAAAATTAAGGTGTAGTATGCATGCAGTTCTATTTCCTATTCTATGTTTCATGTGAACTGTAGGTCTGGGTATGTAGTCCTTTTTAGGGTCTAGTTCCCCAGACAGTTCCTTTGTGATAGCTACCCAAATGGGATCATAAAAAGTATCAATTTAAGTAACTAAATACTTGTTTAACTAAACTAACTCTAAATATTAACAAGAAATAAAATTTAAAATTTGCAAGCTACATCCCCTTTCCACTTTTATTTACATCAACGATGTTTTTTTTATCCTTTCTTTAGATAACCTAATCCGTAAAATTGTTGTTTTCAAGGTTTCATTATCTAAGAGCCATATGATTGATGGTTTCTTGATAATTATTGGTTTAACATTCTCAATTTGGATTTTTATTACTCCTTTTTAGTGGTACCAAGTTTTGAGTAAGAAATATATTTTATTCATTTCTGGTTCATAAGATCACAAGTCAAAATTGTTTAAGGTATTCAAAATTATTTTCTTATCTTAATTAGCATTGTTGACCAAGAGGGATTATCCTACCCCTTGGTATTAATGACATGACATGGACCTTATTTCTCTCTAGTGATTTATAGGGATGATTCCCATATGTCATTGTTACAACTATGTTAGGTTATGGATGCAGTAGCTCAAGCGTGATAGCATTACCCATAAACATGAGCCAAAAGCACCAATGATGCCAAATGCTGTGTAATTTTTTTAATCTTAAATTCTTGGTTTAAGTTGAGGTTTTAAAGTGAAGAATACTTCAATTGTAGTATTACATGTATATTTCAAAGCAAATTCTTGAGTAGAAAGGTAGAAATTAAGCTATAACATGATCTTCTAGTTTAGTCATCATGTCGGTTTTCAACAATAATATTTTCTTTAACAATTATACCTTTAGTCTACTTAGGTAAAATTTTCTAGAAGATAACTTATCCATAATGAGTTTAATAATTCTATATTGAATTATAAATTTAACATTAAATAAATCTTTTATACGTTGGAAAGGAAGGTTTGTAATTGAGGGTTCAACCCTAAATGAAGAATATATAATATCATTCTATTTTTAATGATAATAAAGGAAAGTTTTCTTTTCCATCATAGAACAAAACAAAAATGGATTTTTTTAACCATTTCTAGGAACAATGTAAATTGATATAACAACTTCTAAGATCTTATTATAAAATTCATTATAATAGTATTCCAACAAATTCTAAATATAAAATGATTAAATATCTTAGTGAATTTTTGAACTACGTAATTATAATTATAAAAAATTACTATAGTTTTATATATACACAAGTATAAAATCAATTATAACGAATCTCTAAGGAACTCATTATAAAATTGAATAACATAGCATTCATTGTAAAGAACTCAAGGATTACTCTTGCACAACCTAAGTATGCTCTCAATCTATTTGTTTAGTTTCACATGGCTAATTGCAAGCCAATTATAACTCCCTTTATATTTGGAGTCAAACTTGAGGCAGATTGTATTTCACCTTTGGTTGATGCTGCCTTATATCAACAACTTATCAACAACCTTATTTACTTGCACATACCAGACTTGACTATCATATGTAATGGGTGTAGTCTCCAGATTCATGTATGAACCCCATGAGTTGCAATAGAAACTAAGAGTATCTTGCACTACATTAAGATGGCACATAGATTCAAGATTCACTATAGAGTGAAACTGACATTGATTTGATTAGCTATATTGACTCAGACTGGACTAGTGATATTCAGAACCACAAGTCCACTTCAGGTTACAGTTTCTTGATTGGTTCATGCTTAATTAGTTGGTCAAGTAAGAAGCATAATGTTACTACTTTATCATCTACTAAGTCAGAGTATAAAAAAAGACTGATGTATGGAGATGATAAACAATTGCGTAGAGAGAAAATTATGGAGATGAAAAATAATTTAATTAATTTCATAAATTTTTAGTCCTCTTTTTTAATAGATGTTTGTTAGAAATTTTTTTTGTAGAGGGTATGTGTTAGAGTAATTATATTGTACTATCAATCATTCCACACCATAGTAAGAAGATATTCTCTTGTTAACTTCCAAACATATATAATAGATTTATTAAACTAAATAATTTATATGGTTTCATAATTATTATAACATTATTTATCATTATGAATATTAAATATATAGCTATCTTATTATGTAGGACTCTCCTTTTTTATATACTTAAATTAGTACTTTATATATTTTTTTTTTTATATTTAATTTTCTCTTTTATAATCCATGAAATATGCTACTATATTATTTGTATCTTCTTTGTGTTGCATATATTTATGTGTCCTATAGACCAAACATAACATCTAGTTGATATTAATATATAAATTAAATTAAACTTTTAATTCTGAAAATGTGTGTTTATTTTGAGATAAAATCCATGATTGATAGCAAATGTGGTGTGCCCTTTAGGTTTTTTTACAATTTCTTAATGATGACTCATGTTTCAATGAAGGGAATATGCAAAGAAGACACCTGTTTGCTTTCGGTTTGAATTCTTTATTTTACAATGGCATAGATGTGTTAATATATGATCTATCGATTTATAGATTCCATCCCAATAGCTAAAACTTAATAATTTTCCTAAGTCTTATTGTGTAATGGAGGAAAGGCACTAGACGTCAAGCATTTTAATGTGGCATCCATGCAACACTTAAATGGTACCACATCAAAGCTTGAAATTTAACCTACAATAGTCTCAACTTGTGTTTACATATATATTTCGTTGTTTTTCATCAATTATAGGGAAAGTCATAATTTGAATTGATTAAAATAATAAATTTGAAATGTATTAAAAAAAAGTTGATCCAATACTTATACGTAGATTTACATGTGTTGAAGATTAAGTATCTAATAGTTGTAAATCTTACATGATTTGTCACTTTACATTATGATTAAGTAAATGTTGGATAAGTATTACATAATACATGTTTATCTTTTGATATATAAAATTTTATAACCATACCATTATGTTGCATCAATAGACTCCACCCTAACAATAGAGTTTTTCTAGTAATTGGTGTAGAGATATACTACAAAGATGGTTAGATCAAGCATTAGTCAAGAAAACCAAAAAAAATGCATAAAGAACTAACTATTTAGGCCAACCTATTGAACAGGGTTTGCAAATGATAACTAAGAGCAAATGAAAGAAATCAAACACAAGTTACCTTTATAAGAGCTTCCCATCACATAAATGTTGCTCAAAACGTGATTTTTCCCTTGATTTGGTGCTCAAGTATTCAACAATGGTGCAAGGCCAATCTCCTCCACCATCTTAAGAACACCAACTAAACTAGGCTCATGATATGAAATCAATGTTATGTCTATCAATGAAGCTATCCTATTGCAAATAAAGCATTATCAAATTACACTCAAATGGCTTGTAGAGAGATTTTTGTATTATAAGTTTACACAAATGAAGCTTAATCAAAGTGGTCCTGGCCCTCTTATTGGTAGATCTTCTAAATTGATCAGGATCAACCATGACCATCCATCTTGAGATCAAGATGTGTGGCCATAAATTAATCCAATTATGTAAATAAAATTTATAAATATCTTCATAAATATTTGAGAGGAAGGAACACTAAAGAGGTATGGGAAATCATAATCCTAATATTTATTGCATTTCTAGCTTATGGATGCCACCCCACAAATGACCTCATTTGATGATGCAGTTAATAGGAATCACTTTCTAATAAATAAATATTCAATAACTTTCATGGAATTATTACTTAAGCTCATAATTTGGTTAATTTGGCTAAGTAAAATTAATCAAAATTTAAGCAATTCTTTGGAAATTGGTGCACTCCATTAATCAAACTACTCAAAACTTCATATTACTAGAGAGGAATTAGAAGGTGATGTTAGTTACATATGAATCATTATCCCATTTAGGACGTTGTCAACACAAAATAATAGATGCATGTATCGTGTGCTTCCGTATTAGAAGAAAAAAGTGATCTGCAACACAAAAATGTGTTTTCATCATTTTGATTCAAAATGATTTGATTAAAGTTAATAATCACATAAAATGCATTGTTCCATTTAGGGATACATTAGCCTAAATCAGCACTTGTATATGATAAGCTTGAACCATTTAGCATGTTTAAGTTATTTTGGCACAAATTGTTTATTTTCACAAATTTTGAGTAAGATTGACAATTTCAACATAATGGTGTTAGGAATTGGATGTCTACATTTTACCCCTATTTGAGAACATGTAGTAATACATTTAGTAAAGCAATGTTTTTTCAAAGAAAAGAGTTGTCAAGAAGAAATTAGAAGGAAATGACCCATGATGCCCCCTCGAGAGGACATACAAGGATGAAAGAGAAGGATGGACTCTTGAAAAGAGAGAGAAAGCAAGATTAACCCATAGAAAATATTAAATCTATATGAACTAATGCTTGCACACATTGATACCATCAATTATCAAAATATAATTATAATAAAATGGTCCCCAAGGATGGGGGAAATGGGAAGGATACAATCTAAAAATATAAGCGACACACTTTGAACATACCCAAAGCTAAGGTGAAAACTACACGCTTACAGAATGATAAATCCTGAGACAAGGTGCACACTAAAATATTTTTAGAACAAGGGTAAAAGTCCACAGAGCTTGGAATTATAAATAGGAGAATGTTGTCTCCAGAAAAAGGAAATAATAATGTGCTCCCACAGAGCAAATATGATCGTTTGATAAAATAATTTTGCCCCAATAAGGCTGATTTTGATCATTGATAAAGAATGGTTTTCCCCTTAGGGCATATTTATATTTATGACTAGTTCAAATGTTGTGCCCTTGTGGGGAAAATTGGCAAGCATAGATCAAGGATATAACCTATTGCATAGATTAAAGATGAGTGGGCACAAACATATATGTGATGGTCAAATGACTAAAAATTCCATCAAAACTAAGTATACAAGGATGCACAAAATGAAAAAAGAGATGAAAAGAAGAATAAATATGGTTGAGCTGACTCAAGACATGTCATGTGTCCAAGAATTGCCTACATAGTCTAGATGGCCCTTAAGCCAATATAGTTCACCCAGAAGTGAGAGAGAATGGAATGGGGTATGAAGAAAACTAATCAGTGTTTGATTAGACCCATAATGTATGCCAAGAAATACATATATTGCATAGAGTCAAGTGTATGATAAGCCATTAGGACCTAGTTTTATTGGTGTTATTGAGATTTGTTTATTATAACTACACCAATATTGAGACTTGAGTCCAAAGCACATAGTGATTTCTGTAGCAAAATGAAATTAGGCATTGTAAGTATAAGGAACTTATAATGACATTGCATTTCACCTGCACTGAGATGGTATAGATGTGAATACCTATAACTAAGGATAATGGTAAAAGTCACCAAGATCATAGTTACAACTATTTACATGTAAATAAAAAATAAACAAAGATAAATAAAAATAAAACATTAATGAACCTAGATTAAAATAAAGATATGAACAATATGGATTAAAGTAAGAATAAGAATTTTGAAAAACAAAGCAAGAACAACTTAACAACATGAGATCAAGATATAAATAATCAAGATCCATGTGGACCATCAAGGTGTGATTGGAAAACCAGAAGAAAAGACCAAGACCAAATAATAAAATAAAAGACCAAGAGGAAACAAAAAGAAACAATCAAAGGAAAAGAAATGAAGAAAAGAAGAGACCAGAAAACACAACAAAACACCAATAAAAATTAAATAAACACACACAAACAAGAGTTAGTATGGTTTGAAAATAATTGTTCAGACATGTGTAGTAGAGGTATTACTTTCTACAAAAATGTAACAAGAGAAAGGATACAAATTTTCCCCTAAGTGATAGGAAAAAAACACAGAATAAAATGGGGGAAAAAGAAGAAAAAGAAGAGGATGGTTGAGCTGACTCTAGATGTACAAGACAAGTGGATGCTGCCTACATAGTTCTATGGATGGTAAATCCAACATGAACTTCAGGCCAAATGTAGTTCTCACAGAAAATGAGATAGAAAAAAAGGTGATGAACAAAAAAGATGATTGATTTTGTAGATAAAATGGGAAAATGTGAATGGTCTTGCAAAATAGCAAGCCAATGGGACAAATGAAAATGGTCTTGAAAAATAGCAAGTGCATGAGATAATTACTTTCAAAATGAAAATAACATGGGATAATTACTTATAAAATGGAAAGAGTGTGGAGATTAGAATATTCAAAAGCATAAGACAATGTTTTATGTTATTTTTGTAGATCATTTTCTAATGTTTTTGGTATTTTTGGGATAATATATGTACAAATGGGGAATCAACTAATCAAGGATATGCTCATCCAAGAGTAAAAGTTCCAATAATAAATAAGCTAATTATAATGAAATTTGCTTGAAAATCAATGAAGGTGAGGTCCTGATAAGTCAATAATGCCTACCAAATAAAAATAATAATAGAACAATACGTAGTATAGGAGATATCTAAAAAACCATGCATCATGCAAAAACCATACACTATGGTATTCATGTTCACTTATGTATAGAAAATGTTGAAAAATAATTTCCCTCCTGACCTACCTTATAGAATTGGCATTTTAATGTGTCTATACTTCCTATGAGTCATAATCAAGATCATAATTAGTCAAGGAATAAAATATGTCTAGGTTACAATAGCCCAGGATATGAAAATAACATGGTTCTCAAAGAGAAAGGTCCAAAATGAATATGATCCAAAAAAGGATAGTCTAGGGTGGGATAAATTGTGTTCAGAGTGCCAAAAATCCAAAGCTCTCACTATACAAAGTCATTAAAATAATATGGTTCTCAAAATAACGGTCCAGGGTAGGTCAAAACAAAGAATATGGTCGAACATGGGACAGCCCAAGATATAATGGTAGGATAAAATAACTTCACCATAAATTGCCCTCAAGTACGGGGTCTTGTATATAATGGGTTGAAGTTATTAAGCATAAAACCTATTAAGGTATATAATTTTCATGGGCTCTAGAACTTTGCCACTTGGTGTAGCCAGTTGATATGCCTTTTTTTCTTGCATTCAACATTTGTGTTCTTTTGGTCCTCTTTCAAGACTAAATCAGCAATCTCAAACTCTCGAGGGAGAATGTGCTTGTTGTAGTTTCTCCTCAATATGTTATGATAGGCTTATAAGCTTTTTAGGGTAGGTAAACACTTACCATCAAGAATTTCTAGTTTTTTAAACCTTGAGACTCTATATTCCTCGTCATCTTCAATATGTTCCAAATATAGTTACATTGAAGGTAACTTGATCTTAATCGAGATAATAAATTTCATGACATAAACAAGGGAGTATGGAGTGGCTCTTTTAGGTGTTTTATGATTGGTTCAATAAGTCCAAAGGATAGAAAAGATTAACAAGTGCTAATTATGGCCAATGTCATTGACAATCTTCTTTAAAATGGCTACAATGGTCTTGTTTGATGCCTTGGCTTATATGTTGCCTTGCAGATTATATGGTGTGGATTTATTGTGCTTGATTTTTAATTTTGCACAAAGGTATTAAACATCTCTATTTGAAAAGGATCCACCATTATTGGATATAATTTGTGTTGAGATGCCATATCAATAGATGATATGATAATGAATGAATTTGACTATCTACTTCCTGGTAATGTAAGTGAGAGGAATGGCCTCAATTTACTTAGTAAAGTACTTGGTAGTAGTTAAAATGTGTTTATGGCCATCTAAACATGTTAGATTTATTTGTAGTGGCAAGGAAGGTGTGTGTATCAAATTTCCATGTTGTTGAGAAGGAACACACCTCCTCACATAATTACAAGATTTTGGCTCCATTTTTGGCCAATAATATCCTATTCTAAGGATATTTTTAGCTAAGACTATATTGTTGATGTGGCTCCCACATATTCCTCCATGAACCTCCTTAAGTACTAGCTTGGATTCTCCTGAAGTTAAGAAATGAAATAACATTCCATTAATAGCCTTTGTGATAAATCATGTTCTCAAGGAGGGTATAATGGAATAGATGGTGAAGGAATAATTTATGTCAGTTATTGGATAATTCAGGTGGAAAAACATGATCATCTAAATAGTTATAATAGTCTTGATACCCAGGCAGTTTAGGTGGGGGATGGAGATTAGTAATGACACAACCCTTTCTAAATCTGGCATAATATGTGTAGGTTGTAGAAGGTTTTCAATAAGAAACCAATACTCTTTATCACCACCATCAGTCTATATCATGGACCCAATTATTGCCATTGCATTGATAGATCTATTGTTGGCCCTTGGTACTTGTTCAAACTATGGACAATTAAAATGAACCTTGAGATTATCCATGATTTGATTTTAGGGTACAAGCTTGTCATCTCTAATTTTATATTGATCAGTGGTTTGATTGATGATCAATTGGGAATCACCATAGACCATTAAATGTTGAATATCCCACTAAATTATAAGATGAAGTCCTGAAATAAGTGCCTCATACTCAGCCATATTATTAGTACAATTTAAATTGATGTGAAACACCTTGGGAATTAGATCCCTTTCTAGTGTAATCAATAATATAATAGTTCTAGATCCATGAGAAGTGATAGAACCATCAAAATATAGTTTTCATTGTTCATGTCCATTCTGTAATTCTTCCATTTTCATGATTAAATCGTCTGAAAAGTCAAATCTAAGTGGTTGAGTGACTATAATAGGGGCTTCTGCACGTTGATCAACAATAACATACCCTTTTATAGATTTTTTATTCTAGTACTCGACATCAAACTTACTTAAGAGTGTGACCCATTTAGCCATACGTCATGTAAGAGTTATTTTAGATAATACAAATTTAAGAGGATCCACATTAGTGATGATAATTATTTTATTATTCAACATATAATGTTGTAGCTTTTGGGATGCAAACACCATATCTAAACACACCTTATCAATAGGCATATGATTATGTTCATAATCTACCAATTTGTGGCTCAAATAATAAACTACATGTTCTTTACCTTGATCATCATGTTTGGCCAAAAGTGCTCCCAGTTCATGTTCAGTTGGTAATAATGTAAATAAGTAATGGTTGTCTAGGTGTTGGCAGTCTCAAAACTAGTGGGTTGGCCAAATACATCTTAAGATTTATAAATGTTAATCAACAGTCTTCATCGCATTGAAACATGACCCATTTTTTTAGGAGATGAGTAAATGGGTGGCACTTACCTACCAATTGAGAGATGAACCTACATATAAATTGGATCTTTCCTTGTAGGCTTTAGTTTTGTTTAGGATTTAAAGGTGGAGGCATTTCAACAATAGCCTTGCCCTTAGCAGGGTTGACTTCGATCCCTCTTTATGATATAATAAATCCTATTAATTTCCCTAAAGTGATTCCAAAGACACACTTATTAGGATTTAGGTAGACTTTATATTAATGAAACCTCTCAAATATCCTTTGTACAATGTCAAGATGTCCAGCATGTGTTCTTTATTTTTCTAGTATGTCATCAACATAGTCCTCAACAATATCATGCATCATGTCATGGAAAATGACAATCATGACATGTTGATATGTGTCTCCAATGTTCTTAAATACAAATGGCATGACTTGGTAACATAATGTTCCCCATACAATGGTGAATACAATACTTTTTATATCTTCTCAAGCTATCTTGATCAGATTGTATCCAAAAAATCCATCCATGAGGGACAACATCTCATACCCAGCAGTAAAATTGACAATCATGTCAATGTTGGGCAAAGGAAAATCATCTTTAGGGAATGTTTTATTGATATCTATGAAATATGTACAAAGACACATAACCTGTGGCTTTTTTTTTACTGAAACTATGTTTGATATCTATTCAAAATATTCCAATGGTTTAATGAAGCCTGCTCCTAGTAATTTCTCCAATTTTGATTTACCAGAAGAGTGATGCATGGATGCATCTTTCTCAATTTCTATTTAAATAGTTTGGCATCTGGATGAACAACAAGTCAATGCACAACCAAGTGAGGGTCTAAGCCTAGCATGTCTGATTATGCTCATGTAAAAATATCAATAAAATCCATCAAAATGGATTAATGTGTTCACATTCTACTTCAATAAGGGAAGCTCCAAGATAAATAAATTGGGATCATCATATGTTCCTAGGTTCACTTCAAATGTGTTTCCTACAAGGAGTGTATAACCATCTTTAAAAATAGTATGCAATGTGTGATCATGATCATATTCTTATGCTACATTTTTTTATTATTCCTCTCAAAGCTATGGATAATATGACAAATCTGAATCTACTAAATCAAATAATTGCCAACTAGCAAAATTTTTAGGAAACTCAATAGTGAGGCACTTGAACATTTGTTTTTGTTTTGAAGAGATGCTTGTATTAGTAATAGACTAGGACTGTATGGACCTTAAGCATCTTTTGTGGATGAGAAAACTTTCCCATCTAATAGCACCTAAACTGGGTTTTCACTCAAGGGCTTAACTTTATCTTTACTTTGTGCCTGATCAATGAGTGCTTCAAAGAGGTTTTCACCCAAGGATGTCAATGTTTTATCTTTGTTATGACAAGAAAGTTTATCTACTCTCTAAATTAGGTAAAAGGATATAATGAAAAATCAAATCCTTGTTTGTGATTGCCAATGGGCAATCTATCTCTTAGGCCCATGCATTTTACAATTGATTCTTCATTTTGAAACTCATCAAGGCATATTATTAAATTTTTATGGTCCCAATCAATGAGTTTGGGATGACAAAGGCATAGGGAACAATGGGGTGTTAAGTTCATAATGGCATTTTGATCAAATAAATCCAAGTCAACAAGTTCATCGAAAAGGCTATAATGGGGCATTACATCACTACTAGGAGTCTTGTTGCTAGTGGATTTAGAATAATCACTATCAAAAGTCATGAGGTCACCCTCATGTGGTATAAATCTGAGACCATGATTCAAATTAGGTACTCCAACTAACAAAGGTTCTAGTATTCCTTGTGTCCATGGACTAATCAAAATTATCCATAATCTAAATAGGGATATGATATTTTGGATTCTAAAAGCAATCAATAATGTTGTCAGAATATAACCAATCTCCTTCAATGAAAGCCTCTTGATCCTATTTTGGAAAAGTATAAGGTATAAATACCATAGGTGGTTTCCATTGTTCTTCTTCAGTTGCCAAATCAAATTGGGTCTATTAGGGCTTTTGGAAGGTTTGGGTTTACCAATTTTTTTGGGATAATTTGGAAACTTAGTAAAATGGAAGGCATCCTTAAGATGTTACGTGGAAATGCCCACGTCTTTTATACTAAACTATTTTACAAGAGTTATGGGAAATACATTAGTCAAAGTAGAAACAAGGTCATTAGGGTTGATATAATTGGATGTTGGTGGATGTGAAATTATTTCTTTATTCTTATTTACAATGAATTTATAACTAGGATAATAGTTATAATTACATAACTCGACCTCCAAATGTTTGCAATATTGATAAGGTTATAGATTGCCAAAAATAGTAGCGTCAATCCCATCATGGGTAAACTTAAGGCATTGATGCAAGGTATATGGAATGACGTGTAATTCATGGATCCAAAGACAAACAAGAAGTATATTATAATGCAAATCAATGTCCACAATATGTAAGTGTGGTGGGAAGTAGACCCAATAATGATCAGCAAATAAATGGTACCAAAAGACTCCCTCTTGGTATTATTAGAAGCCTTTATGGTGATCGTCTCTGGTTGAATGTCCTTCAAAATGTTACCAATCTCTGTACCAGTTTAATGGACACTATGTTTAGCCCTGAACCAATGTCTATAAGAACCCACTTGGTCTTATGGTTTTCAATGATGACCTCAATATAAAGTGGGTTATTATGGCTTTGACCTAGATTGGACATGTCTTTTTGATCAAACATGAGCTATCAAAATGAATAAAAATGTCCCACTAGTGTTTGGAAATGTTCAAGATTAATATCTTTGGGAATAGTTGATTCTTGTAAAAGGCTATTCAAAATAGTTCTATGGACTTTAGACGTACACAAAATATCCAAAATGGAAATCTACATAGGGGTTTTACTTAGTTGGTATAATAGACTATAAGACTTTTCAACATTAGGATGAGACAAATTAGCTTTGGCTAGCATAATATTTGGATTTAGATCCAAGGGCATAATGTTCATGTTAGGTTCAGTGGAAGAAGAGGACAAAGGGACCTGAAGAGTAACTCACAAGCATCTAGTTGTGATTGTGTAATTTAGGGTTGGAAAAGATCCATTATAACTAGAAGATGAGGGCAAAGGGCCTTGGAGGGTAACTCATGGACATCTAGTTGCATTAGAGTATTTTTGAGTTAAGGAGGAACCATTATAATTAGAGGAAGGATGGGGTCTAAAAATAGTAACATGTGTAAATAGAGTTGGAACATAATTGTGTGAAATTTATGTGACATTACTAGACAGAGAAGGTATTGATTGTATAATAATGGTTCCCATATTTCATGGAACATGAGATGGTCCATGAGATTTAAAATTAATAGTGGCAATATGGGTTGTAGAAATGCATCCCATGGTGTTGTTATAGACGTAAGGCATGTTGTTGTAATGGTCATAAGGCATGTTCTTGTAACCCAAGTTGTTAGCATGGGTATTATAATCTTGATTATGGTTTTGAACTTGATGTTGATTCTAATTTTACCATTGATTCTATCCTTAGTTCTAATTATTCTTTGGTGGTTGTTGATTATGCAAAAAAAAAGGATATTGGTAGATTCCTATATCCTAATTATTCTTTGGTGGTTGTTGTTCTCCTTCTCTAACCAAGGTATGTAATTATTCCATAGGAAAATCTCAGGGTATCCTAACACCATATTTAATCAACTTTGGGAGTGCTTCATCCTTGTCGTCTTGGGGTTGATATTTAATAAAGTCTTCCTCAGATCCTATAGTTGTGGGAATGTCTTCAAAGACCAAATAATTGTCTCAACCATCATTAAAGTGTTCTTCATCATAGTTAGATCTGTAAGGGACCCCACTACAAGTGTACCTTTGATTCATGTCTAAAAGGTTTATTTTCTACATTTTGGAAAGATTTGGAAAATGCTTTACTAACATTTAAATAAGGTATATGTTTTGATCTCCTTTCTAAATGAATGACAAGGCACAAAAGAGACTATAATAAAAAATAAGGTGGCATAGTACCACACAATTAGAAGAATGCAATCATAACTTTTCTCAACCTTGGGTATGGTTGAAATCATATAAATTAGAAGAGGGTAAGATAACTCAAAGACCTAAGTGTAAACTAGTATACCAAATGTAGGTTGAGAGATACAATAATACCAAAAAGGCTAGTTCAACTTAGACAAGTTGATACCAATAAATTAGAAGAAAGCCCTTTAGATTAGGAAGGTGACAATGTGAACTAATAAACTCAAGATGTGAAAACATGCAAGAATTCCTAAGTATAAAACTAGAACCAAATGGGTAGCATAACATTACCACATGGTAATAGGACACAAAATAAAATGTGCTATATAACTTAGTGTGTGAGTGATATACTAGATGACCTAACTTCACAATGATCAAATGATGATGAGTCTATAAACAACCTTTAACCCAAATGGGAAATTGAACCCAAGTTAACTCAAGTTAAGTGTAAATGGTAAAACCAATTAACATGTTTAACCTATAACATAGAAAGGTGCAATTATAAATTTAAATTGTTAATTAAGGACTTAAAGATTTTGGAAAATGGTTTACACTCAAATGGGTAGCATAATTGCATTGTTTAGACAATACAAACACAATGTTTAAGAAGAAGATTTGAACAAGGCAAAGATGATTTAGATTTGACCAGCATAGTTCCTCGTTCAAGAAATGGTGGACAACAAATATGTTTGGTTATGACATGTTGTTTACAAACAAGTTTTAGACTCAAATAAAGAACAAGTAAAGACTAAAAAGATCCAATACAAATAAGTAAATTCTTCTAAGCCCTAAATTGATAAGGTTACTTTTGATTGTATGATGATATGGATCGTAGGGTTACTCACCCTACATTAACAATACTCCATGTGAAGTGGGGTTGTCTAAAACTTAAATTTACAACCGTCTAGATGGTCCCAAGCATGGATAATGCTAGAGATGCAACATGTCAATTGATTTCATACCAATTAACTTTCCATGCAAAGGTCTATTCCTTTGTATAGAAATTCCATCCATGTACTGATTCTTGAAACTCTATGGTTAACAATACCTTACTCAAGTTTTCATTATGAAAGGAGAGGTTAACCACTCAACCTCCTAACTCTCATAGTATGCGTACCTTGAATTATATACCTCACTTTGGAGTGGGGTTAAAATAATGCTAAGATATGAATCCTCATATCAAAGCTTCCCTAAAAAAATTTGAAGAAGCTATGAAATTCCCTCCATAATGCAAATTAAATAAAATAAATGATCTAAGTGAAAAGGATTTAAAGGTTATTTTTAGATCACCTAAACCATATGGGTTTTGGGAAGAGCTTAGACAACTTCTTTTTCACCCCTTGGATAAAGGCACAATCATAATGAAAAAGGTGCTTTTGCTCACCCAATTTCCTTATAGGGTATGGGGGGAGAGTATACACTCACTTCTCATTTTGATCAAAAAATCTAACAAGCAATAAATGATTTGCATAAAATAACACTTCAAAAAATTTAAAATTTAGGTAAGTTTAAGTTTTAAGCACTAAATTGAAATGTTAAGTTAAATTCTTGGCCCCTTGGCCTTAGTTTACAAAAACTTTGAAAAACTTCACAAAAATATTTAAACAAACCATCTAAGTTCCTTTTAAATACCAAAGGGGAAGGTCAAAGACTTAAATCATGCTCAAATTTTATTCACTTTTCCAAATAGGTCCTACAAGGTTAGAGAGTTTCTCCCTACTTGGAAGCATAATTGATAATCAAACAAGCAATTTTAGAATTCTTGCTATCGGGTTTTCTATTTTTTACACATAGAGACTAATAGTAGTCAAGAATGATTGATGTTTGTTATAGCAAGATCGATGACAGTCATAAACCTAACCAATGCCAGTAAAAAATGATCGATAATGGTCCCCTGTGAACCCTTAGGCAAAAATATTTTGAGCAAAAACTGTGTTAGTCTATGTTACGATAAAATCTCCAAAAGAAACTTTTAGATCAGGTAATAAATGTTTAGATTAGAGGCTTATAAACCCAAATTGATAACTACAACTTTGAATAAAGTTATAAAACATAATTTGTTAGCCATGTTTTTTCCCTTTAACCCAATTTATGTTAGTTAGCCTTGATCAGTGGCGATTACATAAAACTGACATCGGTCACTATGTGAATTATGTATTAATAAAAAACATCAAAAGCATGGGAAAATGAAGCTAAAAATTGATTGTTAAGGATTTTTAAAGACTTTTTAGATTTTTTAGAAATGCCAAAGTGTCTTCTTTGCTTGAATGGGTTGTGTGGTCCCACCAAGCATGCCAAGATGGTTAGATCAAGCATTAGTCAAGAAAACCAAAAAAAATACATAAAGAACTAACAATCTAGGCCAACTTATTCAACGGAGTATCCAAATGATAATTAAGAAAAAATGAAAGAAAACAAACACAAGTTACCTTCCCAAGATCTTCCCATCACATAAATGCGGTTTAAAATGTGATTTTTCCCTTCATTTGGCACTCAAGTCTTCAACAATGGTGCAAGGCCAAGCTCCTCCACCATCTCAAAAACATCAACTAAACTAGGCTCATGATATGAAATCAATGTTATGCCTATTAATAAAGTTATCATATTAAAAATAAAACATTATCAAACTACACTCAAATGGCTTGTAGAGAAAATCTTGCATAATAAGTTATCAAAGTTATCCTAGCCCTCCTATTTATAGATTTTCTAAATTGATCAGGGTCAACCATGACTATCCATCTTGATATCAAGATGTGTGGCCAAGAATTAATCTAATTATGTAAATAAAATCCATAAATATCCTCATAAATATTTGAGAGGAAGGGGCATTAAAGAGGCATGAGAAGCCATAATCCTAATATTTGTTGCATTTATGGTTTATGGATGCCACCCCACAAATAACCTCATTTGATGATGAAATTAATAGGAATTAATTTTTAATAAAGAAATATTCAATAAATTATGTGGACTTCTTACTTAAGCTTATAATTTGGTTTAATTTGGCTAAGATTAATCAAAATTTAAGTAATTTTTTGGAAATTGGTGCACTCCATTAATCAAATTGGTTAGAAAGTCATATTACTAGGTCATAATTTGGCTAGAGAGGAATTAGAAGGTGATGTTAGTTGCGTACAGATCGTTATGTTATTTAGGACATTTTCAACACAAAATAACACATGTATGTATTGTGTTCTTTCAAATTAGAAGAAAATAGTGATCCAAAGCACCAAAATGCTTTTTTGTCATTTTCACTTGAAATAATTTGATCAAAGTTAATAATAACATAAAATGCATTGCCTCATTTAGGGATACATTCGCCTAAAATGACACTTGTATATGACAAGCTCAAACCATTTAGCGTATTTAAGTGATTTTGACTCAAATTGTACATTTTTACAAATTTTGAGTAAGATTGACAATTTCAACATAATGGTATTAGGAATTAGATGTCTACAATTGGTACATGCTCAACGTTTAGTACCTTTTCTTTATCACACAAACAATCACAAAGCATATTATGTGGGGTAGGTTTAATATTTGACAGTAAATAGTATGTAACAATGTTTATCAGGTTTAAGATTATAATATACAACATAGATTTGCAATAAATCATAAAATTTTAGTTATTATATATTTTTTATTTTGACAAAACATATAATCGATAAACATTGTGCATAGTTGTTATTATTATTTTAAGTTATAAATTTTGATTGTAATTTTAAGATATATATATATATATATATATATATATATATATATATATAATTATTTATTTTTAAATAATTGTTAAGATTTAAAAATATCAATTTGATAGCATCCACATATTTAAACATGACATAAGATGTGTCTTTAAGTGTGGGACTATTTCAGTTAGTTCCATTTCATACTTTAATGCTAACCTAATTAAATTATTATTTATAAAAGAGAAATAATGAGAAGAGAAAGATTTATAAAAATGGTTAAAATAGTATATGATGATATACTAGAATAAAAAAAGAGAATATTTCTTATTTAAATAAAATTACAATAATTTTTATTACTCATAAAAATTATACAATTATATTTTATTACAATGAAAACTTAAAATATTTATATACAATAAAATTTAAATAAAAATATATATTTAAATATTAAAATTCAATAAATATAAAATTCTCAAAACAATCATCCCCATTTACTTAAAATAAATGATCTTTATATATAAGAATAAGAGATCACAATATATTAAAAAAAGAGAAGATAAAATAGAGGGAAAGAGTATATTTACAATTGCTCATTGTCATAATTTAATCTAATAATTTTATTTTTTTGGATTATAATTTTCTCCTTGATAAATTACTTATAGTTTTGCAATTATACTTATAAATGTTATTTGATACTTAATCTATAAAAAAACAATTCAATTTTCACTCCTTTTTTTCTATACAATTAATTTAAATTTATATTAAACTATTTTTTCTTCTTTCCTACAATTTTTACTTTTAAACTCTTACATAAATTTTTATTAAACATGAATTAGTCTTTTATCTCTTACATGACTTTATGTATCATTTCCTATTAATTTATCGACTTTAATAAAATATAAAATATTTTTTTACAAAATATCTTTAGCTTCCTCTTTCATATGAGATTACTTATTTATATAATGGGTGAGCCCATTATTTAAGTTTAATAATTTAAATAGTCCTCTTTATATTGAGAATTAAAGAAATTTGAGTTAGTTTATTTTGTACAAGAAAAATATAGATTAATTAAAATTTTAAACCCGTTGTCAAATTTTTAACATATTTTCTAGCTCTTAGTGGAATCTTGCTTGCATAATATTAAATCAAAATTTTAAGCATTCATCCATTAGGCACAAAGTCAATAGAAGCATACTTTTTCTAGCACAAATTCCTTACCAACTCTCCTTTTAGCTCTGAAATTTGGAAGTGGAAACCTTTGATTGGGTCAACGAGTAGCACCTTAAGCGTGCTCCTTGTTAAGGTATAAGATAGGGTTTAGGGCCAGAGTCCTAGAAACTAAGCATAATTTGTTTGACTTCTTTTAGCGATACAAAGTGAGGTTGAGGGGTGAAATCTTTGAAATTAAGCATAATTTTCCTTATCCCCAACGTGTAATTTCTTCATGGCATGAGCCTTTTCTTGAAATAAAATTCCATCTTTTTTGCACCATTTTGATGTTTCAACTTTTCTTTTTGAACTCGAGCTTTGTAATTTTATTTAAATTTTAATCATGGTTATTTAAACGTCATTCCTTTCTTATTTTTGAAACTTCATGTTTGAACTCTTTTATATGATTTCTATGTAAACAAAATTTATGACTAATAATTCATGAATAAATATTGATTGAATAATCTAAAACATTATTAAGATTTGTTATCAACATTTATTTCCAAATAAATTCTCATCATTGAATCTTAGGAAGTGGACAATCAATGGCTCATAATCCACATAAAACCCTAAACTTTACTATTTCTACCTGTGAAGGTCGATGACTAGAAATGCCATATTTAATTTGATGGATGGAGGGCCTTTTGAATTTTCAAATTGCTGAGTGCACCCCTTATTCAAATCTTTTATAATATTTAAGCCTTTTACTAAAAGAATATCTAATCTTGGTGATGCTTGACAGATTCAATAATCTAAGATGATTTTAAAGTATGATGTCATCTAAATTCCTCAAAGTAGCTCTTGCTTACCACTTGTCCTTTTGATAAGTTTTTACCTCTTCATAGTTTAGATCATGTTGTTAGATCAAATGAGGATCAACGACTGGATATTTCTCTAAATTTTTAAAAGAAAATACTTACCCATTATTGAAACCCATTTTCACCATGAGAACGTGCATTTCTTAGTCTTTGAGTCTCAGTCATTTCTTACTTTTGGATTTATAAATTCATTAACATGATTCTAACTGGTACCTCTATTGCTTTGGGTATTTTATTTTAATTCTAATGGTTTCTATGAAAAGATGTTTTATTTATAGAATTCCTCATATCAATATAGTTTTGTATCCACAAAAAAGAATTTTAAGTATATCCTTATTTTTTATTTCACAATTTTATAACTTCACCATTGTATAGCCTTGACATGGAATATAAGACTTGAGATCGAAAATTTATTTATTTATTCTTCCTTTTAAGATATGGTGATTTCTGAATACTCATTTAATGTTTTCTAAATAAATATTTACAAAAATATAAAACATATACTTAAATTTATTTATGCAATTATGTTCCTTTGACTATATGAATGTATCTAAAATAGACTTGAATATTTGATCATACTTTGCTTAGGACTAAATAAAACAAGTTTATGACTTCATTGAGAATTGTTTGAAATGCTTATAATAAGAATTGTGAATAATATGGAACTTTTACTCAATGTATTACAATGTAAATATGTATTTGTATTAAAATTGTCAATTGATAGAATACATGACTCGAGTGTACCTTTATAGCAATCCAAAAGAAGAAACCACATGCTAGAAAGCTTAAAAATATGGAAGACAAGTTAATGGTGGGGTTAATTTAAAAATTTGACCATTGGAGAGCTTAAGATAGAAATGTCCTATAGGGACAAGAATGGCTTCCAATAATGTTTGTATTGGATGTTGTTGTCCCTTATGGTTCAAACATGTGAAACTTTAGATCTAGGTTTGGGCATACAAATACTTGAGAACATTTTTAACAATCAAAATACTTTTGTAGGGGACAAATAATGGGTTGGAATAAAATTAAGTCATTTTTACTTATGATATCGTAAAGTGGTAAAATAGGTAATAACTATATATACAAGTTAATTAAAGATAAAAAAGCCATTGTTAATATGATCAAATATTTGTAACCATATTTAGGTTACTAAAGAAATCATATTTTATGTTTTCTTTGTTTATTTTTAGTGATTATTATTATTATTATTATTATTATTATTATTATTATTATTATTATTATTATTATTATTATTATTATTATTATTATTATTATTATTATTATTATTATTATTATTATTATTATTATTATTATTATTATTATTATTATTAACAAACAAAATTTTAATGTATGATACCAAAAAAATTATTTTGAGGTGACAATGAGATACGTTCGCTATATCATTATAGAGTTCATTGATGTAGCCAAAGGCCTAAAAATAATTACTAATATGTTAGTTGATATTTTTTAATACTTCATATTAAGAAAAACTAAAATTCATAAATTTTAAATATAAATTTTGAGAAATCTGTACTCAAAAGTTAGCAAGTCCACATATTTTGCAGTGAATGAGTTATATCTAAAATAATATTGATCAGATCAGGGAGAAGACTATTTTTCAATTATGGAGACTTAGAGAATGATAATGATGAATATGGCGACTATGATCATGATGATGCGGAGGAGGGAAATAATTTCGATTAGAATTTTTAAAAATGATTTTGATAGATTTGTATGATAAATATGAATTGATAATTACTAAAACTTTATGTTATGTGGATGTTTAATATATGTCAGTTGATTCATAACACTTACATTATGATAACTATATTATTATTATTATTATTATTATTATTATTATTATTATTATTATTATTATTATTATTAACTTTTAAATATCATTTGATTGTTATGCACTTTATTTGTAGGCAAAATTTGTGATTATAGATTTTTATAATCTCTTAAATATATTCCTTGTGAATATGATATTAATGATAAAATATTGATAAGTTGTAAAAATCATATTCATTATCATCGCTCCCATTGTTATGACCTATAAATAATAACAAAATTAAAAACCACACTTACCATGTAATTATTTGTCTTAAAAATAATAGAATGTTTTGTTTTGTTTTAATAAAAAGTGTAACAACATGCATCATTATCTTTTATTCTCAAATTGTTATAATTCTAACACAATTGGCATATAACCATGAATCATAAATGATGACACAAACTATTGATACAAATTTATCAACACAAATTATTTGATGTAAAAAATGAAGTATAAATTTATTGAATAATGTTATAGTGGACTAGTTGAAATCCCACGCAATATAGGATGGAGGTGGTCATGGGATTAAATCCTACCCAATAAATCAAATTATGTTATAGGGAAAAATTCCTAGTAGTGGTGCACCTACCAATGGTAGAACAAGGTTTTTGTTCAGGTGTACTCTATTGATGGAACATAATGGTTTGTATAAATATTAAAGTGCATTAGTAATAGTGCATGAATTATATAATACTTGTTCAACATTTAATCTATAAAATTAAAGGTAACCAATCACATCTTGACAAATAAGACTCAATTATTGATACTCTAATGCACAATTATTGGTACTCCAAAGGGTAAGTTTTTGTCATAGGTTTTGAAAATGCATATTATTAACTCTCATGATAAAATCAATTATATCATAAAATATATAATGAGTTAAAACTTGAAACCTTAGTTATAAGTAGTTAAGATGACATATTAAAATGGTTAAAATTTTTGGAGTCTACTATGATATTATGGCACATTAATTTTATGTCTAAAGATAGGATGCAGCAATACTGGGACCTTTTCCCTAGTGGACTGGGTGAAATAAGAAAATTATTTAGATAAGTGGGATACAAAACTTATTGCACCTTTTTTAAATGGAAGACTGGTTTTATTTATTATTATATAAATAATTAAGGTTTTTTTTATTTGAAATATTTTTGAATATTAAAAAAATTACATAATAAAATAGTCAGTTGATATACACGACTCAAACTCCCTACAAAATTTTAATTGTCATGTCGATGAAATAACTTTGAAATTTTCTCTTGTGGAAAAGAAATTAGAATCAAGGGTTAAATTTTGATGGTCACCCTTATCTATCAAGAAATTTTTTTGTGACAATTTTTAAACTAATATTACCTTGCACATGACATTCATTTCTCATTTTTGACTTTCATAATTTTTATATAGATACAAAAATATATTTTTTCATATAATAAAGTGATATAACGATAGAAATATTATTTATATAAATGAAATCCCATTTTATTCTGAGTATGTGCAAATATATCTTAATAAATATTATAACTTTTCTTAATATTTTTGATACATTTAAATTATAACCTGAAATCATCCAATGAAACAATTTTGATAGAATGTATGGACTAATTTAGGAGTAAAAATTAAAAATTCAATATCATTGTTATAATAAAAATAATGTACTTCAAATGAATTGATTATTTTTAAATGAAATAACAATTTGATAAAAGAGAATATATTCTTATTTAAAAATAATGTCTATTAAACTACAACATTTAGATGGGTCACGTGTCATCCGCAATACATAATAATATATGCTCAAAAAAATCAAAATTTATGATATCATTTTTTATTATAGAAAAGTATTAAACAAAATATTATCATAAGATTATTGTAGAACATTACTTGTAAATTGAAAACATTGCATAGATAACAACCAAAATCTAGAGAGGGTCGACAAAACATGGAAGCAAAATCAACATAAATTATGTACCCTGGAAAGGTACGATCCCATCATGCCAACCCATAAATTTACACCCCAAAGACATCTTCCATATTAAAAAAGTTTTTGGTGTGTTTAGTGCGTCATAAACCATTTCTTTTGATGAATAAAATAAGCCTAGACGCTTTCCATAGGTCATAAGAGGCCATATTAACACAAGGAGGAATGCAAGGATGAGACCCATAATGAGTAAGCAAATCTTTTCCTATCATGTTTTGTTATTGGGTCTACTATTTGATTTAGAAAACCCTTCTAAAATTATTTAATAATTATATTAGTTTACTTTTGGGGCATGAGCTCTATGTAAGCCCCATTTTTGTTCTCCACTAAAACACCAAATGGGTATTAATTCATCTAGCTGCCCTAATCTCTTTGTAATATTTTATCCTTTCTTTAAGGGAGGGAGGATCATCTAGAACCCATTTAACTAAAATTATAAATAGAAAAAAAAGATCTACTCAAGTGAATCTTATCTTCTGACTTTACATTAAACACTACATAAACAAGATAAACATCTCAAACTCTACGCATTATTCACATTTCCATCTATCTTGATAAAACAAATTTCTTGTTTTTTTACAATCTAAATAACATCATACAATATCATATGATTGTATACCCCATATGACCAAAAAAATTAGTAATATACATAGTGATTTAACTATGATAAAATAAACTTCTTATCTTTTTACGATCTAAATAACATCATATGTTTGTATACCCCATATGACCCATACATAGTGATTTAACTATGACTCAACAAATAACTAAAATTTACTCGGTGTACATAATCTCTAAAACATATAATGTTAAATAATCTATTCTTTTTATTCCCAATTTTTTAATTTTATTTTTAGGAGTCTACTTATTATGTATACAACACAATACATGTAACAACAATGTTAATAACAGTTTTCAAGATGAACATCACCAACTTGAAGTGGTTTGATCTATGCATTCTACATAATGCAAATTTCTTCATTCATTCATTCAAAAGTTTCCTTTGTTAGTTCATATAATGTTTTCTTCCATATGCAAATTTAATTTTTGGGGATTATTTTTAGTGTACCCACTAAACTAAAAATGAGAAGTTCCTCTTTCTTTCTCTGTGAAATAAAACAAAGAAATAGTGTGAAATTGGTTTTTTTAATGAAGAAATTAAAATGTGGGCATGATTCCCACATAATGAAGGTTGCATTTATGTACAGAGACTACCAATAAGAAAATTTAGACTTAATAATGGTAACTTTAAAAATAACAAAAAACTAAATAGCCAAAAGGAACATTTTTTTCCTATAAATTATGTTCATCATGAAGCACAATATTTTCTAATTTGAGACCATAGGTACACAACATTCTAAAAAAACTATAAAAATTGTGAAAATTTGAAAAATGGGAGGCTCACTAGAATATAAAATGGTAAGCCAACTCAAGTTGTGCATGTATACTCCTATAGGATGTCTTCAATCCCTAAGACTCCAAGCAGATCTAAATCAGTGTGGGCTATCTATCCTTTTATAGTTTCACCACTGCTAATGTCATTGCTAGCTGGTTAGATCATTTAATCCTAAAGTTTACATTATGACATTGGTGGCTCATGATAAATCGATTAATTTTCAGTCTTATGCATTGCAATGATGAGCTTAACCAAGATGCACCAAATCCCAAAGCATGTTGGTCACCGATGAAAATTCATCATCAATAAAATTCGATGACATAAACCCAATATTCACTCCTGATGATGGTAACCTAACCCATAATCAAGGTGACTTGCATAGTCATAATAACCCACAATCATGATAACTTGTGTAGTCAAGGGCATGGTTACCTAGGTGGGAAACAAAGGGCGGTGTTTCAGAGAATTTTGCTTATATTCCAAGAGAGGAAGAAGAAGTAAACTAGATATAGGTATGGCTTAAAAACCTATTTGGTTATGTGCACATTGAATCAGATGATTGTAGAGAGATCCTCTTTGGCTTGGGAGGAATGACTTGTAAATAAGACAACACTAAATCAAATTGTTAGTTAGATAGATACCTGGGTGGATTGCCTAGTGCTAACTAGATCCCAAAAGCAAGAACTTCCTCAGGGGATGTCAACCCAGATGTTTTAAATTATTAAGCTTATAGAAAACAAGATAAATTACTTGTTGTATATAATAAAATGTGCTGACCTAAATAATTGTACTAATTCTCATTAATTTAGCCTAATTTCTATACTCCCTAGCCAAAATAACTAATAGCCCAACAATCCCCATTCGATTCCTATATCCTAGTCTAAAAATACCCAATCATCATAAGTTATTACCCCATCTACTTACCTATCCTAATCACCATCGTGTACCTATTATCTATATCTCATCCACCATATCATATTTATTGCATCCTAGTCTACCCATACCAATCTATCATTAATCATCACTCTTCATCTTAATCATCATATTGTATATCACAAATCCATTCACTTATACATAATTTATTCTCTTGTACATCCATATTATCTTTATCCCATCCTAATCTAAGTCACATCCCCTCATCACTGACCACATTACCATCACCCACATCTTATCTTATACATCCTATCATCCTCTCATACATATTGTATCTTGTACATATTTGTATATACTATCTTCTACCACCATCTTGTCATAATCCTCTCTTAGTCAAACTATATCCACCCATCATTAGTAAAACCCTTATTACCTACATATCCTAAGTCCACCTCATTGATAATCAATCATACCCCACCTTGAATTGTTTAATCCCATAGTCCAAATTTGACCCTATCCACCATTTTTTCACCATCATCCCCATATCATTTTGTCTCAATTTTCCTTCATGTTGTATATCCTTGTCATCATCCTTTTGTAGCTTTTTCATCCCATCCCACATCTTATCTTAATCTCATCCTCTCATCATTAACTACACCCCCAATATCATTATATTGTACATCCTACATCTCATAATTCCCTTGAGCATACCTTATTCTACATCTTTCTATTCACTTCATACCCTAGTCTACCTTGTCCATTAGTTATTATCCCATCACCCAACCATCATATTGTATATACTTGTCTCACCCCTTTTTACATATCTTTATTCTATTGTATATTATTTTAGTCACATCCTATCCTAGTCATATCCCATCACTTACATTTTATCTTTCACATCCATATTCAATTCCCCATCTTGTCTTCATCTTGTCCTAATCTGATCATATCCATCCAACATTTAGTCATCATCCCATCACTCATATCCTAATCATCATCTTTTAGTCATATCATATCTTAGTCCCACTTATAATTTTCCACACCCTTACCATATCATAATCACATCTTTACATACCATCCATATCAAATCCTAATCACATATTGTCATCCACATCTTGTCCTAAGTCTATTACATCCAAAATCCTAATCATCATCTTGTTTCACTATCCCATCACCTAAATTTTATCTTTCATATCCTTATCCCATTATATTTTTATACATATCACTTATGAACCATATTGTATATCCTTATCACATCATCCTTTTATACATATCTTTGTCTTAATCTCCTCCTAGTCTAACTATCACCCCATCTCTCACATACATCCTAATCATCATATTTTATATCTTTGTCTTCCCCGCTATATATATCTTAATCTCTTTTGCACATCTTATTAGTCATATCTTAATCACATATTGTTCCACTCCATCCATAATCACTTTTATTGACCCTCACTTCATCACCCATCTAGATGTCACCTAAGTTCATCCTAGTTAGATTTTAGGTCGCATATGGGTCTAAACCATCGCCATCCTTAATCATTTTATCATTGCATATTTATACTTAGCATTTTCCTATCATCTAATGACTCTCATCATATCATCATAACCACATCTTATCTTAAATAAATCATTTTAAGGCCTTGAGATGATATTTGTATCATCATAATCCACTATCATTCACCCTTTAGTCAGATCTCATACCTAGTCAATATATTGTTAATATTGTTAATATCTTGTCAATTTGTTGGTTTCAATATAGTAAACCCATCAAACATCATCAATCATCAAATCATCTCTAATCATATTTCCTTATTCATAACTAGCACCCATCATATCATCTTATTGCTAGTTTGAATTTAGGTAACCATCAAATTTTTAAACCTTTTTGCTAACTTGACAACTAGGGATTGTTGATAAGCTATTATCACTTGTTACACTATTGGTCTAACATCTGATCCTAGTCCTATATCATCCATCCATTATCATCCTCATCATCACCTAACTTGGTCATTATACCTCCTTTTATTCAGGACACCATCCCTAAAGCTACCTTCAACCTCCATTATCTACCAAACTATCACCATGGAGCTAGACCTCACCTTCATTGACCAATACATAGCTGCCAACAAAGATGAGATCCTCCTATGACTTATTATAATGGGTGTACCACATCCTAAAGGTGTTTATCCCCTTAAAATCATTGTACCTCCCATCTAGGAACCTTCATGTGAGTCTCATCCAAATCCTCCATCTTCTAGTCATAACCTATCATCCACCCATTCTTGTACTAGTAAAGGGAATCCAATCTTGGCCACTAATAGTCCATCCACCCAACCATGTCAACAACCATCTGATCAAAATTTTAATACTTACACATCCAGGTCACAAAGTGAAGCAGGCCCTTATACTCCCCTTATTATGTCCTTGGAAGCCCTTTACAAATAACTAGCCATTACCAACATGATGGTCTATTCACCTATTCAGCATCTTGATCCCACCAAACCCAAGCCCTCTTGGTATAAATATAACCAATATTATGAATATCACCAAACTTAGGGGTATATCATTAATTGATTTCATCTTTTCCATGATTATGTCCAAGAACTCATTAACCGTGGTGACCTAATAATCAAGGATGAACCAAATGAGTCTGAATCCCTAGGTGAATAAAAAGAGGAATACCAAGATCCTCTTCCCAATCACAATCATGACCTTCCCTCTCCAACCCAAGGTCAAAATATCACTCCCATCTCCAACAAATACTCTATCAAAGCCGAGTCCATTCCCTATGAGCCTAATCTACCCATCTCTCATGAATCCTTCTATGGTCCTCTCTTTGAATCCATCCTTCATACCTCATCTCCTTCTCACCCATCACATCAAATTTCCCATGATGAGAGGTCAATTGTAAACAAGCACTTTCCTATTAGTAACATTGTATCTTGTACATTAGAGTTAGCACCAAGGTTAGCATCAATAATCTTATCTTCATCATGATCATGTTTTACACCAATATTCAAATCAGATTCCTTATTGGAAACATCATCCCCTATAAATATTGAAATAGATGTTGATAATGCCTATCTTTTAGAGGATACCTATAATATAGATACCTCCAATCCATCACCAAACATACTTTTGGGTTCTAGTAAGGATCATGAAGTCATAATGGAGTTCTTACAAGCTTTATCTATCAATGATTTTTAAAGTGAATATGATCCTCTTTTGGATGTGTCTACTCTAGATAGTCTTAGTGATCTTTTTGTTGATCTTGAGGACATTTTATTTGATGTCAAAATTGGGTCTCCTAGGAACCTATATGAAGACTATGTTTCCCCATCACCACTCATTGACCTTATCATGCCCTCACCACCACCTTCATCCATCATGGACCTTTTTCTCCCTATCAATGATCATTTAATCACTTCTCTCCATCAGGATGAATAGAAGCATGCATTATTGGACCCTTCCTCAAGTAATATAATATGTGCCAAAAATCCAAAGGTCCAAGACAATATTCCAAAAGTCATAAATCATAATCAATTAATCTTTGATCCCATCAATTAAAATTAAGAAGAGTCAAATCATCAGCCTTATCTAAAAATGTCTTCTCTTAGTGAAGCCTGATATCTAGCACTAAGATACTATCAAAGTCAAAATAATCTTTATATATCAGTTTAAAGATCAATATCCCCTTTTGAAGCCCAAAATCAAGCACTAGGGGGCACTCAAAATTCTAATAATGTCAAAAGCATGGTTGGTCATCCATCAAATAATTATATCAAATATAAACCACAAAGTCAAAGTGTCTTTGATCTTCTGTAGTCTTTTATCACATGACACCAATAAAATGAAGAAAGTCTATCACCCTCAACGATGTATGTGACTACTAGTCCTAATCCTCCATCACCCATTACCCCATCCTATTATTAATTTTAGTCATAATTCTCCATCATCCATCACATCATCATATCCTGATCCTATCAGCCATTCAAGTCCCATACATCCCCATCAAGATATGATCCACTCCATACTTCACATCACTAACCTGGGTAGAATTATCTCTTCTAGGGGCAATGAAGACACCTAGTCTAGATATATATAGGGGTTTCCATGAAAAATCAACAAAGGTCACATGGACCCTAATCCATCTAGTAATAACAAAATGATCCTAACATTGCATATCCCTAGAATAGGTGTTGGCTAACATCTCCATCTAGCATCAACATTATACATCTCACCCATCACTAATAAATTGAGATGTCATCCACAAGTCAAAAAAAAAAATCATTTGTCCAATGGTAAAAACTAGTCTTCTAATGCGTTGGGTTAGTACCATGATGAAAATTGGTTTTCACCATCATGGTAGAATAAACTATTATCTACATTTTTCCTTAACACTTGGGGGAAAATTTATCCATTTCATATCCTCATCCATCCATCCCACTTGTCACATCCTTTATCCACCTTATTCACCTCAGCCATCATGTTATCCCTAGATCTATTATTCCTATCCATCATCTTCCATCATATCATGCATCTTATCTCTTCTTCCTTCCCATCTTGACCTTCATAAGGAAATATAAGGTGTCTTGATAACTATCCCAAACACCTCTTGTCATATCCTCTAATGAATGCTTGGATAAATAAACATCTGGTTCCTTTATGATGTGGTCATTTTCTATCCCTTGTCCATTCATCCTCAATCCCCCATCATCATCATCCTTTATCATCCCACCCATCATCCCTCCATCCTTCTCCTAATTTCTAGGCTTGGTATTCCCTTTGATATTAACCTTATTTGTTTAGTGTATATACATATCCCAAAAATCCCTAAAAATTGAAATATGTCAAAAATCCTAAAAATCATAAAATTCAAAAAGCAAAAAAGAGTCTATTGTGTCTTATCTTATGCCTAATCCTCTAGTCGCATCCATCTCATATCATCCCATATTTTTGATACCACATTTTATCTTAAAATTAAATCGGAGTGGTCACCCATCCCTTCATGTCTTCCATCTCATCCTATTGGCCAGGTCTAATCAACATAGACACCTTGTCAAAGACTAATCTAGCACCCATCACTTTCTAATAGGGCCTTTTCATACCTGGCACCCATTTAATTACCCTTTGATAGTATGGAAGGTACTTGATCCCATAACTATCTTATCATTGCCTCTTCATACCTCACATCCATCAAATTATGCTTTGCTAGTGTGAAAGGCTGATATAAAAAAATAGGGTTCAAAATTTAGTTTAATATTTTTTTTCAGTATTTTTCTATTTTTAGAACCAAAAGTCAACTTCAGTTGAATTTCATCCCATAGGCTAATTTTAGTGTTTAGAATATTTTTGAGATATTTTTAGAGCTACACATGCTAGAATGCATGACTTACTAAAAATAGAAGCTACTAAAAATAGAAGTTTTATTTTAGACGTTAGTTTTTTTTAAAAAAAATTATATATCAACTCTAAATCTGAGTTGAGGCTTATTTAAGCATGGTTTGGGTTTGTAAATATTTCAAGCAATCAATACGAATTAATTCTGAGTATTGTTTCAAGATCTTGACCTATTGGATTTTTTGGAGAAATATAAAGTAGCAGCGGATGTCAGAAGAAGATCCAAGGTATTTTAAGGAGAGTTGGTAATGGTTTACTTGAGGAAAGAAGGATTTCCTAAAGGCACATACAATAAATTAAAGTAAAAGAAAATTAGGCCATGCAAAATTATTAAGAAAATCAATGATAACATATATAAGGTGAGTTTACCACATAATTTTGATATATCTCCATTATTTAATGTTTCATATTTAATGAATTCCATGGAGAATATGGTGAAGGTGATGAAGATAAAGAAGTAAATTGGTAGCAAGAGGTTCTAAAGAAAAATAAGGACAAAATAGTCCACATTTTGGATATGAAGACAGTGAGCACAATGCAAGGGAATTATAATAGGTATTTGGTCTAGTGGGAAGGATTGCAGCAAGAAGACAACACTTGGATTACATAATGGGAGCTAAAGAATATTGAAAAAGACAAATGGCAGCAATTTAATTAAGACAACTCATGGGAGCTAAGTTGTTTTCAACCAGAGGAGAATGATGTAGAAAAAATAGGGTCCAAAAATTTAGTTTAATTTTATTTTTTGATATTTTTCTATTTTTAGAAATTGTATATTTTTAGAACCAAAATTCAACTTCAGTTGAATTTCATCTCATAGGATAATTTTAGTGTTTAGAAAATTTTAGGATATTTTTAGAGCTACACGTACTTGCATGTGTGACTTACTAAAAATAACAACTGCTACAAATAGAAGTTTTATTTTATATATTTTTTTTTTATAGATATTTTGCATCTCAACTCTAAATCTAAGTTGAGGCTTATTTAAGCATGGTTTAGGTTTGTAATTATTTCAAGAAATCAATACAAATCAATTTTGAGTATTGTTTCAAGATCATGGCCTATTGGTAATTTTCTTATTCCTGTTAGTTTTTAGGTTCATTAAAGGCATTTGATCCCATCATCTCCTAGTCTCTTTGATAGATTAAACTCTTACAGGGCCTTGCCTATTGGTAATACTTAGTCATCACTTTATTTCATCACCATCCTTGGCCATTTTTTAATTTGATTTCAAGATCAAATCAGTGTTTAAAGACCTCCATCACATCATTCCATCCTTCTATCCTCAACTAGGGGCAACATCTCATCCTAATCCTAATTGTGATCAATGTATCCAAGTTCAATCCCATCCTAAGTCCACAATCACATCATGATCATCCAAGCCATCATAGCCAATTTAGTCCAATCACTCATCCCATCATTAGGCAAGCCATTATGATACTACATGTAGATACTTGTTTATTATTTATCTATTCTTTGTTTTTTTTTTGCATCGTGTATATATCTTGTTTGTCTCATGTTTATCATGTCTCTTTTTGTCTATTAGGCAATAAATGAGGATGCTATGAGGAAATAGAAAGTTCCCTTGAAGATACAAAGTTTGCTATTTGCCCATGCACTTTGGCACAATTTCCTCTTTGTCATGTTTATAGCATGGGGCATCTTGTCAAGTGTTATATTTTTGGATTACTTAAACTATGATGATATTTATGACATTGTGAAGGCTTGATCATACCCACCCTCATCATTCCTCTAATAATCTTATCATCCCTATTTACATCACCAATATAATTCTCTTGACGCATCTAAATAGCATCCAAGTCATATCCTTTCACCAATTAACATATCCCCTAATCACTAATCATCTTCATCATCATCTTCTATCCCTGAATCAAAACTACATCAACCTGAAGTCTTTTTAGACTATGTAGCCAATACTTGGCCATGTTTTAATACCCAAGGATAGCTCAACCACCATCTCTATCATTTATCCTCATCCCCAAATCCTTTGGCCACTTGATTATATCATTTTTTCTCTATTATCACTTACATCATATCAATTGATTTAGATTTGAACTATAGCCCTCACTAATATTATCAAATCATCTATCTTATTCAGGACAATAGATCTCCTTTGAATTCATCCTTGCTTAGAATATGTATAAATATTATGGCCTATTAATATTATCATCATATTTTTATTGTTTATTCCCCCTTGGGATGTGTTGAAAACCATGAAACCCATCACCTCTATTCCATGTGCATGTGTCCTTGCCAGGGGCATCATCAATTTATAGATCATTATTAAATTTGACTTCATCTTCTTCATCACCTATCCCACATATGATATCCCAACCCCTCATCTATCCATCTCATCCCAACCATCATTTCTTATTTTGAGTTGTTATCTAGCTTATTCTTCTCCACATGTCCCCTCGAGGGGGCCCTAGCATCATCTATTAACGATCATCCATAATATTGTTTTTCTTTGAAATACCATTAATCCTTCCAATTTGTCTACTCATAATTCCATTTCAAAGAGGGTCAAAATATATGCACTAAAATGTGATCACCTTGTTAATTATACTAATTCTCATTAATTTAGCCCAATTTCTATACTCCCTGGCCAAAATAACTAATAGCCCAAAAATACCCATTTCATTCATATATCCCACATACATTTAATCCTTCCAAAAAATAATTAATTTCCCTATTAAGCCCTTAATATATCCTATTACCTACTAACCTACCTCCTAAACCAATATGATAATTTAAAATTCAAATTTATTCACCTACCACCCTAGCTACCCTACCGCCCTAGCCATTCCTCCATCCCTAGTCACCTAATCCTTCTCTAATTCCTATCTAACCTTCCTCTAATCATCATTAATTCCTAAAGAGAGTTATATAATTTTCCAAATCTATAAATCTCTCTAACCTATCCATCCTCTCTATAAACCTCTAACTTTAGAGGTTTAGAAGCAATTTAATATTGCTCGAATAATCTACAACCATTGATATCCTCCCTCTAAGTTTGAATCTCATCCATATATATTCTCTCCCTTCATCTATATAACAAACCTCCATCCTCCATTGGATCCATCTAGAAATTTCATAACAAACCCATGTCCATTTAATAATCAAACTAGCATTTTTATAACACCATTATGCCAAAACCAATCCTCAATCAGGGATCCATCATCCATCATATTTGATGAAGCATCCATGTCAATCTGAGTCTACATGTAATCAATTACAAATCCATTTGTAAATCTTGGAAGGAGGTTATTATAAGCAAGGATTGATAAGTTCATATTATTCTAATTTGTTTCTACAATTTTTCCTAATTAGGTAGTTTGCATTTTGAGTTAGATTTAGCTTGTTTAAATTCATATAGAGCTCAAAATCTCTCTACACTTAGATCAATAGTCAAAAGGTACTGAAATTGAATACAAGAAATGCTTGATAAAATAAATAGTCTAAAATGACTAATATAGCAATATGTGGGTCAATACTAATTCTAAATAGGTCAAGTGTGCTTTAAAAAATAGGTTGGGGGTCTGTGAATAGGTAGATGAGAAGAAAGTTAGATTTGGTTGAGGGTAGGTAGTTGAAAATAACTTATTATTTTATTCCACAATGACTATTGGTGGTTGTTGTGATCATCTGTGGTTGAGGTGATCATCGATGTTTAAGGTAACCATTAGTGGTTGGATAGACCATCAACGGTCAAGATGACTATCAACATTTACCATGTATTAGGCTTGGCTAATAAAATGTTAGATTGATAAGATCATAGAAGGAAATTCTAGGAGATTAGTTTATGCTAGGCTGATTATGAAATGGAAATAAATTAATTGATAGCTTGAAAATAAATAATTATCTTGCTAAAGTTTGATCAGATGAATGGTTAAGGTGGTTGCCTCATTTATGGAGTCTAACACGATTTTGATAGAGTAATGGTACTTGGATATCGATCGAAGGGTGGTAGCAATTCATCTCTCTAATGTGATGGTTGGATCATTGGATTGCTAGAAGAAGTGACCTAAAAAAAACTTTGGATGAAAAATCTCTTGAAGTCATGGATATTTTTCACCTCTTAATCCTCTCTTCTTATAGTAAAAGAAGGAGAGCTACAACAAGATTTAACAAGGGGTCCAACTTGTTATCTAATTTTAACTCTTGCATGCATTGGTTCATACATGAATTAGATGAGTTAACTATAAAAAATCAAGGTGGAGTTAAATGTTAGTTAAGTTGGTTTAGACAATGTAACCTAATCATCCATAGTTATTGGTGTGATGGGTGAAAATAAATCCCAATTGCCTAACTATCGATGGTCAAGGGTCTTGAAATTGACCATCAATGATCACCCTAACCATCGATAGTTAGGTTTAAAACCCTAAAAAGGTAAAGATTGAAAATGACTCAATGAGTCATTTTCAAATCATTGGTTCTCATTTGACTTTTGAGCTGTAGATTTTTGTCATTTTGGGTGAAGTTGTTGATGAGGCTTGCTTAGTGGGTGAGGATGATTGCTAAGTGGGTGTGTATACTAAGTTGGATATTGACTGATCTAGGATATAGGGTGGGCATGGATGTAGATGAACATGGGCAATGGGTTCCTAGCATCCTCCTCAATGATGATCAAGGAATGAGGTAGGGGTTGTTTGTTAATTAGTAAAATATTTTGGTTTTGCAAATGTAATTAGTTTTGAATTAGATTATTTTGGCATTGATTTTATGGGAGGGTCTTTAGGTTTTTGACCTAAGGTTTATATTTTTCTTAGTTTTTGGTTGAATTTTATGGGTAAAAATGGAAATTAGGAGGATAGGTAGGTTGGGTAAAAATTTATAGGTAAATTGGTTGTTTGGGTGCTTGTTAAGGTATCTAGGGTTCAGGCATGTGTCATCGACAATCACACATAGTAACCATTAGTGGTCATACTAACTATTAGTTGTCAATGACCATCGATATTTTGTTTCCTTACCATTGGTAGTCTCCTATGGTGAAAAGAGTTTTTTGAATTATTTAAAGTTTTGAAGGTAGACTAGATGTCTTAAATGCCTAGTTTTGGTAGACCTTGTAGGTAAAGTGTTAAGTTTGGTGGGTAATAGTACAAGTTATGTGTTAATAGATGAGATAAAGAGGTTGGATGGTTGAGGTAAATGTTAGGAGGGTGATGGTCAAATATTTGATGGTAAGGATGAAGGGAAATAGGTCATTGTTAAGGCTTAAGGGTAAATAATATAGTTTAAGAGATGAAGTTGGTAGGCAAAATAGTATATCTGACTAAGTTGTTTATTATCAAACATTTGTAGGTATAGGAGTAGATTCAAATGTGGGATTGATTACCTCACATATTTTTAGATATCTACCAAGGTATGATTGTTGATGAATGGACATATATGGAGGAGGTGGGTCTTGGGGTGATGTTGCACTATCATCATGTGCCATGAGATGTGACAATGATCATGGATCTCATCGAGAGATGGGATCCAACCATATATACCTTTCTTCTACCAACTGGTGAGATGATTATCTTGACAAAGGATGTGCACATGATCACTTGGTTACCCATACATGGTGATCTAATATACCACATTGAGGAAGAGGAGAGAGATGAATTCTTAGAGCTATTATATGGAGATGACCGTGATCTTGTTAAATGGCATGCTAGAGGGTTGAGATACACTCCACTCTATCAAAGTGTGAGGGATGATAGGAGACTATTTATAATGATGATGATCATGGTATCATGCTTTGTTGTACTTGATTCAAGCAATGGGAGGTTTCCTTATCTACTACTAGGGGTACTAGTTGAGATGCTACTAGGGTACACAATATTCAGATGGGTACATGTGATTTTAGTGTAGATATATAGGGAGTTATGGGTACTTAAAGCTCATAGGAGATACAACATTAGTGTTGATTTTATGTTACACTACTAAGCATATGAGAACATCCAAGTTCTATGGCCAATGGGGCTGCCATATGAGGGTTATGCACAAATGGACCCCATAGTTAGATTCATGAGGTGGAGAGTTGATTTCTCTCTGTCAGGACTGGGTGGATGGGAGCATGACATTGATTGGTTTAGGGGTGTACTGGAGGCATTAGTTATTGGTGATGTGATCTAAAGTCCATACATCAAGTTTCTAGAGTGGGATAGATACAATAGGCACACATTATCCTTGGAGATTTATAGGTGGATCCTCAACAGGTGGGATGGGGAGGTAGAGCACATCCCATTTGATAGGGTGCAAAGGTAGTTTGGCTTGATTTAGGGCATCTTAGGCTTATTTCCTAGATATAGGTGGGAGGATGTAGAGATCCTACTTCTTAAGCCACAACCAGTCTGAATGTTATTTGATCATTTGTTGTTAAGGTAGTTATAGATAGATGATGCAATTTTTATGGATGGTTACCCTACATGGTACCAAGCACTGTATGCAATAGTAGATTTTAGCGATGATGATGGTGGCATACAGCCTATAGATGTTGACCTAGCTAGTAGAGGTTAGTAGGTATAGGTACAATGGGTTTCCCTAGGTGCAAAGGTGGGAGCAGCACTAACCACAACATAGGCTCAAGTGGTAGCTTTACAAGGTTAGCTAGCTATAGCACAAGGTCGTCTAGCTACAGTTATAGGTAAGAGGGACTAGGCTAGAGCTCAACAACATTTAGGAGGAAGGGGCATTAAAGAGGCATGAGAAGCCATAATCCTAATATTTGTTGCATTTATGGTTTATGGATGCCACCCCATAAATAACCTCATATGATGATGCAATTAATGGGAATTAATTTTTAATAAAGAAATATTCAATAACTTCTATAGAATTCTTACTTAAGCTTATATTTTGGTTTAATTTGGCTAAGTAAGATTAATCAAAATTTAAGTAATTCTTTGAAAATTGATGTACTCCATTAATCAAACTGGTTAGAAAGTCATATTACTAGGTCATAATTTGACTAGAGAGGAATTAGGAGGTGATGTTAGTTGCATATAGATCGTTATTTTATTTAGGATATTGTCAACATAATATAACACATGTATGTATCATGTGCTTTCAAATTAGAAGAAAATAGTGATCCAAAGCACCAAAATGCTTTTTCATCATTTTAACTTGAAATAATTTGATCAAAGTTAATAATAACATAAAATGCATTTCCCCATTTAGGGATACATTAACCTAAAATGGCACTTGTATATGACAAGATCAAACCATTTAGCGCATTTAAGTGATTTTGGCCCAAATTGTGCATTTTTACAAATTTTGAGTAAGATTGACAATTTCAACATAATGGAATTAGGAATTAGATGTCTACAATTAGTACATGATCAACGTTCAGTACCTTTTCTTTATCACACAAACAATCACAAGGCATATTGTGTGGGGTAGGTTTAGTATTTAATAGTAAATAGTATGTAACAATGTTTATCAAGTTTAAGATTATAATTTACAACATAGATTTGCAATAAACCATAAAATTTTAGTTATTAGATTTTTTTCATTTTGACAAAATGTATAATCAATAAACATTGTGTATAATTGTTATTATTATTTTAAATTAAATATTTAACTTTTAAGTTATAAATTTTGATTGTAATTTTAAATTATATATATAATTTAATTATTTATTTTAAAATAATTGTTAAGATTTAAAAATATCTATTTGATAGCATCCACATATTTAAACATGACATAAGATGTTTCTTTAAGTGTGGGACTGTTTCAGTTAGTGCCATTTCATTCTTTAATGTTAACCTACTTAAATTATTATTTATAAAAGAGAAATTATGAGAAGAGAAAGAGTTATAAGGATGGTTAAAATAGATATGATGATATACCAGAATAAAAAATGAGAAGAGTTCTTATTTAAATACAATTACAATGATTTTTATTACTTATAAAAATTATATATTATTACAATGAAAACTCAAAATATTCATATACAACAAAATTTTATAAAAATATATATTTAAATATTAAAATCCAATAAAAACAAAATTCTCAAAACAATCATCCTCATTTACTTAAAATGAATGATCTTTATATATAAGAATAAGAGAAGATCACTATATATTAAAAAAAGAGAAGATAAAGTAGATGGAAAGAGTATATTTACAATTGCCCATTGTCATAATTTAACCTAATAATTTTATTATTTTTATTTTTTATTTTTTTTGGATTATAATTTTCTCCTCAAGAAATTACTTTTAGTTTTTCCATGCTACTCATAAATTTTATTTTATATTTAATCTATTAAAAAAAATTAATTTTTACTCCTTTTTTTCTATACAATTAATTTAAATTTATATTAAACTATTTTTTCTTCTTTCCCACAATTTTTACTTTTAAAATCTTACATAAATTTTGATTAAACATGAATTAGTCTTTTATGTTTTATGTGACTTTATGTATTGTTTTCTTTTAATTTATCGACTTCAATAAAATAAAAAAATATTTTTTTACAAAATATCTTTAGCTTCCTCTTTCATATGAGATTACTTATTTAAATAATGGGTGAGCCCATTATTTAAGTTTACTAATTTAAATAGCCCTCTTTATATTGAGAATTAAAAAAAATTGAGTTAGTTTATTTTGTACAAGAAAAATATAGATTAATTAAAATTTTAAACCCATTGTCAAATTTTTAACATATTTTCTAGCTCTTAGTGGAATCTTGCTTGTATAATATTGAACTAAAAGTTTAAGCCATTCATCCATTAGGCACAAAGTCAATAAAAGCATGTTTTTTCTAGCACAAATTACTTACCAACTCTCATGCTGGCTCTAAAATTTGGAAGTGAAAGTTTGAAGTGGAAACCTTTGATTGGGTCAACGAGTAGCACCTTAGGTGTGCTCTTTTTCAAGGTATAAGATAGGTTTTAGGGGCAGAGTCCTAGAAACTAAGAATAATTTTTTTGACTCCTTTTAGTGATACAAAGTGAGGTTGAAGGGTGAAATCTTTGAAATTAAGCATAATTTACCTTATCCCCAGCGTGTAATTTCTTCATTACATGAGGCTTTTCTTGAAATAAACTTCCATCATTTTTGTACATTTTGATGTTTTAACTTTTATTTTTAAACTCACGCTTTGTATTTTTATTTAAATTTTAATCATGATTATTTAAACGTCATTCCTTTCTTATTTTTTAAATTTCATGTTTGAACTCTTTTATATGATTTCCATTTAAACAAAATATATGACTAATGATTCATGAATAAATATTGATCAAATAATCTAAAACATTATTAAGATTTTTTATCAATGCTTATTTCCAAATAAACTCACATTGTTGAATCTTAAGAAGTGGAAAATAAATGGCTCATAATCCACATAAAACCCTAAACTTTACTATTTCTACCTTTGAAGGTCGATGACTAGAAATGTCATATTTAATTTGATGGATGGAGAGCCTTTTGAATTCTCAAATTGCTGAGTGCACCCCTTATTCAAATATTTTATAATATTTAAGCCTTTTACTAAAAGAATATCTAATCTTGGTGATGCTTGATGGATTCAATAATCTTAGATGATTTTAAAGTATGATGCCATCTAAATTCCTCAAAGTAGCTCTTGCTTACCACTTGTCCTTTTGACATCTACAAATAAGTTTTTACCTTTTCATAGTTTAGATCATGTTGTTAGATCGAATGAGGATCAATGATTGGATGTTTCTCTAAATTTTTGAAAGAAAATACTTACCCATTATTGAAACCCATTTTCTCCATGAGAACGTGCATTTTTGAGTCTTTGAGTCTCAATCATTTCTTACTTTTGGATTTATATATTCCTTAACATGATTCTAACTTATACCTCTATTTTTTGGGTATTTTATTTTAATTTTGATGGTTTCTATGAAAAGATGTTTTATTTATAGAATTCCTCATATCAATACCGTTTTGTATCCACAAAAAAGAATTTTAAGTATATCCTTATTTTTTCTTTCACAATTTTATAACTTCACCATTTTATAGCCTTGACATAGAATATAAGACTTGAGATCAAAAATTTATTTATTTATTCTTCCTTCTAAGAGATAGTGATTTCTGAAAACTCATTTAATATTTTCAAAATAATTATTTACAAAAATAAAAAACATATACATTAGTTTATGTAGTTCTCTCACTTAAAGTTAGTTATGCAATTATGTTCCTTTGACTATATGAATGTATCTAGACTTGAATATTTGATCATACTTTGCTTATGACTAAATAAAACAAGTTTATGACTTCATTGAGAATTGTTTGAAATGCTTAGAATAAGAATTGTGAATAATATGGAACTTTTACTCAATGTATTACAAAGTAAATATGTATTTGTATTAAAATTGTCAACCAATAGAATACATGACTTGAGTGTACCTTTATAGCAATCTAAAAGAAGAAACCACATGCTAGAAAGTTTATAAATATGGAAGATAGGTTAAGGGTGGGGTTAATTTAAAAATTTGACCATTGGAGAGCTTAAGATAGAAATGTCCTATAGGACAAGAATGGCTTCCAATAATGTTTGTATTGGATGTTGTTGTCCCTTATGGTTCAAACATGTGAAACTTTAGATCTAGGTTTGGGAATACAAATGCTTAAGAACATTTTTAACAATCAAAATACTTTAATAGGGGACAAATAATGGGTTGGAATAAAATTAAGTCATTTTTACTTACGATATCGTAAAGTGGTAAAATAAGTAATAATTAAGTATACAATAAATTAAGGATTAAAAAACCATTGTTAATATGATCAAATATTTGTGACCATATTTAGGTTACTAAAAAAATCATATTTTATATTTTCTTTTTTTATTTTTAGTGATTGATAGAATTTATTATTATTATTATTATTTGAAATAAACAAATTTTTAATGTATGATACCAAAAAAATTATTTTGAGGTGGCAATGAGATAAGTTCGCTATATCATTATAGAGTTCATTTATGTAGCCAAAGGCCTAAAATAATTACTAATATGTTAGTTGATATTTTTTAATACTTCATATTAAGAAAAACTAAAATTCATAAATTTTGAATATAAATTTTGAGAAATCTATACTCAAAATTTAGCAAGTCCACATATTTTGCAGTGAATGAGTTATATCTAAAATAATATTGATCAGATCAGGGAGAAGACTATTTTTCAATTATGGAGACTTAGAGAATGATAATGATGACTATGATGACTATGATCATGATGATGTGGAGGAGGGCAATAATTTAGATTAGAATTTTAAAAAATGATTTTGATAGATTTGTATGATAAATATGAATTGATAATTACTAAAAATTTATGTTATGTGGATGTTTAATATATGTCAGTTGATTCATAGCACTTACATTATGATAACTATACTATTAACTTTTAAATATCATTTGATTGTTATGCACTTTATCTGTAGGCAAAATTTGTTGATTATAGATTTTTTTAAATCTCTTAAATATATTCTTTATGAATATGATATCAATGATAAAATGTGGACAAGTTATAAAAATTATCTTCATTATCATCACTCTCATCATTATGACCTATAAATAATAACAAAATTAAAATCTGCCCTTACCATGTAATTATTTATCTTAAAAATAATAGAATGTTTTGTTTTGTTTTGTTTTAACAAAAAGTGTAACAACATGCATCATTATATTTTATTCTCAAATTGTTATAATTCTAACACAATTGGTATATAACCATGAATCATAAATGATGACACAAACTATTGATACAAATTTATCAACACAATTTATCTGATGTAAAAAATGAAGTATAATTTTATTGAAAAATGTTATAGTGGACTAGTTAAAATCCCACCCAATATAGGATGGAGGTGGTCATGGGATTAAATCCTACCCAATAAATTGAATAATGCTATAGGGAAAAGGATCTAGTAGTGGTGCACCTACCAATGGTAGAACAAGTTTTTTGTTTAGGTGTACTCTATTGATGGAACATAATGGTTTGTATAAATGTTAAAGTGCATTAGTAATGGTGCATGTAGTATATAATACTTGTTCAACATTTAATATATAAAATTAAAAGTAACGAATCACATCTTCACAAGTAAGACTCAAGTATTGATACTCTAATGCGTAACTATTGGTACTCCAAAGGGTAAGTTTTTGTCATAGGTTTTGAAAATGCATAATATGACCTCTCATGATAATATCAATTATATCATAAAATATATAATGAGTTAAAGCTTGAAACCTTAGTTATAAGTAGTTAAGATGACATATTAACATGGATAAAAATTTTGGAGTCTACTATGATATTATGGCACCTTAATTTGATGTCCAAAGATAGGATGTACCAATATTGGGACCTATTCCCTAATGGACTGGGTGAAATAAGAAAATTAATTAGATAAGTGGGATACAAAACTTATTGCACCTTTTTTAAATGGAAGACTGGTTTTATTTATCATTATATAAATAATTAATGTTTTTTCTATTGGAAATATTTTTGAATATTAAAAAAAATACATAATAAAATAGTCAGTTGATATACATGACTCAAACTCCCTACAAAATTTTAATTGTCATGTCTATGAAGTAACTTTGAACTTTTCTCTTGTGGACAAGAAATTAGAATCAAGGGTTAAATTTTGACGGTCACCCTTATCTATCAAGAAATTGTTTTGTGATTATTTTTAAACTAATATTACCTTGCAATGACATTCATTTCTCATTTTATACTTTCATAATTTTTATATAGATACAAAAATATATTTTTTCATATAATAAAGTGATATAACAATAGAAATATTATTGATATAAATGAAATCCCATTTTATTTTGAATATGTGTAAATATATCTTAAGAAATATTATAACTTGTCTTAATATTTTTGATACATTTAAATTATAACCTGAAATCATCCAATGAAACAATTTTGATAGAATGTATGGACTTATTTAGGAGTAAACATTAAAAATTCAATATCATTGTTATAATAAAAATAATGTATTTCAAATGAATTGAATATTTTTAAATGAAATAACAATTTGATAAAAGATAATATATTCTTCTTTAATAATAATGTCTATTAAACTACAACATTTAGATGGGTCACATGTCATCCACAATACATAATAATATATATTCAAAAAAATCAAAATTTATGATATCATTTTTTATTATAGAAAAGTATTAAACAAAATCTTATCATAAGATTATTGTAGAACATTACTTGTAAATTGAAAACATTGCATAGATAACAACCAAAAGCTAGAGAGGGTTGACAAAACATGGAACCAAAATCAACATAAATTACGTACCATGGAAAGGTATGATCCCATCATGCCAACCCATCAATTTACACCCCAAATCCATCTTCCATATTAATTTTTTTTTTGTGTGTGTTTAGTGCATCATAAACCATTTCTTTTGATGAATAAAATAAGCCTCGATGTTTTCCATAGGTCATAAGAGGCCATATTAACACAAGGAGGAATGCAAGGATGAGACCCATAATGAGTAAGCAAATCTTTTCCTATCATGTTTTGTTGTTGGGTCTACTGCTTGATTTAGAAAACCCTTCTGAAATTATTTATTAATTATATTAGTTTACTTTTGGGGCATGAGCTCTATGTAATCCCCATTTTTGTTCTGCACTAAAACACCAAATGGGTATAAATTCATCTAGCTGCTCTAAGCTCTTTGTAATATTTTATCCTTTATTTAAGTGAGGGAGGAGCATCTAGAACCCCATTTAAATAAAATTATAAATAGAAAAAAAATATCTACTCAAGTGACTCTTATATTTTGACTATACATTAAACACTACATAAACAAGATAAACATCTCAAAATCTACGCATTATTCACATTCCCATCTAACACTATAAAATAAATTTCTTATTTTTTTACAATCTAAATAACATCATACAATATCATATGATTGTATACCCCATATGACCCAACAAACTAGTAATATACATAGTGATTTAACTATGATAAAATAAACTTCTTATCTTTTTACAATCTAAATAACATCATAAAACATCATATGTTTGTATACCCCATATGACCCATACATAGTGATTTAACTATGACTCAACAAACAACTGAAATTTACTCGGTGTACATAATCTCAAAAACATATAATGTTAAATAATCTATTATTTTTATTCCCAATGTTTTTATTTTATATTTAGGAGTCTACTTATTATGTATACAACATAATACATGTAACAACAATGGTAATAATAGTTTTCAAGATGAACATCACCAACTGGAAGTGGTTTGATCTATGCATTCTACATAATACAAATTTCTTCATTCATTCATTCAAAAGTTTCCTTTGTTAGTTCATAGAATGTTTTCTTCCTTATGCCAAATTTAATTTTTGGGGATTATTTTTAGTTTACCTACTAAACTAAAAATGAGCAGTTTTTCTTTCTTTCTCTGTGTAAATAAATAGAGAAATAGTGTGAAATTGGTTTTTTTAATGAAGAAATTAAAATTTGGGCATGATTCCCACACAATGCAAGTTGCATTTACCTTCAGAGACTACCAATAAGAAAACTTAGACTTAATAATGGTAACTTGAAAGATAAAAAAAAACTTAATAGCCAAAAGGAACAATTTTTTCCTAGAAATTATGTTCATCGTGAAGCACAATATTTTCTAATTTGAGACCATAGGTACACAACATTCTGAAAAAACTATAAAATTTGTGAAAATTTGAAAAATGGGAGGCTTAGCAGAATATAAAATGGTAAGCCAACTCAAGTTGTGCATGTATAGACCTATAGGCTATCTTCAATCCCTAAGACTCCAAGCAAATCTAAATTAGTGTGGGCTATCTATCCTTTTATAGTTTCACCATTGCTAATGTCATTGCTAGTTGGTTAGATCATTTAATCCTAAAGTTTACATTATGACATTGGTGGCTCATGATAGATCCATTAATTTTCACCCTTATGCATTGCAATGGTGAGCTTAACTAACATGCACCAACTGCCAAAACATGTTGGTCACCGATGAAAATTCATTATTGGTAAAATTGGATGACATAAACATAATGTTCACTCCTGATGATGGTTAACTAACCCACAATCAAGGTAACCTACATAGTCATAGTAACCCATAGTCATGATAACTTGTGCAGTCAAGGACATGGTTACCTAGGTGGAAAACAAAGGGCGGTGTTTCAGATAAGTTTGCTTATATTCCAAGAGAGGAAGAAGAAGGAAACTAGATACAGGTATGGTTGAAAAACCTATTTGGTTGTGTGCACATTGAATTAGATGATTGTAGATAGTTCCTCTTTGGCTTAAGAGGAATGAACTATAAATAAGACAACACTAACTCAAATGGTTGGTTAGATAGATACATGGGTGGATTGCCTAGCGCTAACTAGATCCCAAAAGCAAGAACTTCCTCAGGGGATGTAAACCCACATGTTTTAAATTATTAAGCTCATAAAAAAGAAGATAAAGTACTTGTTGTATGTACAAAAATGTGCTTACCTCACTAATTGTACTAATTCTCATTAATTTAGCCTAATTTCTATACTCCCTAGCCAAAATAACTAATAGCCCAAAAATCCCCATTCCATTCCTATATCCTAGTCTAAACATACCCAATCATCATAAGTTCTTACCCCATCTACTTACCTATCCTAATCACCATCATGTACCTATTATCTATATCTCATCCACCATATCATATTTATTGCATCCTAGTCTACCCATATCCATATATCATTAATCATCACTCTTCATCTTAATCATCATATTGTATATCACAAATCCATCCACTTATACAGAATTTATTCTCTCGTACATCTATCTTATCTTTATCCCATCCTAATCTAAGTCATATCCCCTCATCATTAACCACATTACAATCACCCACATCTTATCTTATACATCCTATCATCCCCTCATAAATATTGTCTCTTGTACATATTTGTATATACTATCTTCTACCACCATCTTGTCATAATCCTCTCTTAGTCAAACTATATCCACCCATCATTAGTAAAACCCATATTACCTACATATCCTAAGTCCACCTCATCGCTAATCAATCATACCCGACCTTGAATTGTTTAATCCCATAGTCCAAAATTGACCTTATCCACCATTTTTTCACCATCATCCCCATATCATTTTGTCTCAATTTTCCTTCATGTTGTATATCCTTGTCATCATCCTTTTGTAGCCTTTTCATCCCATCCCACATCTTGTCTTAATCTCATCCTCTCATCATTAACTACACCCCCAATATCATTGTATTGTACATCCTACATCTCATCATTCCCTTGAACATACCTTATTCTACATCTTTCTATTCACTTCATATCCTAGTCTACTTGTCCATTAGTCATTATCCCATCACCCAACCATCATCTTATATATACTATTCTCACCACTTTGTACATATCTTTATTCTATTGTATATTATTTTAGTCACATCTTATCTTAGTCATATCCCATCACTTACATTTTATCTTGCACATCCATCTTCGATTCCCCATCTTGTCTTCATCTTGTCCTAATTTGATCATATCCATCCAACATTTAGTCATCATCCCATCACTCATATCATAAACATCATCTTTTATTAGTATCATAGCTTAGTCCTACTTATAATTTTCCATACCCTTACCATATCATAATCACATCTTGACATATCATCCATATCAAATCCTAATCACATCTTGTCATCCACATCTTGTCCTAAATCTATTACATCCAAAATCCTAATCATCATATTGTCTCATTATCCCATCACCTAAATTTTATCTTGCATATCCTTATCCCATTATATTTTTGTACATATCACTTAGGACCCATATTGCATATCCTTATCACATCATCCTTTTATATATATCTTTGTCTTAATATCCTCCTAGTCTAACCATCACTCCATCTCTCACATACATCCTAATCATCATATTTTATATCTTTGTCTTCCCCCACCCTTGTATATATCTTGATCTCTTTTGTACATCTTATTAGTCATATCTTAATCCCATATTGTTCCACTCCATCCATAATAAATTTCCTTGACCCTCACTTCATCACCCATCTAGATGTCACCTAAGTTTATCCTAGTTGGATTTTAGGTCACATACGGGTCTAAACCATCCCCATCCTCAATCATTTTATCATCGCATATTTATACTTATCATTATCCTATCATATAATCACTCTCATCATATCATCATAACCACATCTTATCTTAAATAAATAATTGTAAGGCCTTGAGCTAATATTTTTATTATCCTAATCATCTATCATTCACCCTTTGGTCAGATCTCATACCTAGTCAATATATTATTAATATCTTGTCACTTTATCAGTATCAATCTAGTAAACCCATCAAACATAATCAATCATCTCTAATCATCTTGAGTTATTCATAACTATCACCCATCATATCATCTTATTACTAGTTTGAATTTAGGCAACCATCAAAATTTTAAACCTTTTTGCTAGCTTGACAACTAGGGATTGTTGATAATTTATTATCACTTATTACACTATTAGTCTGACATCTGATCCTAGTCCTATATCATCCATCCATCATCATCACCTAACTTGGTCATTATAACTCCTTTTGTTCAAGACACCATCCCTAAATGTAACTTCAACCACCATTATCTATCAAACTATCACTATGGAGGTAGACCTCACCTTCATTAACAAATACATAGCTGCCAACAAAGATCAGATCCTCTTATGACTTATTATAATGGGTATACCACTTCCTAAAGGTGTTTATCCCCTTCAACTCATTGCACCTACCATCTAGGCACCTTCATGTGAGTCTCGTACAAATCCTCCATCTGCTAGTCATAACCTATCATCCACCCCTTCTTGTACTAGCAAAGGGAATCCAATCTTGGAAACTAATAGTCCATCCACCCAACCATGTCAACAACCATTTGATCAAAATTTTAATTCTTACACATCCAGGTCAGAAAGTGAAGAGGGCCCTTATACTCCCCTTATTATGTCCTTGGATGCCCTTTACAAATAACTAGTCATTGCCAACATGATGGTCTATTCACCTATTCGACATCTTGATCCCACCAAACCCAAGCCTTCTTGTTATAAAGATAACCAATGTTATGAATATCACCAAACTTTGGGGCATATCATTAATTGATTTCATCCTTTCCATGATTATGTCTACGAACTCATTAACCATGGTGACCTAATAATCAAGGATGAACCAAATGAGTCTAAATCCCTATGTGAATAAAAAGAGGAATACCAAGATCCTCTTCCCAATCACAATCATGACCTTCCCTCTCCAACCCAAGGTCAAAATACCACTCCCATCTCCAAAAAATACTCTATCAAAGCTGAGTCCATTCCTTATGAGCCTAATCCACCCATCTCTCATGAATCCTTCCATGGTCCTCTCTTTGAATCCATCATTCATACCTCATCTCCCTCTCACCCATCACATCAAACACCCCATGATGAGAGTTCAATTACAAACAAGCACTTTCCTACTAGCAGCATTGCATCTTGTACATCAGAGTTAGCACCAAGGTCAGCATCAATAATCTTATCTTCATTAGGATCATGTTTTACACTAATATTCAAATCAAATTCCTTGTTAGAAACATAATCCCCTATCAATATTGCAATAGATGTTGATAATGCCTATCTTTTAGAGGATACCTATAATCTAGATACCTCTAATCTATCACAAAATATACCTTTGGGTTCTAGTCAGGATCATGAAGTCATAATGGAGTTATTACAATCATTATCTATCAATGATTGTCAAAGTGAATATGGTCCTCTTTTAGATGTGTCTACTCTAGATAGTCCTAGTGATCATTTTGTTGATCTTGAGGATACTTTCTTTGATTTCAAAACTAGGTCTCCTAGGAACCTATATGAAGACTATGTTGCCCCATCACCACTCATTGACCTTATCATTCCCTCACTACCACCTTCATCCATCATGGACCCTTTTCTCCCTATTAATGATCATTTAATCACTTCCCTCCATAACGATGAATAAGAGCATACATTATTGGACCCTTCCTCCAGTAATATAATATGTGTCAAAAATCCAAAGGTCCAAGACAATATTCCAAAAGTCATAAATCATAATCAATTAATCTCTGATCCATCAATTAAAATCAAGAAGAGTCAAATCATCAGCCTTATCCAAAAATGTCTTCTCTCAGTGAAGCCTAATATCTAGCACTAAGAGACTATCAAATTCAAAATAATATTTATATATCAATTCAAAGATCAATATCCCATTTTGACTCAAAATTCTAATAATGTCAAAAGCATGGTTTGTCATCCATCAAATAATCAGATCAAATATAAACCACAAAATCAAAGTGTCTTAGATCTTTTGTAGTATTTTATCAGATGACACCATTAAAATGAAGAAATTTTATCACCCTCAATGATGTATGTGACTACTAGTCCTAATCATCCATCACCCATCACCCCATCCTATCATGACCCTATCATTAATTTTAGTCATAATTCTCCATCATCCATCACACCATCATATCCCAATCCTATCAGCCATTCAAGTCCCATACATCCCCATCAAGATATGATCCACTCCATACTTCACATCACTAACCTGGGTAGAATTATCTCTCCTAGGGTAAATTAAGACACCTAGTCTAGATATATAGAGGGGTTTCTATCAAACATCAATAAAGGTCACATGGACCCTAATCCATCTTGTAATAACAACATGATCTTGACATTACATATCCCTAGAATATGTGTCAGCTAACATCTCCATATATAATCAACATCTTAGATCTCTCCCATCACTAATAAATTGAGATGCCATCCACAAGTCAAAAAAATTAAAAAAAATCATTTGTCCAATGGTAAAAACCAGTCTTCTGATGCCTTGGGTTAGTACCATGATGAAAACTAGTTTTTGGCATCATGGTAGAATAAACTATTATCTACATTTTTCCTTAACACTTGGGGGCAAATCTAACCATTTCATATCCTCGCCCATCCATCCCACTTGTCATGTCCGTTATCCTCCTTATTTACCTCACCCATCAAGTTATCCTTAGATCCATTATTCCTATCCATCATCCTCCATCATATCATGCATCTTATCTCTTCTTCATTCCCATCTTGACCTTCATAATGAAACAAAAGGTGTCTTGATAACTATCCCAAACTCCTCTTGGCATATCCTCTAATGAATGATTGTATAAATAAACATCTGGTTCCTTTACGATGTGGTCATTTTCTATCCCTTGTCCATTCATCCTCAATCCCCCATCATCATCATCCTTTATCATCCCATCCATCATCCCTCCATCCTTCTCCTACTTGCTAGGCTTGGTATTCCCTTTGATATTAACCTTATTTTATTAGTGTATATACATATCCCAAAAATCCCTAAAAATTGAAATATGTCAAAAGTCCTAAAAATCATAAAATTCAAAAAGCCAATAAGAGTCCATTATGTCTTGTCTTATGCCTAATCTTGTAGTCGCATCCATCTCCATGCATCTCATATCATCCCATATTTTGAATACCACATTTTTTATTAAAATTAAATTAGAGTGGTCACCCATCCCTTCATGTCTTCCATCTCATCCTATTGGCTAGGTATAATCAACATACACACCTTGTCAAAGACTAATCTAGCACCCATCACTTTCTATCAGGGCCTTTTCTTACCTGGAACCCATCCAATTACCCTTTGATAGTATGGAATGTACTTGATCCCATCACTATCTTATCATTTCCTCTTCATACCTAGCATCCATCCAATTATGATTTGCTAGTGTGAAAGGTTGATATAAAAAAATAGGGTTCAAAAATTTAGTTTAATAATTTTTTTCAATATTTTTCTATTTTTATAAATTGTATATTTTTAGAACCGAAAGTTAACTTCAGTTAAATTTCATCCCATAGGATAATTTTAGTGTTTAGAATATTTTGAGATATTTTTATAGCTACATGTGCTAGCATGCGTGACTTACTAAAAATAGAAGTTGCTAAAAATAGAACTTTTATTTTAGACATTAGTTTTTTTTTTTAAAATTATATATCAACTCTAAATCTGAGTTGAGGCTTATTTAATCATGGTTTGGGCTTGTAATTATTTCAAGCAATCAATACGAATCAATTCTGAGTATTGTTTCAAGATCTTGACCTATTGGATTTTTTGGAGAAATATAAAGTAGCAATGGATGTCAAAAGAAGATCCAAGGTATTTTAAGGAGAGTTTGTAATGGTTTACTTGAGGAAAGAAGGATTTCCTAAAGGCACATCCAATAAATTAAATTACAATAAAATTAGGCCATGCAAAATTATTAAGAAAATCAATGATAACATATATAAGGTGATTTTACCACATAATTTTGATATTTCTCCATTATTTAACGTTTCATATGTATATGAATTCCATGGGGAATATGGTGAAGGTGGTGAAGATAAAGAAGTAAATTGATAGCAAGAGGTTCCAAAGAAAAAGGACAAAATAGTGCACATTTTGGATATGAAGACAGTGAGCACAATACAAGGGAATTATAACAGGTACTTGGTCTAGTGGGAAGGATTGCAGAAAGAAGAAAACACTTGGATTACATAATGGGAGCTAAATAATATTGAAAAAGACAAATGGCAGCAATGCAATCAATATAACTCATGGGATCTGAGTTGTTTTCAACCACAGGAGAATGATGCAGAAAAAAATAGGGTCCAAAAATTTAGTTTAATAATTTTGTTTGAGATTTTTCTAGTTTTAGAAATTGTATATTTTTAGAACCAAAAGTCAACTTCAGTTGAATTTCATCCCATAGGCTAATTTTAGTGTTTATAAAATTTTAGGATATTTTTAGAGCTACACGCACTTGCATGCATGACTTACTAAAAATAACAACTGCTACAAATAGAAGTTTTATTTTAGATGTTAGTTTTTTTTTTAGAATTTTTGCATCTCAACTCTAAATCTGAGTCGAGGCTTATTTAAGCATGGTTTAGGTTTGTAATTATTTCAAGAAATCAATACAAATCAATTTTGAGTATTGTTTCAAGATCTTGGCCTATTGGTAATTTTCTTGTTCTTATTAGTTTTTAGGTTCATTAAAGGCATTTGATCCCATCATCTCCTACTCTCCTTACTATATTAAATTCTTGCATGGCCTTGTCTGTTGGTAATACTTAGTCATCACTTTGTTTCATCACAATCCTTGGCCATTATTTAATTTAATTTCAAGATCAAATCAGTGTTTAAAGACCTTCATAACATCATTCCATCCTTCTATCCTCAACTAGGGGCAACATCTCATCCTAATCCTAATTGTGATCACTGTATCCAATTTCAATCCCATCTTAAGTCCACAATCACATTATGATCATCCAAGCCATCATAAAAAAATTATTCCAATCACTCATCCCATCATTAGGCAAGCCATTATGACACTGCATGTAGATAATTGTTTATTATTTATATATTGTTTTTTTTTGCATCATGTATATATCTTATTTGTCTCATGTTTATCATGTCTCTTTTTGTCTATTAGGCAATGAATAAGGATGCTATGAGGAAATAAAAATTTCCCTTTAAGATGTAGAGTTTGCTATTTGGCCATGCACTTTGGCACAATGGCCTCTTAGTCATGTTTATAGCATGGGGCATCTTGTCGAGTGCTATATTTTTGGATTACTTAAACTATGATGATATTTATGACATTGTGAAGGCTTGATCATACCCACCCTCATCATTCCTCTAATAATCTTATCATCCCTATTTACATCACCAATATAATCCTCTTGACCCATCTAACTAACATCCAATTCATATCCTTTCGCCAATTAACATATCCCCTAATCACTAATCATCTTCATCATCATCTTCTATCCCTAAATCAAAACTAAATCAACCTAAAATATTTTCAGAATATGTAGACAACACATAGCCATGTTTTAATGCCTGAGGATAGCTCGACCACTATCTCTATCATCTATCCTCATCCCCCAATCCTTTGGCCACTTGATTATATCAATTATTCTCTATCATCATTTACATCATATCAATCAATTTAGCTTTGAATTATAGACATCACTAATATTATCAAATCATTAATCTTATTTAGTCCAAAAGATCTCCTTTGCATGCATCCTTACTTGGAATATGTCTAACTATTATGGCCTATTAATATTATCATCATTTTTTTATGTTTGATTCCCCCTTGGGATGTGTTGACAACCATGACACCGATCACCTCTATTCCATGTGCATGTGTCCTTGCCAAGGGCATCATCAATTTTTAGCTCATTATTCAATTTTCCTTCATCTTCTTCATCACCTATCCCACATATGATATCCCATTCCCTCATCTATCCATCTCATCGCGCCCATCATTTATTCTTTCAAGTGGCCATTTAGCTTATTCTTCTCCACATGTTCCCTTGAGGGGGCAACATATCCCATACCATCATCTATTAACAATCATCCATGATATGGTTTTTCTTCGAAATACCATTAATCCTTCCACTTTGTCTGCTTATAATGCCCTTTCAAAGAGGGTCAAAATATATGCACTAAAATGTGATCACCTTGTTAATTATACTAATTCTCACTAATTTAGCCCAATTTCTATACTCCCTATCCAAAATAACTAATAACCCGCGTTTACTCCATCCTATAACTAATTAATTTACCTATTAATCCCTTAATATATCATATTACCTAATAACCTAACTCCTAAACCAATATGATAATTTAAAATTCAAATTTATTCACCTACCACCCTAGCTACCCTACCACCCTAGCCATTCCTCCATCCCTAGTCACCTAATCTTATTCTAATTCCTATCTAACATTCCTCTAATCATCATTAATTCCTAAAAAGAGTTATATAACTCTCCAAATATATGAATCTCTCTAACCTATCCATCCTCTCTATAAACCTCTAACTTTAGAGGTTTAGAAGGAATTTAATATTCCTCGAATAATCTACAACCATTGATATCCTCCCTCTAAGTTTGAATCTCATCCATATATATTCCCTCCCTTCATCTATATAACTAACCTCCATCCTCCATTGGAGCCATCTAGCAAGCTCATAACAAACCCATGTCCATTTAATAATCAAACTAGCATTTTTATAACACCATTATGCCAAAACCAATCCTCAATCAGGGATCCATCATCCATCATATTTGATCAAGCATCCATGTCAATCTAAGTCTACATGTAATCAATTACAAATCCATTTGTAAATCTTGGAAGGAGGTTATTAAAAGTAAGTATTGGTAAGTTCATATTATTCTAATTTGTTTCTACAATTTTTCCTAATTAGGTAATTTGCATTTTGAGTTGGATTTAGCTTGTTTAAATTCATATAGAGCTCAAAATCTCTCTACACTTACATCAATAATCAAAAGATACTAAAATTGAATACGAGAAATGCTTGATAAAATAAATAGCCTAAAATGACTAATATAACAATATGTGGGTCAATAATAATTCTAAATAGGTCGAGTGTGCTTCAAAAAATAGTTTGGGGGTCTGTGAATAGGTAGATGAGAAGAAAGTTAGATTTTGTTGAGGGTAGGTGGTTGAAAATAGCTTGTTATTATTTTCTTCCATGAATACTATTGGTGGTTGGTGTGATCATCAGTGGTTGAGGTGATCGTTGATGGTTAAGGTAACCATTAGTGGTTGGATAGACTGTCAATGGTCAAGATGACTATCAGCAGTTAGTATGTGTTGGGCTTGGCTAATAAAATGTTAGATTGATAGGATCATAGAAGGAAATTCTAGGAGATTAGTTATGCTAGGCTGATTATGAAATGGAAATAAAGAATTGATATCTTAAAAATAAATAATTAGCTTGATTAAGTTTGGTTAGATGAATGGTTAAGGTGGTTGGCTCATTTATGGAGTCTAACATGATTTTTACAGAGCAACGGTACTTAGCTATCGATCGAGGGGTGGCAGCAAGTCATCTCTCTAATGTGATGGTTGGATCATTGGATTTCTAGAAGAAGTGACCTACAAAAAAAACATTGGATGCAAAATCTCTTGAAGTCATTGATATTTTTAACCTCTAAATACTCTCTTCTTATAGGAAAGGAAGGATAGGTACAACAAGATATTAACAAGGGGTCCAACTTGTTATCTAATTTTAACTCTTGCATGCATTGGTTCATGCATGAATTAGATGAATTATTTATAAAAAATCAAGATGAATTGAAATGTCAGTTAAGTTGGTTTAGACAATGGAACATAATCATCCACAGTTAGGGTGACCATCGATGGTTAGGGTGAGTGTCAATAATCAAAGGTCAAGCTCAAGTTGATTTAAAAAGTGTGTTAAGTCATTAGGTCAAACTGACTTAGGTTAGGCCTGGTTAGGTTTGTTTTATGATCAAGAGGCCAATGGGTGGGCATAATAGAGTCCTAAGGTGTTCTATTGGAATTATGACATTTATAACCATCATGTGAAAATGTATGGTGTCTACATTTTGCCATTTTTTATTATGTAGTTTATATCGTCAAGCTGCAAAACAAAAATAGAGTGCGGGTCGAAGGTTTGGTTACCCTAAGTGTGGGAGGAGGTGTTCCCCATAAAACCAAGATTTGATGAGGTAAAATAGAATCAAGTGTGGGTTTGATAAATTAGTAAGGTGGTGATAAAAGGTGGAAATTATAGGTTGGGCATTGTAGTGCAAACAAACACACAAAGTGTGACAAAAGTATAATAGCCAAGATTGTGCATAACTAGGTTACCATAATTGGTAAAAAAATAAGGTTGATGTTATAAGGACAAGTGACAAGTAAACCATGTGACCACATTTAGGCATGGTGGTTGGGAAGACTCATAAACACAAGTATCATAAGCAAGGTATGTGTTTTCATGGGTATCCATGGTAGGAAGTGTTCCTGGGGAAAACATAAATTGGTTAGGTGAAGTGGTGGGTATCTGAGGTAGGAAGTGATCTTGATAAGACACCAATTATTTAGGTATGTGCAAGGTAGAACAAGTTTAAAATTTGTTAACATGGAAATTATTATCATTATGGTCAAAAGGACCAAGCAAAATTCATTGCAAAATGCACACTAGGTTCGGCCAACTAGACCAATGACAAGGTTACAAGGTAGTTGGTTGGGGTGGGTAGAGAAGGTAGTCTCCATGGGTGGGTGAATGATTTGGGTTTCAAAAAATCTATTGGTGTGATAAGTGAAAATAAATTCCAAGAGCCTAACTATCGATGGTCAGGGGTCTTAAAATTGACCATCAATGATCACCCTGACCATTGGTAGTTAGGTTTAAAACCCTAAAAAGGTAAAGATTAAAAATGACTCACTGAGTCAATTTCAAATATTGGATCTCATTTGACTTTTGAGCTGTAGCTTTTTGTCATTTTTGGCAAAGTTGTTGATGAGGCTTGCTTAGTGGGTGAGGTTGATTGCTAAGTGGGTTTGTATACTAAGTTGGATATTGACTGATCTAGGATGTAGGGTGGGCATAGATGCAGATGAAGATGGGCAATGGATTCCTAGATTCCTCCTCAATGATGATCAATGAATAAGGTAGGGGTTGTTTGTTAATTAGTAGAATAGTTTGGATTTATAAATGCAATTAGTTTTGAATTAGATTATTTTGGCATTGATTTGGTGGGAGGGTCTTTGGGTTTTTGACCTAAGGTTTATATTTTGCTTAGTTTTTGGTTTAATTTTATAGGTAAAAATGGAAATTGAGAGGATAGGTAGGTTAGGTAAAAATTTATAGGTAAATTGGTTGCTTTGGTTCTTGTTAAGGTATCTAGGGTTGAGGCATGTGTCGTCGACAATCACACATAGTGACCATTAGTAGTCATACAGACTATTAGTTGTCAATGACAATCAATAGTTGGTTACCTGACCATCAGTAGCCTCCTATGGTGAAAAGAGTTCTTTTAATTATTTAAAGTTTTGAAGGTAGACTAGATGTGTTAAATGTCTAGTTTTGGTAGACCTTATAGGTAAACTATTAAGTTTGGTGGGTAATAGTACAAGTTATTTGTTGATAGATGAGGTAAAGAGGTTGGATGGTTGAGGTAAATGTTAGGAGGGTGATGGTCAAATAGTTGATGGTAAGGATGAATGGAAATAGGTCATTGTTAAGGCTTAAGGGTAAATAATATAGTTTAAGAGATGAAGCTCATAGGCAAAATAGTATAGGTGACTAATTTATTTATTATCAAACATTTATAGGTATAGGAGTAGATTTAGATGTGGGATCAAGTACCTCACATATTTTTAGATATCTACCAAGGTATGATTGCTAACGAATGGGCATATATGGAAGAGGAGGGTCTTGGGGTGATGTTGCACTATCATCATGTGCCACGAGATGTGACAATGATCATGGATCTCATCGAGAGATGGGATCCAACCATAAATACCTTTCTTCTACCAACTAGTGAGATGATGATCTTGACAAAGGATGTGCACACGATAACTTGGTTACCCATATAGGGTGATCTGATATACCACATTGAGCAGGAGGAGAGAGATGAATTCTTAGAGCTATTATATGGAGATGACCATGATCTTGTTAAATGGCATGCTATAGGGTTTAGCTACACTCCACTATATCAAAGGGTGAGGGATGATAGGAGACTATTTAAAATGATGATGATCATGGTATCATGCTTTGTTGTCCTGATTCGAGCAGTGGGAGGTTTCCTTATCTACTATTAGGGCTACTAGTTGAGATGTTGCTATGGTGCACAATATTTAGATGGGTACATGTGATTCTAGTGCAGATATATAGGGAGTTATGGGGATTTAAAGCTCATATGAGATACAACATTAGTGTCGAGTTTATGTTACACTACTAGGCATATGAGAACATCCAGGTTCTATGGCCAATGGGGTTGCCATATGAGGGTTATGCACAAATGGACCCCATAGTTAGATTCATGAGGTGGAGAGATGATTTCACTCTGTTAGGACTGGGTGGATAGGTGCATGACATTGATTGGTTTAGGGGTGTACTTGAGGCATTGGTTATTGGTGATGTGATCTGAAGGCCATACATCAAGTTTCTAGAGTGGGATAGATACAAAAGACACACATTATCCTTGGTGATTTATAGGTGGATCCTCAACAAGTGGGATGGGGAGGCAGAGCTCGTCCTATTTGATAGGGTACGAAGGTAGTTTGGCCTGGTTTAGGGTATCTTGGGCTTATTTCTTAGATATAGGTGGGAGGATGTAGAGATCCTACTTCCTAAGCCACAACTAGTCTAAATGTTATTTGATCATGAGTTTTTAATGTAGACAGAGATAGATGATGCAAGTTTTATGGATGGTTACCCTACATGGTACCATGCACTATATGTAGTAGTATATTTTGGTGGTGATGATGGTGGCATATAGCCTATAAATGTTGACCTATCTAGTAGAGGTTAGCAGGTATAAGTATAATGGGTTTCCCTAAGTGCATAGGTGGGAGCAGTGCTAACCACAACATAGGCTCAGGTGGTAGCTTTATAAGGTTAGTTAGCTATAGCACAAGGTCATCTATCTATGGTTATAGGTAAGAGGGACTAGGAAAGAGCTTAGTAATATTTGGGAGGAAGGGGCATTAAAGAGGCATGAGAAGCCATAATCCTAATATTTGTTGAATTTATGGTTTATGGATGGCACCCCACAAATAACCTCTTTTGATGATGAAATTAATAGGAATTAATTTTTAATAAAGAAATATTCAATAGCTTCTGTTGAATTCTTACTTAAGCTTATAATTTGGTTTAATTTGGCTAAGTAAGATTAATCAAAATTTAATTAATTCTTTGAAAATTGGTGTACTCCATTAATCAAACTGGTTAGAAAGTCATATTACTAGGTCATAATTTGATTAGAGAGAAATTAGAAGGTATGTTAGTTGTGTACAGATCGTTATTTTATTTAGGATATTGTCAGAACAAAATAACACATTCATGTATCATATGCTCTTAAATTAGAATAAAATAGTGATCCAAAGCACCAAAATTCTTTTTCATCGTTTTAACTTGAAATACTTTAATCAAAGTTAATAATAACATAAAATGCATTTCCCCATTTAGGGATACATTAACCTAAAATGGAACTTGTATATGACAAGCTCAAACCATTTAGCGCATTTAAGTGATTTTGGCCCAAATTGTGCATTTTTACAAATTTTGAGTAAGATTGACAATTTCAACATAATGGTATAAGGAATCAGATGTCTACAATTGGTACATGCTCAACGTTTAGTACCTTTTCTTTATCACACAAACAATCACAAGGCATATTGTGTGGGGTAGGTTTATTATTTGACAATAAATAGTATGTAACAATGTTTATCAAGTTTAAGATTATAATTTACAACATAGATTTGTAATAAACCATAAAATTTTAGTTATTATATTTTTTCATTTTGACAAAATTTATAATCAATAAATATTGTGCATAGTTGTTATTATTATTTTAAATTAAATATTTAACTTTTAAGTTATAAATTTTGATTGTAATTTTAAATTATATATATAATTATGATTATTTATTTTAAAATAATTGTTAAGATTTAAAAATATCTATTTGATAGCATCCACATATTTAAACATGACATAAGATGTCTCTTTAAGTGTGGGACTGTTTCAGTTAGTGCCATTTCATTCTTTAATGCTAATCTACTTAAATTATTATTTATAAAAGAGAAATTATAAGAGAAAGGGTTCTAAGGATGGTTAAAATAGATATGATGATATACTAGAATAAAAAATGAAAAGATTTCTTATTTAAATAAAACTACAATAATTTTTATTACTCATAAAAATTATATTTTATTACAATGAAAACTCAAAATATTCATATACAACAAAATTTAATAAAAATATATATTCAAATAATAAAATTCAATAAATACAAAATTATCAAAATAATCATCCCCATTTACTTAAAATGAATGATCTTTATATATAAGAATAAGAGAAGATCACAATATATTAAAAAAAGAGAAGATAAAATAGAAGGAAATAGTATATTTACAATTGCTCATTGTCATAATTTAACCTAATAATTTTATTATTTTTATTTTTTATTTTTTTTGGATTATAATTTGCTCCTCGAGAAAGTACTTTTAGTTTTTCAATGCTTCTCATAAATTTTATTTTATATTCAATCTATATCTATATATATATATATATATTTTCACTCCTTTTTTTCTATACAATTAATTTAAATTTATATTAAACTATTTTTTCTTCTTTCCCACAATTTTTACTTTTAAATTCTTACATAAATTTTGAATAAACATGAATTAATCTTTTATCTCTTATGTGATTTTATGTATTGTTTTCTTTTAATTTATTGACTTTAATAAACTAGAAAATATTTTTTTACAAAATATCTTTAGCTTCCTCTTTCATATGAGATTACTTATTTAAATAATGGGTGAGCCCATTGTTTAAGTTTACTAATTTAAATAGTCCTCTTTATATTGAGAATTAAAAAATTTTGAGTTAGTTTATTTTGTACATGAAAAACATAGATTAATTAAAATTTTAAACCCGTTGTCAGATTTTTAACATATTTTCTAGCTCTTAGTGGAATCTTGCTTGCATAATATTGAACTAAAAGTTTAAGCATTCATCCATTAGGCACAAAGTAAATAAAAACATGCTTTTTCTAGCACAAATTACTTACCAACTCTCATGCTGGCTCTAAAATTTGGAAGTGAAAGTTTGAAGTGGAAACCTTTGATTGGGTCAACGAGTAACACCTTAGGTGTGCTCTTTTTCAAGGTATAAGATAGGGTTTAGGGGCAGAGTCCTAGAAACTAAGCATAATTTGTTTGACTTCTTTTAGCAATACAAAGTGATGTTGAGGGGTGAAATCTTTGAAATTAAGCATAATTTACCTTATCTCCAGCGTGTAATTTCTTCATTACATTATCCTTTTCTTGAAATAAAATTACATCTTTTTTACACCATTTTGATGTTTTAACTTTTCTTTCTAAACTTGAGCTTTAAATTTTTATTTAAATTTTAATAGTGATTATTTAAATGCCATTCCTTTCTTATTTTTGAAATTTCATGTTTGAACTCTTTTATATGATTTCCATGTAAACAAAATATATGACTAATGATTCATGAATAAATATTGATCGAATAATCTAAAACATTATTAAGATTTGTTATCAACACTTATTTCCAAATAAACTCACATCATTGAATCTTAAGAAGTGGAAAATCAATGGCTCATAATCCACAAAAAACCCTAAACTTTACTATTTCTACCTTTTAAGGTCGATGACTAGAAATTCCATATTTAATTTGATGGATGGATGGCCTTTTGAATTTTCAAATTATTAAGTGCGCCCCTTATTTAAATCTTTTATAATTTTAAGCCTTTTACTGAAAGAATATCTAATATTGGTGATGCTTAACATATTCAATAATCTTAGATGATTTTAAATTATGATGCCATCTAAATTCCTCAAAGTAGATCTTGCTTACCATTTGTCCTTTTGACATTTAAATCAGTTTTTACCTCTTCATAGTTTAGATCATGTTGTTAGATCGAATGAGGATCAACGATTGGATATTTCTCTAAATTTTTAAAATAAAATACTTACCCATTATTGAAACCCATTTTCTCCATGAGAACGTGCATTTTTGAGTCTTTGAGTCTCAGTCATTTCTTAGTTTTGGATTTATAAATTCATTAACATGATTCTAACTGGTACCTCTATTCTTTTGGGTATTTTATCTTAATTCTGATGTTTATATGAAAAGATGTTCTATTTATAGAATTCCTCATATCAATACAGTTCTATATTCACAAAAAAGAATTTTAATTTTACAATTTTATAACTTCACCATTTTATAGCCTTGACATAGAATATAAGACTTGAGATCAAAAATTTATTTATTTATTCTTCCTTTTAAGAGATGGTGATTTCTGAAAACTCATTTAATGTTTTCTAAATAATTATTTACAAATATAAAAAACATATATATTAGTTCATGTAGTTCTCTCACTTAAATTTATTTATGCAATTATGTTCCTTTGACTATATGAATGTATGTAGAATAGACTTGAATATATGATCATACTTTGCTTAGGACTAAATAAAACAAGTTTATGACTTCATTGAGAATTATTTTAAATGCTTAGAATAAGAATTGTGAAGAATATGGAACTTTTACTCAATTTATTACAATGTAAATATGTATTTGTATTAAAATTGTCAACTGATAGAATACATGACTCAAGTGTAGTTTTATAGCAATCCAAATGAAGAAACCACATGATAAAAAGCCTAAAAATATGGAAGACAAGTTAAGAGTGCGGTTAATTTAAAAATTTGACCATTGGAGAGCTTAAGATAGAAATGTCCTATAAGGACAAGAATACCTTCCAATAATGTTTGTATTGGATGTTGTTATCCCTTATGGTTCAAACATGTGAAACTTTAGTTCTAAGTTTGGGAATACAAATGCTTAAGAACATTTTTAACAATCAAAATACTTTTGTAGGGGACAAATAATGGGTTTGAATAAAATTAAGTCATTTTTACTTATGATATCGTAAAGTGGTAAAATAGGTAATAATGAAATATACAAGTTAATTAAGGATTAAAAAATCCATTTTTAATATGATCAAGTATTTGTGACCATATTTAGGTTACTAAAACAATCATATTTTATGTTTTCTTTGTTTATTTTTAGTGATTGATAGAATTTTTTATTATTATTTGTAACAAACAAAATTTTAATGTATGATACCAAAAAAATTATTTTGAGTTGACAATTAGAGAAGTTCGCTATATCATTATAGAGTTCATTGATGTAGCCAAAGGCCTAAAAATAATTACTAATATGTTAGTTGATCTTTTTTAATACTTCATATTAAGAAAAACTAAAATTCATAAATTTTGAATATAAATTTTGAGAAATCTATACTCAAAATTTAGCAAGTCCACATATTTTACATTGAATGAGTTATATCTAAAATAATATTGATCAGAACAGGGAGAAGACTATTTTTCAATCATGGAGACTTAGAGAATGATAATGATGAATATGATAACTATGATCATGATGATGTGGAGGAAGGTAATAATTTAGATTAGACTTTTAAAAAATGATTTTGATAGATTTGTATGATAAATATGAATTGATAATTACTAAAAATTTATGTTATGTTGATGTTTAATAAATGTTAGTTGATTCATATCACTTACATTATGATAACTATATTATTATTATTAACTTTTAAATATCATTTGATTGTTATGCACTTTGCTTGTAGGTAAACTTTTATTGATTATAGATTTTTTTAAATCTCTTAAATATATTCCTTATGAATATAATATTAATGATAAAATGTTGACAAGTTATTAAAATTATCTTCATTATCATCACTCCCATCATTATGATGTATAAATAATAACAAAATTAAAAACCGCACTTACCATGTAATTAATTATCTTAAAAATAATTGAATGCTTTGTTTTATTTTAATAAAAAGTGTAACAACATGCATCATTATCTTTTATTCTCAAATTGTTATAATTATAACACAATTGGCATATAACCATGAATCATAAACGATGACACAAACTATTGATACAAATTCATCAACACAAATTATCTGATGTAAAAAATGAAGTACAAATTTATTGAACAATGTTATAGTGGACTGGTTGAAATCCCACCCAATATAGGATGACGGTGGTCATGGGATTAAATCCCACCCAATAAATTGAATAATTTTATAGGGAAAATGTCCTAGTAATGGTGCACCTACCAATGGTGGAATAAGGTTTTTGTTCAGGTGTACTCAATTGATGCAACATATTAGTGTGTATAAATATTAAAATGCATTAGTAATGGTGCATGTAATATATAATCCTTGTTCAACATTTAATCTATAAAATTAAAAGTAACCAATCACATCTTGACAAGTAAGACTCAAGTATTGATACTCTAATGCACAACTATTGGTACTGCAAAGGGTAAGTTTTGGTCATAGGTTTTGAAAATGCATATTATGACCTCTCATGATAAAATAAATTATATCATAAAATATATAATGAGTTAAAACTTGAAACCTTAGTTATAAGTAGTTAAGATGACATATTAAAATGGGTAAAATATTTGGAGTCTACTATGATATTATGGTACCTTAATTTGATGTTCAAAGATAGGATGCACCAATATTGGAACCTTTTCCCTAGTGGACTGGGTGAAATAAGAAAATTAATTAGATAAGTGGGATACAAAACTTATTGTACCTTTTTTAAATGGAAGACTGATTTTATTTATCATTATATAAATAATTAATGTTTTTTTTGGAAATATTTTTGAATATTAAAAAAAAGACATAATAAAATAGTCAGTTGATAAACACGACTCAAACTCTTTACAAAATTTTAATTGCCATGTCTATGAAGTATCTTTGAACTTTTCTCTTATGGAAAAGAAATTATAATCAAGCGTTAAATTTTGACGGTCACCCTTACCTATCATGAAATTTTTTTATGACGATTTTTAAACTAATATTACCTTTCACATGACATTCATTTCTTATCTTTTACTTTCATAATTTTTATATAGATACAAAAATATATTTTTTCATGTAATAATGTGATATAACAATAGAAGTGTTATTGATATAAATGAAATCATGTCTTATTTTGAGCATGTGAAAATATATCTTAAGAAATATTATAACTTTTCTTAATATTTTTGATACATTTAAATTATAACCTAAAATCATCCAATGAAACAATTTTGATAGAATGTATGGACTAGTTTAAGAGTAAAAATTAAAAATTCAATATCATTGTTATATTAAAAATAATGTATTTCAAATGAATTGAATATTTTTAAATGAAATAACAGTTTGATAAAAGAGAATATAGTATTCTTTAATAATAATGTCTACTAAACTAAAACATTTAGATGGGTCACGTGTCATACGCAATATATATTTAAAAAAATCAAAATGTATGATATCATTTTTTACTCTAAAAAAGTATTAAACAAAATCTTATCATAACATTATTGTGGAATATTACTTGTAAATTTTAGAGATTGCATAGATACCAACCAAAAGCTAGAGAGGGTTGACAAAACATGGAACCAAAATCAACATTAATTATGTACCATGGAAAGGTACGATCCCATCATGCCAACCCATCAATTTGCACCCCAAAGCCATCTTCCATATTAAAAAAAAAATTGGTGTGTTTAGTGCATCATAAATCATCTCTTTTGATGAATAAAATAAGCCTAGATGTTTTCCATAGGTCATAAGAGGCCATATTAACACAAGGAGGAATGTAGGGATGAGACCCGTAATGAGTAAGTAAATATTTTATTATCATGTTTTATCATTGGGTCCACTACTTGATTTAGAAAACCCTTCTAAAATTATTTATTAATTATATGAGTTTGCTTTTGGGGCATGAGCTCTATGTAAGCCCCATTTTTGTTCTGCACTAAAACATCAAATGGGTATAGATTCATCTAGCTGCTCTAAGCTCTTTGTAATATTTTATCCTTTATTTAAGGGAGGAAGGGGCCTCCAGAACCCCATTTAACTAAAATTATAAATAGAAAAAAAAATCTACTCAAGTGAATCTTATCTTCTTACTTTACATTAAACACTACATAAACAAGATAAATATCTCAAACTCTATGCATTATTCACATTGTCATCTAACTTGATAAAACAAACTTATTATTTTTTTACAATCTAAATAACATCATACAATATCATGTGATCGTATAACCCATATGACCCAACAAACTAGTAATATACATAATTATTTAACTGTGATAAAATAAACTTCTTATCTTTTTACAATCTAAATAACATCATACAATATCATATGTTTGCATACCCCATATGACCCATACATAGTGATTTAACTATGACCTAAAAAATACCTAAAATTTACTCATTGTATCCAACCTCTAAAACATATAATGTTAACTAATCTATTCTTTTTATTCCCAACTTTTTTTATTTTATTTTTAGGAGTCTACTTATTATGTATACAACACAATACCTGTAATGATAATGGTGATAACAGTTTGTAAGATGAACATCACCAACTTGAAGTGGTTTGATCTATGCATTCTACACAATGAAAATTTCTTCATTCATTCAGAAGTTGCCTTTGTTAGTTCATAGAATGTTTTCTTCCTTATGCCAAATTTCATTTTTGGGGATTATTTTTAGTGTACCCACTAAACTAAAAATGAGCAGTTTTTCTTTCTTTCTGTGTGAAAGTAAATAGAGAAATAGTGTAAAATTGGTTTTTTTAATGAATAAATTCAAATTTGGGAATGTTAAGAGACTAAAAATAAGAAAACTTAGACTTAATAATGGTAACTTAAAAGATGACAACAAACTAAACAGCCAAAAGGAGAAAAATTTTCCTAGAAATTATATTCATTTTGAAGCAAAATATTTTATAATTTTAGACCATAGGTACATAACAATCTGACAAAACTATAAAAATTATGAAAACTTGAAAAATGGGAGGCTCACCAGAATATAAAATGGTAAGCCAACTCAAGTTGTGCATGTCTACACCTGTAGGCTGTCTTCAATCCCTAAGACTCCAAGCAACTCTAAATCAGTGTGGGCTATCTATCCTTTTGTAGTTGTACCACTACCAATGTCGTTTCTAGTTAGTTTGATCATTTTATCCTAAATTTTACATTATGACATTGGTGGCTTATGACAAATTTACGTCCTTATGCATTACAGGATGAGCTTAACCAGCATGCACCAACTCCCAGAGCATGTTGGTCACCGGTGAAAATTCATCACTGGTAAAATTTGATGACATAAACCTAATGTTCACTCCTGATGATGGTCACCTAACCCACAATCATGGTAACCTACATAGTCATGGTAACCAATAGTCATGGTAACTTGTGTAGTCAAGGACATGGTTACCTAGGTGGGAAATAAAGGGTGGTGTTTAAGAGAATTTTGCTTATATTTCAAAAGAGGAAGAAGAAGGAAAATAGATACATGTATGGTTGAAAAACCTATTTGGTTATGTGTGCATTGAATTATAAAATTATAGAGAGCTCCTCTTTTACTTGGGAGGAATGACCTACAAATAAGATAACACCAAATCAAATGGTTGGTTAGATAGATAATTGGGTGGATTTTCTAGTGCTAGCTAGATCCTAGAAGCAAGAACTTCCTCAAGGGCTATCAATCCACATGTTTTAAATTATTAAGCTTATAAAAAGGAAGATAAAGTACTTTTTGTATGTACTAAAATGTGTTCACCTCACTAATTGTACTAATTCTCATTAATTTGGCCCAATTTCTATACTCCCTATCCAAAATAACTAATAGCCTAACAATCCCCATTCCATTCCTATATCCTAGTTTAACCATACCCAACCATCATTAGTTCTTACCCCATATTTTAACCTATCCTAATCACCATCGTGTGTCTATTATCTATATCTCATCCACCATATCATCTTTATTGCATTCTAGTCTACCCATATCCATCTATCATTAATCATCACTCTTCATCTTAATCATCATATTGTATATCACAAATCCACCCCCTTGTACATAATTTATTCTCTCATACATCCATCTTATCTTTATCCCATCCTAATCTAAGTCATATCCCCTCATCATTTACCACATTCCCATCACCCACATCTTATCTTATACATCCTACATCCTATCATCCCCTCATACATAATGTCTCTTGTACATATTTTTATATACTATCTTCTACCACCATCTTGTCATAATCCTCTCCTAGTCAAAATGTATCCACCCATCATTGGTATAATCCTTATCACTAACATATCCTAAGTCCACCTCATCGATAATCAATCATACCCCACCTTGGCTTGTTTAATCCCATAGTCCAAATTTGACCTTATCCACCATTTTTTTACCATCATCCCCATATCATTTTGTCTTAATTTTCCTTCATGTTGTATAACCTTTTCATCATATTTTTATATCCTTTTCATCCCATCCCACATCTTATCTTAATCTCATCCTCTCATCATTAACTACACCCCCAATATCATTGTATTGTACATCCTGAATCTCATCATTCCCTTAAACATACCTTATTCTAAATCTTTCTATTCACTTCATATCATAGTCTACCTTGTCCATTAGTCATTATCCCATCATCCAACTATCATCTTGTATATACTTGTCTCACCTCTTTCTACATATCTTTATTCTCTTGTATATTTTTTTAGTCACATCCTATCCTAGTCATATCCCATCACTTACATTTTATCTTACACATCCATCTACGATTCCCCATCTTGTCTTCGTCCTATCCTAATTTGATCATATACATCTAACATTTAGTCATCATCTTATCACTGATATCATAATCATCATATTTTAGTCATATCATAAATTAGTCCCACTTATAATTCATCATACCCTTCCCATATCATAATCACATCTTGACATATGATCCATATCAAATCCTAATCACATCTTGTCATCCACATCTTGTCCTAAGTCCATTACATCAATAAATCCTAATCATCATCTTGTCTCAATATCCCATCACCTAAATTATGTCTTACATATCCTTATCCCATTATCTTTTTATACATATCACTTGGGACCCATATTATATATCCTTTTGTACATATCTTTATCTTAATCTCCTCCTAGTCTAACCATCACCCCATCTCTCACATACATCCTAATCATCATATTTTATATCTTTATCTCCCCCCCCCTTGTATATATCTTGATATTTTTTGTACAACCTACTAGTCATATCTTAATCACATCTTGTCCCACTCCATCCATAATCACTTGTCTTGACCATACCTTCATCACCCATCTAGATGTCACCTAAGTTTATACTAGTTGGATTTTAGGTCACATACAAGTCTAAACCATCCCCATCCTTAATCATTTTATCATCACCTATATATAATTTCCATTGTCCTATCATCCAATCACTCTCATTATATCATCATAACCCCATCTTATCTTAAATAAATCATTTAAAGGCCTTGAGATAGTCCTTTTTTCATCCACATCATCATATCATCCTACTCCACTATCATTCACCCTTTGGTTAGATCTCATACCTAATCAATATATTGTTAACATCTTGTCACTTTGTCAGTATCAATCTAGTAAACCCATCAAACAACATCAATCATCAAATGATCTCTAATCATCTTGACTTATTCATAACTAGCACCCATCATATCATCTTATTTCTAGTTTGAATTTAGGCACCCATCAAATTTTTAAACCTTTTTGCTAGCTGACAACCAGGCATTATTGATAAGTTGTTATCACCTATTACACTATTGGTCTAGCATTTGATCCTAATACTATATCATACATCCATCATCATCCTCATCATCACCTAACTTATTCATTAGACCTCATTTTGTTCAAGACACCATCCCTAAATCTACCTTCAACCTCCATTATATATCAAACTATCACCATGGAGCTAGACCCTACCTTCATTGACCAATACATAGCTGCAAACAAAGATGAGATCATCCTATGACTTATTCTAATGGGTGTACCACTTCTTAAATGTGTTTATCCCCTTCAACTCATTTCACCTCCCATCCAAGCACCTTCATGTGAGTCTCGTACAAATCTTCCATCTTCTAGTCATAACCTATCATCCACCCCTTCTTGTACTAGAAAAGGGAATCCAATCTTTGCCACTAATAGTCCATCCACCCAACCATGTCAACAACCATCTGATCAAAAGTCCAATGCTTACACATCTAGGTCACAAAGTGAAGTGATCCCTTATACTCCCCTTATTATGTCCTTGGAAGCCCTTTATAAATAACTAGTCATTGCCAACATGATGATCTATCAACCTATTTAACATCTTGATCCCACCAAACCCAAGCCCTCTTGGTATAAAGATAACCAATATTGTGCATATCACCAAACATATGGGCATACCATTAAATGATTTCATCCTTTCTAAGATTATGTCCAAGACCTCATTAACCATGGTGACATAATAATCGAGTATGAATCAGATGAGTCTGAATCCCTGGGTGAACAAAAAGAGGAATGCCAAGATCCTCTTCCCAATCATAATCAAGCCATTCCCTCTCCAACCTAAGGTTAAAACACCACTCCCATCTCCAAAAAATCCTCTATCAAATCCGAGTCCATTCCCTATGAGCCTAATCCACCCATCTCTCATGAATCCTTCCATGGTCCTCTCTTTGAATCCATCCTTCATACCTCATATACCTCTCACCCATCACATTAAATGCCCTATGATGAGAGGTCAATTGTGTATAATCACTTTCATACTAGAAACATTGCATCTTGTACATCAAATTTAGCACCAAGGTCAACATCGATAGTCTTATCTTCATTAGGATCATGTTTTACACCAGTGTTCAAATTAGATTCCTCGTCAGAAACATCATCCCCTATCAATATTGTAGTAGATGCTAATAACACATATCTTTTAGAGGATACCTATAATCTAGATATCTCCAATCCATCACTAGACATACCTTTGAGTTCTAGTCAGGATCATGAAATCATAATAGAGTTATTACAAGCTTTATCTATTAATGATTGTCAAAGTGAATCTAATCCTCTTTTGGATGTGTCTACTCTAGATAGTCCTAATGATATTTTTATTGATCTTGAGGATATTTTCTTTGATGTCAAAACCAGGTCTTCTATGAACCTCTATGAAGACTCTGTTGCCCCATCACCACTCATTGACCTCATCATGCCCTCACCACCACCTTCATCCATCATAAACCCTTTTCTCCCCATCACGATCATTTAATCGCTTCCCTCCATAAGGATGAAAAGGAACATGCATTATTTTAACCTTCCTCAAGCAATATAATATGTGACACAAATCCAAAGGTCCAAGAAAATATTATAAAATTCATAAATCATAATCAATTAATCTTTGATCCCATCAGTCAAAATAAAGAAGAGTCAAATCATCGGCCTTATCCAAAAATGTCTTCTCCTAGTGAAACCTAACATCTAGCTCTAGGATATTATCAAAGACAAAATAATCTTTGTATATCAATCCAAAGATCAATATCCCCTAGTGAAGCCCAAAATCAAGCACCAGGGGTAGGAAAAATTCTAATAATGTCAAAAGCATGGTTGATCATCCATCAAATAATCGAATCAAATATATACCATAAATTCAAAGTGTCTTAGATCCTCTGTAGTCTTTTATCGCATAGCACCAATCAAATGAAGAAAGTCTAGCATCCTCACTGATGTATGTGACTGTTAGTCCTAATCCTCCATCACCCATCACCCCATCCTATCATGATCCTATCATTAATTTTAGTCATAATTCTCCATCATCCATCACACCATCATATCCCGATCCTATTATCCATTTAAGTCCCATACATCCCCATCAAGATATGATCCACTCCATACTTCATATCACTAACCTGGGTCACATTGTCTCTCCTAGGGGCAAGGAAGATACCTAGTCTAGATATATAGAGGGGTCTCCATCAAACATCAACAAAGGTCACATGGACCCTAATCCATCTTGTAATAACAACATGATCCTAACATTGCACATCCCTCGAATAGGTGTCAGCTAACATCTTCATCTAGCATCAACATCTTGCATCTTACCCCTCACTAATAAATTGAGATGCCATCCACAATATAAATAAATCATTTGTCTAATGGTAAAAACTAGTCTTCTGATGCCTTGGGTAAGTACCATGATGAAAATTAGTTTTTGGCATCATGGTAGAATAAACTATTGTCTACATTTTTCCTTAACACTTGGGGGAAAATTTGTCCATTTCATATCCTCATCCATCCATCCCACTTGTCACATCCTTTATCCACCTTATTCACCTCACCCATCATGTTATCCTTAGATCCATTATTCCTATCCATCATCCTCCATCATATCATGCATCTTATATCTTCTTCCTTCCCATCTTAACCTTCATAAGGAAGCAGAAGGTGTCTTGATAACTATCCCAAACTCCTCTTGGCATATCCTCTAATGAACACTTGGGGCAATAAACATCTAGTTCTTTCATGATGTAGTCATTTTCTATCCGTTATCCATTCATCCTCTATCCCCCATCATCATCGTCCTTTATCATCCCTCAATCCTTCTCCTGGTTGCTAGGCTTGGTATTCCCTTTGCTATTAAACTTATTTGTATAGTGTATATACATATCCTAAAAATCCCTAAAATTTGAAATATCAAAAATTAGAAAATCATAAAATTCAAAAAATCCAAAAAATAGTCCATTGTGTCTTGTCTTATGCCTAATCCTCTAATCGCATCTATCTCCATCCATCTCATATCATCCCATATTTTAGATACCACATATTGTCTTAAAATTAAATCAAAGTGGTCACCTATCCCTTCATGTCTTCCATCTCATTCTATTGGCCAGGCCTTATCAACATACATCACCTTGTCAAAGACTAATCTAGCACCCATCACTTTCTATTAGGGCCTTTTCATACCTGACACACATCTAATTACCATTTGCTAGTATGGAAGGTACTTGATCCCATCACTATCTTATCATTTACTCTTCATACCTATCATCCATCCAATTATGCTTTGCTAGTGTGAAAGGTTGATACAAAAAAATAGGGTTCAAAAATTTTGTTTAATAATTTTTTCAAGATTTTTCTATTTTTAGAAATTGTATATTTTTAGAACCGAAAGTCAACTACAGTTGAATTTCATCCCATAGGCTAATTTTAGTGTTTAGAATATTTTGAGATATTTTTAGAACTTTACGCACTTCATGTGTGACTTACTAAAAATAGAAGTTTTATTTTAGACGTTAGTTTTTTTTTCGAATTTTTGTATATCAACTCTAAATCCAAGTTGAGGCTTTTTAAGCATGGTTTGGGTTTGTAATTATTTCAAGCAATCAATATGAATCAATTTTAAGTATTATTTCAAGATCTTGGCCTATTGAAATTTTTGGAGAAATATAAAGTAGCAACAGATGTCAGAAGAAGATCCAAGGTATTTGAAAGAGAGTTGGTAATGGTTTACTTGAGAAAAGAAAGGTTTACTATAGGCACATACCATAAATTAAAGTATAAGAAAATTGGGCCATGTAGAATTGTTAAGAAAATCAATGATAACGTATATAAGGTGAGTTTACCACATAATTTTGATATATCTCCATTATTTAATGTTTCATATTTATATGAATTCCATGGAAAATATGGTGAAGGTGATGAAGATGAAGAAGTAATTTGGATATAGTAGGGTCCAAATAAAAAGGACAAGATAGTGCAGGTTTTGGATATGAAGACAATGAACACAATGCAAGGGAATTATAATAGGTATTTGGTCTAGTGGGAAGGATTGTAACAAGAAGACAACACTTGAATTACATAATGGGAGCTGAAGAAGATTGACAAAGACAAATGGCAGAAATAAAATTAGGACAACTCATGGGAGTTGATTATTTTTAACCAAAGGAGAATGATGTAGAAAAAATATGGTACGAAAATTTAGTTTAATAATTTTTTTCAATATTTTTCTATTTTTAGAAATTGTATGTTTTTAGAACCAAAAGTCAAATTCAGTTTAATTTCATCCCATAAGCTAATTTTAGTGTTTAGAATATTTTAATATATTCTTAGAGATGCACACGCTTGCATGCGTGACTTACTAAAAATAGCAGGTGCTAAAAATAGAAGTTTTATTTTAGATGTTAGTTTTTTTTTAGAATTTTTGCATCTCAACTCTAAATCAAAGTTAAGGATTATTTAAGCATGGTTTGGGTTTGTAATTATTTCAATCAATCAATATGAATCAATTCTGAGTATTGTTTCAAGATCTTAGCTTATTGGTAATTTTCTTGTTCTTGTTAGTTTTAAGGTTCATTAAAGGCATTTGATCCCATCATCTCCTAGTCTCCTTTCTAGATTAAACTCATGTAGGGCCTTGTATATTATTAATCCTTGGTCATCACTTTGTTCCATCACCATCCTTGGCCATTTTTTAATTTGATTTCAAGATCAAATCAGTGTTCAAATACCTCTATCACATCCTTCCATCCTTCTATCCTCGACTAGGGGCAACATCTCATCCTAATCCTAATTTTGATCACCGTATCTAATTCCAAGCCCATCCTAAGTCCATAATCACATCATAATCATCTAAACCATCATAACCAATTTAGTCCAATCACCCATCCCATCATTAGGCAAGCCATTATGACACTACATGTAGATACTTATCTATTATTTGTTTGTTGTTTGTTTTTTTTGTGTCATGTATATATCTTGTTTGTCTCATATTTATCATGTCTCTTTTTGTCTATTAGGCAATGAAAGAGGATGATATGAGGAAACCAAAAGTTACCTTGAAGATACATAGTTTGCTATTTGCCCATGCACTTTGGCACAATGTCCTCTTAGTCATGTTTATAGCATGGGGCATCTTGTCAAGTGCTATATTTTTGGATTACTTAAACTATGATGAGATTTATGACATTTTGATGGCTTGATCACACACACCCTCATCATTCCTATGATAATATTATCATCCCTATTTACATCACCAATATAATCCTCTTGACCCATCAAACTAACATCCAAGTCATATCCTTTCACTAATTAACATATCCCTTAATCACTAATCATCTTCATCATTATCTTTTATCCCTGATGTAGACACCGCAAACGTGTCTACACCTTGGTTTTTCCCCTTGTCCACCTCAAACCCCTAATCCTAACCCTTGGCCTCCATTTGATTAAAATAACCTAAGTATTTTAATCAAGTGGCCCCCTTTCCACCCTACCCTTGCCACCTTGGATCCTCCCTTGAATCCCTCCACCTTCCCCCTAACATTTATTAGGCCAAATCTCTTCATTATCTCCCCCCCTCGTCCATTTTGGCATCTTCGTGACCGTTCTTGCCATAACCCCTCGCCCGGCAGCGTGCAAGAATGGGCAGAGGCTATTTTTAGCCTCTGTCCCCATCCTGCGACCGCCGACATCGGCGACCCTTCGGCCGACGTCGGTGAAACTACCGGCGTCGGCAGCCTTCATTATCCCTTTCTGCATCCGTTGCAGCCCCTGGACTCTTGAGCTCGAAAACAGACTTCTCTTGGTGCTTTGGCTTTCGTCTCTCCTCTATCTTGACCTCGTGCAACAGCAGCAACAGGTGAAAAGGCTCTGGATCAGGTATTCTCTTCTTGCAACAAGTCTTCTGTGGCTCCAACAACAGCACCTCCTTTCTTCAGTCAGCAAAAAGGTAAGCAAAGTCTGGTGTTTTATTCCATTTATTTAGTTTTCAGTAATCTATCCTCTATTGTCTTCTACTCCCTCTGTTCTTCCCCCTGAGAGGCTGCAAAGCCTTCTCAGGCCCTGTCCTCTATGTCTCTTCCTCTTCCCCATCCCTCTGCCAAAAGACCTTGCATAAGGCATCCAAACAGAACCAGACCACTCCCCAGTCCATCTAAACTTGTCCCCGTTCAGTCTCAGACCCGTCCACAGTCCAGAAAGCAACCCAGACCCGACTACAGGCCACAACCCCGACCGACGCCGGTCACTTCCCCAACCGACGTCGGCAGGATAGCCGACGCCGGCAGATCAAATAACCGACGCCGGCGACATTTCCGACCTCGGCGACTGTCATCAGCCCAACAACTCCTTCAGGTAATCATTTTGTTTTCTTCTTTCCTTTCTAATTTCTTTGTCACTTCTGTATTCTGGCATTCTGTCTTTTTATCAGTCATTTATCTTTATCAAACAGTGGGTTGACCTCCCTTAAGGAAGTTTGTACACTTCCGGGAACAAGCTTTTGCTTGGCAACCCACTGCCTATCCATCTAACGTTTTCTTGTCCAAGTTTCCTTCTTTTCTTGCAGGTGTCATTCCTCCACAGCCAAAGAGGAGTGCCCACAAGCGTCTAGATTTACGGTGCGCAATATTTAGTCCAGGTACTTCCCAAGCCTTGTCCATTACTTCTTTTAGTTTCTTCTTTCTCTTAAGTCTGAAAAGCGAAATTTGTGTAGAAACATCTCTGGCACGCCCGGTGGGACCCTAGGTTCCTCCTGGGTTCCTTTTCTTTTTCATTCATTTAGGTGCATTTAGGCTCCTTCCTTCTTGTCTCTTTCTTCTATTCCAAATGACACTATAAGCAGGACTAAAACGAATCTTTCTTCCTTGCATTTCTAGACTAGTCTAAATATCATACTCTCAACCCTTTCTCAATCTTGTCTTCATAACAAACATCACATTTCGACTTGGGCATTAAAACATATTGCACTTTCATTTCTACTTGTGCTTGCATTAGTCCACATCTAGTAACTTAGGCGCATATTGAATAAACCGTAGACACTTGATGTTACACTACCGAATCACATGCACTAAAACACACATAAAACTTACCTGAGACAAGGCCCGACTGGGATTTCATCACCCAGCGGATACCTTACCCGTCCCGGTGACCCTACTTGGATTTCATCACCAAGGGGGAAGCCCACTCCGTTCTCTGGCGGAGTCTAAACTCTAGGCGAGGTATATCTTGGCTAAGCGAGACTAGCTAACCACTGGAATCGTGAAGTGAGGGGAGCTTGCTCCTTAGCACCAGGCCACGTACCAGACCCTAACACAGATCTTTGAGCACCTAAAACAACACCTGAAACCATCTTTAGACCGCCTTCTTCTAGGACCCATTTTTTAGCCAATCTCCCCAAACATTCATCTAAGGCATAAGCCACGATTTCTAAGGTCAATTTCCAGGATTTATCGCTTAGGCTTGTCTGTCTCTTTCTGTTTTCCTCTTCTCATCTGTTTGTTTGAGTGTGTGAGGACGCTTTCTTCATTGTTTTCCAAGAATCTTTTGGTTCTCTGGAAAACACAGTCACCGACATCGGTTCTGCCACTGACGTCGGCTTTCCCCTGTCACCGGCATCAGTTCTGATACCGACGTCGGCTTCATCTGTTACCGGCATCGGTTATCTGACCGACGTCGGCCATATTTATTACCGACATCGGTTTTTTAAACCGACGTCGGTCTCTGTCACTGTCCTTTTTTTTAAAACTAGCAACCTGAAACCTGTCCCTTCTCTGTCAAAGACTCCATCCTGGTCTTCTGAAATTGAGCAACACAGTTCCTGAGACCTGAACCTTCTTTGCCTTGCATGGTTTTGACTCGTATCCAAGCCAAGGCTCTTGTCGACCACGCTAGCCGTCAACCACTTCCATCCACCCCATCCGTGACCAAGCCTACAATGGAGTTCAACTCAGAGACCGAAAGAACTCCTGCCCGTCCAACCCCGCTGCAGACTCCCATTGTCCAAGAAGGGGACCAAGACTTCGAGCAATTCTTGGACCTCAACGTCAAGGCCTTGCAACACTATCTCGCGCATAGCCGAACGTGGGACTCCTTGGGCAATCCGATCTATGGAATGCCAACCTCCCTTGTCGCGACTACGGCTGTATCGACAACATCCATAGTTCAACCTTCAGACACTCAAGCCATCGCTTTGACCACTGACCAGACTTTGACCAATCCCCCAGGGGTGGCCTCTCCCTCTATCATTGGGCCCACTTCCACCGGGGTTCCGGCCCCTTGTCAACCCCAACCCGCTCAACCGCTATCCACTCCTTTTCAAAACCTTGTCATCTCTATTCCGCCTACCCTGGCCCCTATCAACACCAGGGTGGCTTCTTACCCCTTGGCCCCCGTTACCACAGTCCAACCTCTCGTGGCAACAACGGGCCCAGCTATGTCTTCTACCCAACCACCTTTAGCCTTCACCTCTGCCCCTGCGATTAGTCATCCATATATTCTACAACCGACTATGTCGCACGCCTCCTCTAACCTCTTCCAAGCGCCCTACAACTTAGGGGGCGCGCAACCCGTCAATCCGTCAGCAGACATCATCAAAATGCTGATGGACAAGATGACCAGTCTTGAGACCTCTGTTTCCGGCTCGCGCAACACTCTTTCATACGAGCAGATCTGCAACGAACCCATTCATCCTTCTGTCCCAATCAGACCATATCCTAGCCAGTGGGAGCTTCTGAAGTTTTCTCGCTTTCAAAACAAGGAAGACCCACAACAACACTTGCGGGCATTCAGACATGCCTACTACCTCATTGGCCATGATGATGCGTTACTTTTACGCACATTTCCTATGTCTCTCTCGGGTGCTGCACTCGACTGGTACAGCTCCCTTCCTAGCCATTCTCTCTTCTCCTTCACACAATTGGCTCAGCTCTTCCTCGATCACTTTTCCATCAACATAACCAAGAAGGTCTCAATCACGGACCTCTATTCTATTCGGAAATTCGAGGATGAGTCCATAGCCGACTTCGTTGCTCGATGGAGAGGCCTTATCAACCAACTCTCCTTTTCCTTGCCCCAGGCCGAGCTTATTGAACTCTTTTCTCAAGCCTGTGCCCGACATATCTCTTCCACCCTGAGGGTTCAAACCTTCCGCACTTTTGACGAGGCCTTCACGATGGCCCGCAAACTTGAGTTGCGTGCCATCGAGGAGAATAAAGTCAAGTTGCGGAGTAAGAATCCCAGCTCTAAGACCAATGACTCTTCTTCTGCTAAGCCATCATCATCCAATTCTAAATCCAAGGCTTCAGCCAATGCCGTGGTTGTCAGACCTTCATCTTCTTCGACCAATCAGCCTGAGCCCTCTACATCTCAGAGCGCTACTCGGCAATTCCAGCAAAGATACATGCAGCAATGATATACTCCTCTTGGAGAATCATATGCGTCTGTGCTGGAAAAGCTTCTTAAACAGGGGGTCCTCAATCTCCCTCAAGCCCGACCTCCTCCGCAATTCGATCCCTCACACGCCATCCCCGCGTGGTATAGGGAGCAAGACTTCTGCAGCTTCCACCGTGTTAAGGGCCATGACACGGAGAACTGCAAGACCTTTAAGAACATAATACAAGACATGCTTGAAAAGGGGGATCTCATCTTAGACAATCCAAACGCACCCCCTAATCAAGCCATTGACATCTTCAAACAACCTTTCCCTAATCATCCGCCAACTCAGAACAATGTCCAGACCTTAATTGACAACAATCATGAGCACAATATTCGGACAGTCAATACGGTCTCTCCTTTCATCCCCAATCAACCTCTTGAGGTTAGTCCATCAATCAGTCCGTCACATGTGGATGAGCCTCTCTCCCCGGCTAGTTCTCCATTGACCTCTCTCATCTTGGAGGATGCCTCGGCCTTACCAGCATCACCGGTCTCGCCATCTTCCTTTCTGCAGCCTATGGAGGACCCGACCCTTCCTACTCCTCAGCCGCAAGTAGAGGGCACCGTCATCCCTGCCCCTTACTCGCTGGAGGAGCCTCGCCCCCCGGTCTCTTCTCCACCCAGGGAAGACCCGGTCTCCCCTTCGTCTTCATCTAGATCTGTCATGACTTCACCACACCATGCGTCTAAGACCACTACACCCATCTCGTCTTCAACCTCGCAACCATCAACATCTTCCTCTCAGCCATTTTCCCAGTTAGTGGAGAAGATCGAACTTCTCCCTTCAAGGAAAGTGACGCCTCAGGTGTTGTGGGAGCGTCTTAAAGCCCTTCAACATACCCGCGCCCTCTCATCACATGCCGCTAATCCTCCCAAGGCAGAATCTCATCAGACTCTTGACAAAGACCAGACTCTCAAACCTCAACCAAACCCGTCCAAACCGAAGCCTGCATCTATCTCGTCTAAACCCATCAAGTCATTTGGCGTTCGTCCTATCTCCTCCCTCACTCACCCGCAAGTGAAGGTGGACCTAGGCCAGACCTCGACCAGTAGTAGTCTTCCAACCAAGGCGAAGAAGACTACCAGACCACAAAAATGAACGCCTCCTTCTCCGTCACCATTGCCATCCATTTTGGGCCCCCATCCTTCGACCTTGGCTAGCATCCTTCCCACTCCGGCCTTCAACCAAAACTCGTTGCCTCCTTTGCTTCCTCTGCCTACCTCCAGTCATCCCTCTCCTAAAAAGGCGGTATCAATCATCAAGAAAGAGCCGTCTCCATCTGTCACCGCGCCATCAACCCATAAGGTGGTACGGAAACCTCTTCTAACCTCGCCTAAGCAAAAGTCACCAACCTCGCACATATCAAATAGAACGGACCCTCTATTGGGCTCATACTCGTCGATATTGCGCCGACTTCTCCAGACTTCCGACATAACCCTTCCGCCCATCAAGCCTTTCCAACCTCTCGGGTCCAAGCCCTCCTGGTTCGACGATATGAAAATTTGTTTATATCATCATACACTAGGACACGACACCGAGACTTGTTGTGCCCTCAAGGCCGTCATTCGCCGCCACATGGAGAAAGACACTCTTCTCCTTGAGGACACTCTTGACCAGACCCCGACTCCTTCCTATCCAACCTCTTCAAACACGTCAACATCTCACCAGCAAGACATGACCCCTTCTTCGCCTCCCATTTTCGAAATCAATGCTATCTGTATAACCACTAGGTCGCAAAAGGACAAGGCCAAAGAAAAAGCTGCCATTCCTTGGACCTATCCCTTCGTCAAGCCACCCCTTGCGCCCAAGCCTAAAATCTCTATCCTTGGCGCGTCCCAACCTTCTTCGTCTTCCTCTTCTGGACCAATTCACGACTCCATGCTGAAGCAGCTTCACCAGACACCTGTGAAGATGTCTCTTTATGACCTTGTCCAAACTTCGCCTCAGCACCGTCAAGCCCTTATCCAAGCCTTATAGGCAGCGGAGGTCCAACCCGAGGACCCCCAACCACTCGCTGCTCTCGTCCATTCTCTGTCTCCTGTCGCCTCCATCACATTCAGTGATTCTGAGATTCCCACATCTAACACGGAAGATCAGGACGCCACCCTCTTCATCACTGCCTATGTTGATCGGACACACATTAAACGCGTTATGATCGACGGCGGTGCTAGCATCAACATAATCTCTACCCACGCCTTTGATCAGCTGGCTCTTCCCAAGAATTGCGTCTCCAAAACTGACGTGATCTTACGATCTTTCAACGACACCACCGCCACAACCATTGGCACAGTCATCCTTCACATTCACGTTGGTCCACGCACAGTCCCGGAGCTCTTCTATATCATCGAAGGAGAGTTTCAATACAACCTTCTACTGGGTCGACCTTGGATCCGTGCCATGGCCTGTATACCCTCCACCCTACACCGTTGTGTGAAGTTCGAGCATGACGGGCAAGTCCACACCATCCCCGCTGACCCTTCACCCTTCAAGACTTGCAACACCACCTACCGTCCTAACGATGTCCTCATTCCCATCAAGCCGTCCACTCCGGCACCGCCTCCATCTGCGGAAGCTTCGACCAGTTCGCAATCGGCGGTTGCCCTCACCCCTCCTCTTCAAGCGCTGACCAAAGACCCCATGGAAGACATCTTCCAACGACTATCACTTGGGGAATATCGCTTGTTGACCCTCGACATGTTCCAAACTCCGCAAGAGTATGGACGCCTTCATCTCAGTCCTAATTATGACCATCAGATCGGGACGGTTGTACCTTATGGTCCTCCTCCCTTCCGAACCAACTTTGTCTATGGGGGGCTTAATCAAGCTCCTACCAACGGCACTTCCCTCTCTTCACCCCAACCTTTCACATCTGATTTCTCGTTTCTTGGCAACCCCGCCTTTACACACACTTACCTTCACAGGTGTGCATGGAAGGGTTTTGGTTTCGGACGATATGAGTAGGGCTCCCATCAGCCCATCGAGCCGCTCAATGATCACGATGCCAAGAAACGGTATGGCCTGGGATATCATGACCCCACTCAGGCTCCTTCCGACCTTTGTCCCGAACCAACCATTGACCAATCTCTTCCAGACTCGCCCATTTCTCCTTCGTCACCTACGGAGTTGGTGGTTTCCATCCCTCCTAGTTTTTTTTTTCTATAAACACCATCCGCCTGGAACCCCTGACCTATCAGCTCAATGGGGTGCCCAGGTCTCTCCCTCTCATCTTTCCTAGCATGGTAGAGGATGAGTCGGCAACCATTCACACTGTCCACTGCGTTGATGATGACGCCATCCTTTCCTACATGGGTGCCGATGACTCTTTCGTCCAGCGTTTCCTCCCTTCTGAGACCCAAGTTATGTTAAATGAATCCACCATTGACATCAACCTCCCTTCTTCTTCCGATGTTCCTCACGTCTTAAAGATTGGCCAATCTTTAGATGCTCAGGAGCAGCTTGACTATGCCCAATTCCTTTCCAACCATAGCAAGGCCTTTGCCTGGACTTACAGCGACATGCCTGGCATCGACCCCACCATTGCTACCCATAACATTGTCACCAAACCAGAGGCTAAGCCTGTTAGGCAGAAGCTTCGAAAGATGCATCCTCGCGTTGCGCTTCTTGTCAAAGAGGAGCTTCAGCGCCTTCTTTCTGTCTCCTTCATCCAACCCATTGATTATCTACAGTGGGTCTCTAACATCGTCCCAGTTACTAAAGCAACTGGGGGGATTCGGATCTGCACGGACTATCGCGACCTTAACCTAGCCTGTCCCAAAGACGACTTTCCTCTTCCTAACATTGACCAGCTTGTTGATCTCACGGCCGGCCATGAAATGCTATCTCTCATGGACGGGTTTTCAGGATACAATCAAATCCTGATCGCACCGGAAGACCAGCACAAGACTACCTTTATCACCCCATGGGGGACTTTCTGCTATCGAGTCATGCCTTTTGGCCTAAAAAATGCTGGTGCCACTTATCAGCGTGCCATGACCTACATTTTCCACGATCTCCTCCACAAAATCATGGAGGACTATGTGGATGACCTTCTCGGCAAGTCCAAGCTTCGCCACGACCACTTGACCATTCTCACAATCATCTTCTCTCGCCTTCTTCAATACAATGTCCGCCTTAACCCTAAGAAGTGTGTCTTTGGGGTCCTCTCAGGCAAACTTCTCGGCTTCATCATTTCCTTCCGTGGTATCGAGATAGATCCCGCCAAGATCTGCGCTATCCTCAAAATGCTGCCCCCGACCAATCTCAAGCAGCTTCGCAGTCTACAAGGGAAGCTCCAGTCCATTCGCCATTTCATCTCGCAGCTTTCAGACCGCTGCCAACCTTTCCATCACCTCCTTAAGAAGGACGTCTCCTTTAAATGGGATAAGGGCTGTCAAGAGGCTTTTGAAGCCCTCAAAGGCTATCTGGTCTCTCCACCAGTCCTCATTCCACCTAAGGACGACCAACCCTTCTACCTTTATATCTCTGCCACCAACCATTCGTTAGGTGCCATGATCGCGCACCGAGACGAGCATCATCACGAGCAAGCGGTTTACTACATCATCCGAACACTGGTCGACTATGAAACTCGGTATACTCATACTGAGAAACTCTGTTTGGCATTAGTCTTTTCCGCTACCAAGCTCCGCCACTATCTTCTCAACCACAAAACCTTTGTCGTCACTCACACCGACCCTCTCAAGTACATGCACTCCAAGCCATATCAGAATCAACGTATAGCTCGGTGGCTCATGCTGCTTGCTGAGTTTGACTTCAAATTCATCCAACAGAAATCTATCAAGGGGCAAACCATCACTAACCAACTGGCAGATGCCCCTCTTCTCGACAACCAACCTTCACACTGTGAGTTCCCTGACGAGTCTATCGCTACCCTTTCCACCAATGACACCGTCTACCAGATGACTATGTTCTTTGACGGCTCCAAATGTCAACTCGGTGGGGGTGCGGGGGTCATCCTCATCCCACTCGAAGGGGAGCCCATGCCTCTATCTTTCAAGCTTGACTTCGATTGTACCAATAATATGGCCGAATACGAGGCCTTAATTTTGGGACTTCAGACTGCCCTTTCTCTCCACATCAAGTCTATCAACATCTTCGGCGACTCGCAGCTCGTCGTTAATCAAGTTAACGGTTCATATCTCTGTAAAAATGAAGTTTTACAGAGGTATAAGAATCGTGCTGACCTTCTTTTGGCATCTTTCGACCATTACCTCTTGCAGACTGTTCCACGCTCTACGAACAAGTTTGCCGACACCATGGCTTCTCTTGCTTCGCATATCTCATCTTCATCATCATCATCCCGCCTTTTTGTCACAGTGCATCGTGTACCTTTGCCTTCATACATCTCTCCTCACATCGACCATATCAACACTATCAATTCTAGACCACAAGATGACTGGTATAAGCAACTCATGGACTACTTGTCTCTTTCTGTCACTCCTCCCAACCTCTCTAGCAATGCGCGGTGAGCTTTCATCAAGCGCACAACTCGCTATACCATGCTAGGGGGCCTTCTCTATAAGCGAGGCTTCGACGGTCTCCTTCTTCGCTGTCTAACCTCCGCTGAAGCTTCTCATGCCGTAAAGCAAGTCCACGACGGGATTTGTGGTGGACACTTCAGTGGAAACTCGGTTGCCAAGCGCATCCTTCGCCTGGGTTATTATTGGCCCACCCTTCATCAAGACTGTAGCGATTATGTTCGGAATTGCATCAAGTGTCAGCAGCACTCTAACCTGCTTCATCTCCCCAGCCACGCCTTGCAAGTCGCTCAGGATTTTTGGCCTTTCTCTCAGTGGGGCTTGGATCTCATCGGTGAGATCAACCCTCACTCGTCTCTTCGTCATCAGTCCATCATCACTGCCACTGAGTATTTCACCAAGTGGGTGGAAGCCATTCCTCTTGTCTCCACAAAAGCTGACAAAATTGTCGACTTCATCAGCAGCCACATCATCTGTCGTTTCGGTGTCCCTCACAAAATCATCACCGACAATGGCAAGTCCTTCAAAAACAAGACTGTCCAAAAACTATGCGACTCATTTGGCATCAAACTCAGCTTTTCTTCACCTTACTACCCACAAGCAAATGGGCAGGCCGAGGCTTCCAACAAAATTCTCACCAAAATTCTCATGAAGGTGGTCGACGATACAGGAAGGGATTGGCACATTCATATTCCCTTCGCTTTGTGGGCCTACCGCACTAGCATCCGAACCTCTACGGGTGCTACTCCTTTCTCTCTCGTGTACGGAATAGAGGCTGTCTTACCTCTCGAAGTACAGATCCCGTCTCTCCGCATCTCCCTGCATGACATTCTATCCAATGACGACTTTCGTCAAGATCGCCTAGCTCAACTTGAGTTACTCGACGAGCGCCGTCTAGCTGCCCTTAATCATCTCCATGTCTACCAAAGTCGCATAAAGCGGGCCTACAACAAAAATCTGCGAGAACGAGATTTCAACATCGGAGACCTCGTCCTCAAAGAGAATCAGCACGTGACCAATATGGAGCGAAGTAAACGAGGCAAATTCGCCCCCAATTGGCTTGGACATTTTATCATCACGCACAAGTATGGGTCAGGGACTTATCGTCTGTCTTCCCTCGACGGACGGCCAGAACCTGAGCCTCTTAATGCGTTGCATCTTCGACCATTCTTCTGCTAGTCGAGTACTCGTCTACTTGACACGTAACTTGAGCTCGTCCCTTGAGCAATCCTCATCCTCTTAATCCTCATCCCTTTCAACCCTATTCCTCTTAACAAGTCCTCTACAACCCTTTTAGGATGCAGTGATGCTTTGTCCTAATAAAAGGGGTGTCCTTGAGCTTCTACAGTCTTGTCTGTGACTCTAACTCCTAACAAATCCAAATCAAGATGTCAAAACATATCCATGGTCACAAAATCAAGTCAAATTAAAAATACAGACTGATCCCTCGAAGGACAGCTGTACTATTATTGCTGTATTACTAGACCGATCCCTTGAAGGACAGCTAGGCCAACTTTTCAAACATTATCAAGCAAAAATATAGACCACTCCCTTGAAGGATGGCTATGACTACTCTGGCAATAAACATCAACTTTTCTTAGAAGCTTCCCACATTGATCAGCTTCGCAACATGACCATTACATCAAATGACATCTCTATGTAGGCTTCCCGCATCGATCAGCCTGCACCAAAAAAAAAAAACGAGTCACGAACTTGGCTTGTAGTTGTCTCAGGGTCTCCTATAAAAGGGGCAAGGTTATTCCTGCTCTTAAACTGGGTTACCCTATCCTCCTCCTATCACCTGATCAAGGGACTTCGAGCTCACTTTAATGTCAAAGTGATTCGATTACCGTTCTAACACCATACTGGTCAACGACGTAATGCATGAACGGGGCTTTTGTTCTAATAACCCCTATCTATGCTTCCTTTCTGGTCCTTGTCAATGAAAGAGCGATTTGCCTTTCACCTTTTCTCTACACTTTGGTCACACTTTGATCACATCAATTGTCGACTTATCTCAAACCCAGCCATTTTCATCACTTTCAACATGGCATCAGGCATCATCCTAGACCATTTCACATAGTTTCTATGGACACCAATACACATGGAAACTATCGACCGGACCCAATTTATGTTAAGCATAAACCAATACTTGCTGAAGCATAAATAGACCCTCCATTCATTTTTAGCATACATCCATCACGACTATGGAAACTTGCTAGGGATGAAAGACTCTCGACCAATTCTACAGAATACACCATCTGTAGCATCCTTTTATCCTCATCTTCCCCTCGTCACTTCAACACAGGACCAAACTCATCATCGACCATTTTGACCCTCGCAGTCCGAACTACATTGGTCTGAGGCCCTATGACCAGGGCTATGTAGGCAGCACTCAGATACCACATCTTCTGAGGTTAGCTCGACCACCCCCGTTTGTTCGTCTCTATGATGGACAAACCTTCTCTTCTTTGACTCTTATCACGCCCAATTTCGTCAACTTTGACCAAGACCTTTGTCCAAGACCAATCATCGACTTTGACCAAGACCAATCAATCCCTCTGACCCTTCCTCCCTTTTAGGGAGAACTACATCGGCCTGAGGCCCCTACGACAGGGGCTATGTAGGCAGCACTCAGTTGACATGGGGTCTTCTAGGGTTAGCTCGGCCACATCCTTTCGTCCATCCATCCTCTTGACCAATGACCATTGGAGATCATGCCTATCTCCTTCAACCTCGACCACTTCCAAGACAGCGTGTTGCCTTGGTTGTTTTTGCATGTATGCTACCTCACGGCTGGTTATCAGAATTGTCCGCAGACTATTTTTGACCCTTCACAAGTATAGGATCGCGAGCCAGTTGATCCCTACTACTTGTGGCTTTTTCGTGTTTCTGGGAACACTTCCTGAGCCCTGGATACCTGGGACACGATGACCATTTGGAGCTTCAGCTTAGATTGAGTGACCTGATCAGTAGATGACTAAATGCTGGGGCCCGGTTACTTCAATTTTGGCACTCCTTGACCCTTGACATGCGACAATTTGACCTGACCCTCTCGTGAAGTGGACTACGCGCAATCACGACTATGGCAGCGTTTTCACTCACTCTCTTCTATCATTTCTCTATCAAATCGACACTCGATCTTCAGTTCCCTTCTCTCGACTATCGCTTTGAGGGGGGAACACCTCATCTTTTTTCTGGGGCAACCAACTCCTGTTTTTGTCTTGCAGTTCGTCTAGAACAACCAACAAGACAAAAAGGGGCAAATGTAGACACCGTAAATGTGTCTGCACCTTGGTTTTTCCCCTTGTCCACCTCAAACCCCTAATCCTAACCCTTGGCCTCCATTTGATTAAAATAACCTAAGTATTTTAATCAAGTGGCCCCCTTTCCACCCTACCCTTGCCACCTTGGATCCTCCCTTGAATCCCTCCACCTTCCCCCTAGCATTTATTAGGCCAAATCTCTTTATTATCTCCCCCCCTCATCCATTTTGGCATCTTCGTGACCGTTCTTGCCATAACCCCTCGCCCGGCGGCGTGCAAGAATGGGCAGAGGCTATTTTTAGCCTCTGTCCCCATCCTGCGACCGCCGACGTCGGTGACCCTTCGACCGACGTCGGCGAAACTGCTGGTGTCAGCAGCCTTCATTATCCCTTTCTGCATCCGTTGCAGCCCCTAGACTCTTGAGCTCGAAAACAGACTTCTCTTGGCACTTTGGCTTTCGTCTCTCCTCTGTCTTGACCTCGTGCAACATCAACAACAGGTGAAAAGGATCTGGATCAGGTATTCTCTTCTTGCAACAAGTCTTCTGTGGCTCCAACAACAGCACCTCCTTTCTTCAGTCAGCAAAAAGGTAAGCAAAGTCTGGTGTTTTATTCCATTTATTTAGTTTTTAGTAATCTATCCTCTATTGTCTTCTACTCCCTCTGTTCTTCCCCCTGAGAGGCTGCAAAGCCTTCTCAGGCCCTGTCCTCTGTGTCTCTTCCTCTTCCCCATCCCTCTGCCAAAAGACCTTGCATAAGGCATCCAAACAGAACCAGACCACTCCCCAGTCCATCTAAACTTGTCCCCGTTCAGTCTCAGACCCATCCACAGTCCAGAAAGCAACCCAGACCTGACTACAGGCCACAACCCCGACCGACGCCGGTCACTTCCCCAACTGACGTCGGCAGGATAGCCGACGCCGGCAGATCAAATAACCGACGCCGGTGACATTTCTGACCTCGGCGACTGTCATCAGCCCAACAACTCCTTCAGGTAATCATTTTGTTTTCTTCTTTCCTTTCTAATTTCTTTGTCACTTCTGTATTCTGGCATTCTGTCTTTTTATCAGTCATTTATCTTTATCAAAAAGTGGGTTGACCTCCCTTAAGGAAGTTTGTACACTTCCGGGAACAAGCTTTTGCTTGGCAACCCACTGCCTATCCATCTAACGTTTTCTTGTCCAAGTTTCCTTCTTTTCTTGCAGGTGTCATTCCTCCACAGCCAAAGAGGAGTGCCCACAAGCGTCTGGATTTACGGTGCGCAATCTTTAGTCCAGGTACTTCCCAAGCCTTGTCCATTACTTCTTTTAGTTTCTTCTTTCTCTTAAGTCTGAAAAGCGAAATTTGTGTAGAAACACCTGAGTCAAAACTACATCGACCTGAAGTCTTTTTAGACTATATAGGCAGCACTTGGCCATGTTTTAATGCCCAAGGATAACTCAGTGACTATCTTTATCATATATCCTCATCCCCCAATCCTTTGGCCACTTGATTATATCAATTCTTCTTTATCATCACCGACATCATATCAATTGATTTAGTTTTGAACTACACCCATCAGTAATATTATCAAATCATTACTCTTATTCAGGATAATAAATATCCTTTTCATGCATATTTTCTTGGAATAAATCTAAATCTTATGGCCTATTAATCTTATCATCATTTTATTTTGTTTAATTCCCCCTTGGGATGTGATGATAACCATGACACCCGTCACCTCTATTCTATGTGCATGTGGCCTTGCTAGGGGCATCATCAATTTGTAGCTCATTATTCAAGTTGACCTCATCTTCTTCATCACCTATCCCACATATTATATCACATCCCATCATCTATCCATCTCATCCCACCCATAATTTCTTCTTTTGAGTGGCCATCTAGCTTATTCTTCCCCATGTGCCCTCAAGGGGGAAACATATCCCATAGCATCATCTATTAACAATCATCCATGATATGGTTTTTCTTTGAAATATCATTAATCCTTCCACTTTGTCTACTCATAATGCCCTTTTAAAGAGGGGGAAATTTTATGCACTAAAATGTGATCACCTCATTAATTGTACTAATTCTCACTAATTTGGCCCAATTTCTATACTCCCTAGCCAAAATAACTAATAGCCCAAAATACCCATTTCGTTCATATACCCCACATACCTTTACTCCATCTTAAAACTAATTAATTTCCCTATTAATCCCTTAATTGATCCTATTACCTACTAACCTACCCCCTAAACCAATTTGACAATTTAAAATTCAAAATTATTCACCTTCCACCCTAGCTACCCTACCACGCTAGCCATTCCTCCATCCCTAGTCACCTAATCCTTATCTAATTCATATCTAACATTCCTCTAATAATCATTAATTAGTAAATAGAGTTATATAACTCTCCAAACATATAACTCTCTCTAACCTATCCCTCCTCTCTAGAAATATCTAACTCTATAGGTTTACAAGGAATTTAATATTCCTTGAATAATCTACAACCATTGATATCCTCCCTCTAAGTTTTAATTTAATCCATATATCTTCCCTTCCTTCATCTAAATAACCAACCTCCATCCTCCATTGGAGCCATCTAGCATGCTCATAATAAACCCATGTCCATTTAACAATCAAACTAACATTTTTATAACACCATTATGCCAAAATTAGTCCTTAATCAGGCATCCATCATCCATCATATTCAATCAAGCATCCATGTCAATCTGAGTCTACATGTAATCAATTACAAATCCATTTGTAAATCCAGGAAGGAGGTTATTAGAAGTAAGGATTGGTAAGTTAATATTATTTTGATTTGTTTCTACAATTTTTCCTAATTAGGTAGTTTACATTTTGAGTTGGATTTAGCTTGTTTAAATTCATGTAGAGCTCAAAATATCTCTACACTTACATCAATAATCAAAAGGTACTCAAATTGAATATAATAAATTATTGATAAAATAAATAGTCTAAAATGATTAATATAGCAAAATGTGGGTCAATACTAATTCTAAATAGGTCAAGTGTGCTTCAAAAAATAGGTTGGGGGTCTGTGAATAGGTAGATGAGAAGAAAGTTGGATTTGGCTGAGGGTAGGTGAGTGAAAATAGCTTTCTATTATTTTCTTCCCTAGTGATCATTGGTGGTTGGTGTGATCATCGATGGGTGAGGTGATCATAGATGGTTAAGGTAGCCATTAGTGGTTGGACAAATCGTCAATGGTCAAGATGACTATCAGTAGTTGTTATGTGTTAGGCTTGGCTGATAAAAGGTTAGATAGATAGGATCATAGAAGGAAATTCTAGGAGGATTAGTTTATGTTAGGCTGATTGTGGAATGGAAATAAATTAATTAATAACTTGAAAATAAATAATTAGCTTACTAGAGTTTGTTTAGATGAATGATTGAGTTGGTTGGCTCATTTATGAAGTCTGATATGATTTTGATAGAGTAACAGTACTTGGCTATCGATCGAGGGGTGACATCAAGTCATCTCTTTGATGTGATGGATAGATCGTTGGGTTACTAGGAGAAGTGACTTGCAAAGAAACTTTGGATGTAAAATTTCTTGAAGTTATGGATCTTTTTCACCTCTTGATCCTCTCTTCTTATAGGAAAGGAAAGAGAGGTACAATAAGATGTTAACATGGGGTCCAACTTGTCTACTTTTAACTCTCACATGCATTGGTTCACGCATGAATTAGATGGGATAATTATAAAAAATCAAGGTGGAGTGAAATGTCAATTAAGTTGGTTCAAATGGTAGAACCTGATCATCAGTAGTTAGGGTGACCATCGATGGTTAGGGTGATTGTTGATAATCAAGGGTCAAGCTCAAATTGAGTTAAAAGGTGGGTTAAGTCATTAGGTCAAACTAACTTAGGTTAGTCCTTATTAGGTTTGGTTTGAAATAGAGAGGTCAATGGGTGGGCCTAAGGGAGTCCAGAGGTGATCCAGGGGAATTCTTACATTCAGAACCATCATGTGGAAATTTATGGTGTCTACATTTTGCCCATTTTTGTTATGTAGTTTGTATCATCAAGCTGCAAAACAAAAATAAAGTGTGGGTTGAAGGTTTAGTTACCCTAAGTGTTGGAGGAGGTGTTCCCCCTCAAATCAAGATTTGATGAGGTAAAATAGAATGAGGTGAAATTTTGATAAATTGGTAAGGTGGTGATAAAAGGTGAAAATCAAAGGTTGGGCACTGTAGTGCAAACACACACATAGTGAAACAAAAGTCTAATAGCCAAGATTACACATTAAATAGGTTACCATAATTGGTAAAAATTAGGGTCGATGCTAGAAGGACAAGTGACAAGTGAACCATGTGACCCCATTTAGGCATGGTAGTTGGGAACACTCATAAATACAAGTCTCATAAGTAAGGTATGTGTTTTCATGGGTATCTGAGGTAGGAAGTGCTCCTAGGGAAAACATAAATTGGTTAGGTGAAGTGATGGGTATCTGAGGTAAGAAGTGATCTCAAGAAGACATCAATTAGTTAGGTATGTGTAAGGTAGCACAAGTTTAAAATTGGTTAACATGGAAATTGTTATCATTATTGTCAAAAAGACCAGGTAGAATTCATCATAAAATGCACACTAGGTTAGGCCAAAATGGACCAATGGTAAGGTGACGAGGTATTTCATTAGGGTGGGCAGAGAAGGTAGTCTCCATGGGTGGGTGCTTAGTTTGGGTTTCAAAATTTTTAAAAGTTATTGGTGTGGTGGGTGAAAATAAATCCCAAGAGCTTAACTGTCAATGGTCAGGGGTCTTAAAATTGACCATCGATGATCACCCTAACCATTGGTAGTTAGGTTTAAAACCTTAAAAAGGTGAAGATTAAAACTGACTCAATGAGTCATTTTCAAATCATTGGTTCTCATTTGAATTTTGAGCTATAACTTTTTGTCATTTTGGGTAAAGTTGTTGATGAGGCTTGCTTAGTGGGTGAGGTTCATTACTAAATGGGTTTGTATACCAAGTTGGATATTGATTAATCTAGGATGTAGGGTGGGCATGGATGCAAACAAAGATGGGCAATGGGTTCGTGGATTCCTCCTTGATGATGATCTAGGAATGAGGTAGGGATTGTTTGTTAATTAGTAGAATATTTTGGTTTTATAAATGTAATTAATTTTTGAATTAGATTATTTTGGCATTGATCTGGTGGGAGGGTCTTTGGGTTTTTGACCTAGGTTTTAGCTTTTTATTAGTTTTTGGTTGAATTTTATGGGTGAAAATTGAAATTGGGAGAGTAGGTAGGTTGGGTAGAAATTTATAGGTAAATTGGTTGCTTGGGTGCTTGTTAAGGTATCTAGGGTTGAGGTATGTACCACTGATGATCATGCATAGTGACCATTAGTGGTCATACTGATTTTTAGTTGTCAATGACCATTGATAGTTGGTTTCCTGACCATCGACAGTCACCTATGGTGAAAATATTTTTTTGAATTATTTAAAGTTTTAAAGGTAGACTAGATGTGTTAAATGTCTAGTTTTGGCTGACCTTCTAGGTAAAGTGTTAGGTTTGGTGGGTAGTAGTATAATTTATATGTTGATAGATGAGGTAAATGTTAGGAGGGTGATGGTCAAATAGATGATGGTAAAGGTGAAGGGAAATATGTCATTGTTAAGGCTTAAGTGTAAATAAGATAGTTTAGGAGATGAAGTTCATATGCAAAATAATATAAATGACTAATTTGTTTATTATCAGACATTTGTAGTCATGGGAGTAGATTCATATGTAGGATTGAATACCTCACATTTTTTTAGAGATCTACTAAGGTATGATTGCTGACAAATGGGTGCACATGGAAGAGGTGGGTCTTGGGGTGATGTTGCACTATCATCATGTGTCACGGGATGAGATAATAATCATGGATCTCATCAAGAGATGGGATCCAACCATGAATACCTTTCTTCTACCAAGTGGTGAGATGCTGATCTTACCAAAGGATGTGCACAAGATCACTTGGTTACCCATATGGGGTGATTTGATATATCACTTTGAGCATGAGGAGAGAGATGAATTCTTAGAGCTATTATATGGAGATGACCATGATATTTTTAAATGACATGCTAGAGGATTTGGCTACACTCCACTATATCAAAGGGTGAGGGATGATAGGAGACTATTTATGATGATGATCATGGTATCATGATTTGTTGTACCTGATTCAAGTAGTGGGAGGTTTCTTTATCTACTACTAGGGGTACTAGTTGAGATGTTGCTAGGGTGCACAGTATTTAGATGGGTGCATGTGATTCTAATGTAGATATATAGGGAGTTTTGGGGATTCAAAGATCATAGGAGATATGATATCAATGTTGAGTTCATGTTACACTACTAGGCATATGAGCACATCTGAGTTCTATGCCTAATGGGGCTGCCATGGGAGGGTTATGCGTAGATGGACCCCATAGTTAGATTCATGAGGTGGAGAGATGATTTCACCCTATTAGGACTAGGTGGAGGGGTGCATGAAATTGATTGGTTTAGGGGTGCACTAGAGGCATTAGTTGTTGGTGATGTGATCTGAAGGCCATACAGTAGGTTTTTAGAGTGGGCTAGATACAAGAGATACACATTATCCTTAGAGATTTATAGGTGGATCCTCAACATGTGGGATGGGGAGGTAGAGCTCATCCCATTTGATAGGGTGCAAAGGTATTTTGGCCTTATTTAGGGTATCTTGGGCTTATTTCCTAGATATAGGTGGGAGGATACAAAGATCTTACTACATAAGCCACAACCAGTCTGAACGTTATTTGATCACGAGTTATCAATGCAACCAGAGGTAGATGATGCAAGTTTTATGGATGGTTACCCTACATGGTACCAAGAATTATATGCAGTAGTATATTTTGATGGTGATGATGGTGACATATAGCTTATACATGTTGACCCAGCTAGTAGAGGTTAGTAGGTATAGGTATAATGGGTTGCCCTAGGTGCATAGGTGGGAGCAGTGCTAACCACAACATAAGCTCAGGTGGTAGCTTTATAGCGTTAGTTAGCTATAGCACAAGGTCAACTAGCTATGGTTATAGGTAAGAGAGACTAGGCTAGAGCTCAGCTAGCCTTGGTCACCCAAGAGAGAGAGTGATTGATATAAATCAAAAGAAGAGCCATAACACCTATAAGACCATTGGGCACTATCCCCATGGCTCAATATCTAACCACCACAGAGGAGATATGCTATTATGAGTCCATAGTCCTGAGACATTATCCTAATGAGCCCTAATGGGGTAAGTACAAAGCTAGTTTGGCAAGTAGTTCCAACATGGTGACACTAGGTCAATGGGATACTTCCCTAGCTGAATAGGTAGGGACCTCAAGACAACATGCACCAAGAGGCAATGGTATCCCAAGAGATAGTGGTGCCATAGGGGCCCAATTATTATATAGTTATGGGATATTTTTTTTTTTATACATCATTTTGACACTAGCCTATGTGCCGATGTAGTGAGATGTATATTTTGAGAGAGAGACATGTATATTGTTGTATATATTATGATTTTATTTGACTCACAATTTATAGATATGATCCTTTTTTATTACTCATTGTTCATGGTTTGCTTTGATGTTTATGTTCATGATGTTGATTATAGTTATGTTGATTATTGATGATGTTATATTGATTATGCTTATGTTATGAATATGGATGTTGATGTAGACTCACCTAGCTAGGCATGTGATGAGATGCATTTTTTTTATGGTCATATGATATTAATGTGATAATGATCTTCATGCTAAAATTTAACGAGTCTATGCTTTCTTATGTGGTAAAGATGGTTTTTTTGCTTATTTTCTCATGGGTGGTATGATTGTGCTATGATGATGGATATGTTGATGATGTGTGTTTTTGCTTAAGATACATGTTGATATGATGTTATGGTTATGGTTATTTTGCTAAAGGTAAAACACATAAAGTAAGTTGAATAACAACACTAGATGTGAGAAAAAAATAATAATCAAGAGACAAACATCTTAATGAATATATCAACTAGTCATGAGAGGATAAGAAGAGGGCATGATGCTCCTTCTTTAGAAAGGAATAAAATAAGATCGAAGATGTATTGGCTTAGGAAACATATTACTTTCAAATGATTCACATTAGCATTCATTATTTCGTTAAAAAAAGGTGTTTGGTTTAAATATTATCAAGTGAGCTCGAAATCCCTTGTTATAGTATATGAAGGGGAGATGGATGAAAATGGAACCTTCTTTTGAGACTAGCATGCCTCTTCTGGAGGTTACCAAAGAGTCAGTATAAATAAGTCTATGTCATACAAAGTGTAGACTGATCGATATGGGAATTATACTCATGAAAATTGACTGCATCTTTTAAAATTATTTCTTATGGGAGATGACTGTGGCTTTTAAAAATTTGTTGTTTTTTTATTTTGCTTGATAATGTTTATTTTACTTATTATGTTATTGCTTGGGAGGGTTTGGGAAGCTAATTTATGTGGGAAGCTTTCAATAAATTGTTAGGCTTTGACAAATGCTTTACTCAGCCATCCTTCAAGGGAGTGGTTTAATTTTGTGTGTTTTGCTTAGTGCCATTTCAAATTTATCCTTTAAGGGAGAATTCCACCTTACTTGTAGTAATTGTGATATTTTTTGGTGGCTATCCTTTAAGGGATCAGTGTGTGAACGCTAGGAATGACCCATGATTGCTATTGGCTTTGATTTTTCTATTGGCTTTGATTTTTCTATTTACTTTGTTTGATTTTGCTTGACATAGACTTACTTATATAAGCTTAATGGTTCACCTTTCTGAAGGAAAAAATAAAATCATAAGAAGGTGTATTACGTTTAAAGATATTTAGGTGACAATGACCATGGGAATCCATCCTTGTGAAAAATGGCAAAAACTACCATAAGAATCATACCATGGGTAGATCTATGGTACCCATTGTTTAATATTAGGCCATGATTATGATGGATAATTACATGATTTAATTTTAATTAGTTTTCCCATAAAATAGGGATGTGGATGTGGTTTTGAAATCAAGGGATGAGCTTAAGTCAGACAAAAAGGTGATTTTGATTCTCCTTAACAAAAGAAAGGATGCAGATGTGAAGCATAGAGGGGCTCAAGTTATGGGTTGCTTTCAAGAGAAGATAACCGATAAGCTCCTGATCTATACTTGTGGGTTATGATATAAGGTCCAAGCCAATTGAAGCCAAACTTACCATGCTTGCTTTTCTCTATATTGGTGACATGCTGATTTTCCTTTAGAATGAGGTCTTTGATATTGAATTCTTACATTCTAAGGTGTTTATTATAGGCATGTTTGACACACTCTTAATAGACATTAATATGGGTGAGGGTGGCTAAATGACACTCATTAAGTAGATCAAGCTAGGTTAAATGATGTTGATGATAATAATCTTCAAAAATGAGGTCTTGAAAAGATATATGAAGAGAAGGAATTTGGACCTAGACAAGTAAGATAACCTCTGTTCCAAACATAAGAGATAAAGGAGTATCACCCATAAGGGTTTGAATGCTAGTAAGATATTCCCATAATGTGAAGGGGATGTGTAAATCCTAATCCCAACCAGATGTATTGACCATTTTAGTGAGCATTTTGTTAATATTTTTATTAGAGGCTTATACCTATCCATTCGCTTGAGGGCAATAAGGTGATGAGAAAATTAAATTGGTACTGAATGCATCACAAAGACCCTATACTTTCTTATTTTTAAAATATTTGCCATTATCAGTGATAATTTTGTGAGGAACACCAAAGCGATAGATGATGTGATAGTTTATAAAGTCAACAATCATTTTCACTTTGGTTGAGACTAGAGGAATAGCCTCCACCCATTTGGTAAAATATTAGATCATAGTAATGATATAATGGTGTCATTGTGAAGAATGGGGGTTAATTTCACCAATAAGATCTAGACCCCATTATGAGAAGGGCCAAAAATTAGTGTATACATGAAGACTATGGCTAGGTGCATGATGTAAATTGGTGTATAGTTGACACTTACACACTATTTCACATAATCACAACAATCTTGGTTAAGGGTAGGCCAATAATATCCAAAGAAAAGGATGTGTTTAGATATGGATAGGCCACTAAAGTTTCCCCTACAGATCCCATCATGCATTTCCTTGATAGTATGAGAGGCTTCATGACTGTGTAGGCAATGAAAGAGGACACCATCAAAGTGGCATTTATAAATAATTCCCCCCATAATGGTATAACATAAGGTACTTTGGATAAATGCTCTTCTAGTATTTATAGAAAGACCAAAAGGAATGATGGCAAGGTTGAGATAGTTGAAGGTCTATTGATACCAAAGATCAAGTTAGGTCTTCTCCATATTAAAGATGGTAGGAGAGTCTAGTTTGACATAAGAGGGATGAGTAAGCTTTTGGATAATGATAGATAACCTAGAGTCAGAGGGTGTAGACATGATCTGAGAGGTGAGGTAATTTAGGGTGTCGATAAACTTGTTGGTAGATCGTAGGGTGGATTGGATATGATAGTGTTTAAATGATGTTAATATCTTTACAACTAGTTGTTTGCACTACTAAAAAACATCATTTTTACATTGGTATATGTCATTGATTTGATTGACCACAAGTTGGGAGTCACCAAAGATGTTGATAATTTTGATTCCCAAGGCTAAGGCAGTTTGAAGGCCTATTACTAGGGCTTTGTACTAAGTCATATTATTGGTACATTTTAAATATAGCTTGAAATATAAAGGAAGAGGTTCACCATCAGGGGGAATCAGGATGATACCAGCTCCCCCACCATGTTGACACTTTGATCCATCAAAGAACATGGTCACTTGATAGGTGAAGTCTGCTTGAGAGAGGGTCACAATGGAATCATCTAGAAACTCAAGAAGAGGAGGTTGGTTAACTAATAAAATTGCTTCAACTAATTGGTTGAAAATGACTTTCCCTTTAATTGACTTACACTAAAGAAATCCAAGGTCAAACTCAACTAAAAGCATGATCCATTTGGCCATACATTGGTTTTTGTATGGCTTAGAGTGCATATACTTGAGTGGGTCACTATTGGTTATGACATAGGTCTTATGGTTGAGAAGGTAGTGGCAAAGTTTGGTGGCCATGAAGACTAAAGCTAACAAAAGTTTCTCAGTATGGGTGTACTGAGTCTTATATTTTATAAGCATGCAGATGATGTAGTAGAGGGCTTGCTCTTTATGTTGTTCATCTTGATGAGAAATCATTTCCCCTAGAGAGTGGTCGGTGGTAGAAATATAAAATTAAAAAGGTTGGTTATCCTTGGGAGGGGTGAGGATAGGTGGAGACAAAATATACTCTTTGAGTGAATCAAAGGCCTTTTGACAATAACTATTTCACTTAAAAGATATGTCCTTCTTTAGAAGGTGGTGGAAGGGTTGGCATTAGTCTGAGAGCTAGGAGATAAAGAAATGAATGGATTGGAGCTTCCCCTACAAACTATGGAGTTTCTTGAGGTTGACTGGAGGAAGCATGTTGAAGATTGATTTGATTTTGATAGGATCAAATTTGATTCCCAAAAGGGAAATGATAAATCCAAGGATCTTTCTAGACAAGACCCCAAAAATGCATTTCTTGGGGTTATGGAAGACATGGTAGTGGATGAGGTGCTCAAAGATAATTTTGAGAACAGCCAAATGATCCTTATGATATTTGGATTTCCCAAGGAGGTCATCTACATATTCCTTGACTATTTTGTGGATAAGGTCATGAAATATGTAGGTCATAAAGGTTACACTAATGTTATTTAGTCTAAAAGGCATGACCCTATAGCATAAAGTCCCCCATGGGGTGATAAAGATAGTTTTGTGTTGATCTTCATAGACAATTAGGATCTGATTGTAACCCAAGAATCTATCCATGAGAGATAACATCTCATGGCCATTTGTCAAATCTCATGGACAATTATGCTTGGTAGAGGGAAGTTGTCTTTGGGGCAAGCAAGATTGAGGTCACAAAAGTCCACATAGATTCATAGTCCCCCTATGGATTTGGTGATAGGTATGATATTTGAGACCCATTGGGGATAATCAATGGGTTGAATAAAATTGATGGATAGGAGATGTTGAAGTTCTTCTTTGATGAGCAGGGCTATGCATGGGTGCATTCATTGAAGTTTCTACTTGAGAGGTTTGGCATCATGTTTGATGACTATGTTATGGGTGGAAATGGTAGGGTTAATTATTGGCATGTATCTATAATACTAGGAAAATTTTATGTTGTGGTCCTATAGAAAAGAGGGTAACTCTTAAAGTTCCTCATAATTCAGAAATTGGCCAATTTTGACAATGTAGAGGTTGTATAGAGTACCCAAGTTGATATCCATAGTGGATTCATTCAAATGATCAAAGTCTTAGGAGGAAGGGATTTGTGGATGGAATAATTTGGGGCACCAAGATAGGTGAGAATTAAATCATCATCATGACACTGAATGATATTAATGGTAAGAGATTCATCTATTATCTTCTCAGGATGGGTCAAAGGGATGGTTATGGTTGCCCCTTCCTTTCGATAAGTCAAGGGTCCAAGGATAACCATATTTATGAAAAAAAATTAGGCGGGATGATATCACCCTCCTCATACTTAGGTGGATAAGAGGTTGGTGAGGAAGGGATGTCTTACTCAATGATGGTGATAGTAGGTGGTTTGGTTTTCTTCTTGTTAAGAAGAATGAAACTAAGGTTGTGTTTCTCATGAGGCTTTCTGGTCTTAATTAAAATCAACTAGTGTAGGCCATGTTCATATCATCCAAGACTAAATCCCTTCCAAGCACACATATAGAGGTATGTCTTAGCAAACTCAGGTTTATCCAAGTAGGAGAAATCAGAGATGAATGGCCAGGGAGAAAAGGAGGTGGCCAAAGTGGCAAGGGGTTTACCAAATTACCCATAGAAGAAATGGGTTTGATAGTTAGAAGGTCCAAGGGGAACAATAGCCTTGATATTAGGTTCATAACTGAGTTGGTGGTCAAGTTTCCCATATTCTTGGGGAGTAAGGAAGACATCAAGGGTGAAGAGGAAATATTACCCAAGTGAAAGATGTTGGAATGTGGATTCCAAGTGGTTTGTTGTGGGGATTTGGTCTAAGGTGTTGGATGAGCTAGTAGATGCCTCATTGGTAGAAGAGAATGTGACTTCATCATTTGTGGTTGAGGGTTTGTCTTTGGTCAGTGAGGGTATGTTAAATGGAGGTAGGAGGATGTCGTTAGGTTGATAAGTCATGTTGTATGATGAAAAGGGACTTGGGTCAGCTTATACAGTGAAAACCTGACCTTCATACTCAAATTTGATGAAAATATGGAGGGTAGAGGGTACACAACCCATAGATTAGATCCAAGGTTTTCTTAGCAAAATGTTATACTAGAATTCACCTTCTACTTCATATATGAGTTCGGGGAGTGTGCAAGATCCTAAACAAATATGAAGGATAATAGTTCATAGACTAGTGGCCACGGTGTCATTGAAGGAAAAGAGGATGATCGAGGTTTTATACATGACATTCTTTGGTAGTTTGAGTTGATCATAGGCATGAGAGGAGATGATATTAATATTGGCTCCCCCATCAATCATAACCCATTTGATGTGGATTTGGTTGATGTAAACAGTGATGAAAAGAGGGGGATTTGGGTCATCAAGGTAGATAAAAGGTATTTATGAATTCTTGAAGGTGACAAGGTTAAAAATTTAGAGATCACCAATAAAGGCTACCAGAAGTTGAGGGTCTCTAGGTTGAACTTATATTGATTGTAATGCCTATATCATTACTTGGTGATGATAAGGTGAGGTGGAAATCAACTTGTATAGGATCATTTTTGTTGGGGTCTAGTTAATATATTTGAGAATCACTCTCTTGATTGATTTGGAGGGCTTAGATTGAGAGTCACCCAAGATAGATACCTTGGGTTTGGCTAAAGGTGAAGGTGTTTGATTTTGACTTGGTTGGGAGGTGGAAGATGGGTATGTCCATGGGATGGACACTTTATCCTTACCCTTATCCTTTTACTAAGTGTGTGATCATGTGACCACATAGATAATATGGATAGAGGGAAGAGTTGGGGTACAAGATTGGTTTGGTTCCTCATTACTCTAAAGTGAGAGTGGGAGAGTAGGTAGACATTGGGTAGTGGTTTTTGGATTGGTAGAGGGCTCTTGGGAGGTTCATCTATTAATATATCATCCTCATCATAGAGCTAATGGATTATGGTTTGTATATCTTTGTATTTCTTTGTGTCATGCTTGGGTGTGTTATGATAGGTGCATACTTTATGATCATTATACTAGATGGGTTTTAGACCTAGAGGGTGAAATGGTCTGATTGGAGGTAAGGTCAAGCAAGAGGCTTATAGTAATCTTTGGAAAATATTTGAGAAAGACTTGACTAAAGGTGGCAAGGTTTTAGAGGTTTTGGCCTTGGTTGGTGAGATGGAAGTATTTTTAGAAATGGGCTTGGTGGTAGAGATCTTGGATAAGGTGGCATTCTTGATGGGTGATTTTGGTTTAGGTGAGGAAGTTGATAAGTTAGAGGTAGGAGATGTTAAGGTAGATAGTTTGGTTATCGATGGCTTTGGAAAGAGGGGCATGTGAGAAAGCAAGAGTGATGGGGTAACCAAAAGTGGTGGTTGGGTTTTGGTTGAAAATTTATCTTCCTAATCAAAGTAAAAGGATGAGGCCCTAATATAGAGGGCAAGGTTAAAAGGGGTAGAAGTCTAGATTTCTAGCCTTTTGTTGGTTTTACCTCCTTAGTTGAATTGGTTTAGTTCTTGGTTGGTGGGTCTAGTGAGGTGAGATCTAGTTTTAAGGATGGGTGATTAAGGATTTGGGTAGGTAAGACATCAAGGTTTTTGGTTAAAGTGATAGAGGGTGATTTGGTTTCTTTTGATGGTTTATTGTTTTAGTTGGTATGATAGTGGGTTGGATAGTAGAAGTGGTGGTTTGGTCTATCAATGAGGTGTTTAGAGGTTCTTATTTGGTGACATAAGGGAGCCCCAATTGATATCAAAAGGTGGCTCAATTAGTGTCAAGATAGGAGACAAACTCCAATAACTAATCTAGTCTATAGAATGGTTTATAGGTTGGTTTGGTTCCCTAGGTAGTAGGTTCAAAACATAAACCCATATGCTAGGAAAGGGGAATGGTGACCTCATCCTTTTCCTCAATCAAAGGATGCAAGGTTTGGATGGGTGGTTCCTCTATGGGAGGTGTAGATAAGGTGGTTTCTTACTTGGGAATGCTCTCTAAAGGGGAAGCAATTTGCTCAGTAATTGAGGGAGAAAGTAAAGTGGTGATGTTTGGTTGCTCTGGTATGTCAATTAAAGGAGGGATTGATGACTCCACTACCTCAATAAGTGGAGGAGGGGAAAATGTTACTTCCTTAGTTTGATTCTCCAAAGGAAGAGAAGGTAACTCCACTACCTCAATAAGTAGAGAAGGAAAATAATAGATAGATTGGGTAGTAGGTTCTTCAACAATGAGCGTGTCATGAGAACACTAAACTTTGTTTCTCTCATTTTTGGTAGGTGCATGATTGGGAAAAGGTTATCTAAAAATGTCAAGGGCTTGGTTTAGATGTGCATTGGGGTTGTCTAACACAAGCTCCCCTTGTCAATGAGGTTTTGAACAATATTTTTGAGGGCATTACACCTATTAACATCATGTCCAACTACTCGATGGAATGCACATAGGTCATTATCATTGTATCATCCAAGTGTAGGATGAGAATATTCAAATTTTTGATGGGATTTGATAGGAGTAAGCTATATGATATTAGCTTTCAGCAACTTCTCTAGGATCGAAGCATAATATTCTCCAAGTGGAGTAAATTGCTTCTAATTATTTTGGTTTTGGTTTCTAATGTTTTATTTTGAGGAGTTAGAAGAGTTTGGTTGATTAAAAGATGGTAGAGGAGTGGTCTTAAAGACAACAACAATAGCAGTTCCTTTATTTTTGGCATTGGTATTAGTTGTTTGGTTTAGAGGAATAGGCCTCATTGGTTTTGTAGGTAGAGTTCTTATTTTTCAACTTCAACTTTCCCTCATCGATGACTCTGTGTTCTAGCTTACACACCATGGTAAAATCTTCATCAAAGGTTCTAAAGCTCTAGGCATGCAATGTAGAAGAGATGTGCTTGGCACATGATTGAGAAAAACATTTTATCAGTTTGGGTTGGGGTAAAGAGAAGGAAATTTGATTGATTAGGATCCTCCAATGGGTTACAAAATTAGCAATAGATTCATCATCAAATTTTCAGATAGAGTAAAGGTCAGTGATGGAAACTTTCTTTAAAATGTTTATTGAAAAGTGATCCAATAAAGTTTGGGCCAGCTGGGTAAAGGAGAAGAGACAGTGTTTGGTTATGGTACTATACCAGTCTGATGCTGGACTAGACAGGGACATGGGGAAAGCATGAAGAAGGATGGAATATCATAGGCAATCAAATAACATGCATGCCTAAATGCCCTGAGGTGATGTTGGGGGTCCTCCTTACTTTAAAATTTAGAAAACTTGGGAAGTTCCCACTAAGGAGGATATGGTCTAATAGGGATAGTTGGGTAAATGGGTTCATTGCAGATCTAGTCATATGATAAGATGTTGTGAGCACTAGATATGGAAAAATCTAAGGTAGTCATTTTATCCATGAGTATTTTCATTAGATCAATTTGGGGTTATGCACCTAAAAGTTTATAAGATACATATTGTTATTTTGGTTGGGTGACATATTGATAATTGGTAGGAGGTTGAGGAGCTACCACATATTGATATGTGGACATAGGTGATTGGGTAGATGCCATGTAAGGTTAGGTAGATGTAAGTGGTTGGGTAGTGGGTAGAGGTACATGTCCTTATGGGTTAGGGATGTAACTCAAGTTGGGTGTAATGGGCACCTATTGATAGGTTAAGGTGGGTTGGGTAGGAGATATAAATGGGTTTGTAACTAAAGGAAAAGTGGTGACCTTTGTGTTGATTAGTGGTAAGGTGGAGGCTATATATACCACAATATTTTGAAGTGGAGTAGTGACTAATGGATTGTGGGTAGCTAAAGGAAGGTTGGAAATGATAGTAGTAGGTTTTCCCATGGTAAGGGGAATACATATGGTTAATGGTTGGGTTGATCCTAAGGTAGAGGAGTTATTGGTGGGGGTGGAAGGTGTAAGGGTGTTGGTTTGTTGGTTAGGTTGGTTTTCCATAGTAGTATCAAAGGGATTATTTGTGGATGAGGATGCTTGGGTGGTCAATGGTTGGGTGGTGACTATGGAAATAGAAGGGTTACCCATAAAGTGAGAAGGCATGCCATAAGGTGGGTCCATAGGCAGAATCTAAGTAGGTTTATGGTGAGGCATGGTGCTAAGATAATGTTGAAGGGCCATAGGATTATTATCTAAGAAAGTGGAAAAGTTTGTATCTCCTTGAGGAACTACTCAAGAGAAAGGACTTCTTGAAGGGTGAGGATATTCTTTTGGTTCAGAGACGTACTCCATGAATGAAGAGGTAGAAGAGGTTGATTAGTTTGGTGATGGATTCTATTCTACTATATTTTTTTGTTGCTGGTGAGTTAGAACCATGAAAGATAAGGGAGAGAGAATACAAAAAACAATCTCACCACTCAAACAAAAAGAAGATAACAAATGAGCAAGGAAATCAAACACACTAAAAATTAAGTTAAGTCCTAAAGTTCCTTTTAGTCTCTCTTTCAATTTATGCCTTAAGTTTTGTAATAAATTATGTGACTAAAATTGGTATATAGAGTGGGTACTAGAAATGAAGTCTATGGTTGGTTTCAGTTTGTGTTTAGGCTCTCAAAAAGGATCTATATTGGAAATCAATATGTGGCTTGGTATTGGGGCCTCACTTCACACACTATAGTCATAAGGGTTTTAGGTGCTTAGCCAATATATACCAATTTTTATAGTATATACTCAACCAGAGAGATGAGTTGGTTCTTCCCTTAGTATTGATCTCCAAGTAAGATTTTTGAGGAAGGGTAAGGTGACCACTAGGTGATGAAATCCCAGTTGGGCCTCATGTCAATTTTTTATATGTTTGATTGATGTATGTGGTTTTGGTTTGTGTGTGTGATATAAGTGTCACTGCGATTGAATTAATTTGCTTTAATTTTAACTAAATGAGCTAAAATTTTAAGTAACCAATGTATGCAGTTGATTTTATACCCAAAAGAGATTTTAATTTCATTTATGAGCATAGAATAGGAAGAAGAGCACCTAGATGCAAACAAAATAAACCCAAGTAGAGACTCAAGGGTCCCACTAGGCATGTTATAATGTTTCAAATAATTTCACTTATATTTCAAGAGAGTAATAATAAGGAAAATAGATATGGGTATAGTTAAAAAAAAAATTTGGTTATGTGCATGTTAAATCAAATGATTGTAGAGAACTCTTCTTTGGCTTGGGAGGAATTACCTACAAATGAGATAGCACTAAATCAAATGGTTAGTTAGATAGATAGCTGGGTGGATTGCCTAGCGCAAGCTATATCTCAGAAGTAATATCTTCCTCAGGGGATGTCAATCCACATGTTTTAAATAATTAAGCTTATAAAATAGAAGATAGAGTACTTGCATCAATAATAAAAAGGTACTAAAATTAAATAAAAGAAATGCTTGATAAAATAAATAGACTAAAATGACTAGTATAAAAATAAGCAGGTTAATACTAATTCTAAATAAGTTGGGTGTGCTTTAAAAAATAGGTTGGGAGTCTGTCAACTAGTAGACGAGAAGAAAGTTAGATTTGGTTGAGGTTAGGTGGGTGAAAATATCTTGTTATTTTTTGCCATAGTGACCATCGACGATTAGTGTGACCATCAACAATTGAGGTGATTGTTAGTGGTTAAGGTAACCATTAGTAGTTGGATAGATCATTGGCAGTCAAGATGATCGTAAGTGGTTATTGTGTGTTGGGATTGGCTAATAAAAGTTCAGATTGATGGGATCATAGAAGGTAATTTTGAGAGATTGGTTTATGTTAGGCTGATTACAAAATAGAAAAAAAGTAATTGATAGCTTCAAAATAAATACTTAGCTTGCCAAAGTTTAGTTAGATGAATGGTTGAGGTGGTTGGCTCATTGATGGAGTCTAGTATAATTATGGTACAGTAATGATACTTGGTTATCGATTGAGGGGCGATGGCAAGTCAGCTCTTTGACATGATGGTTAAATCACTGGATTTATGGAAGAAGTGACCTGCAAAAAAAATTTAGATGTAAAAACTCTTGAAGTTATGGATCTTTTTCATCTCTTTCTCCTCTCTTCTTATAGGAAAAGAAGGAGAGGTGTAACAAGACGTTAACAAGGGATCCAATTTGCTATCTAATTTTGACTCATGCATGTATTAGTTTTCCCATGAATTAGATGAGCTAAATATAAAAAAGCAAGGTAAATTGAAGGGTTAGTTAAGTTGGTTCATTAGGGTGACCATCAATGGTCATGGTGACTATCGACAGTCAAGGGTCAAGGTCAAGTTGAGTTAAAAGGTGTGTTAAGTCATTAGGTCAAACTGAATTGGTTAGGCCTAGTTAGGTTTGGTTTGTGATTGAGAGGCCAATGGGTGGGCCTAAGGGAGTCTTGAGGTGGTCCAAGGGAATTATGACATTCAAAACTATCATGTGTAGATTTTTGGTATCTACAGGTAGTAATAACAAGTTGATCATCGATTCAATTTAACCCATTTCATTCATGTGCCAAATTTTGAAGTGAATTATGTACATTTTTGAAGTGAGAGGGTGAGGAGCGTGATGGTTTGAGATTGGTGAAATCATTGTTGATCACAGGGCTTGTTCGAGATTACCTTCATATTTTTATGGTCATGATTACTGCACCATTCACTTTCACTATGATACATTCATTATTTTATCTGTTACTCTTAATTTTATCCTATGCTTCTAATTATTGTTCTTTTATGTTTATTTTTCTATTATGTTCATTTTTTTCTATTTTTCTAAAAATTGTTGTGTTAAATTCAAAAATTGATGAATGTAAGTTGAATTCAATTATAAGTGTTTATATTAGTTGTAGGTGCCACCCAATTACCCACATTGATCAATTAAGAAAAACAAACATTACTATTAAAGGAAAAGGCCTACCTCTGTGATTCATGCACATATATAAAAGAAATATGAATAATCCAGAAAGATATATAAGGATAGTGATGCTAGTGCATGGGCCTTGGCTATCTCTATTGGCCCAATGTATTTTGTCTCTCTTCATCCTTAATAACACCATTACATTATTGTTGATTTATTTTTCACTGACATATGGAGATCTAAAGCATTTTCCTTTTTTCCCATACCTATTCTTGCTTCATATGTTTTGGATTTTGTCTATGTTAATAAGTAATGGATTTACTTTTTTCACATTTATAAAAAAATCTAGGATTTCTTTCCTTGTCCAGCTTATTCAATGTCCACTTACCATTTTATGATCACAAATATGAATGAATCTATCATAAATAAGTTAGGGATTTGATTTTATGTAGGGTCATATGCACCATTATCTAGTCCAATGTCTCTTGTCTCTCTTCATCCTTGCTAACACTATTGCATTGTTGTTCATTTCTTTTTCACTAGAATATGGAGATCTGTAGTCTTATTTAGAGAAATATGTGCATGTTTTTATTAAGGAAAGAGGCTATTAAATGTTCTATTCTATTTATTATCTTATTCAGATAAAGTTGTGCATGTTTTTATTTAATAAAGAGGCTATTAAATGTATTGTTCTATTTATTCCTCTACTGCGTTCATTTTATTCTATTTTTCTAAAAATTGTTGTGTTAAAATTTCCCTCTCAATCTCTGACTGCATTAAAACTATAATAATAATTAAATTCATGTATCAATAAGCTTTTGTAATGTTTCCATGTCCCTTCTATGATTGGTTTTTGTGGTCTTTAGTGCAATTTTTTTTCCAACAAGCCCTTAAAATACCATTCTTTGACTGTAAATAAGTTACATTGTTATTTTTAGAGATTATAATTGAGATTATAACCTATCTTATGTTGTTTTCCTCCTACCACTGAGACACTGTTATTTCCAACATTTGCTAATTTCACACTTTTCCCTTAAATTTATCCTCTTACTTTATAGTTCCTCAAATTACTCTTTAATCCCTAAAATGTGTGGTTTAATCTCCCGCTCTACAATAAATAAGTATGAAAATTTCTAAAACATGAACCATACCAAGTGAAATTTGTAAAGATGTCATCTGATATACAATCTCTATAAATACAGGGCAAACCACTTCAAAAGATTTAGTCAAATGATTCATTTTTGTGCATACAGGGTACCAAATTCAAAATATTCTACTAAATATTTACTATCTCTATACATACATGGAAAAAACTATTAATATTTTTTAAAATATATTGTTATTGTAAATTTAGTAAAATTCTCTTAATCTCTTAATAAATGTATGGTTTCTGCAAACACGGTAAAAAATATGAAATTTTTGTTAATCTTATCTTTTATTGTGGTGGATGATGTTAAGGCTACAAAATACCATAAGCTTATTCTATGGATTTTAACTAAGCTATTAAATAGAATAGTTAAAACATTAAAATTAGGCCAATACCCTATCAAATATTTGGATTAGGGGTTATATTGTAATTATTGATGATAACCGTATATTACAATTGTTATACAAATTTGAGGAGAGATTTAAAATAAATAGGACAATGTAAAATTTAAGATTTTATTTTATTTTATACCAAATATATAATAGGGATAGATGTGTAACATGAATACTCATGAGGCTTTGTCCTGACTCAATTTCACATCATCTAAATCAATGACAACAAGCTTTGTGTTTGTCTCTCTCTCATCCAAAGCACCTACCTAAACAAAAGGATCTAAATGAGTTAGATGTCATTTATTTTATCTTATTTTTATTGCACACCATCCATTACCTTTTTGTGGCCATTAGAGGACAAATAGTATTAATTGTTAATGAATTTTATTTTTCACAATTTATAATTCCCTACAAAGTTTTCTCGCACAATCAGAATATTGTTCTTGTTTTATTTTGTCAGCAATATTAATTATATTTGTAATATATAAATGAGTAAGGTTATTCTAATGTCACATTTATAATTTCATCATAATTGTATAGATTAGAATAGTCCAAGTGATAAAATGAATGGACACTAAATTTATATATGACAAAGATGTATTGCACTCATTTTTTTAAATCTTGAATATTTCATTAAATATTGAGTCAATGATTTGATTTAGTATATGTTTATGTTAATGAAATATTCATGCCTGATTCATCCTACATCAAGATTGCAATTATAATTCTCCTATCAACTTTGACAAAACCATTAAAACTATTAGAAATAAATGCATCACTACTTTTTTCATTATCTTCAAATAGAAGATGGACTTATTAAAAATCCCAAATACACCATTCTTCCTTTTGGATTGAGATTTTTTTGGGGGGAAATCACTAGTATGCTCTCATCATCATTTCATGAAGTCAAATCACTTTATTCCACACATCAATGTATTTTTAAAATTTGCAATAAATAACCAAAGTCAAAGGAACATTATTTATGTATATGTTTCCAATTTATTATGACATTCATGGAAGGGTTTACTACCTCATTAGAGGAAATCATTGCTCTATATGAAATCTTATTCATTATGAAGGTCAAAGATGTGTAGCTCTATTCATTAGAGATATAAACCAACATAGAGCTATCCTCCTTAAGTTTCGTCAACACAACTCTTTATTTTATTATTCAATTTTAGACTCTTTTTTCCAATCTCAATTTTAGAGGCACAAACATACCCATTATTCTACTTAACAATCACAAGTTGTAGGTAAAAGATCTTAAAAACTTAACTATTATGTTTTATGTTAAATATCCCCCTTTTCTATTGCAATGTCTTATTTTAAATGTAATTTTGAATGAATTCATTTTAATTTACATTATGGTTGCTAATATACAATATTATATGTTCATATTCTTAACACATAACAACAATGATATGGTGATGATAAAACAAAATCAACATTTATGATCAACATTTACAAATGATATGATTTACAATTGATGACCCATATCTCCTTTTATATTTGTGTGTTACTATAGACACCTAATTATAATACAAAACCCTTTTACATTAGGTATGTTTCATGTTTTATAACATATGGTTTATGTGCATACATTTAGATATTTTTAGTAGACTTTCCTTTTTTTGGGCCTTATGTCATCATCCCCTAACTTAGCTCTTCCTCATAAATTGAATTTTTGTGAACATTATTTTCACATAATAATATATCCATCAGATGAAAATTTGTATGAAAACCTAAATATCAACTATTTGTTTTCCTTTGTACAACTCTGAATGATCTACAAATGTCCAAAATATTCTTTTAGTGTCTTTTCCTTGGTTAGCCTATATGACTATCCCATTAATTTATGGGTCCTTTGTGCCTTGATTTTCACCTTTTACTATCTTTTAGCGTCAACCCATGTGTATATATGTCCTTGAGGAGCATGTGTCCACACACATGTACACACACACGCGCACGTGCATGCACACACACACACACACACACACACACACACACACACACACACACACACACACACACACACACACACACACACACACACACACACACACACACACACACACACACAACACTTAGTCATTTCATCATTTATATTCTCATCCAACCCTATCAAGTATTATTAAGAGGTCTTGACATTTAATAAAATGAGTTATACATTGATTTAATTTTTGCCTTATATATCTAGTTGCAAGTGCTTATATGAAATTAATATTTTATTAATAATATGTAGTTGCATTGAATTATCTAAGATATGAGGTGAAGCCCTTTATCTCATGGTTGATATTCCACTCACATGCACGCTATGGCTCAATCTCAATATGGAGGACCATAAAATACTTGTAAAGTACTTGTGTTGAATATTAATATGATATTTGTCATATTGGCTTCTTATATTTGTATGACACCACTTTAGATTAGGATGTTTATGTGAAAGGTATTTCTACATTGAAGAAGATGTTCTTGCCTATGCAGTCTGTATGGTGGTCTTACTCCACCTTTATAAAAATAATTGATACATATTTCACAACGACATTCTTATAAGTGCATTTCTAAAGTTAATGTTTTAGAATGAAAATGATTGAACCTTTTGACAATCTATATTTTAAATTGAATGGGCAATCGATAATCACTCTATTGAAGAATATGTTGCATAAGATGCAGTGGATCTTGTATATAATTTGTTTTCTATGGTTTATGTGTTTTTTTGTAGTATGTTGTTGTTTTCAGAACCCCTCTCCAATTGGCATTCCAATCACTTATGGAATTCCCTAATTCAACTCAGACATGTAACAAGAAGAGACTTAGATCAAGTTTTAGTTGAATTGAATGAAAATTTCAATCAGCCACCACCTTTTTGGGCTACTCATACAATTCACGTTGCCAGGATTTAATGCTTTTACTTTGGAGTTGTTAAAAGGAAATTGGTCACTTTGACAAATGGAAATGCTGGATATAATTTTTAAATCTAATTTCTTATCAAAACTAATTATTTCATAGCATGAAATATCTTTGAATCCCATGATGAAAATTTGGTTTGATAGAAATAGTTATGGAACATTCTTGAAGAGATATTATTTCATACATATCACCTTGTGATTATATTTCAACTTTCAATGTGGGATGGTCTTCATGATAATTGTGTACAATTGTGGAATTCTCTGGATTCAAATCCTAAATTATCCCAAATACATGTTGGATGACATTATATACCAAGAAGCAATGTGGAAATGAAGTAATTTTCCAACACCATAAAAATAATATGAGGATGATATAAATTCCTATGATCATGATGGGAACCACTTGGATTAGTTGTAAAGAACTGACATTGGACAATGGTATAATTTTATACATGTAATGAAGAAGAATCTTTTTTATCATGACAAATTTTTGTATAATTTTTTATATGTAATGAATAATAATCTTATATTAGTTTCATAATTTTAGTCTATCATCTCATGGGCCTCCCTAAATTCAGGGGCTAAAAAGAGTGGTCTGATAGGTGGTAAGTATGGTAGTGGTGGTTTATGAGGAAATCATTTAAATATAATTGGTGGCCTATTTTTCTACACTAAAGCTTTAATAACTCAATATGGGTTATGCCCTGACCTTAATGTGGATGATAAGGCAACCTACCATTACATTTTAATGGGATAAATTGCATCTCATATGGGCTCATATAATTTATAATGCATACATGTACAAATTTTTCTTGTGTTGCCTACTAGTATTTCCTTTCATATGTTGTCCATAAATACTAGTATGTCCTTGCCTCTAATTTAATACATAAAATGATTATTTGATGGATAATGAGAATATCACATAGGCTTCTTATAAATTTCACTTTTTTTTACCCTCTCCTGATTTTATGGGCTTTGTAGCAAATTTGCTATTTTTAAAACCCTATCTTCATTTTATGGGCTTCCTAGCAATTTCTCTTTTTTTAACCCTTTCTTGAAGCTATGGGATTCATATCAAAATCACATTCCTAAACCCCACCCACATGCATGCATTTATTGCATGCCACTTAACATTGTCTATAAACATAACTCCCTTGTGCATGTACTATATTGTCCATTTCTACATTTTGATGCATTTATTTTGATATGTTTTATGAAGGGTTTTATATTGATTTCAATGAGTCTATGTACATTATTATAACCTTTTTGTTCATATTTTCTATCATATTTTTCTTAAGTGGTTTGAACTCTCATATTTTAATTTATGTGTGGTTCATGGCTTTTATTTGCAGTATGTTTGATTGACATGTGCATTTATTGGTTAGATCTGAGTGAAAAGGAAGACATATTTATATCAAAAACATATTATTTTCTCCTCAAAATGAAATAATATGACAATATGGCACTTTCTTATTCAATGAAGTGTCTTTACATCATACCTCCTATATTGATTTAATAGACAGGCTAGGATTATGTTTGTATTTGTGCAATCAAATAGGTGTGTGCATGGACATCGATTATGAAGATGTCTATCATGGAATTATAGGGGATAGGGATGTGTCTCGAGGTCTAATCATTGAGCTACACAAAATCACAACTTTTATGTATGTGTTGTTTCTAGATATTCACATTTATTGCACAAACATATGTCTTCAACAAGCATTGTCAAGAAAGAAATAAAATGAAATGCGATAAATTGTTATGGATGCATTTGCAATGCCTGATTTAGAAGACATTCCCACATATGCTTTTTTGATACTTTGATCAATTTTCCATTTGTTGATACTGACATGCATCGATTCCTATTTACTCATTATATAATGTTCACTTTTGTAGTTGTTTTACTATTTTCCATTCTCTTCCCCTACTTGATGTAATGTTCAAAGGAAGTCATGATTTTTTTGTATATTTTTTGCACTTCTCTTGATAATTTAAACATATATTTATACAGACTTTATTTTGACTGTTTATATGGTGTCATGAACTTCCTAATGTTTTTACATATGACACACTCTAAAATAGATTTATAGCTTGAGCGACCTAATATGTGTTAAATGTAATAGTGCATGCAAAACAATGTATTTGAATGAGAGGTATAATAAATGTATCCAAAAAGGGTGTTCTCTTATTTGTCAATGCATATGAGTCTAACTACCCATTTTGATGATGTGTACATGTTTTAATGTTGTTTGACCAAATTATGCTTATATTATATGCATTATTCAATCATTGTCCTTTTTACATTGCAGTATATGACAGATAAAATTGAATTAAAAAAACAAAATCCTCTACAATACATGGAAACGTGCATTCACTCAATATGAAAATTCCATTTCTAATTCATTCAATGAAATGTTCTCCTTGTAGGCTGTAATATAAGGTAAAAAGGTGGGAAGAAATAATGCGCCTTGAACTGTAGAAGCTAGGCAAGGGTCCATTTGATTGCAATTGTATTAAGTGGGTCAATTTTCCTAACGTTAATGAGGAAGACTTGTGGGTTGCTTGGGATGAGTAGGATAGGGTTGATGACTTAATCAAATTAGAATTTAGAAAGGTGTTGTTCTCTACAAATTTTCATGTTTCACATTGTAAGAAAAAATTAGCTTTTACTGGAAAGGATATCAAGATCACCACAACCTTTGAATATGTCATGTGAGTTACCTCACACTATAGATTTCAAGTTGGTATCTATTCAGATGCTATTATGTTTCATTCATTTACATTTTTTTCATATTACATGACTATTTATTTGTTCACCATGATCGTGTAGGTATTGGTTTTCATATGGCCCCAATGACTTTTGAGAAATTGATGCCATGCCAAAAGACAAGTCTTTAATACCCAAGTCTAGAAAGGGTATCCATCTAGGTTGAAGGCATATAAGGTGTGGTTTTCATTGTCATTTCATCACAGGATACATGGTTTTTAGGCCCAATCATGTGTTGCTCACATACAATCAAGTAGAACACATGTACAATGAGCACAACTATTGCCACAACTAACAATATGAACAGTTTAAGGGAAATGAATTTTTTTTGGATCTTCACATCAGCCCCTAACTTAATGAATGGGTTCATAGGATACTATTATTGGGAATGAATAATAATTCTATCCACCTTCAACACTGGGAGATGGTGCATGAAAAACTTGCATTATTTAGTGGTGAAACATAACAAGATGATTTCTTGAGCAAGGATGACATATACAATAGAGAACAATTGATCAAGGAGGAAAAATATGTATACAATGTGATGATACAAGTGTTCAAGAATGGGCACTAGAAAATACTAACAAGTGGTTTTTCTATCAAGGATATAGTGGTGGAGAGTTTGATGTGGATGGGGAAAAACCCTTCATCTTAGGCATCCAACTCCCACAACGGCTAGAATGGTTGTTGAGATTTGGGAAGCATAGACTATTAGTGATGGATGAAATGTTTGGGATGAATGAAATGAATGTATTATGCTAATGTTTGTAAGATTAGTTGATAATATTAGTTGTTTTGATGTTTGTAATAATACTAGTTGTTCCAATGTTTTTAATTTTTTTTGTACACTTTTAATTGTACACACTGTTGGTGTTTGATTCCAAACATGAAGGTGTTCTTGTTTCATGGGTCATTATGTCTTAGTCATGTACTATTAACATAAGACAATGGATGCAGATTCTTCTTCAAAGAGTGAATTTGAAAGACATTAAATGGATAATCGGTGCCTTCATGGTCAATGATGTTGGTATAAAGATAAAAGCTATTAGGTGCATCATCGTTATTCCTACACACATCATGGAATTCATATTTGTATTTTTATAGAGACCATACCCACTTTATTACATTAACTTATGCAAAACTATTGTGTTATTTAGGGATACATTTGACTATGAGGTCTACTTATGCATTTGGCATGTTCATCAAGTGTGGTTGAAGAATTTGATAGCAAAGGTGAAAGATGATTATGTAAGATGTGAAATGTTTCAATAATTGGAGTTCATAATGTATATTTGTGCTGATGACGACATGTATATAAGGGAGTCTATAATGTTTGTAGAAAGATATTGTTCCTCTTATCCCAATTTTGTCAAATACTGGGAACAACACTAGGCATACAAGGTTGGAATGTGGTCGTGATGTTATCAAACACTTTTATATGTTGGGTAAAACACCAATGCATCTATAGAATATTGTCATTCCCATTTTAAATGTTGTTTCCTAATCACAGTAGGGACTTCTTCACATCACAGGGTGGATTGGTTAGTTTACCAACTAACAACATCAGTTTACATACATTATTGGTGGCTACACCTATGAAAGGACATCACCTTCGAAAGGAAATTCAAAGTAGAAAGACATGAAAATATCTCATGGGTACATGCCTTGAACATCCTAGATTCTCATGTTACCTTCGACAATAGTGACCCTCTTATGGCATGGGTACAAAGTACAAAATATGAGACATTGAATTATCGCATCTTCAATGTAATGCCTTCTATGTTGATGTGAAATTACACATTTTTAATCCAATTATATACTTGAAATAATGTACTCAAGGTAGACCTGATGAGAAAGATGACAAATTATGTAGTTGTAGAGGATGTAGCCACAATACATGGTGTTAATGAGAGAATCAATAACATTGATGTTGAGTACCATGAAAGTTTTGTTTCTACCCCATACTATATGCATTGACAACTTCAAGGTGACTGTAGTTTGTGTAATACATTTTCATTACCCAGGTCAAAGACAATGGAGTTTAAATTGAAAATGAGGGAGAAGACATGGATGTCGAAGGTTTGTACATCAAAATACATGGTGTATTAGATATGGATATACAAGGATTAGGCCATATAATAGAAGGTGTTAAAATAAATCTTAAACAATGATCTAGTGAGTGAATTAAATCTTGAAACTTGGTCAAGAGTAAGAGGACCATGAAGGGTATCTTCAAATGAAAGTAGTTTGGTGTTTTAAATATGTACCACATTGTACATAAATAATTTGTGTATAAAAATTCTAATACGAAGATACTGGGTAAAGGGAGAAGTATAGAAAGTGATGCAGAGGTAAGGGGACAAGTCTTATACCACATCACTATTTGATGTTAAACCCAACTGATCATAATGACTTGCTTGATTTTATATTCAAGACTCCATCTCTTTGTTAATCTCTTTTTTTCCATTGGGATTAATAGCCTCATTCAGTTCTACTTGAACCTTATACTCTATAGAGACACTTCTTGGTGTCCTTGGGATTCTATCAAAACCAACCACATTCACTCTTCCCTCATATCTTCAAACCGGTCTCTTTTGAACAATCAACTCCTATATTAGTTCTTCCTCTAGGCACACCTCTTAGGACTTAAGGACCAACTATTGGATTAGGTGTTTAATTCTCAACTTCTTGTCAAATATAGCATTAGATGTCATTAACAAACTTGGTACAACCTTATTCAACCACTCAATCAAGCTTATACATGAGAGGATCCTTCCTGAATAAGTTATTAAATAATTGTAAATACATGAAATAAACTATGAAAATCAGCAATATATTAACTCAAATAAGAAAAATTAAATTACAATGGCTGAATTACATAATCATTGGCATCTTTGATGGGGAAAAATCCATTGATAAATCTCAATACAACAAATTTTTGGATGGCTTAATTGACTTCAACACTTATAAAATAAGTATAATCTAAGCAACTACTACTTCCCATGAATGTGGGATAAAACAAAATGCTCACATGATATCTTACAAAGCATATGCATCCTTAGAAACTATTACAATAAAAAATAAAGTGAAGGGGTATCATGGGTTCCTAACATCCCCTCCTTAGAAAAAGCTTTATCCTTAAAGCTTCAAATGTGGGAATTAGTGTTGAATCTAAAATATTGGTTCCCATGTGGCATCCTCTAGTTGCATTCTTTGCCACTAAATTAAAACCTCTATGATGGAGTGGGAATGAAGTTGGCATGTGCGCTTGTCTAGGATTGCATTTGAATTGAGAAGGATGGATCCTTCATTATAAAGTTCTTATAAAATATTCTATACATTGATGTTGGTGCCAAGAACTTTCTTCAAACAAGAGACATGAAATACTGGATGAACTTAGGAAGAAGGTGGGAGCTCCAACTTATAAATAACTGACCCAATATTATGGAGAACCTTATAGGTCCCATATAACTTGGGAGATAGCTTATGACACCATTTGAGTTTTAGGGAGGATTTCTTGTATGGTTGTAGGTGAAGAAAAACCATATCACCTACTTGAAAAGTGTAATCAAAACAGTGATGATCAGCTTGTTATTTCATTTAATTTTGTGCTATATGAAGATTATCCCATAGGATGTTGAGGATCTGATCTTGGGTTTAGAGAATCATGTCGATTGCTTGAACTGATGAACTATTAGGGGTGTACAGAAGGAGCACTGGTGGTGTTTGATCATAGACTACTTCATATGGAGTCATTTTCATTAAAGTGTGGTAGGAGGTATTGTACCACCATTTAGAGAGTGGGAACCACTTTTCCCACTGATGTTGTTACTCTAAGGTGAAGCAATGAAGGAAAGTTCCCAAGTATTTGTTGATAATTATAGTCTACCCATCTATTTGGGGATGATACTTGGAACTCATGTTTAGTTGGGTGTTGGTGTGGTGAAATAGTTCTATCCAAAAATGGTTGGTGAAGGTTACATCACGATCTGAGACAATGGATGAAGGAATGCCATGAAGATAAAAAAAATTAGGTCCAAGAAAATTTTTGTGACTGTGGAAGCAATATAGGGATGGATGAGGACACAAAAATGAATATATTTGGAGAGGGGATCAACCATAACCAAGATCACTATTTTCCCTCTAAATATAGGGTTCCCCTTAATGAAATCCATAGAAATATTAGTCCAAATATTGGTAGGGATGGGCAAGGGTTCAATCAACCCAGGGATGAGTGTTGTTTCACCCTTGTTACATTGGAAGGTATCACATTCAACAACCATATGTTGAATTTCCTTTTTCATTCCTTTCCAAAAGAAGTTACATCATGATCACTCATAAGTTTTGAGAAACCTTGAGTGCCCTATAGATGGAGAATCATGGATTTCATAATTTATAACCTATTAAAGATTTGTGCTCTAGAAAAGCACCATATGACCCTTGTATCACAAAGAAGCACCATCCCAAGAATAATACAATACAAAAAAGGGTTAGTGTCCAACTACTGAATTATTTGAGATAATAAATAGTCATTGGCATACCCTTGTTGTATAATGTCCAACTAATTTGGAATAGGCATGAAAGTAGATAAAAGGGAATATTGGTCTGCAAATGTGTGAGACAGAGCATCAACCATAATGTTATCCTTACCCTTCTTATAAGTGATTTCATAGTCATAACCTATAAGTTTACTTAACCATTTCTATTGTAATGGGGCAAAGACCCGTTGTTCCAAGACATATTTCAAACTCTGGTGATCAATTTTGATGTAAAAATGATTCTCCAGTAGGTATGACTGTCAATTCTATGATGCATGCAAAATGGCCATCATTCCTTCTCATAAGTAGAGATTACTAAATTCTTTCCAAAAAGGGCTTTGTTGGTGAACACAATGGGGCATCCTTATTAGAGGAAAATAACACCAATTCCATTATCATAAGCATCACTCTTGATAGTGAAGGTCTTTTCAAAATTTAGCATAGCTAAAACTGATCTAGTACACATAGCTTATTTTAATTCTTTAAATGCACACTCATCAACTTGTGTCCATATAAAAGAATCATTTTTCAACATAGTTGTTAGTAGAGATACAATCTTCTCGTAATCCTTAACAAACTTTTGATAGTATCTAGTTAGCCCCAAAAAACCATGAAGGCTCTTGAGTGTTTGAGGATGAGGCCAATTTGTCATGGAAGTAATTTTTTTAGGATCCACCTGAACTCCTTGGGATGAAATAATATGCCTGAGATACTCCACTTTTTGTTGGCCAAAAGCACATTTGGATTGTTTTTCACAAATATTATGGTCATAGAGAAGTTGCAATGCGAGCTCTAAATGTTGGAGATGTTCATACAATTTTTTAATATAGATGAGGATATCATCGAAGAACACTAAAATGAATTTTTGTAGGTAGGGCTAGAATATTTTATTCATCAATGCCTAGAATGTTGAAGGAGCATTAGTGAGGCCAAAAGGCATGACCAAAATCTCATAGTGGCCATCATGCGTATGAAATTTTTTCTTAGGGATATCATCCTCATGAAACTAGATCTAGTGATATCTAGAGTGAAGATCTAATTTGGAAAAAAAAATGAGCACCATGAAGCTCATTAAGAAACTCATCACTAATAGGGATTAAGAACTTATCCTTGATTATGATGTGATTAAGTGCACACAAGTCAATATAGAGGTGCTATGACCCATATTTTTTTTGAACAAGGATAACAGATGAAGAATATGGGCTGGTAGTGGGGAAAATAATGCCTTTCTTTAGTAAGTTTCAAATGAGCATCTCGATCTTAGTCTTTTGATGAAATGGGTAGTGGTAGGGCCTGATGTTGGGAGGAATGCTTTTAGGAAGGAATTGAATATGGTGGTCCTCTAGCCATGAAGGTGGCAGTCCCACTAGTTTGGTAAAGACACGTGCATACCTATACAAAATGGTTTTTAGATCAGGAGGAGTGGAGACTATTGATTATTGCATTTTAATGGAATGGAGCTAGGTAATGATGCCATGTGAATTATTCTTAAGAAGCTTTTCCATGTGATGTGAACTAATGATGTTGAGGGACCTCAATTGTAATCCTTTTAATGTGTGTTTTTTCCATTGTCTAAAAATTGTATCCAAAGTTCAGTAAAATCCCATAAGATAGGTCCAAGTGTGCATAACCATTGGGTTCCCAAAATAATATCACATCCACCTAAGGGCAAGGCAAACATGTTAGAGTGCAAGTTATAATCTCCAATAGAGATATGCACGTTGTGACACTTCCCTTTTCAAGGTAATGTGACCCCATTGGAAATCATAAATTCAAATTTAGAGTAAAGATAGACAAAACAATCGACATATTTGGTGATTTGAGGGTCAATGAAGTTATGAGTGTTACCAGAATCAATGAGTACTATGAGAGGGAAATTATTGAAGTAAGCCCTAACTCTTATCATTTGTGGAGTGGTGACTCTTTCTAAGGCATGATGAGAGATCTCTAGTTGGTCTTCTTGAGAATTAGGTTCCGCAATCAATGGAGCTTTTTAAAATCATCTATTGTATCTTAAACATCTTCTTAATCTCTATTTTTGGGCAGAGAGTCCACATCCAATAGGTTGAGATTTTGATTGACACATCAATATCCTCGAGTGAATTTTTCATCACAATTATAACATAGTCTTTTTTATTTATAGGCTCACATCTTTGCTTCAATCAAATGTTTGATAGGAGTGGTTCTAGGAGCTAGTATTGTTTGAGATCATTATGGAGCTATATTTTGGAATGGAGAAAAAATATATTTGAATCATGGTTGAGCTGTGATCTTATCCTCTACTAACTTAGCCAACCCTAAGTCTTCCATCATCATGCTGGGCTAGAAAATTTTAACCTTAGATCAAATTACATCCTTCAGTCCACTAACAAAGCAACTCCTGAAGAATTCATTGGACAATCCCTCTGTGTGATTAGCCAAATTTTCAAATTTTATTTGATATTCTCTCATGGTTCCTATTTTTCAAAGTTTAGTAAGTGCTCCAGTAAATTCATCAAAATCACTTAATCAAAAGAATTAGGAGTGGAATAGGGATATGGGAATCGAGGAAAAAAATGTGGAGAATGGAATTTTAGGTGTCTGGATAAAGTTTAAGGATCAATGGGGCTACAAATGGAGAGATGTGGTAAAAAATTAAAAAATAATTTTTCTATCAAATATCTAGCCATAGGTCCTCTAAGAGCCTGTTGATACTCTACTAATAGTTTTTTGAGACTAATAAGATGTCAATTTTTTAGTTTTTGGTTTCTGTCAATTATCTGAATGCAAGTCCTCTGAGAGTCTTCTTATACTCTATTGATTGATGTTTTTAGAGTATGTTATGAATATTATAAAATTTATAGAATGGTCCCCAAGTTTTAATGGTTTCCTAAGGTTTTACAGATATCTCTCTAGCCACCAATGTCGTTTAAGTGAGTATCACTCTCTAGAAAAAATTTGGCCATGGGTTTACCTTTAAGTGATAGCTCTTGGTTTTCCTCATGGGTGGGAACTACTTAATCAGGAAGGGGTCATTACTTGTTTCACTAGTAGGTCCTCTCAAGGGGCCAACTACTTTGGGGTTCCTGTGGTACTCTTCATAATGAGTTTTAGGGCTTTCACCCAAGCACTTCCCACAGTTATGTGGACAAGTTTTTTTATCCTGATCAAAAATATATTATTGAGATGCAGAATAGAGTTATGCAGTAAAATAGAGTTAAGAATTTATAAGAAAAATACTTAAAGGAATTATGCAGTAGAATAGTGTTTATACTTTCTAAAAAAAATTGGCCCTAGAAAGTGCTCTAATACCAGATGAGAGGATCATTCCTAAACAAGTTACTAGATAATTATAAATACACTAAATAACCTATAAAAATTATAATAGATTAACTCAAATAATTATATATGAATCATAATTATTGAATTGCAAAATCATTGGCCTCTTTCAGGGGGCAACCTCCTTTGAGTAAGCTCAATACATTAAATTCATGGATGCCTTCATTGGCCTCAACACTTACTCAGATAATAAGTCTAATCTAATCAATTACTACTTACCATGAATTTGGGATAAAATAAAATTCTCACGGGATAACTTACAAATCATATGCATCTATAGCAACTATTACAGTAACAAAATAAAGTAAAGGGGTAACACGGGTTCCACCCTTTGGACACATTATTCACTCAAGGCTTGTATCCTTTTTTCTAGGTTTTCACTTTATTTTTTCAACATTTTAGCTTTATTGAATATTTAGGAACACTTTAGGGCACCCTATATCACCCTTAAACTCTTCATAAAGTTAAAAGACCTTAATCTTCTTTTGGTTATCATTTCCTTTATAAAGACCTCCAAACTAGGCCTAGTTAGGTCTAAGAAGAGTATAGTCCTTTGATATCCATAAAAATGAGATATTACATGTCTATAATCATTTGATTCACTTAGTAGACACAAAAACCAACATAACTACAAATTTTCATCAAATTTTGATGATTGTAACTCATTATATTGGCTAAACCCTAATCTAGGGTTTCATAGTCTCTACATAGGCCTGAGAGGCTTATAAATTCAATATCTCAAATTATGGGATATTTAAAAAGGTAAAAATACCATAATTGGGTTTTTTTAAACCCAATTCTACTTATACAATAGGTTATAACCCCTAATATACCAACTTCATGCTCAAAACCACCAAAACACAGACTTCTGAGTCCTTTTTAGGATTGAGTGAGCAGGATATACATATTGTTCAGGGTTAAGAAATATCTATAGGTGATATGTAAATTCTTATCAACTTTTTTCCTCTTGTGTCCATTTATAAAACTCGTTATAATAAACAACACACATATTTATATGTTAAACATCCTTCCTTTTTCACTTTGATTATGCACTCCTATAAGACTGTGATAGGGGATAGAGGCTCTATTCATTTTCCCAAAAGTTTCAAAGCTCAATATGGTTTGAAGAGTATCTTATTAAACTTCCAAACATATACACACCCCTTATTAAATATATATATACACTTTAATTATTAATAAAAATCACTTTTCCTTGGGGGTAGACTGTGTTAAACAAAATAACATGTATGCAAACAGGGGTCTGTAATTACAGTAGGGCTTGTCATGTGTCTATGAATTGTGTATTGCAGTAGTAAACAATCAATATAATTAGTTCTATTCAAGCAATAGTGGCCTAAAAATAGAAGATCGGGAAAACTAATATTGGGCTTCAATACTTTCCATGTCAATAAAAAATGGATGTTTGGGTCAAAAATAAGAAGGTCCCTCACACACATTGACACTCAACTTTAATATCTTGTTCTCTTCTATTTACTTATTAGTTACATGTATGTAGATAGTTACAAATTGTTTGATGCATGAAATTTCATTTCATTTACATTATCTTATGAATTTGACTACCACATTTCATTTACATTATCTTATGCATTTGAAATTACATTAGTTTTTACTAAACTCAACAAAACATCTTGTTATGTTGATTAACTACAGTTTGTGAATTATTTTTGGAAATTATCATTAATTAATGTTTGTAATTATGTGGTAGGTCACATTAATACTTCATGGGGAATGTTTTATAAACATGATAGGAATTCCATAAATTAATATGGAAGAAATCAAATGTACTCAAGGAGATCATTGTAGAATGACAAACATTGCACGAAATCTCATGTGTGGTGGCTAGTTCCATTAATTGGAGGAGACTTGGAACCACATCAAATTTCATGTAACCTAATGGATTAGAATGGGTGAATGTTCTCCTACATTACAACATGGTGTATCTTTCCTACAATGTTCAGATGGTGAGCTATGAGTCATAGACACACCTGATCATGATTTATATATATATAGTAGCCATATGAATGGCCATAGGATGATGTTGTTTTGCTTGATGCGTGGGGTACTCCTGGTGCCATTTTAGCATATCTGAGGCCCTTCTTGGAGAATTTCTTACCAATTAAGGTGTCTAATGATCTGTATGTCTATGTGCATCTAGATCAATTACATAATATATTCATTGGTGCCAAAGTACCATTTAAAGTGTGTTTTGAACCATATAGTGTTAAAAATAACCTCTTTCAAGGCTTCAGTCTTTGCCTAGTGCAACCATATGTAACATTGTGAAATAGATACAAAATCTCCCACAACACAGATTTTCCTCTCATCTAACCAGGCTGAAGTATTTCAAGAACAAAACCACTATTTTTTTACATGCATGTTGTAGAGGATGAAAGTGATGGTTACTATAATATATCAGATGAAAGTGATGATTCTAAAAGTGAATAGAACAATTTTATAAAAATATGTGTCAATATTGATAAAAAGTTTAGTTTAGTACTAACGAAAGTACATTTTTTTTATTACATATTTATTTATATTCTTTATTTTGATGTTATTTTATATTCTTGATGTTGATTGATGCAGACAATAAGCTACTTATCTCACACTTTGCCTTGTTCTTGATTGCATTTCTTTACAAAAGTTCACTAATTCATTTCGCACTATGTTGTGTATGGTTATTCAACACATATTTAGGTTAAACATATCTAAACATGCTATTTTATGTCTCTTAAGAATCATTAATTCACTTATTAACTCTTCTTAGCTTCAACCCTTTGCTTACACAAATCTATCTGTTCTACTCACATAGGCTTGTAACCCTATTTTTGGTGAATTTTCTTCTATGTGGATATGTACATATTCAATTTAGAAATATAATTGTTTATCTAGATAACCTTTATCTTTCTTTACAATAAACCTCTTTAATCCATTAGATTTCCACACTTGAGCCTCCATTCAAATTTTCTAACAAGATCTTTGTCTCACTGTGCATTCAAATTCTGTCAACAGGGTTTCTAGGATCTGTCTCAAGGTTTTGAATTCACACAAATGTTTTAAAATGATTTAAAATATTGAAAAGACTTTAAATAGAATATTTATACCTTTATAAACATTGAATTACATTTATTAATGTCAATTTCCACTACACTATCCATGCTATTGCCTTTTCTGTGTACATAGTCTCCATTTACTAAATCTGCAAGTGACTTCTTATGAGTTTATATTCATGGTTTTTTTAATATCATTGGTTTATTAATCCTATGAAGGATCTCCAAGCTTTGTTCTAATATCAAACATCTTTTCTAAACATTTGATATTCACTAGAACACTCTTATACTCCTCTTGATAACTTCTTGGATTCCTCTATTTGCACAATGACCAATTATAGGTCTGTAAATATTCTCTTCAAGTTTTAGATCACTGAAGGGATTTACCGACTCTATCTGAAGGTGATATCTCCAAAGACACTTTGGGACATATTTAAAAATTGTTCCCAACACTTGATATCTCAGGTAACCTCTTTTAATAGAATTTGTATACTCACAGCCTGAGTATACTCTTTCTAAAAGGATTATGTCAACCTCAAACTAGTTAACATAAAAAGTAACAACAGAAATGGTATCACTTATGTTTAATAACATAAAAAAAGACTCACCAGATTTAAACTAAATTTCAAAAAATAATACACTGTGAATATTTTCCCCTTGAGAAAATAATACGTAGTCAGTCTTCATTTCTATGCACAAAAAATAGGGTTGTAGACCTATAGTTAAAACTTAAAGTCACCATTTATATTATTTTGGGTCTTGAGCTCTTCTTTTTTTTAGTACACATGAAAAAATTATCATAAAACCAAAATTGAACTTTTTTTGAAATAAATGTAACTACCTAAACTACCTATCAATAGTCATTTGCAAGACATTTGACACCTTGGCACAAGTTCTAAGGTTGATTGTCCATACAAGTGACCTATACATATGTGTAAATGTGTCTATGATGTAATTTTTATGATTTAAAAATCATTTGATGTTAGTTTATGTCAGTTGATGTTGATGTTTATTGATATTTGTTTGTGATGTTAGTTGATGTAATGAATAAAGAAGGAATTTATCCATGTAAGTTGATGTTCTTGAACTGTATTGAGTTGTTGTGAATCATGTATATTTCCCTTGAAGGACCTTAAGGCCATGTATTTATTCATCTTTATGTGGAGTTGTATGTTTATAAATGATCGGTGGAGACAACCAATAAGGGCTATAGGTTACAATCATAAAAGGAAAATATTAAAATGTTTAGTTATAGATCAGAGTTGTAGTTTAGTGTGGAAAACATCATTGTATAGGTTGAGAAAGTAAAAAAATTCAAAGAGTTGTGATAATATAAGTAATAAGGTGAGACTGAGAGTAAAATGGACAATTGAATCCTTATGGCCCTTTAGACTGTTGTCTCTATCATAGAATGAGGCAATCCTTCAACTTTAAGACATCAATAAACTATGTGATGAGATGATGATTGAGAAATGAATTTGTGGTTCTTGAAGAGGTTAAGACTGTTTATTTGAATACAAGAGAGGTAGTGAGCTTCTATTCATAGTTCACAAAAGGATCAACTTTGTTACACAATCCATAACCCCTATTTTAGTAGATGTTGGAATATATATACATTAGGAGAGAGGTAAGATAATTATGCTATGAATTTCTTGATTTGAATAATTAGGAGAGAAGATCTTAATGATAATTCTTGAAAGAAAGAGACCCCAAAATGGAAGTTGACAATATATAGGCCCTATTTCTATACTTGTATTATTGTTTCATGACTACAAGGATTGATCTTTGAGAGAATTCATATGATAATTGAGTTCTTGGATTATAAAATGTGTTGGTAAGTTCACTATGGAGGATTTAAGTGGTTTATAATCTCTCTTTGGTTGAAACATTATTGTTGGTTGTCTAACATGGACACAGTCCTATAGGAAACCCTTGTAATCTACACAGTCCAAAGGAAATTGAGTTCGAATGTGTGAATAGAAGATTGGATTTTTGTTTCCAAAGTTTGGAGGAGTTTTATTAGGGTAATATAGATCCTAAAAACCATTCACATTGGTATGAAAGTCTTTGAAATGTTTTCAAGACAATTCTATTGCTCTCAATCTGTATACATGCTGGAAAACTATAGACTAGGGTTTAGTCAATTTGGATAGTTTCCACTATTAGAAAAATGTGAAAATTGGTTCTTCGAAAGGAACTAATATGTAAAATAGTATTTCAAAAATTTTGGTCATGTACGGACTCATTATGTATGTATTTGGTCAACTGAGTTGTAACTAGGTAGAATTAGGCCTAGAAGGGCTAATTGTGTAGAGAAAATGGCTAAAAAAGGTGATAAGTAGTAAACCAGCTCTTTAAAATTCATAAAAAGTTTTACCCAGATGGAGTGAGATCACATTAAACTCTAAACCTCTAAGAAATATTGTATAACAGATACACAAAGGAGAAACATCCAAAACATGGCTACTAGCCTAGAGAAACCATGGAGAGTGAACTATGTGGAAAGAAGTAATTAAGGGTGAGTTGATAGTTGAAAGGGGTTAATTTAGGTGTGATGAGAGCACCTATAACTATATATTACTAATTATTGAGCTATGGTAACCTAAATAAGGATTGGTCCTTTAGACCTAAGAGCTAGTGAGAGAATTGCATGAAAAGTGAGATCAATGTTATGAACTAAGCCAGGCATGAATGTTAGTGACACGATAGATGTATAATGAATCCAAGAAGTGTAAATAAAATTTACCAAGGTCATGTATATGTAAAATAAGGTTACTAATTCTAGGAACCTAGAGGAATGATGAAAGGATATGAAACTTTGAAGAGCAAAGGAAGCATTGAATGTGAATTTTTTCAAGAGTAAACCATCAAGTGGGTGTAACCAATTGGATTGAGAACCACATATTGATGTTTATGAAGACTTATCCCCTTACCTCTACATCATATCTACTTCTCTAGAGTCATAAACATCCCCTTCAACATCTGAATAATTTTCATTGCTTCCAAATTGTTTAGTTTTTCCTAAACTAAAATAGCTAGTAAGAGTTCTCTATGTGGGATTAGAAGGCCCAAGATTTTCATCTTTGAACTGAGAGACACGGAGACCTATTCAAGACACACTTGGGCCTTTGAATATTAATGTAACTTGCAAAGAAGATAATGGATGCAACAATCAATATATAGAAGTACCAAACAACTTAACTATACATATGTAGTTTATTTCATTGTAGCTTAATAAAATCCTAAAATGTTACCCTTTATTTTAACAAAGCACGTAATTGATTCATAAATTGTTCTAAACAACCAATGTTTTGCAAAACTAGATAATTAGGTCTCATGAGAACCAAGCCCACATACATTCAAAACATACACACCATCTTTATGCATTCAATACATACATACCATCTTTTATGAACATTCATAAATAATCTAGCCTATATGTTACAAGATCAAGCAAGTTTGCAATTAATATAAAAATGTCATGGCTCTAAAAACACCTATAAACTATGTAGTTACCACTCATTTTTGCTCAGTTTATATTTAAAAATAAAAAATAAGACACATGATTAGAAGAAGCTAAAAAAATAGGTTAGAAATCCACTTGAGGGACTTTAAAATCCCTAATGACATAGCCCATATGCTTATCAATAAGATGACATAGCATATTTTCATAAGAAGTCAATGTTTACTTTTTTTGGTTAAACAATTTCTGAACACAATCATTCATTCATAAACAAATTAAATACATAAGATAAAGTAAGCAAATGGTAGAAAATAAACATTGATTTTATAGATTAAAATGTGAATAAGCATGTGTTTCAATTTATTTCCACCCAAATTCATAAGCATACATCATGTAATATTGGCACATGAGTCATTGCACACAACTAATTATCATTGTTCATGTATGGAACACCACATCTATTGGGAGACATTCCATTGGATTATGTAAACAATATATCAAACTCTACCTTTAAAATCTATACTTGTTACTCATATATGGCAACTATTCCTTTATGTTTCATTTGCATGGCCCCCACACTCTCCACCCTTACATCATGGAGTGCTTTTATGTAAGCATGGGAAGCTTGTAGATTGACAAATTTTATTTCAACATCCATCTTCTCATCCCTCAGTGTGAGAAGTATATGGTGCAACTTCTTGACCTCTCTGGTCTTGTCAACCAATGTAGTTTCTAACTTGATAACCTTTTCCCTTGCATCATCAATAAACTCAGCAAAAACTAGTTTTCCCTCTCGAGTGATTTTTTTTCAGCCATTAGTGATCATTGTAAACCAAAATGTTCTTCTACACCCATTAAATTTTGGTATCTCATCCTTATGGTAAGTTTTTCCATGTCCTCAGGAAATTGGGTAGCCACATTATCTTCTAGATTTGGTACTTCATCTGCAAAAAATATAATACACATGAAAGTCAATGATAACATTCAATATTTTTAGCATTGAAACTCTAAAAAAAGATAGACATAAACAAGGGTCCATGAGAATATTCAAAAGCTAAGAACATCTATTTTTTTATAATTACGAATAGTTTCCTTACACACAAAGAGTTTTCCAACTTAAATGAAAATAATGAAATCATTATATTAGAGTATGAAATCTATACCTTTGGCATGGTCATTCTAATGTATTGGAGTGTTTCCCCATTCCTTCTCACCTCTCCTCCCCTGCCTCGAATTGCAGGCCATAGACATTGATAATTGTTGTGTCGATTGTATGAACAAACAAATACATGATATGATACAAAATAATGTTAGAGAGACAAGCCATGCATACAAATATTATATTGCACTCCTTACCACCATGGTTACTTTTATATAGACATAGAGACATGCAAATATGTGAAATTTGTCACCAACATGTGAAAGAATGAAAGGAGAATAAGGTATACATGTGAAGATGATATATTGCCAGTTGAAAAAATAACATACCATACACATAAAAAATATATGATGAGTACATGGGAAAAACATTACATCATTGAACCATGCATGATTATGAAATACATTAGTAAATGCAAATTAACCAACAAACCATTGCTTAAATCATATATAAACAAAAAACTACATATCCAACACAAACTAGAAATGAAACACTTGTATTCAAATTTCCTTTCTAAATAATATGTTTGACAACACATGTCATACATATTATGCCAAAATGTATGTATATAAATAATAGTGTCTAAGGTAGTAGCCATAAGGCAATATCAATGTTCATGATGTGGCCATTAGGCCTCTGTAAATGGACAAAAATGTGGAAGTGGTCAATCACATGAATGCACGTATATGCATGTCACCGTGGACACCTGTATTTGAAAATGTGTAGTTTAGAAATATTGATAAAATGCAAGAATAAGACACCAACATGAAGAATAAAATTATCGGTGTTAATAAATAAGAAGTAACAATCATACCTCCTAAACATGGTCCATCCATGCCTATGAATGTGCCAACTCATCTTCACCAAAAGCCTATATGCAATAATAATATATAGCACTATCAAAATATGTAATGGGAGGGTTGAAAGAAAGATACATGGAATAAATAAGAGTGAATATAATACATAGTCATCGTAAGAAGTACAATATCAATTTTTGAGGCAACCTGTCATGCACACTTTCATTTGTTACGCCCCCAATGAACATATCTACCATTCCAAAAATACCTTTCTCTCAAAGGAATGTGATCCTCATCACTAGAATGGGCTTGAGAGTCATCCCTCTGTAATCAGAATGGTGATTGTTGAAATATCAATGTTAATATTGAGTAATTATAATTGAACTTAACATTAACTTCATGAAAACCAATGAATAGAATGCATTTAACTTGAGGTCCAATATTGCATGCACCTTGTTGTTTCTCTACCTGTTCTCTTTCTCACTCTATTTGTCGATGATATTCTCTTCGATAAATGAAGGCTTCCCTTCTCCATGCCAAGTTTTCACTCAAATCATATGCACCCATCCCGTCATCGATAGACTTCAAGGTTGTCTCGTTGAGATAACATAAGTTAGACACATCCTCCCTAGCCAACTGTGATCTTTCCAACTTATCTCTCTTGTTGATGCTCTAATTTTTCAAGGGTCGATCTATTGGCCTCCTTTTTGTTTGCCTTTTTTTGATTTCTCTTCCCTTAGGCTTGCATTTCCCACTTTTATCATGGCCAAGGGACCTCTTTGGAATGAGTTACCAACCATGAATCTTATGATGGTGAGTGTTAAGTCTATCTCATGACCAAAATTGATGGCCACCATCAAATCTAAATGTGTCGCATGACCTCAACAAGAAAAGGTGCACATTTCACCTTGGAATATCCCAATCCTTGATTTTATACTTGCATGTATATTGTCATTCAACAAGGAAGAGATGTGAGGTTAAAATCATAAAGAAATAAACAAAATATAACATCATCAAACATAATAAAATGTTAAAAGCATAAAACAATGAACATAAGATAACATCATCAAAGATAATCAAATGTTCTTACAACATTCAGTTCCTCCTCCATTTTAGATTATGAAGCATTCAGAATCTAATCACCATCATCATCATCATCATCATCATCATCATCAAAGTGATATGACTCCACCTCCTCAAGCCACATAGGTGGACAAATATATGTGAGTCTGACTCCAAACATATATGGAACAACAAACATGGGGTTATGAACATGTCAAATGAAAGAGAAATTAGAAAATATATGCATATTTGTAGGGACGACATCATTATGCAGGTGACTATCAACCACATCCAAATGTCTCCACTCCACCCCTTCCAACTAAAACACAAAACAAAAACAACATAGAAAAATGCATGGTGTTTCAAGAGAATTCTAATCTTGTTTGTTGTAAGAGGGAAGAAAGAAACATTATTAAACATGAGGAACAATCAAACATTAAGGGAAGCCAAAGGTTCCCATAGATCTCTTGAGAAAAATTAATTGGATTCTTTGAGGACACCTTCTTCACCTTCGGTCTACTCTACCCCCTCCTCATGTAGTATTAAAAAAGATATAACATATAAAAATAGGGATGCATGGTTCACAATTATTGAGCATGGAAAATGAAAGAGAGAGAGAGAGAGAGAGAGAGAGAGAGTACAATAAATACGCACATTTGTAGGGATGGATTCATTATGCAGGTGATTATCAACCACATCCATGTGGCTCTGCTCCACCCCTTCCAACTAAAACACAAAAGAAAAACAACATAGAAAAATGCATGGTGTGTCAGTCAAAAGTATTGTAATTTTGATTGTTGTAAGAGGGAAGAAAGAAACAATATTTAACTTGAGGAGTAATTAAGCATTAAGGGCAGCCAAAGGTTACCATACATCTCTTAATAAATAGTCATTGGGTGCTTCGGGGACACCCTCTTCACCTTCGGTCTGCTCCATCCCCTTCTCCTACAGTATTAAAAAAGGAAATGTAGCAAATCATAAGAGGGATGCATAGTTCACAAATATTGAGCATTTTACATATGCGGCAAGAATATTAAATCAGTCATTGAAAATACATGGACCATAAATAAAATTACATGTGTTATCCCCTTGTTTGCATCTTTATTCAGTAAAGATTCCATCTCACACTAGGATTTCAATCCTAGCTATTCATGGGAAGGGGATGGTTGTCTCATATCAGTGGGAAAACCATCCCCAATTATTGATGTTCCATATAGCTTCCTCCTTCGCTCTTTAAGTGGGGCAAGGGGAACATCTAAACTAATCACTTGCATGCAATGAGGGCTTCCGAATGACTTCTTTCTTTTAACACAATGCATGTCACAACATATTAGCATCAACAAAAAAATAATACAACTCAAATTCACGTTCGAGTATAATAGCTGAAAATGCATATCATTTATTCATTCTCAACATAAATTTCTTTGAGGTAATCATCTAATTCTCACTCGTCCATCTTAAATCTACAACAGTTAACATTCATAGTATTAATTTCCAACAAATAACAACTTGCATTTAAACAAGTTAAGAATATTCTTTACAACACTAACCCTTACCAATGAAATGCTTATAGAAATCACCGTAAAGGTCACCATGAGAGTACAATGGTGTGCCAACAGCCAGGGTAATCTAACTAGTTGGCAACGTAATGTAGCAGTCATGAAATAATTAGGGAAATCACTATTCATGAAATTGACACCCTATATTGAAAGTATATATTACAATCCTCCAACAAGGAAATATACATATGCAAAGGCATTACATTTTCTGTAGATAGTATAACATTCCAAAGTAGAGATTGTATTTTCACATTATAGAAATTTAACATACCAATTCATTTGGAAACAATCTATATAATATGGAAACACCTCATGTGGTAATTCAAAGACAAGCTAAATGAACCTTTGTATGTAGTAGATGAGATAGAGATAATGTAATGGATACATTAAATTTTGAAAATTTTAAAAGAACCAAAACATGCCTGTTGTAAATTTCAAAGGTTAGTAATAATATTTTTGAAACCTAAAATATCAAGTCCATGGAAATTGTATGCAACAAATTTATTTTTACTTGCAGTTTTTATGAAAGATGTTGATGGCAATATTCAAAAAGTTCACCGAACATTCTAAATGAAGAAATCAATAATAATAAGTATACATTACATAGTACAATTGGATTATAATAAACACAAACATGGATTCACGCACTCTTACTTTGTGGAAATCTTCACATACACATGAAATATGATAAAAATAACACTTTCAATGTACTTAAAAGCACCCATACATTGATGACCCCATCACAAAGAATATAGTACATTTAGGCACTTACAAGCATAAATACATAGGAAATGGTGAATAAAAACACATGAATTAAAAATAGAGATCAAGAAATTAAAGCTTGGAAAATACTATAGAGGCTCTTATACACCCTACAATGGGAGTACAACAAACATGGATTCACACACTCTTACTTTGTGGAAGTCTGCACAAACACATGAAATATGATAAGAGTGACACTTTCAATGTACTTAAAATCACACATACATGATGACCCCATCACAAAGAATAGAGTAAATTTAGGCACATGCAAGGATAAATACACATGAAATGGTGAATAAAAACACATGAATTAAAACAAAGCTCAAGTTATTAAAGCTTGGAAAATACTAGAGAGGATCTTATACACCCTATTCTACCCTATTGAACAACTCTCTTCTTCTAAATTTGTAGTGCATATGACCCTGCATATAAGCTTGTCTTTATATATAAAAATAACTTCTTAACATAGACAAAATCCTGGGCAAGCTTAACCTTATGTATAGTGGGCCTCTGGCAAGGAGAAATAGGGCCCGAAAAATAACAAATATAGGTAAATTGAAGATAGATGTCCTTTTAAAGGATTTATTACAATCTTCACTACTTTTCTTTGCATTTCATCTAAATAATTTGTGCAAAGAAGGCTTATGAGCACACTATGAATGTACTTATTTGAAGTGTTTTCCTTTTTTGCCCATACCTATTTTTGCTTTGTATGTTTTGGATTTTGTCTATGTTAATAAGTTAAGGATTCAATTTTTACACATTTATCAAGAACTTTGGGATTTATTTCCTTGTTCAGGTTATTCAAAGTCCACTTGCCCTTCTGTTGTCACAAATATGAAGAAATCTATCATAAATAAGTTAGGGATTTAGTTTTATACAAGGTCATATGCACATTTGAATAAGGTAACATTGAGCTTCACTTTCTTTTGTCCTTTAAAATGAACGTTTGTTAAAGGATATTCTGTGTTTGAATAGTACAACTCTGTTTCCTTCATAAAGGAGGATTGATTATGTGTATTTGTAAAGTAAGTGGAAAATCTAGAATACTGGTTATAAACATATTTCCCATTTTCTATGGTGTTTACAGAGATTTAAGTGTTTGAAGTTATGTAGAGTTCATAAACACAGTTCATAATAATGCAAACCACTATGTGTTAAGACACAGTCTATAGAGAATCAAAGGTAACCTTGAAAAGGGGCATACAAAACCCTTACATGGAATGAAACAATCACTTTATTTGGTGTAGTTGTCTTGATCCACCTACTTGACTTTGTGAAAATGATAAAACCTTCTAGAATTTACCACAACATTTGACTGGTGCAAAACCTAGGATTAAACACTGACTCCTCTACTCTTGTTCTGACCACCTCTTCTTGAGTTATCTCCCTCCACCTTGGATCCGACAGCGACTGAATGGTGAAAGACATCTATTTGGCCTTTAGGCTTGGTATTACCCAGTTAACAGTAAGCCATAGGAGATTAAGGCAATGCTAAGAGGACATGTGGCATGATAATCCATCATTACCATTGAATGATTCACATGCCACGCTGGGTCCATGCCATGTGACAAGTTCAGTGACACCTGCATAGTCACAATTCGCAGTTGGGTCAACAATGATTATTGATTGGCGGTGAAGGTGGCAGTGACCGCAGTGGGGATGGTTAGAATGAAGTGAATGCATTAGCATCAAAAATAACTATGGTTTTATCTGGTTTAACTATGGCTAGTGATAAGCTTTCGACGATCGGTAGAGATCAGCTCCCTGATGACCGACGATGACTAGCACGCATCAGGATTTGGTGCATGCTGGTTAAACTCTACCGCATTGTAGACTACAAAATCCAAACTTATTTGCTAATGTGATCCACTCTGTGACTCTCTATTGGGAGTGGGGAATTTGGGGATTGCCCATTAAGGTCCATAAATAGCTCATTACAACATATGTTTTCACTTTCCACTCTGAGTGGGTTCAAAATCCATATAAGAACGTTGCCTTCACATGGTCTCGACTCTCCATGTCTTTTATTATGAGTCTTGTCAATAAATATTAGAAAATATAAGAGGTAGAGATTCGTGATTCGCTCGGCACCTAAATCTGGCCACACAAGTGATAAATCCGTTTGGTAGTATTGGAATGCATTTGGTCATGTCCTAGTCTTATTAATGTCCCAATGCCATTAATGATAAATGCACAAAGTGAGATAAAAACCGAAGTCAATAAAAATTGGCAACTTTGCTCTTGGTAAAGTATTATCATATTGTATATTAATATATTAATATTTAATATTTTAAAATTATAAATTTTTAATTATGAAAATCAATATGACAAATTGAATAATTTTTTACCCATCATTTAATACAATTAAAAATATAATATAATTATATTTAAAAAATAAAATTTTCAAAAATATCTAAACCACCATCAAATTTAACCACTGATTAAAATGAACTGTTATTGTCTTTTTTATGAATGTGACGACGAGTCAATGAGACTGTCTCTCACTCATTTAATGTTGCTTTTTTTAATGCATTTATTACATTTTCATATAATTTATATAAGTTTCCATTAAACATGGACTAGTCTTTTCTTTCTCGCTGACGTAACTACTCCTTTTGAATCTATGGTCTTTAATAAAGCATGAAATACTCTTTTTTTAAAGTAACCTCGGCTTCCTCTCGACTTCCTCTTTCATTTTGGATTATTTATTTGCATAGTAGGTGAGCCCACTATTTAAAATCACTAATTTAGAATTAAAAATTGAGTCAGCATATTTACTAATTTAAATGAGTCCTTTTATATTGAGGATTAAAGAAACTCGAGTTAGTTTATTTTGTGCAAAGAAAATATAGACAAATTAAAATTTTGAGTTGAATGTGAAGATTTTAACATATTTTATAGTTCTGAGTGGAATCTTATTTGTATAATGTTGAGTCAAAAATCTAAGCATTCATTGATTAGGTACAGAGTCAAGAAAAGTATGCTTTTTTTAATATGTTCTCTCACCAATTTTTTTTTTTGCTTTGAAATTTGGAAATGAAGGTTTAGGATGGAAACCTTCAGTTGAGTCAAGGGGTAGCACTCTGGGTGCACTCCTTATCACATTATAAGACATAGTCGAGGGCAGACCCTGTGAAACTAATCACAATTTGTCTTAATCCCTATAGCAGCACAAGGTGGGGTTGAGGTATGAAGTCTCTGAAACTAATCACAATTTGCCTTATTCCTAGCTTGTAATTTCTTCATCATGTTAGACTTTTCTTAAAAAAATTGCCATTTTTTTACACCATTTTAACACTTTAAATTATCTTTTACAACTCGAGCTTTGTATTTTTATTAAAATTTTAGTCATGATTATTTAAACTTCATTCATTTCCTCTTCTCAAAGCTTCGTATTTGAGCTCTTCACTATGATTTCCATTAGAGATAAATATACGAATAGAGATTCACACGACAGATGTTGATCAGATAGCCTAAAGCATTCTTGAGATTTGTCATCAAAACATATTTCCAGATAAACTCTAATCGTTAAATATTAGGAAGTGGAATATCAGTGGCTCATGATCCATCTATAACTCTTAGCTTTACTGTCTTTACTTTTCAAGGTTGATGGCTAGAGATGCCCTATTTTTTTTAATAAAAGAGGGGTAAATTTTTATTATAAAAGATACCACTAGTACATAACAAATAAAGCAATAGACTACAGAAACAACATAAAATTAAAATTGAACCACTAAACCATCACCCAACCAAACTAGAATTTGGACATCCTACCACCTCAAAGCCCCAAAGAACGACCACAGCTAACCATTCATGTCTTCAAAGATCAACCTTTGTAAAGTTTGAATACAGTCTTGGGATAAAAGATCCCACTCCCTAAAATTCCAATCTCCCCCCTGATCAAAGACCCACTTAGCCAAACAATCAACCACTTTGTTCCACTCCCTAGGGACATCACACATGGACAAATGAGACAAAATCCATCAAAAGACTCAAACAAAAAATATGTCTAACCACCAACACAAGTTACCACTGCATGCCTTAGTCAAAGATGATATTAAAGGATGATGTCATCTTGATTCCTCAAAGTAGCTCTTACTCACCACCTATCATTTTGACCTTTACATCTCAACAATGAACTGTTTATTTTATAAGTCTTTAGTTTTTAGTAAGTATTTACCTCTTCATATTGGAAATTAATAGTTGGCTAGGCTCTGAATTAATTTAAAGGCTTGAGATCATCTTTTCAGATGACATTAGTTGGAACCTTAGGATTAGTTCATGATGTTAAATCTAATGAGGATCAACGAAAGGAGATTGATCTGAGTTTTAAAAAGAAAACAATCAACCATTTTGAATTCCATTTTCTCCACGAGAATGAGCATTTATGACTCTTTTAATCTCAATCATTTCTTGCTTTATGGATCTAAAAATTCACTAACATGATTCTCACTTGTAGCTCTAATGTTTTGGGCATTTTATTTGAAATCTAATGGTCCCTATGAAAATATATTTGATTTAGAAAATTCCCCATGGATCTAATCGGTACAATTATGTATCAAAAAAAAAAAACATTTAAGCAAATCCTTATTTTTTTCAATAATTCTACAACTTCACCATTATGTATCCCTCACATAGAATATAAGGCTCGAGCTTGAACTTTATATTTCTTTATTCTTTCTAAAAGTTATCATCTTTGAAAAAAAATTTATGATTTTTTTAAAAAAATATTTACAAAAAATAAAAAACACATATTTATTTATGTAGTTCTCTTATTTAAAATGTTTTATGCAATTTTGTTTCTTTGATTATATGAATACATCTAGAATCTTCTTGAATATTGTATCATATTTTGCTCAGGGCTAGATAAAATAAACTTATAACTTGGATGAAGACTTTTTGAAATACTTAGAATCAGAATTGTGAAGAATATGAAACTTTTACTTAATGTGCAATAAAATAAATGTCTTTTTATTTAAATTTACAAGTTATAGAATGTAACTAGAGTATACCTTTATAACAATCTAGAGGGAAACCATATGTCAAGAAGCTTAAAAATATGAAAGACAAGTTAAGGAGGGGTTTAATTTCAAAATTTTACCATTGGAGAGCTTAAAATAAAAATGTCCCATGATGACATGAACGACACCCACTACTATCTCTATTAGATGTTTTTGTCTCTTAGGAAAAAATGAAACTTGGGATTTGAGTTTGGGCATACAAATGCTTAAATATATTTTTAGTAATGAGAACACCTTTTTAGGAAAAAATAATAGTTTGAAATAAATATAGGTCCTCTTAAGTGCTTAAGATAGGATAAAGTGATAAAATAGGTACTAATTAAATGTACAGATTAATTAATAATTTAAAAAGGGTCAAACTAACATGATCAAATATTTGTGCTAAGATAAATAAGTTACCAAAACACTCATATTTTATTATTTATTAGTTAATGGTTGATATAACTTTATTTTAATTATTTGTAGCAAACAAGTTTTTTTGTACGGTGCCACCAAAATACCATTTTGAGGTGCCAATGAAAGAAGTTAACTATATCATTATAGAGTTCATTGATGTATCCAAAAGCATAAAAGTAATTACTACTTTTTTAGTTGATTATTTTTAATACTTCACATTTAGAATATAAAGAATTCATAAATTTTTAATATAAATTTTGAGAAACGTGTACTTCAAAATTAGCAAATCCACATATTTTGTAGTGAATCGATTATATTTAAAATATTATTGATTAGAGAGAAGACTATTTTTAAATCATGGAAGCTTGGAGAATGGTAATGATGAAGATGATGATTATCATCGCGATGATAAGGAAGTCAATACTTTAAACTAGAATTTAAAACTATGACTTTGATAGATTTGTTTAATAAGTATGAATTGATAATTACTAAAACTTTGTGATGTTGATATTTAATACATGTCAATTAATTCATAACATTTATATTACAATGACTATAATAATATTTTTATTATTTGATTTTTAAATATTATTTGAGTGTTATGTATTTTATTTGTAAGTAAAATTTGTTGATTTCAAGTTTTTAAATTTTTTAAGTGTATTTTTTATGAATGCAATATTAATGATAAATTATTGACAGGTTATTACAAATTATTGATGGGTTATTATAATTATTTTTATTGTCATCGTTCCCATCTTTATGATGCACAAATAACAACAAAAATAAAAATCACTCTTACCATTTCATTAATTACTTTAAATATAATTGAATATTTTGTTTTATTTTAATAATAAATGTAACAACATGCACCATTATATTTTATCCTCAAATTATTCTAATTCTAACACAATTGGCATCTAACCATGAATCAAAGATGATGACACAAATTATTGATACAAATTTAGTAATGCAAATTATTTTTACAAATTTATGTACACTACGATCATGTTCAAAATTCTCACAATTTTTATTTTTATTTTCTAAACACGAGCAATTGTCATGAACCCATTTGTGCTAAAACTTTTCTATTTTATCTTTATGATTCTTTTAGTTCAGTGTCAAGGGCACTTATAAAAATTCAAAAAGGTGAAAAATAATATTGGGGAAAAAAGTCTTGATTTTCACACTACAAATAATATTAAACAGCAAAACTAGTCAAGAAGTCATAATTTAAACCTATACATACATACATATATTTGGGACCTACAACAAAAAAAATACAAATAAAAGGGAACATGATGAGAAACAACAAAACTAGTCAATAATTTACAACTTAAAAGACCCACCACAAAAAAATACAAATAAAAGATAAGAAGAAGAGACACCATAAAAAATAATAAGTGGGACCTACTAAAAAAAATATAAATATGAGAGAAGAAGAGAGAACATGATGGAAAACAATGAAACTAGTCAATAATTCATAATTTAAGAGACCCACTACAAAAATTATAAATAAAAAGAAGAAGAAAAGACAAAGTAAAAACAATAAAACTAACAAATGATTAATAATTTAAATCTATAACAATTTAATAACTAATAAACTTAAAACATTTTTAGGTGGGTATATAATTTTATGTTGAGAACAAAATACACAATAAATTATATAATCATTCCAAATAAACTATTTAGAACATTATACCCAGAAGATGCAATTTTGTTAGCAGGAAGATTCCTACCAATTGGCTATGGCGGAGTCATCAACATTGAATTACATGATTGGAAAGTGAAAAGACACATTGGGTTTGTAAAATAATATTGAATTGTCACGAATCTAGACACATTCGATAGCAATACACAGTGGGGAACATGTCTGAGAGAACAAAATTTGGAAAAAATATTTCTAGAATTATTAGGACCATACCACTTCTAACATGGCTATGTTAGAACTGTGCTCATATCTTACTGGAAAATATGATATTTTGTAAAACAAAATTTTCAAACATGTTCCTCTATATCTAGACTCCCATTTCAATACAATTTATTGTGAAACTAATCTCCTTCCTTTAAACCGTAATCATCCTTCAGCAATATTTATAAATTTCTTAGAATTCAAATTATAGTTGGATACCACAAATACCTAAAAACATCAAACATGTAGGCCATAAAATGTGTGATACAGAAATAGAAAGGGGTCGTTCGACCAGAGCTGCCTATGCGACTCCCCATAAAACCTAAGTTCATGATTCCTCACAATTTCGTGTACGCGCTCCAATGCTCCTTCGGTGTCTTTTGTAGACATTGTCAGAGTTTGCACCTCTTTTCTTGTTAACTTGTGGTTTTGCTGCATTATATTGAGAATGGTTGAGCAACCATATACTCTTATTTTAATCAGATTTTTCAAATTCCAATAACTCTCTGGCAATATTTGCAATGACTCACATTGCACCAATGACAATGTTTTAAGTGAACACATTGCTTCTTGTCCCACCACTTGCAACTCTTGTAGTTTATCTAGCTGAACCAGTGACAATATCTCCAGCCTGGGAAATGCTCCCTTCTCACCAAATTCCTTGGGCAACTCCTCTATGTTGCTGCACCCCACAATATCTAACTGTTTAAGGCTCTCAAGTTTGTGCAAGTCTGGTAGTTGTTTCAACTGCATGCACCTTTGGAATTTAATATAAGTCAGATATTTAAAACCACAGAGGGGATGATCCATTTTGATTAAATGGGGACATTTGATCTCCAGTGTCCTCAATTTAGACATGACAGTGATGTCATTAGGCAGGCTTTTTATCTTTGTGAGCTTCAAAGACAGGTGCTCCATCTGCGTCATCCTTTCTAACATTCCTTCTCTAATTGTTTCCCCGTCATAACCGAGGTGCAGCCTTTTGAGTTGTCTTAGAGAACTCAAATCATGAATTAAAAGTGTACGTCTTTCCCCCTTACTCGGCTCCAACTTTAACCACTCATTTTGAGAATTTTGGACCTTCAGGGTCTCTAGGGACTTAAGCTGTGAGATTCCATGAGGTAAGGACTGCAAATTTTCACAATAACTAACAATCAATATTCTTAGGGATCTCAAATTCTGAATATTGGATGGCAGTGACCTAAGGGCGGATCCATAAAGATTTAGTATTTGAAGGTTTTTAAGGGCCGTTACAGAGTTGCACAGTCTAATGATTGGCACATTAGATAAAAACAGGGAAACCAAATGTTTTAGACATCCTATGGTTTCTGGCAAAGACTCAAGTGATGTGTATGACAAATCAAGGACCGTGAGAGAGGTCATACTCCCAATCACCTGTTTAGGAATTTGTTTCAAATCTAAATTTCCTGCAAGTAGCAACGAGCGAATATGTGGACCTCTGAAGGTACTCGGAACCCACCTCAACTTGTTGTCTTTCAAAGAAATTCTTAGTTGTCTCGAAATCTCACTGGCTGGAAATTCCTGTAAACCTCTGCCTGAACAAAAGAAGCAATTTTCTTCCCTCTCAGCAATCTGTCTTGCTAAGTTGTGAAGTACATCATGGACCCTGAAACGGACCACTCGCCCGTTTATGTCTTTGAAGACTGGTTCAATCAGACAACGGTGGGCTAACACATCGACGTATGCCTGTCCCTGTTTGTATGGATCGTGTCCGTCCAGCAACCCTTCTCCCAACCATATCTTACTCGCATATCGAGTACGGATGACTTCGTCTTCGGTGAATGCAGCGAGGTAGAGAAAACACAGTTGCAGGGAAATGCCGAAGTCTGCCAAAGTGTCATAGCTTAATCGCAGCCTACCATAAAGAGAGTCCGCAAGGTTCCCGTCCTTGACAGAGTTGTGATTCTGAAGGTTCTTTAGTCTAAATTCCCATCCCTCTGAGCTGGTGAAACCAGCCATGGCCCGCCCTGTTACTTTGAGAGCCAAGGGAAGTCCCCCACACATTTTGCAAATGCCCCTCGCTGTTTCTTCATCAATGGTTGTAGGTAAATTTTCCTCACTATGTGGAAAAGCATGGGAAAGAAACAATTGCCAGCTGTCGTCGTCCATCAACTGTTGCATTTGGACGGTCGATGAGTCTGGAATGCCCATCTCTAAAAGCGCGCTGATATTTCTGGAACTCACAATGATGACACCTGAGTCAGAGTTGGAGGTGCAGGCAGCAGGCGGCGGCACACCCAGCTCCTCCAACAAGGCTGCACCTTTACCCCAAATATCATCTAAAAACAAGGCAAACTTCACTTCCCTCATTTTCCTATTCAACCATAATTTCGTATCATCTTCGCTCATAGAATGGTCGAAATTGTCATTTGTTTTGAATGCTATTTGGCTACAAAGAGCATTTCTAAGGGCTGTGAAAGATGGAGTCTGGGAAACAGTGATCCAAAACAATAAGCCATTAGAAAAGAGATTTTGTACCTGGTGACTGTTGAAGAGTCTTTTCAGGAGCAGAGTTTTTCCAACCCCGCCCATGCCGACCACACCGATCCGCGACGAATTCTGCAGCAACTCCTCAAGTCTTGCAAAGGCCGTATCTTGTCCGACAATAAGCGGCTCCCCTATGTATTTCATCCCTTCCCTCAAAATCGCCGATGAGCTGCGTGTCGCTGCAATGTCACTGTTCAAATGGTGAAGAAGGCTTAGTGATTGTACAAACTGAATTGTAATACCAATGGATGCTGCATTTTCTCGATGTTCTTTGATTCTTGAAATTGTACGACTAATCCGTTTACTCATCTTATAACGAGAAAAAACATCACAACTTGGTATTGCCCCTGTGCACTGTTGAACCATTTCAGATGCTTGCTGGAGAAGATTATCTAATTTGTTTAACCAATTATTTACAGCTGAAGGTATAAGATCGTAAGAGGAGTTAACCTGACCAGAGGTCAAAGCCGAACGATACTTTTGCATGGCAGAGTTGATATCTTGAAGAGTGAGAAGTAAGTCATTGAGGGACTCCAACTCCTTCCTGCATTCGATGGCAATGTTGATGTGGCGAAGAATCTGATTGATTGCCATTTGGATGCCCACACCAAGGAAGCCGGAAATCACCATATCAGCCATCTTCTAAAGAATATGTGCTGTGAGACTTGGGAAATATGGTTTGAATGATTTCTATTTAGAGGCTGGAGGAATGCGGACACACACACAGTGAATCCAGTGGCAGAATGTCCAGGCTATGTCGTAATGTCGTCGTAATCTATGCCCACTCAGAAGAATAGAATACGCTAAAAAATAATAAACTCATAGTCAATCAGCCCACTCAGAAAGCAAGAATACGCTAAAGAGGAAGCTTTCGTCCGAATTATCCAACACGGCCAAATTATCCAACACGGCCAAATTATTCCACACGGCCTCTTGAACATCGATTCTTTGGAGCATCTTTATAAAAACTGTATAAAGTGCGAGGTCTAATTTTGTACAGACTGTAAAAGGATTATAGCAAATGTATATCGTCCTTAAAGTTTCTTATTCTACCAGTCTTTAATAAATTTTTATGACATGTAGATTCGACCGTCAATTTTAATCCCGGCCGAGGGCCCATCAGGTAGCCGAGTCCATAATTTCAATTTGTTATATATCACATTGATTAATGATTCTTTTATTTTCCTTATAATTTTTTGACTATTGAAAGATGGTCTCAATTTCGTTGTACCAATGTATTGGGTTCTGAAAAATATTTATGAGAAAAATAAATTGAGTCCATAATTCAATGTATGTTAAAGATATCATAATTTTTCAATCGGCTTTTCTACATAAAAGAATTTGTTTTAATATGTCAATCAAATAAATGTCAAGTTTAAAATCCAAATTACATTATACCAATTAAATAAAAATCTAATTTAAGATGTTAAATGGATATTATATTGCACCATGGTACCATTGTAAAATGCCTATCAATAAAATAAAAGATTATAATGCATCTATTTTATATCGTTATTAAGTTTTGATATTTCTTATATTTTAAAGAATTGAATTGAATTAATACATTTTAATCTATATATAATTATATAATTAATAGGGGAAATGGTTTTTACATTAAAATCCAATAGCTATATATATTTAATAGGAGAAAAGGTTTTTACATTAAAATCCAATAGATCTAGCCATATATAATATGAAATTCAAGGTTAAATAGATTTAACGAAATAAACAATAAGAATGAAACTTAATTATAACTAGTATTATAAAATAATTGAAATGTGCATATTTAGTTTTAATTATAACTAGTATTATAAAATAATTGAAATGTGCATATTTAGGTTTTTTATAAAAGTAATGAATTATCACAAAGCAATTAGAAGACGAAATATTAAAAAACGTCTAAGCAGTAAAATGAAAAAAACTTAGAAATTGTAGAAAACATGTCCAAGCAATAAAATTGAAAAAGCTTAGAAATTGTTTAGTGTATATATGTAAAGTTAGATAAAATCAAATAGAAACTTGAAACAACATTAAATTCCTACTTTAACAAAACAACATATTTTATATTGAGCTTAAATAAAAATAAAATGCACATTCACTTACCACAAGTAACTCCCCATTGTATGGATTTGGATGAGATTGTAAATGGATGCGGGTGCTCAATGAAATATATGTAAATAATTCAAAAATATATCCCCTTGGTTGATTGATGTAGTGATAGAATGGTTGTAAATCTTGTTTTCTCAATTGACAAAGTTTTTTTAGGCTATGAGAGCTTGTTGAAAGTGAGGGGGTGATATATATATATATATATATGTGAAGGAAATGGATGATCAGATTTGATTCAAAATCCTCACTGAATGAGGGAGGTTGGCTATTGAATGAGGGAGTTGATTTTCCCAATGAGATTAACCCCCATGTGGATAAGGGCCATGGATTTGTGATTGGTTGTAATGCTTGTGATAATGCATTGATTAGATCTCCTTGTTTCTGATAGGTGACACAGTTTTTGACATATTGAAAAGCATTTATTTCCATGGTTGTCTAGTAATACCTAATTCTAAGAAGTTTCTTGGCAAGCACCAAACCACTAGTGTGTGCTCCATAGATTATATCATGTACTTACTTGATTTCTAAATCAACCTCTTTCAAATATAAACACATCAACAAAGTTTTGACGTAACCTCTAAAATAGAGTGTGCTTCCAAGGAGGGTGAAATGGGAGGCATGTTGGATGAAGGATTTAAGTTGGTTGCATAAATATTAGGAGGAAGGATGTGACATTGAAGGTAGATGTAGAGGTCATGGTACAATGGACAACTAGAACCAACATTCTCACATACCATTTCATAGTTTGGGATATTGTAAGTAGGGACCATGAGTTCAACCAAGAACTAGAAAAAAAAACCATTAGGAAAATGGGTGAGTTGGGGCTTAGTGGTAAAAATTTGATCCATTTTGGAGAAGTATCATACAACGTATCAAGGAGAGAGCCAATGGTGGAAATTGCATCTCCGAATCTTTTTCTTGTGGGATGAACCTATTCAAACTAGATGTATGCAAGGTATTGTTTCAAGCTGTTAACAATGTTCTTATATAGGACATGAGCTTTTCATCCTTGGTTTGATACTCATCATTGACCTATTTGATAGTTAGTTGGGAATCCCAAATGACAAAAATTGTTGTATGTTCCATTAGATTTCTAGTTTGATACATGTTATGATTGTTTTATATTCTTCAATGTTATTATATAAGGGTAAATCGATCCTAAAATCCTTAGGGATGAGGTCACCTTCTAGTGTTAGAAATAGAATAGTGCCCCTAAGGAATGTCTGGTGAAGAATCCATCAAGTAAATATTTCATGCTAATGATTCATCGAGAGATAAAATTAATTCATCTATAAATCCAATAGTCAACTACTGCATATCTGATAGTGGAGCCTATTCTAAATAATCTATGAGTACATGCCCCTTGATTGCCTTCAGGTTCACATATTCAATGTTAAACTCACTGAGAAACATGACCCACTTTGTTATTCTTCCTATAAGAGTTGATTTTGATAAAAATATATTTAAACGATCAACTTTGGCAATAAGTTTAGTCTTGATATTGAGCATGTAATGTCACAACTTTTGAGAACTAAATACAACATATAGGAATGCCTTCTTGATGGGGGTGTAGTTCGGATCATATGACACCAAAGTCCTACTTAGGTAATAGACAATGCTTTCCATTATGTGATCATCATGTTGGGCCAAGATAGCACCCAAAGTTAATTGAGTTGTTATGATATAGAGTAGTAGTAGTTTTCATGTAGAAGGTAGAACTAACACTAGCAGATTGGCAAGATATTGCTTCAGTTGTTTGAAAGACTGATGATAATTATTTTTCCAATAGAATTCAGTGTATTTATTTAGTAGATACATAAAAAAGTGACACTTATATATCAATTATGAGATAAATTATCTGATTTCCTAAAAATTACCCTATAGACCATGCATCTATTTGAGATTAGATGGAGGACGCATCTCTATAATAGATTTGACCTTCATATGCTCAACCTCAATCCCTATTCTAGAAACAATGAAACCCAAGATTTTTATTGATGTGATGCTAAAGACACATTTATTAGGATTGAGATGCACCTTGTATTTTTTGAATCTCTCAAAGATTCTATGCAAAACCTCTGGATTTTATGCTCTAGTATTTTATTTTCCCAATATGTCATCCATGTAGTCTTTAGTTATATCATGCATCATATCATGAAATATGAGTGTCATGGCTTATTGATAATTCACATTTGCATTCTTCAAGCCAAAAGGCATGACTTGATAGTAAAAATTTATCCAAGGTGTGGTGAACATAGTTTTGTGTTGATCTTTGGGTGTGTTTTTTATTTTTTTATAACCAGAGAAACCATTCATGAGCGATATCATTTCCTGACCTAATATTGAATCGACTATCATGTCAATATTGGGTAACAAAAATTCATCCTTTGGGCATGATTTTTCAATGTCCCTCAAATTTGTGTAGACTTTGATCCCTACTAGTTTGTTGTTGAATAGCAAAATTTTGGAAATCCACTCTGAATAATCAACCGTTCATATGAATATAGTATTTAGGAGTTTTTGGAGTTCCTATTTGACAAAGAGAGCCATTTTGAGATGCATCTTTCGTAATGTCTATTTGAAAAATTCAACATCTACATGAATAATGAGATGGTGTACCACAAATGACAGGTTGAATCCATGCATCTCAACATAGGACCACACAAATATGTTGATAAATTATTTCAAAATCACAATCAAGATTCCCCATTCACTTTGAGTGAGTGAAGCTCCTAGTTTGATGATTTTGGGATTATCCTCTATGCCTATGTTGACAGTGATAGTTTCCTCAGTAAGCAATGTCAAACCATCCTATAAATTTTTTGGCATAGGTGGAAGGTTAAGTTCTTCATGCATTACATCCTCAGTCAACTCATCTTGAGAAGCGTCAAGTTCCTCGTCTATTAACACCTCACAAAGATTTTCACCAACAAACACATCTTTATTTTGATTTTTTAAATTTTGATTTTGATTGTTTGATAGCACCTCAGATAGGTTTTGACTAGGGGACTTAGATTTTTTACTTATTTGCTTTTTATTTATTTATTTTTTCCAACTAAGGAACTCTTCCTACTCCTCGAAGTAAGCTAGCGTGTCGAGGTTGATTTCAAATCTCTTATTGGGATCCCTTGATAGTATGTCATCATGAAGTCCCATGAATTCCATAATAGCTTCCTCATTCTGAAATAAGTTTAATGGTACATGCTATTGTTAGTCTCAATCGATGAAGTTACTGTATTAAAGGTGAAAGTCAATGGTAAGGATGAAGGTATCATCAAATATGTTAGTGTCAACAAACTCATCATAAAATCTATACAATGAATTTGTTTCGATGTTGAAAGAGTCTCCCTCATAAACTATAAAATAATCACTAATATATCATATGGATCAAAAGTTTTTAACCAATACTATAATATTCCTTATTTGAACTAAAAAAATAAAGGTTCTAGAATTCCTTATCTACAGAGACCCAGTCCTTTCCATTTGTAATTCATGACTTTACACATACAATAAATGTTATTTTATAAACATGATGGCAAACTAAAGATTTAAAAATTTAATAGTAGTTAGATGAAAAACAACTTTAAAACTAAAGGTGAACAAGATTTAAATGAAAACAATCCATAATTGATCACATTTTCACTTTTGATAAATTTCATAATAATTTCCTTCTTTCTTTATTGATTAGAGAAAATAATTTAATACTACCCCCCAAAAAAAAATTTCCTTGGTTTCTTTGTTGATTAGAGAAAATAACTTAATACCATCTAAAGGAAAATATTTTAAAGCGTATAAAGGACTTGAGAAATTTCCACTAAACTCAAGATTGCAGCATATAGATATATATTAATAGTTTTTTTGATTGGGACTAGAATTGTTGGAAGGGTTGGGAAAAGAATTGTGTTTAATGAAAAGGTGCGTAATACAAACAAAGACGTTTTAAGTGTCTGATTTTTCCCCTGTGGAAAGGATGAAGTTTCTTGATACTCAGTCGCACCGACATTTGGTTTCTTTGTCAGCGTGTTTCTAGTGCTGCCTGTCTGGTGGATGTGACGAGATCAATGGAGGATATTTTGCATTTTAACTTTTCTATGAAAAATCAATGGTTATAAAACTAATGGTTTCTTTAAGTTTCATAGTTATCTCGATAGATATTTATAAAATATTTTATTTTTATGATTTGACAAAAATTATAATTTTTAGAGGTTGAATTACATCCTATAATTTTAAAAGTTGAAATTTAAATTAAAAAAATTATAGTTTTTAATAGATAATAAAAAAGTGTTTGAATAATACTAATTTAATATAGTTTTCATGAAATTTTTGATAAGAAAAGGAGTTTTTTGGATTTAACTTCATATTAATTGTATATTGTAAAATTTAAATAAAGGATATGATATTAAGTCAACAATATGTTATTTTGTATTTTCATATTTCTACAATTAAAAATTAAATTTGATGGTCAACCTTTCTTATAATATTAAAAAATTATTATTATTTTTAAATCAATAATACTTTTTTGATGATGGTTATGCATTCAACATTATCTTTAATGTGAATGGAAGCAAAACAAATTTTTGAAATTGGGGTTTTTCTTTTTAAAATCATATGCGAAGGATACATATGCTTTTGATTTGACTCATAGTCATGAAATATTTAGTAAAGGAAGTTAATTTTGCATGCATTCTCAAGAGTGTAATTTTAGAGAAAGGGATTAAAAGAAACTAAATTTTAAATGTGTTCCCAAAAGTATTGAGGAAGGGGATTTTATGTATTTTGAGTTTTTGTAGTGTTTTCTAATGTATAATCTTTTTACTTCACAAACCACTGATGATGTTACTTATTGTCGAAAACACTTAGTTTGCCTTAATGTCCATGTCAGACGTGTGATAATTCACATCTCATTTCAAAAGGAAGTCTTTTTCATGCTATTTGTACAAGCCTTCTCACACAATACTAGAATTGTATTCATTAAAAAATACTAGTTTCAAAAGTTTACTTTCTATACATCAGTGAACAACCTTTCTCTTTGTTTCCCTATCAATGTTCTCACTGCAATATAGGGTGATCATCATCACAAAACCATGTGTGCAAGCACAAAGCAAACCTACAAGAAGTCCTACTTTTTATATCGTGAGGATGTATAATATGTATTATATGGAACTAAAAACAAGGACAATGGGATTGATGTGCATTAAAAATACCACAAGTACTTATGATAATATGTAATATAGCTAGGAACCATTTTATATGTTGAAATATCAATTTTCCCGTACCTTGAACTAGGTCGATCTGTATTGTGTTTGGGTATGTTTTAGATTTGTTTGTGTCCATGATGAATCGGGTTCACCCAAGTTCTTCTATATCAATGATAATATGTAATCTAGCTATGAAACATTTTATATGTTAAAATACTGATTCAACCCCTACCTCAAATCAGGGCTATCCATGCCAAGATTGGGAAGGGTTGGAATTTGGCTGTGGTTTATCTTGGGTATGTTTGGGATGAAGTAAGTTGTTGAAGAACCCGAGTTGTCCCAAATATACTTAAGATGAATGGTCCATTGATTTCCATCTATTTGATTTTTTTTATTTTTTCACAATTAAACTTATAAAAAATAAAATACTATTAAAAATATTTAAAATAATTAAAAAAAAATAGAAAACAAAAAAAAAAAACATTTATCTAGAATATTTAATTCTTTTATTTTTTATTTTTTTTAAACGACCATTCCCAAATTATAAAGAGAGGAAAAAAATTATGCAACCCTAAACCAAATGTACCTAAAACGAATCAGTGTCTAAAACTTAAAATAAGTGTCTGAGCTTAACAGATTATCAATACACATTCACATAAACTATTGTGTAACTAATTTTTATGATAATTTATTATTTATATTTAAAATTCAAAATCCAAATAAATAATGATGAAAAACAAGAATCAAGATAGATGGAGAATGGCTTAAACATATTATTAAAATGTCTTGAAAATAACTAAAAATAAATATTATCATAAACTTGAGCAAATGTGATTTATATTAAATACTGAACCTAACAAATATTCACTTGTAAATAAACATACGTTTTTACTAAAAATTACATATTTATATGATAATATAAATTTTATTTCTAAATCCAAAAAAATGGATAAATAAAAATTTAAAAAAACATAAAATTCTACCTTTCCTTAAAGTTTAAACCCATCCTTGATTAAAAGTTATAACCGTGCACTCTTGCCAATCTTCATTATCTTGGGGAGGAATTTCATTAAAATGATTAAATTCTAATAATTTTTTATTATTCCTATTTTTATTTATAAAATGCCAATAACAAATTAATTTAGTATATGATTTGGTCAGAAATCATTTTATGATGCATTCTATGACTTTTTAATGTACTTTCTCCCGTAAAAATTATGGATGTGGTTGGCTCTTTTCCCAGCATAGGTTACAAACCTTAAGAAACACACATTTCCCATATCAACCCTTGAAAAGAGCATACTATATATGATAACTGATGCAATGACTATTACATAAGGTAGCAGAATTTTCCAATGTCATGCTCAGGTACCCAATTGAGCATAAGAACCCAGTTTTAAAAATAAACAAAAGTGGTAGCTTTTACTGCCTTATATTTTGTTGAGAATGACACTGGAATCTAAAAGTATAAACAGACTATAAAGTGGAAAAAATCAAAATGAAAAGGTTTATATGAGGATAAATAGGGGCATATAAAATCTAGGATTCAATTTCTACTTCAAAATATTTACATCTTGGGGACACTTTAGCACAAGTAGGAAAATGAATTGTTACAAATAATAAAAATATAAAATTGATGTTAAGTTATTAAATTTTTTAAGTTGTTCATTTAATTATATTTGATATATGTATTAATAGGAGACTAAAATTAAGAGTTGTATTGTATTTATTTTATTAAGAATTGTATCAAGTAATGTTGGAGAAGGGAAAGGTTATATAAAAGATGAAAGTAGTGAAAACTTTCAAGATGTATTGGGTGGTGATGGTTATCGGTAATGATAAGATATTTCAAGGGATATATTTGTAAAGTTCAGTAATATGTGATATTTGTTTATACAATATGTGCTTTCTATCGAATTGTTTTAATTATCCAATACATGATTGAAATAAATATCATCTAAATAAAAATACATGTCAAATATCTAATACATCCTCTTAAAATATATAAAATACATTTTGTATCAATTTAGACAAATTATTCGGAATGATTGACCAAAATCAACTTCAAAAAATATGCAAAACATACACACACAATGACCAATTCACTATTCCTTTCAAACATTTGAACATCATCTCCCATGATTTCTTTGTTGCATAAATAACTTGCCCTCTATTAACATCACACCTCTTTACTTCTCAATAAACTTTGAAAGAGAATAATAATACTATTATATATTATTTTTCATATAATATATATAATATTAAATAGAATATAAACTAATATATTATATTATTCATTCAACAAATACATACATTTGAAAATGAATTAGATAAATAGTCATTATTTTAATTGATCTTGTTTTTTTAAAAAGTAACTAAGTTTTTTTTAGTAAAACATCCGAAAGATCATGTGATTTAATTTTTATGGATTTCAATTCGATGTGGTAACTTTGAATCTTGTCTCTTCAAAAAGAAATTTATTTCTTCATATACTATTGAAATAGAGACCTACTTAATACACAACAACCATAATCATTAAGAAATAGTAATGATGATTATATTAAAAGACTTTAAACTTCTCCCCTCCTAACCTCTTCCTCATTAACAATATTGGTTTTACTACTTTAATCTATTATTAGTACACTTTAAACGGTATAACATATATATATATATATATATATATATATATATATAATTTATTTGGAAGCATGTTAATATTATTAGTACACTTCAAATGGTACAACTTAAATACTTATATACATATTTTTATAGAATTTATTTATTTAGAAATATGTTAGGATTTGATTTCTTGTGTCACATATCTTAGAAACAAATAAGTTTAATATTAAATATGTAATTTGATTTAATAACTCTTTATTTTTAAAACTTTTTTTACATGATTTAATTTTTTTTTTTCCTTAATTTGTTTATGTATAGAATTTTCCATTGCCCTTCGATCAACAATTAATAAATTGTGTCTTATTATTATAGGGTGTTTGTCCTCCATTCACATGGACAATCTTCAAATTAGATACGTCATACATTTATTACATTCCGACACTCCAAACATTTAATAAAATGCACATATATGCCAACACCACTTTATTATTATTATTATTATTATTATTATTATTATTATTATTATTATTATTATTATTATTATTATTATTATTATTATTATTATTAACAAACATACATATATTTTCCTAATACCTCTTTCATTAAAGTCTATGTGCGTGGAGGTATATAAATATGTATATATGTTATTAAAATTATTAATAATATATAGATATACATATTTATATACCTCCACTTATATGTATGTATGTTTATATAATTATAAACACACACACACACACACACACACATTTTCTCCTAACACCCCTCTCATTAAAATCTATGTGCATAAAGGTGTGTGTGTGTGTGTGTGTATATGTGTGTGTGTGTGTGTGTGTGTGTGTGTGTGTGTGTGTGTGTGTGTGTGTGTAAAATTAGTAATAATATATAGATATACATATTTATATACCTCTACTTACATGGAATTTAATGAGAGGGGTGTTGATTAAAATTATTAATAATATATAGATATACATATTTATAGACCTCCACTTACATGGACTTTAATGAGAGGGGTGTTGGGACTATATATATATAATTGTTAGAGTATATTCTCATGCTTGCTAGGTTTTATAGATAGTTTTTCATCTTTTCCCTAGTTTTGTCATTTGTGGATTTATCCTACATTGGTTAATTAGGCTTGCTTCTTCTACTTCCTTGCTTACTTATACAAGACCTCTCTATTGTAATAAATACATTCTATTTTAGATAATATATGATTTGCCTTCATCTTTGCATTTCATATTTTGCAAGCCTATTATGATGTTCTTATTGTCAATGCTTCAGATTTCTGGTTTGGAATGATCTTTCTCTCATTCTTTTGATGGTATCATAGCTTCAAATATTTATATCCATCCATTGATAAGTTGATATCTAGTTATTATTTTACCATGACATGTCAACTCGAAAAATAATTAGTTTTTTTCTCTCAAGCTATACATGCAATGACGACTCCCATTTGAAGAGCAATCTGCCCCTTAACTTTGACAAACTGGTTATATTCATTTTGATAAGCCATTCTAGAAACATTTCTAACTTGCTCTTTGCCTTTGGAATAGTTCTACATTCACAAGGTCCATGTGGAGGTCTGTGTTCAAAATTTCTAGTGTGCAGGTCTGCACTTTTGATGAACTACATTTTTTTATATGCATGGAGGAGATCTACTTAGAGAGGACTGCACTTTTAAATGATCTAGGTCTACGTTAGATTTACAAGTCTATGTGGAGTTTTTTTTGTGGACTACATAGAGTATAGCACATCGTAGAGGTTAGCGTGGTAAGATCTATGAGTCCTAGGAGTATCTACAACAAGTGGAAATGAAGTCTCATGGCCTACAACAAAATTCCAAGCCACTTACAATTGTAATATGTGATCTTGTAGTTTTTGATTTGGTTCATCAACATGGCATGCCTAGCTGGTGGAGTTAATGTGGGTGGAGCAAATATGACAACTTCACTTTCTTGGAAATGCTTACTTAGGGGCCAGACACCTACTAATCTAAAGACAACTATAATCCATTTATTATCCTCTTAAAATAGCTATTTTATTCATTATTTATTTTAAATAGCTATATTTTTTAGCTTAAGAGAAAGTATCTTTTGCTTATAAGCATATAGAGGCCACCGACGGGTTATTTTTTCATTTTTTAGCTTGAGGACATTTGTGGTTCAATCCTAGTTCTAACGTGTGGTTTGAAGGCTAGGTTCACTACCATTTTGGTAACAAAAATCAATTTGTAGTGCAAGTGTTATTAATTTTGACCCATTTACAGGAATTCGTAAAGTCTATAACTTTTGAACTATAACTCAAAATCGAGTTATGTCTTTTTCAAAAGCATATGGTTTTCAATTACTTATCCATTGGTGTCATCTATTTATAAAAATTCACTAATTTTATAAAGTGTTAAAATTTGGGGGGCGAGGCGGGGGGAGGGGGAGCTCAATACAAATCTTTTGGGGGGTTGTTTTGGTGCTGATTTGTGCACCCTTTTGCATTATTTTACTCTTTGTTGATTTAATAGCATAGATGATTATTATGTTTTAGATCAATGTGAGACTTTAACTACACATAATTACCATCCATAGAGACTTAGAATGTGAACAATCACTAAATGTAAAGGATTATGGTCCCTACTAAATGACATTCAACTAAAATTTACCAGAGAATATGAAAAAATTTAGAACCAATGAAATTTGAAGGGTTTGTGGGTTTGATAGGTGTTTATGTGAGTGATAGTCTTTTTTTCATTTGGATGGATGTGACTCTCCTTTCAAAATATGGGCTAAACTAAAGGGTTTATTTGGGAAATTATATCACATGAGAGCCATGCAGCTTGAAGTCAAGATTACTTATCTCAATCATAAAGATTTTCCCTCTATTGTATTATATTTCATGAAGATTAAAAACTTATTGACATAATTGAAGGGTAGTGGACGCAATAAGAAAGATCAAGGATATGTGTACTTGATTCTATCCAATTTGAAAGGCCCATTCCAAATATTCGCTCATACCTTTTTCTCTAGCATGGATACCTTATAGGCCACATTCAAAATGCTTTATTTAGAGTTGTTTTGTAAAAGACTTACTATGGAAGAATCCAAATTATCTCACCTAGAATCTTACACATCTTAAAAAACATTAGTAGCATATAATTCTAAGAATAAGATAAAATCAAAGAGTAAATCCAAGAACACTCCTCCTTGATTTCAAAGTGCACCTAAACCCAATAAATTTAAATCAAAATCATCTTCCAAATCCAATAATAAGTCTAGGCTTTCAATGAAGTGAACCTAAACCCAATAACTTGAAATCCAAATCATCTTCCAAATCCAATAATAAGTCTAGCCTTTCATACTCCTTTTGTGGGGGGAGTAGTCATGAAGAATCTACGAATTTTAAGAGAATATAAGCCTTGAAGGGTGTAGTCAGAAAATACAATATTTCTATCTCCAATCCATCCAATGAATAAAGCAAATCACTTAATGTTGTTGGGATATCTAAGTCTCCTATTTCAGATAGTTAGATATAGATTCTAGTGCTTCTCACCACATGACTTCTTTCAAGGAGTCTTTTGTATCTCTTGGTTTGAGTTATAACTCCAACATTGATGTTGGAAATTATTTATTTATTTTTATTTATGTAAAGTGTGACATACAACTTGATGGTATTCACATCAATGATGCATATATTTCCTTGGAATCAGTACAAATTTGTTTTATATTTATCATATTTTTCATTCTAATTAGGGTAAGATAGTGACTTTCACACCACAGGGTGTTTTAAGTACAAATAATAAGATGGGAGGGTGAATCAGTAGTCTCAAAACAATAATTTAATTTCAATTATCATTAATGAATAATTCATTCAAACATATACATCAATCAATGCATAAACAAGCATCTACTTAAGCATATAGCATATGAACATAAGAGATATGTGAAAAAACATCATGGAAGATAAAACCCACTAAAAATATCTTGTTATAAAGCCATATATTTAATTAATCAATCTTTATCAAGGCACCAACTGCATAAATAACACCAACCCCTCACTAGTCAAGCACCAACTCAACTAGTCCTTTAGCAAGTGCCAACTTGAAAGGAGGCACCAACATCCTAGATGACTCATCACAAACTCAACCACATGGATTATATTATCACCTTAGGACACCTTTTAATCACTCAAATGATTATTACCACCTTCTATTTCACTTCACATGTTGTTATCTCTCTCAAATAGCCTATTAGGCCTCTTCACTCAACTAGCCCTCTTCTTGGTATATTTAGGTCAAATGACCTTGCTTATCATCTATAGAATCACTGTTATAGTTTCATCATCTATTAAAAACACCCCTATTATGGTATTTAATCCATTTACCTAGTTTATAAACTTCTATTTCATTCATTTATTTCATCAATATTCTAACTAGTAAAATTAGGCCTATTAGACCTTCCTTGTATGCTTGACTCTTGTTTTCACATACCTTGGTCAACTAAAACCATTTACATAATTGGATCACCCTTGAAATAGATTAAAAAAAATATGTTTCATAAGTGAAATAACCATTACATAGGTTAGTCATTACTCATAAAGACCAAAACCATTAGACCTAAAGGAAACCTAATGTAATTAGGCCTTCTCAAGGCACACATTTCACCTTGACCACCTTAGAACATATTGAGCCTATACATATGTATGAATAACTATAAAAACATTTTAATTAGACCCATTATAATCTCACCTTATTTCCCAAACACTTTTTATCTAATTTCACTCTTTGAACCTTACTACCTGAAAGTCTGATAAGCTCACTTCTCAGTATTTGGCCTAGTCACAATTAGGCCTTCTTACTGCCATAAAGTCTGTCAATGAAAAATTAAGTATAAAACTAATTTTCTCAAAAAAAATATCATAAAATATCATTTATATATCCTACATCAACTCAAGTTCATCACCATTTTCATTATATTTCATCACTCAAGCTCCAGAGACTCATAAACACTTTTACAAAAAGCTTACTCAACACTATCAATTTGCTCAAAACCTAGTCATTAGCAATTTGACCTTAGACATTAGTATAAACATTTTCAGACACTCCATATCTATTTATAAAATCTCATGGAATATATATAACATCACCTCATTTTTTTAGAGCTCTACTCAAGATATAGTTATTCAAGAACAACTCTTCACTCAGCTCACTTAAGGCTGTCAAAGCACCTTAACAACCAGTCATGCATCCTTGGGCCTCTAACACTTGAGATAACACTTCCAATTAATAATATTTAATAAAAATAATACAATTATATATTTATAACACCATAATATTATTTAAACACTTCCAAACTAGGTATAATGACTCATGAACATCAATCTAACTAATACATAGAAAACTGCCTGAATGCTCCAAAACACAGTCCTAATGAATGTTGTATTCAAATCCTATAAGTACATTTCCAAGACATATTATACATGTGTAAAATTAATATTTGACCTATGTAACATCATCCAATATATATATCATAAGTTCTAGTGTCAACTATTGATCTTTTAGACCAATCTTATAAACTTGCCTAATCACTATCTTATCTGTATAAGAAAAATCAACTAATGAGAAACTTTCTCAACAAATCCACTGATCATCAAAACATTAAAAAAAACATTAATGTGTAATATAGGTTTTTAAAAACAACCCCATGTAATTGTATCTATCTCTAATCCATGGCAACACATACCTAATCTCATTCCCACTTCTGCCCATTTTCTCAATGTCTTTCTCACTATGCCTTTTTAGTGATAGGTCAACTTCCATGACCGCTTTATCATATTTGAATTATATAAATTATTCATAAAACATCATGTGAATAAGATATAAGTCTCAATATTCAACCTCCATCCACTTTCATGCTTTGACCTGGTCAACCATGCCTACTACATCAAAATTCTAAGAAACAAGGGTTTTCCTGTAGGATCTACTTACTCATCTGTTACACCAATGCCACTTAAAGATGTATGCAATTAGAAATAAATGATATCTATAAATCAATCCCAACTCATATAATATATATAATACTTACACTTTCGATTGGGGAAATAATAGATAATCAGAAACATGACCAATATGGGGATCCGCTAAACCTGATTAGGGGATCTCTTATCACAATAACTCTGCTAGGGAGGGTTCCAAAACCTCCAGTATAAGAAAAAATATGCAAAGAACCTAAGGGGGTCCTATATTTTCATATTCACTAAACTAATAAAAATTAAATAAAAATATAATCTTTGTCTCACTAAAGCTTGTGGCACAAAGTGAGGGTAATAAGCAATAAAAGTAAACATGCATAGAAGACATATATCTACATCAATGTATACAAAATCTTAATGCATGTAAAATAATTAAAAATTCATATCTATATACTTTTACAAAGGAGGAACAAATTTATAAATACTTACCTTTGAATAAGAAACCACCAAGCCTTAATCTCTCCCTTGACCAAAGTGCTTCATAAGAGGTTGTTGTGGTATGTAAGGATGACAAAGACAAATCAGATTTAGGATACACAACCTATCAATGCATCCAAAATACTTATCTATAAGACAAGATCCATATCTCCAAATAAATTATGAAAACCTAAGCTTTCTCCTCAAGTATAATTGTCAATAATTAGATGCATAATATATCTCTTCTCTTCTTCTCTTTTCTCTCTAATAAATGATCGAAATGAATGCGTATATATAGGAAAATCTATCCCTAACCCTTTACAAAAAAATTGGATGACATGTTTGACCCATTTGACCTTGTACTTATTTTGAAAATGAAACATTGTGAATAATGAACTAAGTTATCAATGTAAGATGATGTCAAAAATAATACATGGTCGACCCATCTGATATAGTCTTAAAACTATCAAAAGGGGATTCAAGTTAGGGAAAGGTTAATGAAGGTGTAAAATGATTGGAGGAGTGTGAAAATAGGAGGCTAAGCTTATGGAAATGGTTTTTATAATAAAATTGTGTAGATAGTAAGTGGCAAAAGGGACAACAATCCTATGAAGCACCAATGGTATACCCACCCCTTTCTCGGTGCACCCCTTAAGGCATTTAGAGAGATTAAGAATCGACATATTTATATAAGATAAAGATATTTAATAATTAATAAAAGTTGGAAAATAATATGTGTATACATATGTCCAATTCAAATCTCATCATGTGTCATGTGAGTGTACAGGGGATGGTGTTTCAAGAAAGAACATAGAAACACATGAAACCAAGATAACTAAAAATGACATAAAACAAGTAATGCTAAAATGAAATGAAAGTAACTAAAAATACCATATGCATAACTTAACTTACCTTTATTTTAAATGATTTTATGTAAATATCCTAGTCTTGATCGTGGAGGGTACAAAACTTGCATTTGAGAGACCCTAGGGATACAAAACTAACAATAGAAGCAATGCATGCATACATAGGATGGTTAAAGTAACAATGATTTACTCATAAAAATTGGAAAATTATTATTTTTAAGGCAAGGTTAGAACAAAAATATTTATGGCAAATGAATGAAAAAATGATGGCAAATAAATGACAAATGATTGGCAAAAAATAATGTAGAACATACTAAATCATGTTGGTAAGTATGTAAAACATAAATGATAAAAAGAAATGTATATCATAATAAATCACATTAGGAAGTATTTAAAACATAAATGACAAATGAAATATCAATGCAATACAACTATAAAAAAGATATGTAAGTGACAATTAACCCCATGTAAGATAATATGTCAAATAAAACATAAATAAAAACATGAATGACTGAAAATGAAAGTATAAGTCAAAATGGAAGACAAACATGAAAAATTTATACAAAAAGAGAAACATGTAAGATAGGTAAAGGACACAAAAATCAAACAAGAATGTGATTGATAAATGAGAAAGATCTAAAAGATGAAAATTCAAACTTAGTGCTTGTTTTGAGATACAATGTAAGAAAACACAACCACCTAATGACATGATGAGTATGAAAATGAGATGGTGTGGTACATAAATGGTGTAAGGGTTTTTGTGAGGAAGGCCTGGTCATATCCAAGGTCTTAAAATGTAATTCACAAACTATAAACCAAGAGGTGTAATAATATAGATGTGATCATCTAAAAGCAATATCTAATAAGGGGAACCATTGTCACCAAATATTACACCCTATAGGAGGGTGTTAAATCATCCTCTAGATTTTGGCAATATGGGAATACTTCTAAGTATGTGGGTTTACCTAAAATAGAAGTAGACCTTTAGGTTTAAGGGCTAGCTCCCTAAATATACCTTGAAATGCTTATCACCTACTTAACTAGTTGCTTGTGAGAAAAGGTATATAAGTTTGCATGAAATAAAAACACTCTAAGGGGGTGATACACTATAAATATTTCCACATGACCATCATACTTATTTCACTAAGAGACAAGGCCTACAACACTAGTTTATAAGTCCTAGAATGATCTAACATAAGTTTTTCAATGTGAAGGTGATATGCATGAAGACTATCCAAGATAATATATGAACTCAAACCAGATTTTATTTATTTTTATAAGGAAAATTACAATGTCAAAACTATCAAGGCTTTTCCATACATGGTGTGGTATTAGTCTAAAAGATCTAAAATGGCTACTAATTATATAATTTAAAAGAGAAGTGAGAATAAAAAAGTCCAAGAGTCCTAGACCATGTGTCATGCTAAGAAAAGGAGTTAAATAAGCAAGATAATTAATTATGGGATACACCATGAAAGTTTTCATAGGATAAATGTCCTTCAAAGGCATGAAACTCTTGAAATGTGGCATAACACTCCTCATTTGACCTCCTTATAACACTCCACAATAGACTAGGGATAGATGTGATAATTAAAATAAGAGGGAGGGGTTATAAAAAATCTCAAACATATATTGGATGTGTCCCTAATCACCAAGATTCTTCTGGACAAGTGTTCTCACTACCTACAGTCACAATCACTCTTCTTTCACTCACCCTTCACTCTTGGCACCCATGTTGTCTTCTATTTTCTAATCCAATCCATACATAGTAGTGAATTATACTTGTAAAAAACCTTCATGCTCTTAGATACATCAAGTAGACATTAAAATGTCTTTCACTTGAAGTTTTCACCCTCTCACTAGCTTATTCACTATGCCAGTTTTGATTGGTTGAGATGAAGGTGTTAGTATAGGCACTTGTAAATTTTTTTGATGCATTAAATGGTCATGATGGGTTATCTTAGGTCACAACCTATTTTAGATTAATTATAGTAATTAGTGTGTTAAGCTTAACTTAGGTCTTGAGCAAGGAAAGCTTCACCTTAGTTAGAATAACCCATGTGGGGTTTAATGTTGCACACCCACATGTGAAACTAAGAACTCAACATGGTTGTTGGGATGTTGACATTAAGTGGCCTAATTATTAATTTGGAAACTAATCCTCTTTCACATTGCCAAATGATCCACCTAACCTTCCCTAAAAATTTTCTATAAATAGAGGATAATGATGGCATGTTGTAAGAAAGCAAGGAGAAATAATCAAAACTCTATTTTTGTTCAATTAGTTGCTTCATTGGTAGAAGGTAGTTTTTTGGTCAGGGGTAACCCTAGGTAAATTCTATGAATCCCACATACAATTCCTTCATGGTATCAAAGCAAACCCTATTATCCTCCTTCTCCATAGTCCTTCGTCCTATCATAATGCCAAATTTTGTGCAATAGTGTCGAAAGGAGGATCTTTCAAGCACAAGAGGTTAGTTTTGAGAAAATCCCCATTTTTGAGAGCAAAGTTATGTTTTAAAGCTGATCAAAGTTCTTAGATGAGTTTATTATAGTGATAAAAGGAGGTTCAATTTTTTTTTGTTCAAAAAATCCATTTGGAGCTCTCAATCTATATGAAAAGGTTTCATGTTGCTACTGAGTTTTTGGAAAATCTACACATTTTGAGGTAGATCTGACTGTACAAATGCATCTACAGAAGTCAAATTAGTTATGAAGGGTTTTCATTTCATGAAAATTGAACACCAGATGCTCCTGATATGCCCAAATTGCCCGATCAATTTGGGTCGTTCATTAGATAAAAGGTTTTGATTTTTTTTTAATTTTTGGGCTATTTTTTTAACCCATTTAAAAAAATGCATGTTTTTTTCATTTGTGGGGATTGTTTAATATATTAAAAAAATAAAATCAAATGTGCATTGGCATTGTAATTGAAACATTGGAAATGTGCATAGTCATTCAAAGCCTTGTTTGACCAATTAAACAAATTAAAAAGGGGGGAGCCTTTGTTATTGGCATTATTCCAATGTGGGGAATACACTTTTGACTTGGATTATATGTTGGGCTATCAAGTATTGACATTAGAGTTGTGTGAAAGCATTGACAAGAGTACAGTTTCCATTTAAATAATTTTTTTACTACACAAGGTTTTGTAAGGCATTTTACAACCACTCAAAGATTGACGGGTGGGGCCCAGTTTGACAGGTGGTCAAACCCCCCACAAAAAAACTAGTTTTTTTTCAACACATTACTTTCTACTACATTTTCAACCCTTGGTTGGCATTTTTTCAGAAGCCAATCATGTTGATCATCTTTTGTAGGCCCCCTCCATTGCAAGTTTTTCTAGACATACTTACACATTTTCACTCATATCTTGAGCATCATTTGGAGTTTGGAGGTGATTTATTTTGCATTGGAAATTTGGTTTTGAGATATTTCACTCATTATTTTTTAGTTTTTTTTCTAAACTCTTAGAAAGCATGACTATTTTTTAGATTTTCAACAGTGTTCTTGGCATGTGAACATATTCAACCTTTTTGGGCACTTTTATCCACATTCAGGGTACCTTTTGAGGTGTTGTTCTTTTTCAAAATACATGTTGTTTCACAAGGAATCCACATTTGTAATAAAATTTGAGCCCTATTATATAAAAATGGATATTTTTTCCATTTTCTATTTTTATAATTTTGTACAATTGCACAATTATAAGTAGATTGGGGGGTTTCAAAGCATGATTTTGTGCCCAATATAATTAAGGGAGGTTAATCGGCACCATTTTATGTGCTCAAGTTTTATTTACTTGCGTGTGTCATATTAGACACACTTCTTCTACTTGGTCTCCATTGTTCTAAGTTGTTCACATTTAATTGTAACCACAACACTTGAAATCATGTCAGACATTAACTTACCTGCCCTCTTAAATTTAACCAATTATCATACATGGAAATATTCCCTAATTGAGTTATTATTAAGTAAAGGACTTTATCAAGTTACAATGTGCACAAAACTTGAGTAAAAAAAGCAAATAGAAAAGATTTGATGGATGAATCAGTCTGATAAAGCATTAGGACTCATACGTATGAGTATTTCAGATGCTCTCAAATTTCATGTTCAAAATGAAATATGTCCTCACATAGCATGGGATAAAATTCAAAATCTTTTTGGTACAAAGAATGACATCAAGATTATTCAAATGGAAACTGAACTATCCTCATTAGATCCTAGTGATTTTGAAAGCATTGTGGGCTATTTTTCCAAAGTCATGCTTCTTAAATCCCAGTTACTAGGTTATGGTCATCCAAATCTTGATACATTCTTGATCATGACCACTCTATCTAAGTTGAAAGGCCCATTTCAAATATTTTCTACCAATTTTTTCTCCACTATAGATAATTTTGGAGATAAGTTTGAAATGCCTTCATTTGAAGAGTTTTGTGAACGTCTTACAAAAGAGAATGATCAACTCACCCTCATGGGACTCATCTCTTCTAGGCACTCTAAGACATAGGCATTGGTGTCTAATCATCCTTCAAGGATCAAAAATAGCAAGCCACCACGAACATGACCCCAAGGTCCCAAGTCTAGAAAATAGAGACATGCATCTTCTTCATCAACACCTTTCTGCAAAAAGCCCACTACAAAGCATTGTAATTTTTGTGATCAAGATGGTCATCTTGAATCTCAATGTTGGAAGAAGATGTGTCTTCTATAAATTATGATGAAGAAACACAAAATTCACATTCACAAGCCATCTTCTTCTTCATCTTCCAACAATAAAGGGAAAGGTAAAGGTGAAACTCTTTCTACAAATGCTTATGCCTTCACTACCACTCCTTCCTCTAGGGATGCTTGGATATTCAACTCAGGATCTTCCCATCATATGGTGAAGACAAAAGATGCATTCACCTCTCTTGTTGAGAGTGACACCTCTAAAATTTTGGTAGGTGATTCTTCTCCTTTATCAATCTTAGGATCTGGCATAGTTGACTTATAAGATGGAGAAGTGAAAGATGTTTTGTATGTACCTAATATTTTAGTGAATATTCCCTCCATTTATCAAATGTATCATTCCCATAGAGGTCACATAGTAGAATTTTCTCCACATAATTTTATTATCAGAGATCTACATAATCTTGCAATAGTTGTTGCTTCTGGAAAAACAAATGATGCATCTCACCTATATCAGTTTGATACATTTCACGATACCAAATCTCCTCATGTACTCATTGCTCATGCTAATTCTTTGAGAAAACTATGGCAAAAAATATTTGGTCATTTCAATTTTAGGTAATTGCAACAATTGAGTACTCACAACATGGTCAAAGGCCTTCCCAAAGTATAGTGCAAAGGTGGTGTTTGTCGAGGATGTGTTCTTGGAAAAAATCACAGAGAAAAGTTCTGAAAGGAAAATATTGGCATGCCAAAGCTTTGCTTCAGTTGGTTCATAGTGACTTAATGTCTTTTCTAGAGACATATTTTTCTAGAGCTGAGTATACACTCACATTCATTAATGATTTCTCTCACTAAACTTAGGTGTACTTCTTGAAGTACAAAATTCAATTTTTCAATCACTTTTTTGAGTTCAAAGCATTTATTGAGAAGTAATCTAGGTTCTTGATTCAGCAGCTTTAGATAGTAATGGAGGTGAATATGTGAACCATGTCTTCATTAATTTTTGTGTTACTCATGGCATTTAGTTACATCATATAGTTCCTTACACCCTTTAGCAAAATGGTGTTGTTGAGAGGGAAAATCACACATTAAAACAAATGGCAAATTACATGATTCAAGCTAAGAATCTAGCCCCACATTTTTAGACTGAAGCTATTAATTGTGTTAATTATATTCAGAATCATACTTCTCATCTAGTTGTGTAAAATTTAACACTAGAAGAGGCTTGGTCAAAAGAAAATCTTGATGTTTCTCACTTCTATTTATTTGGTAGTCAAGCTTGGGCCTTCATTCCTGATGAAAAATGTAAGGCCATGGATAATAAGAGCCAATCTTTCTTTTTTTTTGGTTATTGTGAAGATGTAAAAGCCTATCATCTGTTTGACCCTTGTACTCATGAAGTACTTTATAAGCATGGTGTTCATGTAGAGGAACACTCTTTGGCCTATGAGCCACCATCTTCACCTTCTTCTTCTCCAATTATATCTATTTCATATTGTTATTCATTTAACACTAATGAATCTTCAGATGATATAGTGGATAAAGGACCTCCAGTTCATTTGGCTCCTCCCCCACCTCATATTGCAAAGATAGTTCCATGATGGGTCAAAAAGACAAGAGAATCAATTGGCCCTTTGGTAGGTGATCCCATTGACATCATCAAACTAGGTCTAAAAATGTTATTGTGGGCCTTATTGCTCATGCTCCTAATTCTGAAGATCCTTAGACATTTTATGATGTAGTTGGCAAATCTAAATGGGATGAAGCAATGGAATCTAAATATCATTCTTTGTTGAAGAATGATACTTTGGACTTAGTTCCTCTTCCAAAAAGAAGAAAATTGGTATGGTGCAAGTGGGTCTATCACACCAAGTATGAAATAGATGGTTCAGTTGACAAGTACAAGGCACATCTCATAGCGAAAGGGTTCTCCCAAGTTGAGGGAATTGATTACTCAAAGACATTTGCCCCTACTACAAAGATGAATTCTCTTCACCTTGTTCTCTCACTTGTTGCATCACATAGTTGGAAAGTACATCAAATAGATGTTAGAGTTCTTTTATACATGGATATTTAAGGAATAAATTTACATGAAGCAACCACCAGGCTATGTTCAAGATTACTCCCTTGTCTACAAACTTTGATGATATCTTTATGGTCTCAAACAAGCTCCTCGAGCTTGGTATGAGAAAATGGAACATTTTTTATTTGACAATGATTTCTCTAGATGTCATTTAGAACCCACTATATACATAAAGAGGATAGATGACAAAATCCTTATACTTTTTCTTTATGTTGATGACTTGATCATCACTAGGAGTTCTTCCTCTTTGATTAAGTATGTCAAGTGAAGCCTCATGGAGTAGTTTGAGATGTCCAACTTGGGCCTTTTTCATTACTTCTTTGGTCTTCAAGTTTCCCAATCTAAGACAGGGATCAACATTACTTAGCCTAAGTATGCTTTGGACATGATTCACCACTTCAACATGCTTGATTGTGAGCTAGCCCCAACTCTCTTTTAGTTTAGAGTCACTTTGACTGCCAAGTATTCTACACCATCTGTTGATGCTACATTATATAAACAGTTGGTAAGTAGCCTTCTTTATTTGGCTCATAGCTATCTAGAAATCTCATTTATTGTTGGACTTGTATCTCTCTTCATGCAATATCCCCATGAGAGTCATTGTCAAGCTGCCAAGTACATACTTCATGACATTTGTGGCATGACTAATTATGGCATTGAGTATACATCATTAGGCTCAACTCAGTTAGTGGGTTATACAAATTTTGATTGAGTAGGTGATGTTGATGATTGCAAGTCCATTTTTGGCTATATATTTCATCTTAGCTTTGGTCCCATCACTTGGTCAAGTAATAAATAACATGTTATTTCTCTCTCTTCAACTAAGGTTGAGTACCATGGAGTTATCAACATAGGCCAAGAGACCCTTTAGATCCATTAGATTTTGTTTAAGTTTGGATTTTCATCTAACCAACCCACTATAGTTTGGTGTGATAATCAGAGTGTTATCCACATTGCTCACAACCCAGTGGAACACTAGCACACTAAAAATATTGAGATTCACATGCACTTCATTCGATAGCTCATTTAGAACCATGTGGTCAATCTTCAGTACTATCGTATAGAAGACTAGGTTACTAACATCTTCACTAAACCTCTATCCACAACCAAGTACAAGTCTCTTAGGGATATGTTAGGGGTCAAGGTATTTGTCATTGAGGGGAGATTATCTATAGCTCCTCCTTCCTCTTGATTATACATGGGTACCTTATCAGGCCTTATCGTCGAGACTCATTTTCATAGTTTTCTCTTCTCCCCAAGATAATCTTAAGGGGGGATATTAGAGTAATTATAGTCATTAGTGTGTTAAGCTTAACTTGGTTCTTGACCAAGGGAAGCTTCACCTTAGTTAGAATAAACCATGTGGGGTTTAACGTTGCACACCCATATGTGAAAATAAGAAGTCAACATGGTTGTTGGGATGTTGACATTAAGTGGCCTAACTACTCATTTGGTAACTAATCCTCTTTCACATTTCCAAATGATCCACCTATCATTCCCTCAAAAATTGTTGTAAATAGAGGGCAAGAATGGCATGTTGTAAGTAAGCAAGGAAGGAAGGAGAAATAATCAGAACTCTATTTCTATTCAATTAGTTGATTCATTGGTGTAAGGTAGTTTTTTGGTCAGGGGTGACCTTGGGTAAATTTTATAAATCCCACATACAATTTCTTCACCTATGTCCCAAATTTACTTGCATCCTTTGACTCTCCCTTGAACCTTCAAAACACCAAAATTGTCAAAGAAACAAGTTCTATGCCTTGTCCATACAGGTAGGGTACAACTCATTATGATAGGAAGGTGAATTTGGGAGTCCTCTATAAGCTCTAATTCATTTCCTAGTCAAACCATCTCATTTTAGTGCCCCTCCTTCATATTCCCAATCATGTCACTAACAAGGGTTTTAGAGGGTTTAGAGTCAATTTTCCCTCTAAGGTTTGTTCATAAATGTCTAACATTCAATTTTCAAACCAATTACACAAAAACCTTATTCAAGACCTCCCTCAAAATTACCCAACTCCTCAAACTCCCATGTAAAGCCTCCAAGTAGATGTGATCTCTCAAAGTTGCCCTCTTGAGTTCCTCCTTCAATTCTAGTAGGCCTAATGTTGTTTGAGCCAAGAAATGGCTTACCTATGGTCTCCTTTACATTCCAATAGTTCAAAAATACCTTATGACTCTAAATAAACATGTTCCAAGGCTTTATAATGTTCCTCTATCCATAGGAATGAAGTTTAGACCCTATTAGACACGAGGCCTAATCAAGACCTAATAGGTTTGTCTACATGCTTATAGATTTAGGACACCTTGAAATGTTTCTGTCCCCTCTGACTGGTATTCCATTTTGGCCCATATATGAAATAACTCTCAAATCCTTTTGAAAATTCTCACCAACCCCTAGCTTATCTTCTCATCATATTTATGGCTCACCTACAGGGTGTGGAAAATAACCAAAAATGGACAATCAACTTATTAAGAATATAGTTAATAAAGTATAGGCCACCATGATTCCAACTACAAACATGAAAATAAATCAGACCAAGTTTACTATCCACCACCAAGAGCATTTGATCTGGAAGTCTTCCTACTAGTTGTACCATGAAAAGACATGTTGACCAATTTTTCTTACCTAGTAGAGTGATAGAGAGATTATAATAGTTTTGGTCTATTTTTGGCACTTACAAAGCAAGTCAACCATGGAAATGGAGTCAAGGGAGCTTAAGGGTCACTCTATAATCTTTTCCCACGTGCGACTCTTCTCCATAGGCTATACAACCTTCAAAACTCCTTTTTCACTTGCTTTCTTGATTTTTAGTTAGAAACTTGTAAGTTTTAGTAAGTCCTGGCATTCTTGAAAATTAATTTGACATATTGGATGTTGGAAGGAAGATTAAAACACATAAACACCAAGAAAAACTACAACACTTCATTTATGACCCATATATTACCCTTAAATGACACAAAATGACATAAGGACTAAAATGAACCATAACCAAGGCTAATAGAATATTAAATCACATAAAATGAACCATGACACACCATATGACATTATAATATACCCATATATCATGTTTTGGACTATATGGGGTTGACCTTTTTTGACTAGGGGTTAAAATAGTCAACATTCTTGGTTATTTTCCAAGGGTGGTATGTTAGTTATGCCCAAGACCAGTAGTCTTTTCCTATACATTGGGCCATGGAGTCACCTATACACATGTTTTACACATAATTTTACTTTGACATCACGACAAAATTAAATACACACAAAATAAGACACACCAAAGAGAAACACACATGTGTTTAAATAAAACACTTATGGAACACAACACAACTAAAAGGAAGACACACACACCTAATCTACTATTTACAAAACCTCACCCTTGAGGTTAAAATATCTTACCAACTTCAACCAGGGTCAAAGATAGTTCCCCTTAAATATTTGTCACTCCATGAAGTCAATTTAGCATGAGAAGCATGTCCATCATCAACCACTTGCATTTATAAATGTTCAATAAGCCTATCACCTTTGGATTCTCTTAGGCTTACAAGTGGACTATTTGGAACCTTCATGAATGATCTTTCTTGCTCTCTAAGAGCCTTGATTGGAAATACAATCCTCTTGATCACTCTCATATCTTATTTACACTCTTCAAACTATAGATTAGAATGTATGATAGTTAACTCAACCTCTTCATCTTCTTGAATAGAATGTAATTGATTTTTGGGAGCATCAATATTTTCTTCACCATGTTCTAACACCTCTGCAAATGATTCTACTTCAGGTGGATCTCTTGAATTTCCTTGAAGCACAACCAAATCTGCATTGACCCCATGAGATCCCTCTACAAATGTAGACTTTTGGACAACAACTTGATGTTCATCTTCCTTCACAACATGGCCCTTACTTTCATGCTTGATAGAACACTCAAGAACATTCTCATTTGTCTAATTAATAAACACATCAGATATACATTTTTTGGGAGGAGAAGGAACATTACTCAACTAGTCAAACTCTTGACATATGGCATTGAATCTTACCCATAATTCATCCTCCTCTTCTTCATGAGTGTCATCATCAAGGACAGATTCATCAATAGTAGGTAGAAAGACATCATTTTTCCACTATGGTGATCAATTATTTTCCTCAACTTATAATCATCATACTCATGAATCATGTAGTTACCTTCATCATCTTATGAGAAAGAATGTTTGACACTTACCTCAACTCCCTCAAATGGATATTCATGAATGATATAAGTGCCAATATTAGTTTTCTAAAAGTATGCATAAGGATCATGATCATAAACATCTACACCATATTCATCTAGAAACAAGTCAGCTATCCCTAAATTTTATAAGCAACATTATCTACATTAGACTCTTCCTTCTCATTGATCACATAATTCAAGTTAAATCTTACTTCAACATAGGGTTCAATGTGAAAATTTGCAAGAGGCTGAGTTATTATGGTCACCTTGGTTTCATACCTTATCCTAAAGGCCAAGAAAGACCAATCAACTGAGAGGTATCCACCTATCTTATCTTTAAAGTCTCTTGAAAGGTAGATTGCAAAATGAGTAGGGATGTCTACAACAATAATGTCTTGCAGGATAGCAAATCTAGGATAATCATGTAAGAAAAACTTCAAAAATTTTATGAACCTATTATCTTAACAAGTGTACCATCTAGCTGAATCAATCCTTTACTATGGGGTTCATATTTTAGGTCCAACTTATTAGCTACAACCTTAGGCATGACTAATGTAGTAGCACCACTATTAACTATGTAGTTATATACTAGTTTGTAACCCACTATGAGAGTGAGGTAGAAAGGTGGAGGATTCTTAAATTTATTATATGGTTCAATAATGGTATTAGGGAAATTTTTAAGAGCAACATGACCATAACTTTGAATTGAAGGTCAAGGACTAATAGAGATAGCGGACAACTATTCTTGCAAGAGTTCTTTTTGGCCAGGCATATGAAGGGCATCCCAAAGGGAAATGGATGCCTTAGAATTTTTCAATTAATACACTATGTTTAAGGTAGAATTAATCACCTTATCTTGAGTTTTTGGAGGTAAATGATTGCTTGGAACTTGAGGAAGTGAGACACCTTGAGAAAACCTTACCATATTATGACTTGAAGGTGGTGTAAGAGTATTAGGGGATACCATGCTTGTAGCCATGCTTTGCTACCTTATAAAAGGATTGAATGAATTTGTAGGCATGTTATTATCACCTCTCCCAGAGCCTTATTACTTTACCTTATGTTGTTTTCAACATAATTTCCTTGATTGAGTACAAAGGTGTCCTCAACAAGGAAGTTGGTGAAGTTTTCTCCTTGAGGTTGTCCACCCTCACTTATTTGTATCATGACTTCATTTTTAGCTAATAAGAGAGGAGTGATTCCTACTTGAATAACTAGAGCTTGGTCTCCACCTTCATTTTAATCCATGAATTAGAATTTTTGTCATTCTTCCCATTATACCAAGTCAATATGCACCAATACCATCTCTCTTGCATTATGTAGTCATATAAAATGCAAAAATTGGTAACTTAAGTGTGATTTGTGACATCCAACCCATAGGTCCCTCCTACTTAATTTCATCATCTTTTCACTGATTCCTAGTCATCCATATCCTTTCAAACTTGATCCCAACTAAGCCGACTCTTCTTTCTGTAATAGATCCATCCCCTCAGGTCCCATCAGCTCAAGATTATAGTGCCCAACTTGGACTATAGCACTAGACCCTAAGGTGTCCCATTTTTGGCACTCCTATCTAATCACATTTCAAGTCAAAATAGTTATTTATTTCTATTTCCTATCCTCCTTCTTGTCAACCTAATGGGAATAAATTTGACCCATGACCAATAGATCCTTATAAAAGCCCATTCAAAGTTCATTTGGAAATTTGGTGGTAATTATCACTAAGCAAGTAAGATTATAAGCAAGCCTACTCAGGTAATCTTCCCTATTCTCTGCCAAGCTTATCCAAATCCTTATACCAATCCCTAGCCACCTCAAGCATACCTAGTTTTATCATTTTCATCTTCATAAACACTATTACACAAAGCACATCAAGTGGGAGAACTACATCTGGCTAGATCCCTTTTCAGAGTATTGGTATGTTGGCAACGTGCCCACACAAGGGGTGTGGATACACATTCAATGAATCTAAAACACACTAATCCCCCCTCTTTCTCAAAATTGGTCAAATCACAATGCACTCTAGGGTTTGAAGACAAAATAAACTCTACAGGGAGTTCCATGGACATCCAACAATCAAAATTTCATAGGCAGGGTCTCACAGACATAGGGAACAAAACCTAGAAAGCTTAGGTCTCCTGGACAAAAATGGCAAAAGAGGACTATAGTGTTGGATCCCAAGGTTTATTATTTTTGGTGCTCCTATCTAATCATAAAATGAAGGCTAGATCCTGATTTGTGATAGTGTCTCAGACCTGCATAGTGAATTCCAACCTCTGTCTTAATCATATCGGTTAGTTTCTAGCTAAGTCTTATTTTCTTTCCCTTATTACTATTTTTATAAAAGTTCAAAATACAATCAAATTATATAAATTAGTAGCTTAATTATTGTATATTTATTTATTAATTTTACTACTCAAACTCTTTAACTAAATTAGGAATAACACACCAATATTCCCAAAAAATTTAAATCATTTGGTGAATCCAAATTGATTCAATTGTGCATTAAAACTTATAAACCCTATGGTAAATTTCCTACTAATTTTTCATATATATTTTTTGGTTTTTTTCTTGCATAATAAAATTATAAATTAGCATTAAATTTTAAAATTTCATAGTAATTTTAAAATAATTTTCTTTCAAACCCTAGGTTTCCATACTAGGTCTCGGTATTTTCCCAGTAATTTTCCAATAATTTTTTGATTTTTTACTAGCATATTAAAATAAAAAATTCACCTCAAATTTCAAAATATAATATTAATTTTCAAAAATATTTAATTTTTAAAACCCTAGTTTCATCTACTAGGTCTAAGTAAATCACCAATTTTTCAATAAATTCATGATCTCTTACTTGCATATTTACTCAAAAATTCATTTTAAATTTCAGAATTTCATAGTAATTTTCAAAATAATCATCTTTCAAACCCTAGTTTCTTATACTAGCTCCTATTCACTTCTTGAGGTATCACCTTACATCTAAATTCAGATTTCAAAAATGGATCTCACTTATTTTCAAATATTTATTATATTTTTAGAAAATAATAAGGAGACCGTACTTGGTCCTATCATGTACGTGAATGATGAAGTCTACCATATGTTAGTACAAAGCTTCATTCTTTACATTTCATGCTTAATTTTCATAATGTGGGATGATATTTAGAGAGTTAGTGTTAAACATAGTAAGATACCTCTCCTTCAAAGCAAAGTTTACTTATCTTTCATACAAGATTTCATCTCTTGCTTTCTATCTTTCATATGGAAAAAATTTCAAGCTTATCATGCTAAACACATTAGAAATGTCATAGAACATGCCAAAGTTTCTATGAATTCATGCACAAATTCATGCTTTCTATCTCTTATTTTCTATCTTTCATATGGAAATGTTTTCAAGCTTATCATGCTAAACACATTAGAAATGTCATAGAACATGCCAAATTTTATTATGCATTCATGCAAAAATTCATGCTTTATATCTCTTTCTTTCTATATTTCATACAGAAAAATTTTCAAGCTTATCATGCTAGACAAATTAGAAATGTTATAGCACATGCCAAAGTTTCTTATGCATTCATGCACAAATTCATGCTCTCTCTCCCTTGTTTGTTATCTATCATGAGGAATGATCTTTATAAACATATTACTATTCAACTTATAACTCCAATTTCATGCATTTTATCCCACATACATGTTTTCTACCTAGAGGAACCATTGCATAGGCTAACAACCACCTATTAAGTTTCAATGTCATATCTTATGCACAGGAAAGAACTTCTTTCTCCTCCTCTCCACCAAGAGGGTGATATCTAATTTCCCTCTAACCAAGTCCATGCTATCACCCCTCTAAAAGGTGAGTTATCCTATACTATTATTCCTAATGAATACATTCATCCTATATCTTCTTCAAATTCTATTCAACATATGTGCTTACATGTTCAATCAAAAACAACTAGGGTTGAAACTTGTGAGACTTTAAGGGATCAAATCATTAGTATGAGTAATTTAATTTTAGGTTTACAAACACAGAATCAACTATTATATTAAAATATCACAACATTTGAAAATAAAATTACAAAAAAATCTTCAAAGGCACCCTAGTGCCAATCAAGTACATGTACCTTCACCTCGTCAATTGGTTGCAAGTAATGTTCCATATCAAATCAAGAAATCATAAAAAGGTAACTTTACAACTAGTGATTCAAACAAAATTCAAATATCAAATAAGAGTTAAATTAAGGTACTAAGGGAAATGATTAAATCTAATTTGATCAAAATACTTCCTCTGCATCCAGTGAGAAAATCTAAATATTATTATGCATATCATAGAATGCATGAGCATCACATAGATTCATGTTTAGCATTGAAACAACATATACAATATATAATTTCTAATAAGGACCCTATACAAGGTAAATTAGTCAATAAATCCATAGTGACATAGGAACACATTCAGAAATGGTACAAAAGTGATTATCAAAGCATAACTCAAAACAACAAAAGGATCAAAAAGCAAAATTAGAGCAAGAAACAAAACCACAAGCATATGTAAAGCTTCAAAAATATGAAAATATACCTCTAAAAAATGAGTCTCAACTTTCAAAGTAGTATGGTTTTTGTAAAAAATATCTACAACAATTTGATTATTAAGGTCAAGGGTTAGGAAAGTAGGCTCAAGGCATCACTACTCCTATTATAGCAATTGATAGTGTTTATCACCAAGGTTTGGGATTTATTGAACATATTATGAAAAATCATTCATCAAAGGAAGAGATCTAGATACAACAAAAGTAAACAATAGCATTCCATTGGTTCAAAATCAAGATGATAATCATGAGTGGAACAATACAGGGTATTATGATTTCTAAGATACCAGAAATGAATATAAATACTCAAAATCATGTTCATAGCCATTACTTCATGATTCACTATCATGCATGATTCATCTCCTTGATACATGACACCATGATAGGGAGTCTCCCATGAGACTCATTGGTTAGTATCATCTTTTCTCAGCCTTACTTGTATATAGTTTCCTTATGATTGATTGTACATAGATTATTTTCAATCTCTGGTACATAGCCTTCCTATGATTGATTATACATATCTCAAATATCAAAAATTAAAAAACAATACAAAATATCAAAAATTCAAAAACAATTCAAAATATCAAAAATCTAAAAACATTCAAATATTTTAAAATACAAAAACATGCAAATAATCCAAAAACACCAAAAACATTTTGATTATATGCATTATCCATGCTTTACATTTCCACTACTATGTTAGACTTACATTTGATATTTTATGCTATTGTTTATCAATTTATCTACATTACCATGCTTCACTTGATCTTTCTTGAGTGTGTACAATGACTTCCAGATCCTTGGTCACTTTACTCTACCCATTGAGGGGGCATCCTACTTCTACATCAATATACATAGCCACTGGGGGTATCTTTTAGATGACTACGCCATCTAGGTTATGTCATTCCTACACCATACACTCTAGTTATCATGTTGATGTGCATTATTTACTACATTACATAGATTACTCTATCAACACTCACTAGTATATAAAAATTGTGTATTTCTTATCATATACGTAATCTTGTACTAATATGTTTTGTATGCTTTTATTTCTTGTTTTGATTAGTTATATGTGATTATATTTCTAGTTTTTACATAATTTTTTTTCTTGCTTAGCATATCTTGATGTGATTGCATCTCTTAGTTCTTTTTTATCTCATATATGTGCCTTAGGACATTTTCCAATATCATTTGCCTATAATCTTCTATGTGATTATGGCTTTCACACCAACCTTGCTTGTTTTCAAATGTATGAGTATGTGGCATTTGAACATGCCTTGTATGTTTGATTTCCAATTTGAGTGACATGTGCCCATGTCCCTTGTTTTCTTGGCCTCTTGGCCACTCTTGTATGCTTCTTGATTCTTACCTTGCATGATTATTTCTTATTTACTTTTCAATTATTTTCAATCCCATGATCCACATCATGCATTATCTTGTTATCTTAGATGCCATGATGGAAATCATGCTCCATCCCTCCTTAACAACTAGCAACTAACAACTAACCAAACTTCCAGTTCTAGTTTTAATTTAGTATATTACACACACTATTACATTATTATATCTATCTAGGCATATCCCTGTTGATCTAAAAAAATTCTTTACAAACTATGATATATCTTATTGATTATCATTGCTATATCATTTATTTCATATCATAACACACTTGCAAGGCTCTTTCTTCTAAGGGCAGTCATTGTAGGGTCTCCATTCCTACCCTTAGAAGAGGGGGAAATGAACATGGGTTTTTCCATAGATATCAAAGCTCCTACCAATTGAAAACCTAGTTTTAAAACACTTAGAACAATAATCAGAGGTCAAACTAGGTATAATAAACCAAAAAAATAGTGATGATTCTATACCAATTTTCAATTTCAATAAAGGACAATAGCATCAGACATAGATAATTTTGCTAAACACTAGGGTGTCCTATTTTAGTGCTCCAATCCAAAAAATAAAAAATCTATATTTTCTAGAAGTAGGCAAAAAAGTAGGTTCAACTATAGTTTTACATTTTTAGACCAGTTTAGAATCAATAGTTTTTAGTACACTTTTTCTCAGAGAATCCATATATAGGGGTATCATACATGGCATGATGGCTCTCACTTTTAGTTATAGATATGGTATTTGGTATAACTTTTAGATCAAAATTCATGTTCTAGACACCAATGATTAGGGGCAATGTGCATGGCATATTTCTTTTATTTTCTTTTTGAGTTTAACATATTACCCAAGTATTCTCAAAAGTTACACGACTTACTCTATTTGTAGGTGGTTGGAATCACTTTGGAGTGGATTTCATACAAGCCTAACCTCCACATTTCAGAATGGATTTCATATAAACCTAGTGCCCAATTTTAGAGAGGCTTTCATACAAGCTTAATCTCCATCTTTTAGAGTGGCCTGGTTTCTAGCATGCATTCGACTATCCATGCCAACATTGTCAGACTACAGAACATTCATGGGATTTATGAGCCATATCATATGACACATTTCATACCAGTATCATTTTATAGATTCACTTCATACGGAAATAATGGAGCCAAAGGATCATCCTTTGTATTCTTGAGCCACCTACTCAAAGGGATTGGACACATAGTCCAAACATCAATTAATACATGTATGACCACCTAGCTTTACTTAGTGGATGATGATGGAGCCAAAGGGCTAGCCTTTACAATTTTTATCCACTCTCAGGGAATTGAGCACTCAACTCCATTCATGATATTACTCTTGGTACAACATCATCTAACATCACTTAGCATCATAACATATTTTGTATTAATTCAAGTACCCGATAAGGTGTATTCATTCCTTTCTCTTCCTCTCTCTCTTTCTTACCCAAATTTTTATGTTCTTATTTTAGATATAACATATTTAATAAGAACTAATCTAATTTTTTTTTCTCTTGCAAATTCACACTTCACAACATGCTCTCTTTATGCACACCTAACATCACATAGCTTCATGAGCTTCACCCTTGCAAGTAAGTTTAGGTACGCTTTTTATTTTTCCTTTATCCTAGTATTTCAATTTAATACATCAGTAGAATAAAGGTGGGGTAAATATAGTCATATAAAATATGAAAATTGGTAACTTGAGTGTGACTTGTGACATCCATCCCAAAAGTCCCTCCTACTTGATTTCATGACCCTTGTAGGCATATTTTCATTGATTCCCAATAATTCATAGCCTTCCAAACTTGATCCCAACTAAGCCAAACTCCTCTTTCCATGACATATCCATCCCCCCAGGTCCCATTATCTCAAGACTATAGTGCCTAACTTGGACTATAGCATTAGACCCTAGGGTGTCTCATTTTTGGTGCTCCTATCCAATCACATTTTGAGCCCAAATGGTCATTTCCTTCTAGTTATTATCATCCTTCTTGTCAGCCTAAGATGAATACATTTGACCCATAACCAATAGATATTTATAAAATCCCATTCAAAGTTTATTTGGAAAAGTTGTTGGATAGGAGCAAGCAAGAATACAAGCAAGATTATTCAAGTAATCTTCCCTATCCTCTACATATAGCCACCTAGTAAACTTAAAAGTTTATCCAAATACTTACACCAGTCCCTATCCACCTCAATCACACCTAGTGTTAGCATTTTCATCTTCATACACACTATTGCATAAAGCACATCAAGTGGGAGAACTACATATGGCTTGATCTCGCTTCAAAGTATTAGTATGTAGGCATCATGCCCATACAAGGGGTGTGGATACACATTTATTGAATCTAACACACACTACCCCCCCCCTCCTTACTTAAAATTGGTCAAAACATAATGGAGTCTAGGGTTTGAATATAAAATCAGCTCTATAGGGAGTTTTACGAACATCTAACAGTCAAAATTTCATAGGCAAGGTCTCACAGACATAACAAATAAAATCCAAAAAGCTTAGGTCTCCTAGATAATAGTGGAAAAAGAGGAATATAGCATCAGAGCCTAGGGTGTTCTTTTTTTGGTGCTCTTATCTAATCATAAAATGAAGGCTAGATCCTGATTTGTGATAGTGTCTCAGTTCTACATAATGAATTCCAGCCTCTGTCTCAATCATGTCAGTTAGTTTCCAACTAAGTCTTGTTTTCTTTCCCTTATTGCTATTTTTAGAAAATTTCAAATTGCAATTAAATTATACAAATTGGGAGATTAATTATTTCATATTTATTTACTAATTTTACTACTCAAACCTTTTTACTAAATTAGGAATAACACACCAATATTTCCAAAAAGATTCAATCACATTGGTGGTAGAATTAGGATTTCACACATTGGTAGGCCTATTGAAGTTAGGTTACCCTTGACCTCTTCCTCTCCCATATTGCTAGACATATTACTAATAATAGGGATAAGGATTTTTATAGGCACCTTGTTACCTATTGTCTTGTCTAGTTTGAGCCTCTAAGGATAATATTTTTTTCCTTCTAATCAACATCATCTTCTGCCTTCTTAGGAGTAGTCTTAAGCTTAGTGATAGCATTAGGAGCTTGAGCTACACTTGGATTATTAGCAAAAATATTAGGAAACATAGGCATAGACACTTTAAGAGGAAGTTTTCCAGCTTGAATGAGACCATTCTCAGCTCTAATGGTATGTTCATATGCTTGAGAACGGGTGAAACCACCTATGGATTGAAGCATAATGGAAATATTAGTACCAATAACTCTCAAGTATGTAGGAAACACAAAGATAATAGGTGGTCTCATAGGAGGAAACAATCTATACCAATTATTTTGAAACCTTTCATTGAAATCATGCATTATTTCCTTGGGGGATCTTTTGATCACATTAAAATACTATGTGAGAGAAGGTGGCTACTTTCATATTCAAACCTTGAAGTTATCAACACTCCAAAGTCATCCCATGATGTGATGTATCCACCAAAAAAAGTCCTATACCAATAAAGTGATTTACCTCTAAGGGACATGGAAAGGAGTTTAATGGAAATATTCTCTTCATTAACATCATGAAAACTAAAAAAAATAGAGATATCCCTAATGTGTTTACTAGGTGTGACATGACCTTCACCATTGAATATGAGCACACTCTTTATAGCATTAGGAGCAATGGAATCATATTCCTCAAGATGGATTTTATTCTTAGTGTTAAAGGAAAAAAAATATATGGTCTATCCATGAAGAATTAGATTTATTCAAGTTATTCACTCTCTTGACTAGAAAAATCTTCTTGCTTTTTAAAGGGTAGATTAGGCTAAAGGTATTAAACTTCAAGAGGAAGTTCAGGCTGAATAGGTGGATTTATAGGATTGATAAATCTACTAGATGATAACCTAGTAAGGATCATGATGTATGAGAGAAAATTTATGACAAAATAATGGCCTTGAACCATATTTTACCTTGACTGGAGTCACCAAATGCTAAGTAGCACACCAATTTATAGCTGATGTTGTCAAGACCAACATTCAACTTGACAAGTTATTTTGAGGATAATGGGTCCCATCGTGTGTGCCAAAACTATTATCACCAAATATTTCACCCTAGAGGAGGTGTTTAATCCTCCTCCATGTTTGGGCAACATGGGAATACTTCTAGGTATGTGGGTTTACCTAAAATAGAAGTAAACCTCTAGGTTTAAGGGCTAGCTCCCTGAATATACCTTGAAATGCTTATCACCTACTTAACTAGTTGCTTGTGGAAAAAGAGATATAAGTTTACATGAAATGAAACTAATATAAGGGGGTGATACAATATAAATGTTTCCATAATACCATCATATTTATTTCACTAAGAGATCAGGCCTACAACACTAACTTATAAGTCCTAGAATGCTCTAAGTGTTTCAATATGAAGGTGATATGCATGAAGACTATCCAAGGTGAATAATCCAAAAACTAGTTGTTGACACTAAGGCCACTTGTACACTTGAAAATAGACTCATACACTTGAAAAACCTTCATATGATGTGCTAGAGTGGAACAACTTGCATCAATCATGAAAGGATTGAAAGAAAGCAAGTATATATGAATATCTCTTAATTATTCACTATATATCTCTTCACACACTTTGATAAGATAATATATGAACTCAAACTAGATGTTTTTTTTTTTCTAAGTAAAATTATAATTTCAAAACTATCAAATCTTCACTATGCATGGTGTGGTATTAGTCTACAAGAGCCAAAATGGCTACTGCTTATAAAATTTAAGAGAGAAGTGAGAAGAAAGAAGTCCAAGAGTCACTAGACCATGTGTCATGCTGAGAAAAGGAGTTACATATGTAGGAAAATGAAGCAAGTGATAGACCATTCAATATCTCATAGTACAAATGCCCATCAAAGGCATGAAACTCATGAAATGTGGTGTAACACTCCTCATTTGCATGCATAAAAACTATCTTCATCATTTGACCTCCTTAGAACATTCCATAATAGACTAGGGACAAATGTGATGATTAAAATGATATTGAGGAGTTATAAACAAGATCAAAAATGCATTATATGTGTCCCTAATCACCAAGATTCCTCTAGACAAGTGCTCTCACTACCTGCGGTCACAATCACTCTTCTTTCACTCACCCTTCACATTTAGTACCCAAGTTGTCTTCAGTTTTTCAATCCATAAAAATGAGTGCATGAAACTTTTCAATAACCTACATAATCTTAGATACATCAGGCAGACCTTAAAAGGCCTCCCACTTGAAGTTTTCACCCTCTCACTAGCTTGTTCACTATGTCAGTTTTGACTAGTTGAGATGAAGGTGTTAGTAGAGGCACTTGTAAGATTTTTTGATGTCTTAAATGGACATGAGGGGTTAGCTCAAGTCCCAACCTATCTACCAAAGTTAATTTCATCCTTTGACTCTCCCTTAAACCTAAAAACACCAAAAATTGTCAAAAAAAACTATTTTTGTGCCTTGTCCATATAGGTAGGGTATAACTCAATATGATATAAAGGTGAATTGGGGAGTCCTCTACAAGCTCCAAGTCATTTCCTAGTAAAAATAGATCATTTTGGTTCCCATCCATCTTTTCAATTGGGTCACTAGTAAGGGTTTTAGAGTGTTTAGAGACATTTTTTCCTCTAAGGTTTGTTCATACAAGTTTGACATTCAATTTGCAAACCAATTACACAAAACCCTTATTCAAGACCTCCCTCAACATTACCCAACTCTTCATACTCCCATGCAAAGCCTCAAAGTAGATGTGACATCTCAAATTTTCCCTCTCGAGCTCCTACTTCCATTTCATGTAGGCCTAATGTGGTTTGAGCCAAGAAATGGCTTACCTATGGTATCCTTTACATTCCAATAATTTAATTACACTTATGACTAAAAATAAACATGTTACAATGATTCGTAATGTTTCTTAGTCCTAGGAATGAAGTTTGGACCCTATTAGGCACTAGGCCTAATCAAGACCTAATAGGTTTGTCTGCATGCTTATGGGTTTAGGACACCATGACATGTTTTATTCCTTGTGCCTAGTATTTCATGTTATTCCATGTATGACACAACTCTCAACATCCTTCTACAAATTCTCACCAATATTTAGCTTATCTTCTTATCATCTTTATGGCTCACCTGTAGTGTGTGAGAAACAATAAGCATAAATGGATAGTCAAATTTTTAAGAATGGTTCATAAAGTATAGGACACCATTATTCCAAATAAAAACATGAAAATGAATTATACTAAGTGTAATATCTACCACCAAAATCATTTGATCTAGAAGTCCTCCTACTAGTCATACCATCAAAAGACCTGTTGACTAGTTTTACTTGCTTAGTAGAGAGATGAAGAGATAGAATGGTTTGGGTCTATTTTTGGCAGTTCTAAAGTAGTTCAAGCAAGGAAATGGAGTCAAGGGAGTTGAATGGTAACTCCATAATATTTTCCCATGTTCCACTCTTCCCCATAGTTTGTACAACCCTCAAAACTCCTTTTTCACTTTCTTTCTTGATTTTTAATTAGGAACCTAGAAGTTTTAGTTATTACAGACATTCTTGACAAGTAATATGATATATTTGATGTTGGAAGGAATATTAGAACACATGGACACCAAGGAAAACTATACCACTTAATTTATGACCTATATATGACCCTTAAATGACACAAAATGATAGAAGGACTAAAATAAACCATGGCTAAGGCTAATAACATATTAAATCACATCAAATTAACCATGGCACACCCTATGACATTATAATAGACCCCTATATCAAGTTTTATACTATAGGGTGTTGACCTATTTTTACTAGGGGTCAAAATACTTAACATTCTTGGTGATTTTTGAAGGGTGGTATCCTTGTTATGCCCAATACTAATAGCATTTACCTATTTATTTGGCCATGGAGTTACATATACACATATTCTAAAAACAATTTTCCTTTTACATCACAAAAAACATAAATAAAGACACATAAAATAAGACACACCAAATAAAAACACACATGCATTTAACTAGAACACCTATGAAACACAACACAACAGAAAGGAAGACACACACACCTAATATAATATTTATAAAACCTCACTCTTAAGGTGAAAATATCTTACCAAATTCGAATAGGTTCAAATATAATTCCCCTTCCATATTTGTAACTCCATGAAGACAGTCTAGCATGAGAAGCATGTCCATCATTAACCACTTGCATTTGTGAATGTTCAAGAAGCCTATCACCTTTAAATCTTCTTAGGCTTGAAACAGGACTATTTGGAACCTTCATGAATGATATTTATTGATATTTAAGAACCTTTATTGGATCTAAAATCTTCTTGATCACTCTCATACCTGATTTACGCTCCTCAAACTATAGATTAGAATGTATGATAGTTGACTCAACCTCTTCATCTTATCAAAATGTACTTGATGTTTGGGAGCATCAATATTTTCTTCACCATATTATAACACATTTGTAAATGATTCTACCTCAATAATATCTCTTTAATTTCCTTTAATCATAACCAAACCTACCTTGACCTCATGATATCCCTCTAGGACTATAGACTTTTGGACATCAGGTTGATGTTTGTCTTCCTTCACAACATGGCCCTTATTTTCATACTTGATAGAACACTCAAGAGCCTACTCATTAGTCTCATTATAAAACACATAATATATCAAATTTTTAGGAGGAGAAGGAACATTACTCAATTGTTCAAACTATTGACATATGACATTGAATCTTAGCCATAAGTCATACTCTTCTTCTTCATGAGTGTCATCATCAAGGGTAGTGTTAACCATTTTTTACCACAAGTTAAAATGGGTCAACCCCCTATATTAAAAACTTATACATGGGTATATATAATTTTATAAGATGTATGTAATGTCATATCATATGTTTTCAACTTGGTCATAGTATATTTAGATCTTTATGTCATTTTGTGTCAATTAAGGGTCATAAATGAACAATAAATGAAAGTGGTATGGTTTTGAGTTGTGTAAATTTGTTTTTAACTCCCTTCCAATGTCTAAGGTAACATTAAATTTTAGACATGTTTGATTCCAACTGAAATCTTGTAGGTTATAACTAAAAATCAAGAAAATAAGCCAAAAAGAAGGAATTTTAAAGGTGTACAATGTATGTGAGAGAGTGGCACATGGGGGAAGGTTTTTTAATGACTATTAAACTTAATAAAACTCATTTACACAATTTTAATGTTCTTTAAGTGCCAAATTTTATCTAAAACTATTCTACTCTTCCATCGTTCCACTATGCATATGAAACTGCCTAATAGGTTTCTAGTTGGTATGACTAGTAGGAAGACTTTCAATTCAAAATATTTTGGGGGTGATATTAAACTAAATTAAATTAGTTTTCATAACAATATTTAAAATATTGGTCACTTTTATTTATGAACCATCTCTAACAAGTTGGTTGTGGTTTTTTTGCCTATGGTTTCCCACACCGTACGAGTTCTCCTCTTGTATATGCAAATACATACAATCCAGATAATGGAATTGAATAAATAGGGCATGTAAATCTCCATCCCATGATTACCATGCTTATTTTCATGTTTGGTAATGTTTTCATGAGCCAAAGAGTTCAAGGTTACAAGTTGATGTCCTAGGTGAAGTTGCAGTCAAGTTCTCTAGTTATTAAAGGTTTGGTTCTCTGCAATGGTTTCATGTAGATTTGATATGCTATTATTCATGTGTATCATGTCATATAAATCAAATTATTCATGCTTGTTCTTACAAGTTCATGCTTTGATACTAAACACACATTTACATTATGTCACAGTCAATTCTCTACTTATTCTAGCTATGGTCATAGTGTTTAGATCGTTGATCACATTCATGTGGGATAAATGCAGTTTCCAAGAGGATAACATATTCTTGTTATATTATCAATCAGATTATACCCTCCAAATAACACAATAAATACTATGGTGGCAGTCATATGCAACATATACACACAGTCAGCGATGAATTTACACCTATAAGTGATCTCAAGAAGAAAATCACATTGAAATTGGATGTTTCAACTTGTCTTAAACTCTATAATTTTATAATCCTTAACTTTTATATCTTAAGGGAGCATAAAATTGGTTATAATGTCATATTTCATACACATTATTATGATCACACTCACTACCTAGTTTGTAACTGTACCAGCACCTATAGAAGATAAAAATGTTGGAAAGGGAGCCTTGGTACTTATTTCAAATCCTTAAAAGTGTGAATAATACATTTGTATATTTTGTGAGATTATATAATTTATTATAAGTATATATATCTTGCACACTACCTATATTCATGCCCACTACCTGTATATGAAAATGTCCACCTATAGGCGATACTGACAGAGAGTTAGAGGTGTCATATGGAAGTGTTAAAACATGTTTTGAAACCCTAATTCAGGTTATAACATGTTTTAGAGATAATTTCAAACATGTTTGAAATTCTAGATTGTAAAATAGACCTAAAAGGTTGTATCCTTTGATGATGCCTATGTTTAGGGACCAAATCCCTAAAACACAAAAACAAAGCACCTAAAACTTTTAGATTTGATGTATGGAGATGTCATATTAAGTGTTGATCACTATAAAAGTGCCCATATTATATTCCTATCATATAATGCTGATTCTAAAAAATTATGAAGGTGGATAACTAGTGTAAGGTAGTTTTTAAGGGCTCCAAGATGCACTTTTATTCACTAAGGCTTGACAATGATATCTATAGGTTTGGAACTCAAAATGCCCTTCAAACCCTAAATTTGTAGTGTTAGAGTATGTATCCATGTTTTAATGGTCCTAAATAGTTATAAATCACTTAAATTCTTCAAAGAACACAAATTAAGGTGAAACACTAGGTTTTGGGCTAATAGGCATACCTATAGGTGTGCCTTGGTCTGAAAAGGCCACCTATAACTGGCTATAGGTATACATAGATTCATCATACAGACCCAGACATGGAGAAACAATGAAAGGAGTCACATATAAGTTCAAAAAAACTCAAATACTCCTATATTAATCATGGATCACATGACATATGTTTCAAGGCTAATCAACACCTACATGCCCCCTACACAGTCAACTGTAGCTAACTGTGGTGGGTAGAGAGCAAAAGAAGTGGGGTCCTTGATTTTAGCATGGATTTAATATGAGGAGGATGAATTAAAATTACTATATAATGACCTTATAATATTCAAAAAGGTCTTGTTCATTATTTTCTAGGTCTAAATCATGTAAACACACCTACAAGTGCCCTTTCAAATGGAAAACATAGTTAGAAAATGCACTCAGTATTGACCAATTAAGATGTATGAAGAGGTATGTGGGAGTTTGAAATGATTAATGGATTAAGATAACCCTCATCATGATCATATTGGTCTCAATAGACTCTTACCATATGGAATCAATGTAGAGAAGAGCTCTAACAAAATCCACATACAATCTCATGTCAAATCTTACACATAGTCAGTAGTTTCCATATGATTGTTTTAGATTTTGAAGTGTTTGGAGGTGCTAGGGGTATCATCAAGAGCTGAAAATTAACAAAAAAATTACTCATGCCTTGGATAATCCCCTTTAATATTCACTTTATCTAATAAAAGAGGGTAATTACTCTCAATTTTGCCTCAGATAGAGGGTACTTCCTTAGGATGGAAACCCTACATTTTTGGAGATGGAAAGTGATAAGGTAGACTAGGAAGTAGTGATACCTTTAAATAAAGTTTATAATGCTATGATAGGTATGGGAGAACATGAAAAATCATGCATAGATTATTTAAACACAATGGGGTGGTATAAATATACAAAAGTGCAAGTAGAACTATTAGGCCTCAACTAAGCCTACAGCCCAACTAGAGGGTCAATTTCATTTCTAACCTTAGGTGAACACTCCAATGAATTTGATAATGTTTATAGGTATATTTAAAAAATTTTAAAGCTATTAAGATGCAAAGGAAGCCGCATGAAATTCATTTTAGTCTAAGACCCTATTAAGCCTATAAGAAATGGAAGGAAAAGCTCGAGTAGGAAATTTGGATTGCTCACATCTTATTAGATACCTTGCATGGGAGCTAAAAGATCTTGGGAAATTTGAAAAGGGTCCTAAGCTACTATTTTTGAAATTGGTTCACTAGTCTAACACCAAATATTTATAATCAATACTTAAGGGTGGAAATGACCTAAAACCCTCAAAAACCTAGGATAAGGACCTAATTGGGAAAATGAATATGGAGATATATCCATAGGTGATGGAATGGACATGAAAGTGATTGGACATTACATATGAATCTCCAAATACCCTTCCCAATCACTTGAGTTGTACCCTACCTATACGGACATGGTACATAATTGGTTTATTTCACTATTTTTGGTGTTTTTTAGGTTATATGGACTTTAAAAAGTGAAATAAAATTTTGGAGAGATATTTAGACTTATTATATCTCACTATGAAAATTTAATGATTCATCAAAACTCTTAAGTGTTTATACCAATACCTTCACTTCAGCTTGTCAAACTACCATGGTGAACAAGCTAGTGAGGAGAATGAAAAATTCAAGTGGATGGAATTTTAAAGCCTAATTGAGGAATTAAAGGATATGATAAGTATTAATATGTGTCACTCACTCTTTTATATATTTTTTCATTGAAAACTGAAACCAAGTTTGAGGCCAAGTGTGAAGGATGTGTGAAGAAAGAGTTACTTAGACTACGAGTAGTGGTAACTCATGTGAAGAAGAATCTATATGATTAGGGATGAAACCAATTCATGGTAGATTATTTTTACAACTCCTTCATATCACTAAAATTATGATATCTTCCCCTAGTTAGTTATGGGACGTTCCGAAAGGGGCAAATGGTGAAGAAATTTTTTTGAGCAAATAAAAGAGTCCTACACCACATTTGATGAGTTTCATGCCTTGGAGGGCCTTTTGTCCTCTAATAGCTTACATGGTTTGTCTCATAAAAATTATCCTATATGTATAACTCCTTTTCTTATAATGACACATGTCCTTGTGGCTCTTGGAATTCTCTCTTCTCATGTCTCTCTCAAATTCTATAAGTAGTGGCCATTTTGGCTCTTGAGAATTAATACCACACTTGGTATGGTGAAGCCCTACTAGAATGACATTGTATTTTGCATTTTAATAATCAATATAATTCTGGTTTTGATTTCATGAAATATTTTCCTAAGTGTTCAAAGTGATGTATGGTGGAGTTAGTGATAATTCTCTATCCTTTCTTACCTTATCCTTTCATGTTTATGTAAAATTTCCTATTCTAACAAGTCATATAGAGTATAGTCAAGTGTGGTAGGATCATTTCAAGTGTATTATTATCTTTAGAGGGTACATAATACCCTCTAGTTCATGTACCTTGTGTTTTTTTTTATGCACATCACCTCTGTATTAAAACACTCATGTTATAATCTTTTAGGACTAAGAAGCTAGCTTGTATGCCTTGTTTCATTGTGATAGGAATATGATAGTCCTATGGAAATAATATTGGTGTATCATCCCTTAGAGTAGGTTATAGTCATATAAAATGAAAAAATTCGTAATTTGAGCATGGATAATGACACCCAACCCATATGTCCCTCTTGCTTTCTCTCCTAACCCTCATATGCTTGTTTTCACTAATTCCTAGTCATCCATAACCTTCCAAACTTGATCCAAACAAAGCTAGACCCATTTTTCCATGACCAATAAATCCCCATAGGTCTTTTCTACTCAATAAAATAGCACCACACTAGGACTATAACACTGGTGCCACTCCTATCCACTTTCAACACTCTTGTCCAAGCCCATTTCTGGCCCCAATGGTCAATTCCTTCTAGTTCCCCATCCTTATCATTGTCAGCCTAATGTGAGAAAATTTAATCCATTACCAATATATCCCTATAAAACCCCATTAAAATATTATTTATAAAGTTTTGTAAATTATCACTAAGTAAGCAAGAATACAAGCAAGAATACCCAAGCAATCTTCTCTATTCTTTGCATACAACCAACCAACATACTTATAATATTTTTCAAATCCTTACACCAGTCCCTAGCCACCTAAATAACATTTAGTTTATCATTATACATATTCATATACATAATTACATAAATCACATCCAGTGGGAGAACTACATATGGCTTGATCCCTCTTCAGAGTATTGGTATGTAGGTAGTGTTCTCACATAAGGGGTGTGGATCCATGTCTAGTGAATCTTACACATAATACCCCCCATATCTTGCTCAAAATTGGTCAAATAATAATAAAATAGAGGGTTTAAATAAATAATCTAATCTACAGGGAGATCTATATACTTTTAGTTGCCAAAACTTCGTAGACAGGGTCACACAAACATAGCGAATGAAACCCTAAAAGCTCATATCCTTAGGAAAAAATGGTAGAGGTGGAATATAATGCTAGTGCCACTCCTATCCAATTATTAAACTCCTATAAAATCATAAAATTAATTTTAGATGTTGGTTTGTGATAGTGTCCTAGTCTTGCATAATGAATTCCATCCTCTGTCTCAGTCAAATCAAGCAGTTTCCAACTAAGTTTGATTTTCTCCCTCTCATTATTATTTTTAGAAAAGTCTAAATTGTAATTAATTTACACAAATTAGTAGCTTAAATATTTTATATTTATTTATTTATTTTTCTACCCATACCCTTTAACTAAATTAGGAATAATACACCAATATTGCCAAAATCATTAAATCATTTGGTGAACTCGACTTACTTCATTTGTGCATAAAAACCCTAGAAACCCTAGGGTAAATTTCCTAATGATTTTTTTCTATAATTTTTTAATTTTATACCTCCATAATACAATTATAAATTAGCATTAAATTTTAAAATTTCATAGTAATTTTAAAATAATTTTCTTTCAAACCCAAGTTGTCCATACTATGTCCTAATATTTTCCTAGTAATTTTCCAATCATTTTCTAAATTTTTAATAGAATATTTAAATCAATAAATTCATTCAAAGTTAAAAATTAAAGAGTATTTCTCTAAAACATTTATTTTTCAAAACCCTAACTTCATATACTAAGTCCCATTAAATCACTAATTTTTCAATAATTTTTTGATTTTTTACTTGCATATCTAACTCAAAACTTCACTTTCAATTTCAAAATTTCAAGTAATTGTTCAAATAATTATCTTTAAAACCCTAGTTGCCTATACTAGGTCCCATTCCTTCTTGAGGTATCACCTTACATGTTTGTGAGCTTCGTATTCTTTTTATACACTTTTTAGTTAACTATTTTTAAGGCTTTATATTTCCTATATTTAGTACATTCATTTTTCAGAACTTTGTCTATTATAAATTATTGAAAAAACTTCAATCAAATCTCAAATTGTTTTCCTACTTTAAAAATGTCCCAATATACCATTTTTTATGAAATGAACAAAAGGGAAATTCAAGAACTCCTAATTAAACACCTTGACATGAAAGATAACTTACTTAGAATAATACAAGAAGAACAACAAAGAGTGAATAATGGCCAATATTCTCAAACCATAGAGTAACTAGTTTCACATGACACTAGGGGCAACTATGTCTTAAAAACCCCCTATAACAACTCAACCTGCCTCTATGCTACCAGCTACAACTAGTACATCTTTGTCTCTTGATGTGGTAGCCCTTGTGCAAGAGATAAAATCTCTTCAATCCAAGGTACTACATCTCGAGAAAGTTGACTCTAGACCTATATAGGCTTTGGATTATTTTTCTCTATTTCATACACCATTGGTATGTCACATTACTTCTACACCCTTACCATAAGGTTTTGTTCAACCCAAACTTACTCTATATGATGGAAAGGGTGATCTAGAGACACATTTGAGATATTTTCATGCAACATACTTGGATTATGTACCCAATGACTGGATACTTACTAGGTTATATATATAAATCCTAAATGATTATGTTTTACAATGGTTTTATATTCTATTGAATCAGTCGGTCAATGCATTTAATCCTTTAGCCAACATGTTCCTAGATCATTTCAACATTAACATTGGTGATAATACTTTTTATGCCCAAGTTGCATAATAAAAAAAAAGGTCAAATGAGCATCTCATAGATTATGTCATTTGATATAAGACTATTTTATCTAAGATTACTAGCCCCATGGCTGATCAAGAGTTATAAGATCTCTTCAAATAGATTCTTCTACTAGCTTTGCATGAATCAATCATGTTCAAAAGATTCTCTACTTTCATTGAATTATGTCACACACTAAAGGAATGAGAAGTAAAACTAATGTCAATGGGCAAAATCAAGTACACAAGGATCTCAAACATAATAAACAAGAGTAACAACAAAGTCCCTTACAAAGTTAAGGTCAATGATAATAAGATTCAAAATAAACTGATAGTTAATATAGCTTTCAAGCCCCCTCAACATGTGGTTTTATCAACACCTCCTCAGTGAACTTTTACCAATCTACTAGTTTCTCCAACTAGATTTTTACAGTAGCTATTGGATTGTAGTATCATATCTCTCCCTCTTATTCAGGAAGTTAACCCAACAACACCTCTTTTACATGGATATGATCAACATGCATTTTGTGAGTTTCACAGGGCATCGATCCATACAACAAACAAATACATCCATTTGATAAAAATATATAAGATTGGATATATGGAAATCATATTTATCTTTGCACTTCAGTTGAGCCTCCTCAGGCAAAGTAAACACAAGATAAAGATTTGAAAATTTTCTCAGATCCCTTTCCACAACATTTTAAATAAGAGACAAAGGACACATCAGGGGTTTAACATGCATATCATACACATCCCCCACCAGATACATACATGACACCTTTATTTAATACATCCTTTGAGAAACATGATTGGTGTATATAGTTCTGAAGTTCTAGGTAGACCTTCCATCTCATTCTCAGAGTAAGAGATCATTGAGGATGATATGGATTATCATGCACTCTTTATTAGAGCTCACATTCATAATCATCCTATTCATAGTGTTCTCATAAATAATGGATCTAGTATGAACATGTGCACTATGACATTATTGTAGCATTTGGGATATTCAAATCAAGATATTACCCCAATAGACACAGTTATTAGTAGATTTAACGAGCATATACAGAGTTCATTGGGTGAGATTATACTTCCTCTACAGGTTGGTCCAACACATGTGACCACACCATTCACTATTGTTCCCAGTATAGGATTTTTTGATATGCTATTTGGTTGACTATGGATTTATAAACTTTAAGTAATACCTTCTATAGTTCATAGATGCATGAAATTAATTCATGATAATCAGGTTGTTATAGTTGGTGGAGTTCCATATGAATTAGAACTCCCCACTTTAGAGCCATTCTCTATATTAAAACCTCTAGTTTTAGTTCTGACATTAGTTTTAATTTTTCCACCAGTTATAGTTTCTCCCCTAGTTTTGATTCAAACATAATTAAGATAAACATCACCAGCACAGAGAGTTCATACACCTTTATAGATTCAAGATTATAGACAACTTCCAACTACAATGTTCACACCCAAATAAGTATAATTGAGATCTCATGCACCTACTCATAGAGCACATGTTTAGAGAGCTTATATTACTACCATATGGGTCCTTAAGAGCCCTACATTTACATCCACTTCTCAGAGTTACTAGGGGACCCCACACTCAATTTCTACTTCAAATATTTTAGATCATTTTTAGCATATACATCTTTCAGATCTACATTCAACATTTCCATCATGCTTCATGATCACCCATGATTTCTCTCCTTAATATAGGATACCATGATAGGGAGTCTCTTATGAGACTCATCAGTTAGTATCATCCTTTCCCAACTTTCCTTTACATAGTTTCTTATGATTGATTTTACTAACATATATCAATATATAAAAATATTCAAATATTTCAAAATATAAAAACATTAAAATAATTCAAAGCACCAAAAACATTTTGATTATATGCATCATCCATGATTTACATTTCTACTATCATGCTAGACTTACATTTTCTATTTTATGCTATTCTTTGTTGATTGATCTACATTACCATGATTCACTTAATCTTATTTGAGTGTGTGTAGTAACATCCAACTCCTTGATTACTTCACTCTACCCATTGAGGGGGTATCCTACTCCTAAATTTGAGACATGCATCGATATACATACCCATTAGGGGCATCTTCTTTATGACTACACCATCCAGGTTATGTCATTCCTACACTACACACTCTAGTTATCTTTTTGATGTATATTATTCACTAGATTACATAGATGACTATAGAGACACTCAATAGTATATAACACTTATGTATTTATTAGCATATACTTCATCTTGTAATAACACATATTACATACATTCACTTATTTTTTTAATTAGTTAGATTCGATTTTATCTCTAGTTATTACATGCTTTCTTTTCTTGCTTAGAGTAGCTTGATGTGATTGCATTTTTTAGTTCTTATTTGTCTCTTGTATGTGCCTTAGGACATTTTCTAATTTCCTTTTATTTTACTCATTTGTGTCTTAGGAAATTTTCCAATGTCCTTCTCCTATACTCTTCCATGTGATTATGGCTTTCACACCAACATTGCTTGTTTTAATTATATGTGTATATGGCATTTGAACATGCCTTGTATGCTCAATTTATAGTTTGAGTGACATGTACCCATGTCCCTTGTTTGATTGGCCCCTTGGCCACTCTTGTATGCTTATTTCTTCTTGTTTCTTGCCTTGTTTTTTTTTTCTTGTTTGCTTCTCATCATTTGCAATGTCATGATCCACATCATGCATTATCTTGCTTTCTTGGATGCCATGATGGACATCATGCTTCATCCCTCCAACTAACAACTAACCAAAATTTATTTTTTAATTCAATATATTACATATTTTATTGAATTATTATATCCATCTTGACATACCCTTGTTGATTTAGCACTCTCTTAATACAAATCATGCTATATCTTGAGATATCTTGTCAATTATCATTGCTATATCATGTATATTTGTAGCATAACACACTTAGAGGCCTCTTTCTTTTGAGGGAATTCATTTAAGGGTCTTCATTACTACCCTCAAAAGAGGGGGCAACAAGCAAGAGTTTCATCATAGAGATCAGATCTCTTAATAGTCAAAAATCTAACATTCAACACACCTAGAATAACAACTAGACATCAAAATAGTCAAAATAGACCAGGAAAATAGTGATAATATCATAATAGTTACCAAGTTTGGCCTTAGATAACAACACCCAATTAGAACTATAGTGTCAATTCCATTAGTTTCCACTTTCTATGCTCTTTTCCAAATAATAGAAAAACTAGACTTTTTAGAAGCAGGTAGAAAAGTAGGTTTAACTACAGTTTTACATAGCCAAAACAATTCAAAATCAATAGTTATTAGTACACTTATACTCAAAGAATCCATATATAGGGGGCATCATGCATGGATTGATGGCTCTCACTTCCAATTTCAAATATGATAGTTGGTATAACTTCCAAATGAGAATCCATGTTTCAAACACCAATGATTGTGGGCAATGTGTATGGCACATTTGTTTTATTTTCTTTCCAATTTTAGCATTACCCAAGAATTATTAGTAGTTGTGTACCTTATTTCCATTTGTTGTTGGTTGGAATCATTTTGGAGTGGCTTTCATACAAGCCTAATCTCCACATTATAGAGTGGCTTCCATATAAGCTTAGTTTCTAGTTTCGAAGTGGCTTTCATACAAGCCTAATCTCCATCTTTTGGAGTAGCCAAAAGTGGCCCAGTTTCTAGCATACATTTATCTATCCATGCCAACATGGTTAGATTACAATACATTCATGGGTTTCAAGATCCATCTCATATGACACACATTTCATACTGATATCAATTCATAGCTTCAATTTATGAGGCAATGATGGAGCCAAAGGAATAGCTAGCCTTTGTATTCTTGATCCACCTACTTAAAGGGATTGAAAACATAATTCAAACATTGATTAAAACATATAAGATTACCTAGATTTACTTAGTGGGTGATAATGGAGCCAAAGGGCCAGTCTTTGCATTCTTAAGCCACTTTTGGGGAATTGAGTACTCATCTTCATTCAGATATTACTCTTGATTCAACACACATACAACATCACCCAACACATCTAACATTACTCAGTATCACAATAAGTTTTGTATTGGTTTACATACATAATGAGGTGTATTCATTCCTTTCTCTTCCTCTCTCTCTTACCCAACTTTGTACATTCTTATTTTAGATATAGTTGATCTAGTAAGAACTAATTTACTCTTTGTTTTCACTTGAAGATTTACACTTCACAGCATGCTCTCTATGCACACCCAACATCACACAACTTCATGAGCTTCACCTTTGTAGGTAAGTTTAGGTACACTTTCTATTTTTCCTTTATCCTAGTTTGTCACTTTGTTGCATCACTAGAATAAAGGTGGGGCAAATGTAAAAATTGGTAACTTAGACATGGCTAATGACACCCAACTCATAGGTCCCTCTTACTTGCTCTCCTGACCCTCATAAGATTGTTTTCACTAATCCTTAGTCATTCGTACTTTATCTCAACTGAGCCAAACCCATTTTTCCATGACTAATCAATCCCTCTAGGTCCTGTCTACTTAGAACAATAGCATGACACTAGGACTATAACATCGGTTCCACTCATATCCAATTTTAGCACTCTTGTCCAAGCCTAATTCTATCCCTAATGTTCAATTCCTTTTGGTTCCCCATCCTTATCCTTGTCTATCTAATGTGAGCAAATTCAATCCATGACCAATAGATCCCTATAAAATCCCATTCAAAGATCATTTAAAAAGGTTTGGAAATTATCACTAAGTAAACAAGAATACAAGAAAGACTAATCAAACAATATTCCTTGTTATTTGTATATATCCAACCAACACACTTACAAGCTTATTCAAATACTTACACCAGCCCCTAACCACCTCAAACACATATAATTTAGCATTTTTCATCTTCATATACATGATTTCACAAAACACATCAAGTGGGAGAACTACATATAGATTGATCCCTCTTCAAAGTATTGGTATGTAGGCAACGTTCCCACACAAGGGGTGTGGATCCACTTCTAGTGAATCTTACACACACTAACCCCCCTCTTGCTCAAAATTGGTCAAAACACAATTGAAAATAGGGTTTAAAGAAAGAATCTAATATACATGGAGCTCTATAGACTTTCAAATATCAAAAATTCATAGACAAGGTCACATAGACATAGAAAAAAAAACCTATAAATCTTAGATCCTTAGGACAACAGTGGCAGAGGTGGACTATAGCATTGGTGTTACTCCTATCCGATTTTGATGCTCTTATCTGATCATAAAATGAAGTTTAGCTCTTAGTTTATGATAATGTCCTAGTCCTACAAAGTGAATTTTAGCCTCTGTCTTAGTTGGATCAAGTAATTACCATCTAAGTTTGTTTTTCTCCCTCTCATTATTATTTTTAGAAAAGTTTAAATTGTAATTAATTTACACAAATTAGTAGCTTAACTATTGTCTATTTATTTACCAATTTTACTAAAACACTTTAACTAAATTAGTAATAATACAATAATATTACCAAAAATTTTAAATCATAGGTTCATTTCATGCAAATTTATAACTCTTTTCCCCTTAATCAACTAATCAACAATTGATAAGTGTTTCAAGATATATTCAAGGAGCTAGCCCTTAAACCTAAAGGATCACTTCCACTATAGGTACATTCACAGAAGTGTTCCCATATTTTAAAGTGTCTTGAACACCCTCTTTTAGGGTGCAATATTTGGTGATAATAGTTCTAGCACACCTGGTGGGACCCATTGTCTTCAAGATAACTTGTCAAGGTGAATGGTGGTCTTGAAACATTCAGCTACAAATTGGTGTGTTACTCAGTATTTGGAGACTCCATTCTAGGTAAAATTTGGTTTAAGGCCATTATTTTGTCATAAATTATCCCTCATACTTCATGGTATTTACTAGGTCATCATCTAGTATATTTCTCAATCCTATCAATCCACCTATTCAGCTTGAACTTCCTCTTGAGTTTAATACCCTCAGCCTAATATGCCATTTGAGGGGCAAGTAGATTTTATTAAATAAGAATATATTTAATAACTTTAATAAATTAAAGATCTTGAAGAAAACATGGCTATGTAACATGCTTTTCCTACCTTTAACATTGAAAATCCAATGCATCTTGGTGCATACAATGCCATCCCTCCTAATGCCACAAAGAGTGTGCCCACTTTCAATGGTGAGAGTCATGTTACATGTAGTGAACATATCAAATATATCTCTATCTTTTGTAGTTTTCACAAAGTCACTCAAGAAAACATTACCATTAAAATCCTTTCCATGTACTTTAGAGGGAAAGCTCTTGATTGGTATAGGACTTTGCCTAGTAGATGCATTACATCATGGGTGGATTTTGGAGTGTTGTTTATTTCTATATTTGAATATGAAAGTGATCATATCTCTCTCATACATAAGCTAAATGTGATCAAAAGAGGTCCTAAGGAAATAATTCATGACTTCACTAAGATGTTTTAAAAGACTTGGTATAGATTACTTCCTCCCTTAAGGTTACCTACTATTTTTGTGTTCCCTACCTACTTGACAGACATTGGTACTGAATTGATATCATGCTTCAATCCATGGGTGGTTAAACTCTTCCTAAAGCATACAAGATTATTATTAGAACTAAGAATGGTCTCATTCAAGATGGAAATATCACTCCTAAAGTTGTTATGCCTCTGTTATCTCATAATTCTTATAATACTCCAAATGTGGTCCAAGTTCCCAATGCTAACACCAAGCCTACAGCTGCCCCTAAGAAGGAAGAAAATGTCATGAATCCATATGCAAGAATTCAAGCCTTAGAAGATATGCCTAGGAAAGAGAGAATGTAAAATGGGGCCTATAAAAATCCATTTCCCTATTAACAACAATATGGTTAGATATATGGAAGAGGAAGAGGTCAAAGGTAGCCTAACTTCAATAGGGCTACCAATGTGTACAATCCCAATTCTACCACCAATAAAAGGGATGGTAACATTGCATAATAACTTAATTAAAGGAGAAAATTGGCATCAAGGATAATTCATGGATGTCAATGAGGTTGGAGATTAAGCTCTATTTGTTCAAGAAGGATTCACCCCTCTTCTATTAGCTAAACATGAAGTCATGATGTAAATAAGAATCCTCAAGGAGAGATCTTCACCAACTTCTTAGTTGAGGAAACTTTTATGATCAATAAAGGAACTTTTGTTGCATAAAACACTAAATCCAAGAGAGGATTTAGGTGGTGATAATAATATGCCCATAATCTCATCCAATCTTTCTACAAAGAAACAAGGTGTGGCTACAAGTATGGCACCCTCAAACAACCTTATAGATATTCCAAATCAGAGCATTGGAAGGAATGTTCAAAGCACTTCAACTTATCAAGCTTAAATCAATTTCATGCCTCCAATAATATAATATAAAGTAGGTATGGCTTCTCTATATATTTTTGACTCATTTAAGAATACTAAAACATTGATTTCCCTTTGGGATGTTCTTCATATGCCTGGCTAAAGAGAACTCCTACAAAAAAAATTATCTACTATCCCTATTAATGTTTCACCTTCAAGTAAAATTCATGGTCATTTTTTTCTTACAAATTCTCCTGATACAATTGTTGAAACATATACTAGGGTTTATAAACCTCCACCATTATATCTCACTCTCATAGTGGGTGACAAACTAGTTCATAAATTTATAGTTGATAGTGGAACTTCTACTTCAGTCATGCCCAAATTTGTAGTTGATAAGTTGGGCATAAACTATGAACCTCATATAAAATTAATTATAAAAATAGATGGTACACATACTAATATAATAGGACTAATAAAAAACTTAAGAATTTTCTTGCATGATTGTCTTAGTTTTCATATCCTTCAAGATATAGTTGTTGTTGACATCCCAACTCACTTTGCAATCTATCTTTCAAGGGACTTTATAGCCAAGATAGGTGATTATCTCTCAGTTGATTGATCCTTATTAGCCTTTAAGATTATATATGGAACAAAAGTGACCATAATAACTCAACCTCTTGTAAGGTTTCATATTGAGCCCATATTGAAACAAGTTATAATTTGAATTTTGTTATCCATGAGGATAAGGATTCTATTGTAGATGATAGTAATTCTTTCAAAATTTAAGGAATTTATAATTTTTTTCTTGATGAATATGGTACCAAAACTTATGATCATGATATTTATTCATTTAAGGAGGAAACTGATTCAAGATTATATTATATACACGAAGAAGGAATACCAACACCTCTATTTACCAAAGAAAAAGGTGAAGATGATTAGATGTGGAAAATGTTTTTTGATGGTTAAAAAAGTAAAATTTGTGTAGGAGGTTGTGTTATGTTGGTTTTACCATATAAAAAATAGTGCCATGCTTCATATAGGTTCAATTTTAGTTGTACTTGTAATGTGGTTGAGTATGAAGGTTTAATTCATGGCCTTTAATGGGTAAGGAGAAAGGGAATTAAAAACTTGCAAGTATATGGATATAGTGAATTGGTTGTACATCAAGTTAGGAATTTGGTTGATACCAATAACCATTTTCTCAAGTTATATAAGCATAATTTATGGGATTTTATTGAATACTTCAATGCATTCAACATACAATCAGTCCCAAGGGAGCAGAATAATCATACTAATAGACTAGCTACCATAGGAGCACAATTTGATACACCAATTGCCATAAAATAGGAGGGAAATAAATCTCACATTAGGATAATTAACAGATCTTCTATACCTTATAATGAAGTGTCTTGTAAAGTGTTTGATAGTGAAAAACACATTGCATACTTCCTAAAAAATGAAGTTGATTTTTCCTCATGAAATCAAAGGAGACTCCAAGAACAATTTGGTGATCAGATTATGCAACTAAAAAAATAAGATACCTAAGGGCTTGGTTAAATTTTAAATTATATTCAATGAGAATGATCAAAAGAGGAAGGAAAAGGTGAGTATGTCTACAAAATAAGATAACTATGAAAGAGTCTTGATCTTCAAAGATAAACTTCTCAAACTAGGTAAGCTATGTTCTAGATTAGATAGGCAAGCATTCATTGATTTGTGTAGAGAGTTTCATGATATACCTTATTTTGAGTATAAGTACCTCAAAGGATTTTATCCTAGCTTAAAACACCATACCATCAAATTGAAACCTAGAGTTAAACTAGTTATACAAAAATAAAGACCCATCGACCATAAAGTTGAATAACTCATGAGGTTAGAGCTTACCAAACTCATTGAATCTAAAATAATATTTCCTATCAAGCATTCAACATGGGTAGAAAACTTTGTGCCTATTAGAAATAAGAATGGGGAGATGATACTTTGTGTGGACTTTATATATCCAAATAGAGTATAACTCAAAGATCATTATCCTTTACCTTCAATGGAGTAGATTTTGCAAGTTATTTTAGGTTCTCTATATTTTTCTCTCTCAGATGGATATTTAGGTTATAATTAGATTCTTGTGAATGTGGATGATTATTTTAAGACAACATTCACTAAAAAATGGGGGAATTTTGCTTATATAAAAAATTTATTTGGTTTGTCAAATGTCGGTGCCATGTTTCAAAGAGGAATGGATATGGCCTTCAAAGGTTTGATCAATGAAATGTTATTGGTTTATCTACATGATATAACAATGTTTTATAAATATTCTAATGGACATATTCAACACGTGAGGTAAGTTTTTGAAATATGTAGGCAATCTGGAGTATCTCTTAATCCCAAAAAATGCATATTTATTATTCATGAAGGTAAGCTTTTAGGACATATTATTTCCATAGATGGTTTGATTATTGATCCTAAAAGGATAGAGCATATTTTAGGCCTATTATTTCCCTTGTATAATAATTTTCTCAAAAGTTTATTAGGCACATTAATTTTTTTAAGGATATTCATATCTGGTTTTGCATCTTTCGTGAAACCTATCACAACCATGATAAAAAATAATCAAGTCTTTTCTTGGACTAAGGAAGGTAAGAAAAATTTTGAGGACATTAAGAAGGAAATTTCAAAAGTTACTACTCTTTTTAATCCTAATTTTTATAAAGACTTAATGTTTTATTCATTTTCTAACCTTGATATTATCTTAGCTATGATAATGCAAAAGAATGATGAGGGTGTAGAATAATAGGTTGCATTCTTTAGTCAAGGTTTGGAAGATTATGAATTCAAGTATACCTTTGTGGAGAAACAAGTCCTTGATATTATAAGAGGACTAAATAATTTTAGGAATATGGTTTCAAAAAATAAGATTCATGTTATGGTCTCTCTTCTTAGTACCAAGGAGTTTCTTTTGAGAAAAAACCTTAGTGAAAAGAGGATAGGGTGGATTACCAAGGTAATGGAATATGATATTGATATCAAAATGACAAATTTGATAAGAGGTAAATACCTTTGTAAAAATTTGGCTTCGGATCTACATGAGTCAAAAGAAGAGGCTTTAATCAATCATGATTGCTCCCAACTCATTGGTTCCTTACCTATACAAAGTTAGACATAAGATGTGATCATATTTATTCAAAATGGTGAGTATCCTAATGATATTAATAGATCCCAAAGGAGATATTTTAGATTCAAAGCTATTATATTTTTCCTTGTAAATGGTGTGATTTTTAGAAGAGATACTAATGGTATACTATTGAGATGTATTGACAATGACTAATTTGGAGTGTTGCTTGAGAAGTTTCATGATGGGACAATAGGAGGTCATTTCTCCCCAAGAATCATAGCTGCCAAGATCATGAGGGAAGGATATTATTGTCCTAGCCTCTTCAAGGACTACTATAATTTGGTGAGAAGGTGTGTAAAATGTGCTTTATTTATAGGAAAACAAAAACTTTTATCTCTTCCTTTGAAACCTATCCAAGTGGATCAACCTTTCATACAATGGGGTCTTGATTTTATTGGTATCATAAACCCCCCATCAAGTACTGGCCATAAATGTATACTCATATAAACTAATTAGTTTACAAGGTGGGTTGAGGTAGTGGCATTAAAGGAAGCTTAAGAGAATGTTATCTTAGAGTTATATTAGAGTATCATAACAAGGTTTGGCACTCCTACTATTATCTCAGATAATGCACTTGATTTCATGGGTGCTAAGACATATAATTGTAAAAATAATAATGGCATATTTTGGATCACTTCATCAAACTATTACCCTTAAGGCAATGGGTTGGCTGAATATACTAACAAGAATCTGATCAAAATCATCAAGAGAACCTTGGAGGATAACTAGAGGGCTTAGTACACTAAATTGAAGATAGCCTTATGGGCTGATAGGATAACTCTTACAAGTTTAATAGGGACTTATCCTTTTGTTCTTGTATATGGAAGGGAGGCTCGGTTGTTTATCTCTCAAGAGCTAACTGGTTTAGAGTTGGCACATCAACTAGAGTTGATTGAAAACACTCTAATAGTGGTGAGATTGATAGAATTGATAGAGTTACAAGAGACTAGAGATAAGGATCATCAAGATATGGAACATTACCAATTAATAATGAAGAGGTATTTTGATAATAATGCAACTCCAAGGGAATTTATATAAGATGACTTGGTACTGAAATGGGATGAAGATAGAACAAAACCAGGGAGGCATAACAAATTTGACACCTTATGGAGTGGACCATATGTCATCATCAAGTGCAATAAAAACAAATATTTCCAATTAGGAAGGATGAATGGAGAATATTTTCCTATCCCTATGAATGGGATCCATTTAAGACCTTGCTATTTAGGAGTGAAGGTTAGTTTTTTAAATATTAGATTAGGTATGTGTTTTTTTTCAGTTGTATGTGTTGAGTTCCATAAGTGTTCTTGAGAATACATGTTGCTTTCCTTTGGTGTGTCTTATTTTTTTTCCTTCCTTTGTGTTTGTTGTGTTATAAAAGGTGTATTATGTGTTAAACCTATGTATATGTGATTTCATGGCCTAATGAATAGGATTAGGCTACTAGTCATGGCATAACAAACATACCACCCTTGGGAAATTGCCAAGAATGTTGACCATTTTTGCCATAATTCAAAATGGTTCAACCTTCCTATATTAAAATATTATATATGTGGTTTATATAATGTTTTATGATGTATTTAATGTCATATCATATGTTTTAAACCTTGGTTATAGTCCATTTAGATCTTTATGTAATTTTATGTCATTTAAGGGTCATAAATGAACATTAAATGTAAGTGGCATAGTTTTGAGTTGTGTCCATGTGTTAAAAACTCCATTACAATGTCCAAGGTTTTTTTACATGTCACAAATGTCATATTTCAACTAAAATCTTCTAGGTTATAACTGAAAAATCAAGAATATAAGCCAAAAGGAAGGAGTTTCAAAGGTGTACAACCTATGAGATAGTGGAACATGGGAGAAGGTTTTTTAATGACTCTTAAACTTCTTAAAAATCATTTCCATGCTTTAAATTCTCTAAAAGTTCCAAATTTGAGCTAAACCTATTCTACTCTTCCATCGCTTCACTATACATATGAAACTAGCCAATAGGTTTTAGGTTGGTACAACCAGTAGGAAGACTTTCAAGTCAAAAACTTTTGGGGGGTGATAGTACACTAAATAAAATTAATTTTCATAATAATATTTCAAATATTGGTCACTTTTTATTTATGAACCATCTATAACAAGTTGATTGTGTTTTTCTTCTTATGATTTCCCACACCCTATAGGTTCTCCTCTTGTATGTGCAAATATTTATAATCCAACTAATATAATTGACTCTATAAGACATTTAAATATCCCTCTCATTATTCCCATTATTGTTTTCATGTTTTTCAATGTTTTCATGGTCTAAAGAGTTCAAAGTAGCAAGTTGATGTCTCGGGTGAAGTTGTAGTCAAGTTCTCTACTTGCAGAAGGTTTGGTTCTTTTCAAGGGTTTCATGTGGATGTGATATGATGTTATTTATGTATCTCATGTAATATAAATCAAATTATTCATGCTTGGTCTTATAATTTCATGATTTGATTCTAAACACACATTCACATTGTGTCAAAATTGAGGAAACTCTAGTTTAGTTATCTTGAATTAATCAAAATGAAACAAAATTTATGTGCATTTGAACATCTGAACCATATTAAATTATTTCAATGTATAATTTTGAAATAATTACTAGATTTGTATAAACTTATGATCCTCAAATAGTTAAATATCATGTCATGCACCAACATAGAGAAGTTTCCCAAGGAATTTGGAGATAGGGGTTCATTCCACACATTGGAAATATTGGCATTGGTTGTATTGGAAAATTTAGAGGAATTGATAGTAATGGAAGAAAAAGATATGCCTTAACTTGAAACACTTTCATTATTGTGGGATGTAAGGCATTACAAGTATTTCCAAAGAGTTATTAGAATTTTAAGAGCCTAGTCAAAATACATATATATGGTTGTTCAACTGTACTTTAAATATAATGCAAGAAAAGTAAATCCTTACAAGTAGAAGGTGAAAACTCTAATAATTTCTAGAATAGATCTTTCAAAAACCTTACATTATGTTCAAAACACTATGGAAAATAGAGATTTTGGGTCATATGGGAATTTTTGGTCTAAATAGCTCTTTCATGTTTTATTTCACCCTTTGTATGTTGTGTTTGATTAATACTTTTTATTTGTTGAGATGAAAAAAATTTAATTAAGAAAGCATTATTTATACCAAAAAAAATAATTTTAATTTTTAAATATATCTTTCTTGGAAGATTATCCCTATTTTTTTCCAAGTTTTTGTCGTATAATTCTATAGTGTAAAAAATGTGCAATCTCGGTTGTGAAAGAGGGCAAGTCATCAATAATTTGTATCTTAATTTTTTTCATTTCACCAATTTTTGTTAGACCGTGGTTTAGAATTCATGCAGAACTTGATAATGCATGCAACATAAGGAGTAAATGATTATCTTATATTTTTTTCTTTCACCAATTTTGTTAGACTAACTTAGAAATTGTCCACTTATTGATAATTCTACAAGGCAAGGAAAAAATGAATATCTCGTATTTTTCACTTTCACTAATTTTCTCAGATTGTGGTCTAGAATTTGACCAATTATTGATAATGCATGTAAGGTAGGAAATAAATAAACATACATTACATGTGTGTATGCCTTCCCAAAGGATTTCCATTTTATTTATAGGTTAAGTATGCAATAGGTTAATCAACCCTTTGATTTATAAGTTAAGGATGCAATGGGTTAGTCATCATAAAAAGGAAACTATCAAATATGAAACTTCCACATTGGATGAATTTTATTTATAATTATGCTAGATTACTTCTTATATGAGATTTCATTGTCATATTGGTTTCTCCAAACTTGCTTGAAGTGGTATTGGATATTAAGATTATTTTTGTTCATTTATGTCATTTAGGCTTATCCTAAGTTTAAATTTTAAGTGTGTATATATTTTATATAATAATTTTATTTTAATCTAGATTTATGAGATGTCTCTCACCTCTCTCTTGTCTATTTATATGATTTAGAAATTATTTATAAAAGTAACACCCCTGCCACATGTCACACTTTCCTCTATTCTCTTTGAGAATGTGTCATTTGGCACACACTAAGTAAGCCTTGTAAGGTCATGATAAGATTATTATAACTCCCTCATCCTTTCTCTTGCTCTATTTAAACAACCCTCTCCTCTTTTCTTCTACAATAATATTACTCTTTCAATCTTGTGATGCCTCTTTTAGCTTAAGGTCTCTCTTCTCTATTTCTCTTGGGTTTTACTTGATATTGTATTTGGATTTCAATTATTTTCAAGATTTTTAATATATTTTTAGGTTTTTCTCTATTTGAAAATTTTCCCACTTGTCAATTACCATTTTTATTTTTATCACTTGATTCAATATTGAGGTAATTGTTATCACTCTAAATGTTACCCTTGAGGAGGTTGTTCAATCCTTGATAAAGATTCAATAAGAATGGGATTATGTTGAATAGGGCAACATAGTTTTGAAAAGGTTGATTATAGGGATAAGTAGGCTGCCAAAGAGGTTGAGTTAGAGAATATGGGGAATATAAGTCATTGGAAAGATGATATGTTTCTGGTTGAGGGATACTTGGGGTAAAACCATGAACATTATGACCTTGATATGAAGGATATGAAGGTACAAAAGATGCATTTTGAACAAATAAATATTAATAGTATGTACCAATTGGTCTCTTCTAAGCACTTGGGACTCTTAAACTAGTTGTAGTTCACTTGGAGTTACCATTGATACCTTGAGGTCATGATTCCAAGCATTGATGTATTAAATGAAAGTAACAAAAATCCCTTAATAGATGACAATTTATCCCACCAAACATGCCATAACTATTATCACTCTAAATTTTACCCTTGAGGATGTTGTTCAAGCCTTCCTAGAGTAAATTTTAGTGGTGAATATTAATTAATTCATGAATGTTCTAGTTTGGGAAATTTGATTTTGGTGATTTTTTTTAGAACAACATAGGACCCATTTGTCTAAAATTTTGGGATGTTATTTTCTTAAGGTTTGGCTCACCAATGATTTATAATAAATATGGGGTTATCCATGTAATTTTCCATATATATAGTACGTATGTTCCTATATGTCACCAAATTACCACCAAAGTATCTTTGTTTACCGCATTGTGAAGATCTTGAGACTTGAGGTCAGTCTGCATCACCTGACTTTTTTTAGTTGCTTGATAGAACTCTGCCACTTGATAGCATATGACTACCTCATAGCAATACACTTTTCACCAATAACATGTGATCAAGAATCATAAAGAATTATGATAATATTATGTCATCCGATAACACCATGTTGCACAATAATGGATCGATGCTTGGTAGTAATTGAACTACTTAACAAAAATACATCACTTGGAAGCAACCTATTGCCTAACAACATTATGGTACATAATAGAAACCTAATGACTGATACCACTATGTCACATAATATTACCCTAATGCCTAACACCACTATATTGCATGATAATAGCCTAATGCCTGACACCATTATGTTACATAACAACAACCTAACACCTGATAACACTATGTTATGTGATAGCAACCTAACACCTGACAGCACTATGTCATGCAATAGAATTTTGAATGCTAGTAGAATTTCATCATATGATAGTAGCTTGATACTTGACACCAATAAATTTCCCAATAATAGATTGATACCTAGAAGCACTAAATCACCTAGTAACAAAATAACATTCAAAAAAACCACTATGACCGCTCAGTAGCATTACATCACTTGGTACTATCCTACCATTGTTACTATGCATCAAGAAGTAATGATAAGGGTAAAACACCACAAAAAATACTAGGAAATCCAACATACTATCTTATTTTAGAAACCCAAGAAAAAAGACTGTGTAAATAGCATGCACTACAAATACAGGTAATTTTAAAACTTTTTAAAAAAATATCAGTAATTTTTTTAATTATAAAATAATTTCAAAACCATTTCAATGCAGAAATCAACATGGATAATGACACTATTTCATTAGAAAGAATTAATACCAATAATTTCTCACCACCCAAATATTTTATTAATAACATGCCACCCCTAGTAGACACTCCTCTAGGCACTTCACAAGAGAACTATAGTTCTCTTCAGACATCAAATTTTGTTGAAAATTCCACTCAACAAATTTGATAGAGGAAGAGAAGTACATGGATAATAGGAAAGTATTTTCAAGTTGATTGGGCCATAAAATATCCATTTATAAAACTTGTAGAACCAAAAAATGGTAATGAGCCTCCCAAAAAATGTATATGTACAATTTGCAGTTGGAAACTTGGAAAAAGAACACATAATTTAAATTAAATTAGACATAATTTAGAAACATTATGGAATATATATATATATATATATATATATATATATATATATGAATCACCTAGACAAATAAATAACAAGAACACATAGATGGAAAAATGGAGAAGAATGCATGCATGTAAGATATGCACATGAATATGAAAATGATAAAAACATCTTGCTAAGAAAAGGGGAATAATCAAAGCACAATCTAGAAAAGTTATGCAGTCCAATTTTAAGAGAAATTATGTATAGTTCCCTACTATTTTTCACATTTTAAAAAAGGGCAGACCCATTTTTGATTTTATGGACTACAATTTATTTTTCAAAATAATGGGTTTTTGGATATTCCATAGTCACATTGGTCAGATAACAATGCTTGAGAAATGGCAAAATATCTAGCTATTATTGAGAAGGAAGATTTGAAATAAAGTGTTAAGAGATCACTATTTATCTCACTATCCATCAATGAGGTCACTACATTTAACAACATAACATGGGTTTGCATGCATGTGTATACTTTTGAAAACTATTCAAGGCAATCTCCTATTTTAGCTACCAATAAAATAGTAAAAATTTGCAATGCAAAAAACCTTCATAAATTGGTTGTATCTAATTTAAGAGAGAAAGCTGGGATGGATGATTATTCCATAGCTATGAAGTTGATGTGTGTTGGTGTTGATGGGGCATCAGTGATGTAGGGGCATAGAAGCAATCTTTGTGTTTGCCTTCAAAGAATAATCTCTTCATTTATGATTCCAATTCATTACATGGCTCATAGGATGAATCTTGCATAAAAAAATGTTATCACATTCAATAATGTCACAAAAGTGGAAGACCTTATCTGTGAATTACATGCTTACATGTCAAGTAGCCCAAAAATATTTATGGAGTTACAAAAATTTGTAATTGGTGTGATAGATGGTAAAAAACTACTGAAAGATGTTGAAACTAGATTGATTTTCATGTATGAACCTGCATGCAAAATTTTTGAGAAATATCCATCTTTGATGGGTTTTATGTATAAATATCATAGCCAAAGTTGACAAAGCAAAAGATTTACTGTGTCATTTAACAAATTTCAAAACTTTATTCATATTATGTGATATTTTTCCAATGTTGAAGGAAATCAACTATTTAATAAAACATGCCTAAGAGAGATCTATCTATATTATTGACTTCATACATTTGAGAAAATGTGTATGCCAATATTTATATATATTATACACATCGAATTAAAGCTTTCATGACCTATTTTTAAAACCTAGAAAATTTTGATAGATTTTAAAAATCTAGAGAGTTATTTGAATTTTAATATACATGATCATCTTTGTGTCATGGTAAATGGCATTGAAATCCCAATGCATACATGCTTTAGAATAATTGAAGTTGTGGGAGCTAAACTTGAAGATGTACCTATGACATGGAGTTACTATATGATACCATTTTATCTAAAACATGAATTAAATTAAGTAAAATCTCACAAAGTTTATCCACTAAGACCAGAGAATTTTTTCAAAGGTATAAGTTGTTGGAGGGCATAGGAGTTGTAAATCCCATTTTTTGGAACAATGTTAATAGTCAAGAATAGATTAGTAGTTTATTTCACAAATACATTGGTACAATTATTAAACACTTTTTTAAATATTTATATGTGAATGAAGTTTAAATTAATGATATTTTAAATTTAAAATTACTGAGATCTTAGTCAACAGAGTTTGGGATTACAATGATGGATCAATTTTAGTTTTTAAGTGACCAATCATAAAATGGTGCTATTACATGACTATGGCAAAACTTTATCCAATAAGAATCTTACAATAAATTATTACTTAATATTTCAAATTATATGAACTTGTTCAAACAATGATTTTGGGTTATGTGGAAGATGAGCGAGTGTTTAGTGAATTATCCTTCATGAAGTCAAAACATAGAAATAGATTGGATAAAAATCTAGAGACTTGTTCGAGACTATGTGTTTTGCATTATTCTATAGAAAAATTTTCTTATGATAGAGTAGTGGTAACATGGAGTTCTCTAGTTTAAAAAAGAGGCTTGAGTAATATAGCTATCAATACAGAGGATGCAAATATTGAGACTAAATGCGACACTAGAATGGTAGATGAAAATCACACTTACAATGAGTAAGTTTCTTGAAGATTTTTTTAGCTACCAAATTTTAGTTTGATAAGTACATAAATTACTATTTTCTATAATATTTCATATTCTTTCATCTTTAAATAGATTAAATTCTGTAATCTATTTCCTACATGTTACAATTATGAATCTTATTCAATACACTAAAATTAATCACTTTATTTATCCTATTACAATTTTGTGCATTTCAAATAGGACTTCTATAACCTTTTCAATGCAAGTCATTCATTAAGAAGCAATCATCATTCTAATTAACATTCTATAGAGCATTTCACTACAACATTCATTGAAGCATACAAGTCTTATGTGTAGACATGCATGGTGCACCATAAGACACTAGTTCTCATGCCATTAAAATTCCAATTATTAGGATTTGTTATTTTCATTATCTTAATTATCTATAATATTAATTTGGATATCCTATACATAGATTTATTACATGCATAAGTGTTGAACCAAAAGATAGATAAATATTTTACTCACACCAATATTATTCTATTGCACATTTAAATTAGAACCATTACATAAATATATAGGAAATATTTTTCCTATAGTTAGGGATCACGTATTTCTAAATTCCATCATTCCACCACAATATCCACATATCCTATATACATATATTGTTATTACATAACATTATAACTATAAATAATATCAATATTTAAATTTCCTAACATTTCTTCCACAATAATTTAGATTGATGAATATTTAAACAATGCATTAACACTTTTTCAAAAACAATAACTACTACAAAAGTATAACTCCATAGAATATTTACTCTGTGTTATCTCCATATAATATATAAACTTGACCACAATACATTTTAAATATTTAAAATATTAAAATTATATACCCAAAGTATTTGGAACAACTATAAAATATCATTGACATTATAAAATATATTGAATAAAACAAGTGTTTTTGAAACAAACATGATGTAAACTATTTGAAACATTATAAACTACCATTTTGAACATTATAAACTATTTGAAACAAATTGAAATTATTTGGAATAGACTCTCCACCAACTTGCTTCTTGCCATCACCCTCCATGGAAACCCCATTGTCTTGACCTTCCTGTGTATCCTCTATTATCACTCCTTTCTTCTCAAGATCATCTATAGAAGAATTGATATTTGCAAGATTTACCCTCTCCTCATTTTCTGCATCATTAGATGAAATAATAGTTAGATCCACATCTAATTTTTGCTTCAATAAAATTCTTGGATAAATCCCATCCTCTTTAATTATTTTTTGCAAACTATTATACTATTTATTTAATAGAACAAAAATTTTCCTTGAATGCAATCACTAAGGTTATACTTTTTCAGGAATTTTTAAAATGCACATTTAGAAGATGTGATTCTTGCTTCAAATTTTCATATTCTTCCTATAATTAACAAATAATATATAATTTTCAAGCACATATAAATTTTAATAACTGAAATACACATTATAGATATGAAAACTTACCACAACTTTTTCCTTCTCTACTTGTGCAATGGTAACAAGGTTTATATCTCTATCCCATTTATTGAAATAGGCCTGGGCTTCTACATTTAAATTTTCTAACATGTTTAACATAATCCCCAAAACCCTATCATTGTAAACATTGTTAACATAAATTAATCCAGATTGAGCTTGTTGAAATAAAGCATCAATCTTTGAGGGTCCATTTTGAACAAGAGAAAACAAATTACTCTTGGGGAGTGGTTGTGATAATGAACATTTATTTCTTTGATAAGTTATTTTGCTCTTATCTCCCATTTTTTTAAATCACTAAATTCCTTAATAACACCCTCCCTCAAATTAGCAAGTAGATTTTTTGAAACTAGATTTTCCAATGAAAAATTAGTGATGGAATTATTACAGACATTTAAATTATTAGTGGGGGGTGAGGTAGCTGGGGAAGAGGTATCCATAGAAGGCACTTATGTAGGCACGTTATAAACTTTAATAAAATTATGTCTATTAAATCCACCATCAGTTAGAGCCCTAATTTTGATTCCAATAAACTCTTCATCTAGATCAATTTACTACAAACATGTCAAACCCTATGTACTAGAAACACCACCAACAGAGAAATTTGAAAAATTAGAAATTTGTAGGGTTCCTCTACTTTATACAAGGAGAGAGATGTTTTTTTATCTTCTTTGAGTCTAGGTGGGTGGTAGGGGTGGTGGCATACTTCTTGGTCTCCTCACAGATGTAGGGTGGACTACAAAACAAAAAAATATTCAAAACTGATAAATTCAAAAATATAAATTAATGCAAATTCAAATCAAATATATTATTACCTATAGTTGGGGTGACTACCTCTTCCATTTTGATTTTCCTTGTCATATTTACCTCTTCCCCTCTTATTTTCCTTGTGGGATTTTCCTCTTCCCATATTATTATCTTTGTGGGAGTGACAGTGGTGGTTTCACTTGTAAAATGAGTAAACTATCCAATTAATCAACTACTCAATTCTAAGAAACTTCAATTCTAAAAGAAAGTTGTAAGGTGGCAAACATTGATCATGTTGGAAGGAAGAATTATCAATGGTAACCATTCAAAATTCAACTACAAAAAATTAAAATTAAAAAACTAATATGAAAAATATTTTTTTAATTAAACAATACAAGAATTAAACATTAAAGGAATTTTTGGGAAACCTAGAAGCAGAGATGAAATAAAATCACTTCTTGGGCATTTAGAAGTTCAAAATGAATTGAACTAAGACTCCATGGATTGGGTATCACTAGAGTCCTATATAAAATGTTAACCTTTGGATACCACTTATTTTCTTGTGGCATATGTATGCACTCTTATCTATAACAACTATCAGGCTAAGAAATGTTAAAATTTGAAATATGTATAAAGAAAGAGAGGCGACTATTAGGAAAACTAAACTTACCTCTTATTATTTGATAGATAAAGCATTATCTTTTATTTTATTATGGAGGGTAGTCATAATTATAGTATTTTGTATATCATATAAGGTCTTAAAATATAATGCTAGAATATAGTTGGTAGATGAAATGGTGTAAGTGTCCTTCAAAAATGAATAATTCAACTCAACCCTAATCTTGCTAGATATAAATATGCACTAGTCACATACAACACTCAAAAAAGAATGAATAATGTAGTAAATAGCCTATAAGAGAATGTATGATGGTCTTCTTTGCAAAAAAATTCTAGCTTGGAAGAAATGTACAATAGATTTGATAAATGGATTAGTGATTAATTCAACAAGGATTCCCCTTTGGTTTTGACTATCTGTAATAATTAAAAAATGCAATTACAATTATAACATCAAACTAATTATAATAAATGATTCAGGAATAATTTTAAAATGTTAATATCATTACTAAATCTAACACTTACCATCTGGGTCATGGCCACTTTGTAGACCAACTCCAAATAATTTTTTTCAACATTAGATAAGAAAATCTTGGTGCTAATAGGGTTTGCATTGCAATAAGGGAAGGCCTATTAAATTATGGATATCCAATGAAGAGGTGTCAAAGGATATTTATTTATTGTTAAATCAGACATAGAAATAGGTCTCATTATGGTTATAAAAAGTAACTAGAGATCACAATAGGTTAATGTTGATCATCGTGTCATAGTGAGGCATCTACACAAGGCCTCTAAGTTTGCATTGAGATATCCAATCCACATAAGATTCTAGCTGATCCACCATCTGAAGGAAGTCCAAAAATAATAGATTCTTGAAAATTAAGTTTTAGATCACCCCTATTTTAGTTTTTGTGGATCCAAAATCCATAGAAACTTCATTATAGAGTTTGAAGTTGTTTTAGGTGAAGCTTGAAAAGAAAAATTAAGATAAGAAAAGCCTTTGAATAAAGTGTGAAAATCAAGGCACTATGGGAGTATTTATAATCTATGAGGGGAGTCAGAGTAATCAATTGGTGTGATTGGTGAGAGATGGGGGTATGTTATTTCTTGACAGTGATAGGTTACATGGGGGCATAGTGTCATTCGATAGCATGATGTCATGTGGTAAGATGATACTACCTGAGAGCATGGTACTTGGTGGTAGAATAACATTTCCTAATAGCATGTTGTCATGTAGTGGAATCCTACCACATGATAGCATAGTGTTACTTGATAGCATAACATCACCCAATAACATGCTATTGTAAGGTGGTATCAAATCACATGGTAACAAAGTACCATTTGGAAGCATAATTCCACCTATTGGCATGTTTTTTTGTGATGCCATCGAGTCACACAAACATGATAATGCCACATGATAACATGGTGCCATTTGGTGGCATGATGTTTCTCGACACCATATTATCATGTAGTGGCATAAAATCATGTGGCGACTGATGTCATATGGTAATGCATAGTAACACTGAATGTTATCAAGTATTTATGTACAAAATAAATAAGGAAATTTTCTCCCTCCTTTGCACAGTCAAATTCACCAAGGCTATGAATCTGATTCACCTAAACAAACCTATGGGATTTTCATCATGGTCTCTTAAAATGAGCCCTACCAATTAAGGTGTATGAAGAGGTATGTGGGAGTTTATAATGATGAATGTATTGAGATAACCCTCATCATGATCATAGTGGTATCAATAATATCTTAACATATGGAAACATACAGAGAAGAGATCCAACAAAAACAACATATAGTCCCATGTCAAATATTACACATAGTCGGTAGTTTTCATATGATTGTTTTAGGTTTTAAATTATTTGGAGGTGCTAGGTGTATCATAAAGAGCTAAAAAGTAACATAAAATGTTCTCATGGCTTGTAAAAACCCCTCCAATATTCACTTTGTCTAATAAAATAAGGTAAATACTCTCTATTTTGTCTTAAACTGAGGGTACTTCCCTAGGATGGAAACCTTGTAGTTTTGGAGATGAAAAGTGACAAGGTGGATTAGGAAGTAGTGACACCTTGCAAGAAAGTTTTTAAGGTTGTGGTAGGAAGGAGAGAAGATGAAAAATTATGCACAGATGATTGAAACATAATGGTTTGGTCCAAATAGACAAAAGTATAGGTAGACCTATTATGCCTTAACTAAGCCTAGAGCCCAAATAGAGGATAAATTTAATTTATAACCTTAGGTGAAATCTCCAATGAATTAGAACATGTTTATAGGTATATTCAAGATGTGTTCAAAATTTAAGGATGCAAATTAAGCCATCTGAAAATCATTTTGGCTTAAGACACCATTAAGCTTACATGAAATGGAAAGAAAAACTCAAGTAGGCAGTTTGGATTGCTCACATCTTCTTAGATAACTTACATGGGAGCTCAAGGATCTTGGGAAAGTTGAAGATCTTTCAAAGCTACTATTTTGTGAAATTATTTCACTAGTCCAATTTTAGATATTTATAAACAATCCTTAATCGTGGAAATAACCTAAAACCCTCACAATCCCTAGATAAGGACTCGATTGTGAAAATGAAGATGGAAAGCTATCCAAAGGGGATGGAATAGGCATGAAAGTTATTTGACCTTACATAATAATCTCTAGAGATCCTTTTAATTCACTTGAGTTGTACCCTACCTGTACAAATAGGGTACATAGTTGGTTTCTTTGACTACTTTTGGTGTTTTTCAAGTTCTAAGGACTTTTAAGAAGTGAAATAAAACTTGGGATAGAGATTGAGACTTATGATATCTCACTATGACCATTCCATGCTTCATCAAAACTCTTAAGTGTTTCTACCATTACCTTCACTTTAGCTAGTCAAAGTACCATGGTGAACAAGCTAGTGAGGAGAATGAAAAATTCAAGTGGATGGACTTTTAGGGACTAATTGAGGAATCCAAGGATATAGTAAGCCTTGAAATGTGTCACTCACTCCTTTATATGTATTTTAATTGAAAACAAAAACCAATTTTGAGGCCAAGTGTGAAGGATGTGTGAAGAAAGAGTTACTCAGACTATAGGTAGTTGTAACTCATGTGTAGAAGAATTTAGATGATTAGGGATGAAACTAATGCATGGTGGATCATGTCTACAACTCCTCATTACAATCATATCTATTCCTAGTCATTTGTGGTAGTTATAAAAGGGGCAAATGATGAAGGTAATTTTTTGAGCAAATAATGAAGAGTCCTATGGCACATTTCATGGGTTTCATGCCTTGAACAATTATTTGTCCTATCATACCTTACTTTTCTATCTCATACTCATTATCCTACATTTATAACTCATTTTCTTATCATTACACATTTCCTTGTGACTCTTAGACTTCTCTCTTATCATGTCTCTCTCAAATTCTATAAGTAGTGGTCATTTTGGCTCTTGAGAATTAATACCACACCTAGTATGGTGAAGCCCTGCTCAAATGACATTGTGTTTTGATATTGAATAATCAATATAAGTCTATTTTTGAGTTCATGAAACATTTTTATAAGTGTTTAAATTGATGTATGGTTTACTTAGTGATAATTCTCTATCCTTTCTTACCTTATCATTTCATATTTATGCAAAATTTCCTATTCTAACAGGCCATATAGAGTGTAGTCAAGTGTGTTAGGATCCTTTCAAGTGTATTATTATCTTTAGAGTTCATATCCTACCCTCTATTTCTTCTACCTTGTGTTTTTTTATTCACATCACCTCTATATTGAAACACTCATGTTATAATATTTTAGGACTTGGAAGCTATCTTGTATGCATTGTTTTATTGTGATAAGAATATGAGAGTCCTATGGAAATCATATTGGTGTATCAACCCTTGGAGTAGGTTCATTTTATGAAAATTTAACTCTTTTCCCCTCAATATACTAATCAAAAAGTGATAAGTGTTTCAAAATATCTATAGGGAACTATCCCTTAAACCTAGATGCTCATTTATGCTATAGGTACACCCACATACCTAGAAGTGTTCCCATATTGCCTAAATCTGGAAGAGGCTTGAACACTCTCTTCTAGGGTACAAGATTTGGTGACAATAGGAATCTTCTTCAATAGTAGGTAGAAATACATCATTCTTCCTAGAAATACTAAGGTGATAAATTAGGTTTTTCAACCTATAATCATCATATTCATGAATCATGTAGTTACCTTCAACAACTTGTGAGAAAGAATAGGTGAAACTTACCTTAACTCCCTCAAATGGATCTCTATGAATGATATGAGTGCCAAGGTTAGTTTGATAAAATTATGGATAAGGATCATGATCATAATAATTTACACCATATTCATCTAGAAATAAGTCATCTATCCCCTCAAGTTTAGAAGCACCATCATATACATTATACTCTTCCTTATTACTGATAACACAATTCAAGTTAGAACTTGATTTAACATAGGGTTCAATGTGAAACCTTACAAGAGGATAAGTTCTTATGTTCACCTTGGTTCCATACCTTGTCCTAAAGGCCAATAAATACCAATAAATTGAGAGGTAGCCACCTATCTTATTTGTAATGTCTCTTGAAAGTTAGATTACAAAATGAGCAGGGAGGTCTACAACAAAAATGTCTTGGAGGATAGGAAAGCTAGGACAATCATGTAATAAAACCTTAAAAAAATTTATCAACCCTATTGTCTTACTAATTTTACCATCTATATGAAGCACTCATTTATGATTGGGTTCATATTTTAGGCCCAACATATCAACTACAACCTTAGACATGATTGATGTATAAGCAACATTATCGACTATGTAGTTGTATACTTGTTTGTCACCCACTATGAGAGTGAGGTTGAACGGTGGAAGATTATCAGATTTAGTAGATAATTAAATAATGGTATTAGGGGAATTTTTAAGAGCAACATGACCATAACTTTTAATTGAATGTGAAGGACTAGTATATATAGTGGATAACTATTTTTAAAGTGTTTTTTTTTACCAAGCATATGAAAGACATCTCAAAGGGAAATGGATGCCTTAGAATTTTTAAATGAATCCATAAAGTTTAGGGAAGAATTAATCACATTATATTAAGTTTTAAAAGGCAAAGGATTTCTTGAAACTTGATAAAGTGAGACACCTTGAGTAGAACTTTCCATTTTCTAAGTTGAAGGAGGTGTAGGAGCATTAGGAGCTATCATGCTTGCAACCATGCTTTAACACCTTGTAAAATGATTGAATGAACTTGTAGGCATGATATTATCACCTCCTATATCCTTATTTTTATCCCTTGTTTTTTTTGTAATAAGAGTTACTTGATTGAGTACAAAGGTGTCCTCAACTAGGAAATTGGTGAAGTTTTCTCCTTGAGGCTTTCCACCCTCACTTGTTTGCATCATGACTTCATTTTCAGCTAATAAGAGAGAAGTGACTCCTCCTTGAGAAACTAGAGAATTGTCTCCACCCTTATTGGAATCCATGAATTGGACTTGTTTCCATTTTCCCCCTTTCACCAAGTTACTATGCACTAATACCATCTCTGTTGAATTGGTGGTGGAATTGGGATTGTACACATTGGCAGGCATGTTGAAGTTAGGCTGCCCTTGACCTCTTACTCTCCCATATTTTTGACCATATTATTGCTAATATGGACAAGGATTTTAACATGCACCATTTTGACTATTGTCTTGTCTAGTTTGATCCTCTAAGTCTATGATCTTACATTACAATCAACATCATCTTCTACCTTCTTAGGAGTGGTCTTAAGCTTAGTGTTGGAATTAGGAACTTGAGCCACACTTGGAGTATTAGCAAAAATATTAGGAAAAAAAGGCATAGAAACTTTAGGATGAATTTTTCCATCTTGAATGAGACCATTCTTATCTCTAATGGTAATTTCATATGATTGGGGAAGGGTGAAACCACCCATGGATTGAAACATGATTGAAATACTAGTACCAATGACTCTCAATTATGTAAGAAACATACAGATAGTAGGTGGTATCATTGGAGGAGGTAACATATACCTAGTATTTTGAAACATCTCATTAAATTCATGCATTATTTCCTTTGGGGATCTTTGGATCACATTGAGCTAGTGTATGATATAAGTATGGTCATTTTCACCTTCAAACCTTGAAGTTAACAACACTCCAAAGTCATCCCATGATGTGATGCATCCACTGGGAAAATTCCTATACAAATAAAGTTATTTACCTCTAAGGGACATGGAAAGGAGTTTAATGGTAATATTATATTCATTGACATCATTAAAATTACAAAAATTAGAGATATCCTTGATGTGTTCACTAGGTATGACATGACCTTAACCATTAAATATGGGAACACTCTTTGTAGTATTAAGAGGAATGGCATCATATGCCTCAAGATGGATTGAATTCTCAGTGTTAAAGGTAGGAAAATCATGTGGTATATCCATGATGGATTGTATTTATTCAAGTTCTTCACTCTCTTGACTATCAAAATCTTCTTTCTCTTCAAAGGGGAGATTAGGCTAAGGGTATTGAACTTTAAGAGGAAGTTTATGTTAAATAGGTGGACTGATAGGATTGAAAAATCTACTAGATGATGACCTAGTAAGGACCATGAAGTATGAGAGAAAGTTTATGAAAAAAAATGCCCTTGAACTAGATTTTACCTTGAATGGGGTCATTAAATGTTGAGTAGCACACCAATTTATGGTTGATGTTGTCAAGACCAACATTTAACTTGACAAGTTGTCTTGAGGATAATGGGTCCCATCGAGCATGATAGAACTATTGTCACAAAATATTATACCCTATAGGAGGTGTTAAAGCCTCCTCCAAATTTGGGAAACATGGGAATACTTTTAGGTATGTGTTTTTACCTAAAATAGAAGTAGACCTCTAGGTTTAAGGGTTAACTCCCTAAATATACCTTGAAATGCTTATCACCTACTTAACTAATTTTTTTTTGAGAAAGGAGATAAAAAATTTCATGAATTTAACTACTCTAATGGGGTGATACACTATAAAATTTTCCACAAGACCATCATACTTCTTTCACTAAGAGATAAGACCTACAACACTAGTTTAGAAGTCCTAGAATGCTCTATCATGAGTGTTTGAATATGAAAGTTATATGAATGAAGAATATCCAAGGTGAGTGAAAAAAATAAAATTTATAGACACTAATTCCACTTGTACACTTTAAAATATACCATACACTTGAAAAATAATTTATATGACTTTTTACAGTGAAATAACTTGCATCAAACATGAAAAGATTGAAAGAAAGCAAGGATAGATGAATATCTCTCAACTATTCACTATATATCTCTTCACACACTTTGAAAAGATTATATATGAACTCAAAATAGATTTTATTTATTTTTATAAGGAAAATCACAATGTCAAAACTATCAAGGCTTCACCATACATGGTGTGGTATTAGTCTACAAGAGCCAAAATGGCTACTACTTATAAAACTTGAGAGAGAAGTGAGAAGAAAGAAGTCCAAAAGTCATTAGACCATGTGTCATGATGAAAAAAGGAGTTAAATCTATATGATAATTAAGTAGGGGATAGACCATGAAAGATATCATAGGACAAATGTCCCTTAAAGGCATTAAAATCCTGAAATGTGGTGTAACACTCCTCATTTGCATGCCTAAAAACTATCTTCATCATTTAACCTATTTGGAATGCTCCAAAATAGATTAGGCACATATGTGATTATTAAAATTATAGGAAGTGGTTATAAAAAATCTAAAACATGCATTTTATGTGTTCCTAATCACCCAGATTCTTTTGGACAAGTGTTATCACTGCCTATAGTTGCAATCACTCTTCTTTCTCACACCCATCACACTTGGCACCCAATTTGTCTCTAATTTTATAATCCAATCCATAAAAATTATTGCATGACACTTTTAAATAACCTACATAATCTTAGATACATCAAATAGACCTTAAAAGGCCTCCCACTTGAATTTTTCACCCTCACTAGCTTGTTCACTGTGTTAGTTTTTACTAGTTGAGATGAAGGTGTTAACAGAGGCACTTATGAGATTTTCTGATGCATTAAATGGACATGAGGGGTTATCTCAAGTAATAAAATATCTCCCAAAGTTAATTTCATATTTTTAATCTCCCTTTAACTTGAAAAACACCAAAAATTGTCAAAGAAACTAATTATATACCTTGTTTGTATAGGTAGGTATAACTCAATATGATAAGAAGGTGATTTGGGGAGTCCTATACAATATCAAATTAATTTCCTAGTAAACATAGCTCATTTTTGTGCCCCTCCTTCATCTTTCCAATTAGGTCACTGGAAGGGTTTAAAGTCATTTTGCCCTCTAAAGTTTGGTCATCTAGGTTTGGCATTCAATTTGCAAACCATTTCCACAAAACCCTTTTTTAAAACCTCCCTAAAAATTTTACAACTCCTTAGACACCCATGTAAATACTCCAATTAAATGTAATCTCTCAAATTTTCCCTCTCAAGCTCCTCCTTCCATTATATGTAGGCCTAATGTGGTTTGAGCTAAGAAATTTCTTACCCATGGTATGCTTTACATTCCAACAGTTTAAAAACATGTTATGAATCCAAATAAACATGTTAAAAGGATTTTTAATCTTCTTATGGCCCTAAGAATGAAGTTTGGACCCTATTAGGCATTATACCTAATCAAGACCTAATAGGTCTATCTACATGCTTATGGGTTTAGAACACCCTGACATATTTTTATCCCCTGTGCCTGATCTTTCATGTTGGTCCATGTATGACACAACTCTCAACATCCTTATTCAAAGTCTCACCAACCCCTAGCTTTTCTTCTCATCATATTTATGGCTCACTTATCGAGTGTGGGAAAAAACAAGCAAAAATAGATAGTCATCTTGTTAAGAATGTTTCATAAAGTATTGGCCACCATCCTTCCAAATCAAAAAATTAAAATTAAGTGTACGATGTGTAATATCCACCACCAAGATATTTTGACCTAGAATTCCTCATATTGTCATATCATTAAAAGACCTATTGACTAGTTTTGCTTGCCTCATAGATCGATGGAGAGAGAATGTTTTTGGTCCATTTTTGGCACTTCCAAAGCATGTCAAGTATGGAAAATGATTCAAGGGAGTTGAAGGATCAATCCATTATATTTTCCCATGTGCCACTCTTCCCCATAGTTGATACAACCTTAAATACTCAATTTTCACTTAATTTCTTGAATTTTAGTTAGGAACCTACAAGTTTCAATTAGTCCTAACATTCCTAAAAAGGAATATAACATATTGGATGTTGGAAGGACTATTAGAACACAAGGACACCAAATAAAACTATACCACTTCATTTATGACCCATATATGACCCCTAAATAACACAAAATGACATAAGGATTAAAATAAACATGACCAAGGCTAATATCATATTAAATCACATAAAATGAACCATGACACACCCTATGACATTATAATATACCCCTATATCAAGTTTTGGTCTATAGGGGTTGGCCTATTTTGACTAGGGGTCAAAATAGTCAACATGAACATAAGGAAAATATGATGTGAATAAAAAATGTGAGGCACTATATGGGTGATGTGAACATCCTTAACAAGAATGAGACACACTAGGCAAGTGAAAAAGGCTTATAACTATCAACACTAAAGACGTAGGACATTTTTACTAATGAACACAAAGCTTGGGCTAATAAGTGAAGTACTTATATCAACCTATGAAGGCTATACGCATGAAAATTAAAATGGACCTAGCTTCCAACAATGTGTTCCCCATTCATTATGACCCCTTATAGAGCCATCGATCTACTATGAAGATTGGGTACTTGCATGAGAAAGTAGATAGCACTAAGAGTTTGTTGAAATCTCCTATTTCAAATAATTAGACTAAGAGATAGAAGATGTGCTTAGAATCATGTATTTTAGTGTGATTTTACTTTTGAAAATTTTAAATGTTGCCTTTTATATCATTTTCTTTTGTTAAATAATTTGAATTTTGAATATTTTATTGATTTTTCTATTCCTCTTCCTTCATATGGATTCAGAGAACCAAACATGAGTGAAATATGTGACAAACATAAGAGATATTACACTTGGTTACTTGAGAAAAGGACCTAAAGACCAAGGTGTCTAAATATTCCTATACTTGCCCCTAAGTAAGTGTGCAATCTCAAAAATGACCGATGTGAGCCTCAAATGAAAGGAAATAAGGGAAATATGGGGATCATAAGAGATTTGTCTATGTAATAAGTGACATAATGATCAATATGCTCACAATTGAGCACAAGGAGGTAAAATAGTGCTATGAAATGGATGAGGCTATGATTATGATCATCATGTCACTAATATAAGCCATGCTAACCTACAGTAGATCTAGCATAAGCATTAATAAAAGTAGTAGTCATCACCAAAAGTGGTTTAAAGATGTTTTAATGTTGTAATTTATGAGGAAGGCCAAGTCCTATCCATGGTCTTACACTACAACTCACAAGGTGAACACCAATGAAGTTAATGGTAAATAATGGAAAAAATAATCAAAAATATACTAAGGCAAATAATGACATAAAAAGACAAAAAAGAAAGAGATCAAAATGAAAACAAATTCCAAATGTAATGTGTAAGAAAACCAAAGAACCCAAAGGCAAAAATGATGCTAGTAAAGTGTGATTAAAAGAAGTAAAGTTAAAAAAATAAAGAAACATGAGATAAAAAAAAATAGGTAATAACTATGATAACATTTTTATCAAAGATGAGCATGTGAAATATAAGCCTATGTGTCTCAAAATATTTTTAGAAGCTAAATTTGTTTGTTATTATGCATTGTAAAATAAGAGTGGGCATCATAATATGCCCCAATGGGTAAGTGGATTTAGGGATGGGTATCACAAGATGCCCCAAAGTCTGAAGGGATATGTGGACGAGAATCACAAGATGCCCCAACATGTGAGGTGGAGTGAGGTGACATTGAACCATTAGAATGATTTACATTGGGTTGATCGGTGCATTTAGAGATAGGTAAATGGGTTGGTTTCTTAGATTTCATGGATGTTGAATATGACATAGTATGTGTAGGAAAGGTATGAATAGGTAAAGAAGGTAAAGGAAGACCATGTACTCCTTTGGTTCATGTGACCTAAGAGGATGAGGTTCAATGGATGCAATGATATGTTTAAATTTATTCATGTTAGTTATCCTTTCCTTATTAGTGTAGGAATAAGGATAAACTATGGTTTGAACAACATTTATGGATGAGGTGTAGATATAGGATGAAAAAAAAATTCATTAGGTAGTTGATGTTGATGTGATTGTGGTTCTTTAGATTGAATTTGAAAAGCTTGAAGATAGTCTTGATAATGTTGTTTTATGAGAGTATCAAGATTCAAATGTGGGACAAGAAAGGAATTAAGAATAAATCAATGAAGATCATGAAAATACTCATGAGAATGACCTATAATAACATGCCTCCAACAAAATTTATCAGGATTGTACCATTTTGGAGGAGGTTTGGAAGGATCAAATCTCATGGGTTTAGAGAGTGGTAATTTCTTCTTAAGTTATTTTAGACTCAAGAGAGGGTGGGTTGGGTTAAAATTGGTTAATTTGATGCTCAATTTTAAGGTTGGGGAGTCTTGGGTGAATCAATGTATAAGAAAATGATTGGAAAGGTTCTTTAGTAATTGTTTAAGGTGCTTCAAATTGAGTCATAAGAAAGTATTACCTTTTTTCTAGGTCTAAGGCTTCCTCTAAAATTTTAGGGGAAAAGATTCAAACTTTGTATTAAAGGGGAGAAGTCACAAAAATTTATAAAAGAGTATCATCATTCATGTTATGGTCCACTTTGTGAGCTAGAGACTTCCATCATTTGATGAAAGTGTGAGCAGATTCATTAGGAAATTTCTTGGCATTGATGAAATAACTATCATCATCATGTTGTAATTTCTTCAATAAAGTATTGATTTAATCCTATAGTTGTGAGATGGAATGTCTTGGAAGTTGATTATACCATTTAAGTGCATCATCAACAAAGGTTTTGGCTAAGAGCTTGGTGGTAGCAAAGGTGTTAGTTTAGACCCATTCCTTGTAGATATTTTAAAAATACTTAAGAAATATAATAGGTTTCTTAGTCTTATCATATGTGATAGTTTAAGAAATGCTTCCAATGTCTATGGATGCAATGAATGGAGCTAAAGGTTCATTTTGAAGATGTTGAAGAGTTTTATTATGCAAATTAGGTTGAGGGATGATGTTCCCATTAGAATATCTAAGAGGAGGATGGACAAAATTTTGATTTGGTTGAGACATGATGACTTGAGGTGGTCGATACTAGTCATGTGTAATAAATGTTGTTTCATTTACATCGTTTGGGAATGATTATTTATTTGCATGATGTTAATTTGTTGAGCTATTTGAGAAATAATGTGAGTAGTGTCAATTTGATTATTTGAAGGTGGGGTATTAGTGTTGTTAGGAATAATATTATTAGTGTTAGTGGGAGGAGGATTATTTTTAGGTGGATGATTCCTAACATTAGTGTTAGTTGTCTTAAGTGTGGTGAAAGAAGAAGGAATCTTGGTAAATCCACCATTCTTGGTAGGAGTGTATATGGTATTATCATCAAGGTTTTTGAATAATTAGGAATCATATAGATTATCAATTTGATTGGTTTCAACCATGTTACTTTTTGAAGTAATAAAGCTTGGTGCTTTGGTTATGGTTGTAACAAGAGGATTGTGAACATTGGTTGTAAGAGGTGGAACATAAGGTGAGGTTCTAACATTTATTGTAGATGGGTTGATGAGTTTATGACTTCTAGGTTTAGAAGGTGTAAAAGTGGTATAAGGTATATGATTGTCATGGTTTGAGATTTGTCTCCTAGGATTATCTGGATCTACTATATAGTATGGGGTAGACTAAGATTTAGAATATTAGAACCATGTGATGAAAATTTGCACCAAAAAGAGTTGTCTTTTATAGTGTACAAGCAAGGTAGGAGATAAAAACCCATGTAAATTTGGAATGGCTTGACATTGTAAATAAATAATTTAATAATTTGCTTTATGATTCTTAGAAATATTAGAGGTCAAGAAGCTAGGAAGAAAAATAGGGTCAAAATTGGCCAAAAATAGGTACAAGGTTGGCCTACAGTGAACAAGATCAACTAGGTTGACTCTATGCTATACAAGGTTGGCCCAGAAGGTAATAATTAGACCCAATCAAATTAGTATGCTAAAGAAGAAGTTTTAAAAGATTAATTTGACCCATTTGACTTATTATGCTAAGGAGGAAGTTCTAAAAGATACTAAGTTGACCCAGTCATGTTAGTATGTTAAGGAGGAAGTTATGAAAGATAGTAAGTCCAGTCAACTTAGTATGCTAACAAGGAAGTTTTTGGTGATACTAAGTCAACCTAGTCAACTTATAATGCTAAAGAGGAAGTTATAAAAGATAATAAGTTGACCCAAGTGACTTAGTATGCCAAGGAGGAAGTTACTAATGATACTAAGTCGACCTAGTTGACGTAGTATGTTGAGGAAGGTAAATCAGTTTATAAGAGATTGTGTCAATAGAGATGAAAGTGTTATGAAATAGGGGAAAATTATGAAATACAAGTTAAATCAAGATGTAATCAAGCATATATATAATTTTATCAATGTGACTTGATCAAATTGAACACACAACACAAACCTTGCACCAACATTGGCCAATGCAAGTTTTTCAATATAACACATAATGAATAGAGAGAAAGTAGCCAAATAAAAAGTAAATTCTAACTAATTGGTCATCCTATATGTTTTTAAATTATTATAAAGTTTATAATTAATGTGATAGAGAGTTGGCTATAAGAGGGAACTAAAAAGTAATCTAGAGATGGTTTCAAGATGTTTAGGTTGAAAAGGATTTATATTGGAAATGGTACTTGGCTTGGTATTAGGGCCTACACTCTCACTTCACAATCCCATAATGATAAGGGTGTTGGATCCTTTACTAATATATACTATTAACCACGTGTTTATACTTGGCTAGAAAACCAAGTCGACTTTCCCCTTGGTGATTAAATCTAAGTAGGTAGGCCTTGAGAAGACAATAATTGAATGTGTTATGAATGTTAAGTGATTTTTTAGTGTGTGAAAAAAGAAAAAAATAGTGAAACTTAATGGTATTTTTAAAACAACTTAATTAGACTATGTGAGTTATTCTAAGCATGAAAATAATTGAAAGTGAAAATATGAATTAGTTACTAGCATGTAGTTGTTAATTCCCAAAAGATAAACATAGTACAAAGTCAGATTAGATGACACTATATGAAAACCATACAAAATGGAGTTGATAGTGTTGAAACTATAGTAAATAATTGAGGGTCTATAAGAAATAAATCAACTATGTCGACTTAGTCTTTCAAATAGAAGATAATTTACAAAACTATGTTGACAAGGTTGACCTAGTTTTTTATAGGGGTACAATTTTGAAGACTGAAAAGTTGCACAAAATAAAAAAAATTAATTGAAAGAGAGAGAAATAAAGGAACCTTTATGGGTTGTAAGATTCTTAGAATTACAAAATTTCTATTTTAATCTTCTTGAAATTTCTACCAAGTAAGTCAACTAGGTTGCCCTAGTTTTGTGAAACCCTACTGTTGAAGCTTGTAAAAATAAATATGTTAATAGGGTCGACCTAGTTGATTTTTTAGAAGCTAACTATAAAAATAAGTTGACAGGGTCAGCCTAACTTATTTTTTGTAATCTATCTATAAAACTAAGTTAATAGGGTCGACTTAATTTGTTATCTAGAAGCTAAAAAATAATATTATGTCAACTTGTTCAATCCATTAAATTATATCTAATGATGATCTGCATAAACATGATGGAGTTTTATTGATATGGATGTGTTAAACTTGTGCACAAAAGTTAGAACTATACCAACACAATTGACCTATTATCGTAAATAAAGAATGATAATAAATGATATAATTTGAAAAATATGAAAGAAAGCCTGTAAGGGTTAGATTCATGTTAGGTTCATCAGAATGTATGAAATTAGAAATACATGAGATCAATAAATCAATCCTAACTTGGAGAAGATAGATCCTACTTACACTTTTTATTGGGAACACAATAGATAATTAAGAACATGATAAATATGGGGATCCACTAGACCTAATTAGGGGATATCTTATCATAATAACTCCACTAGGGAAGGTTCCAAAGCCTCCAGTCTAAGCAAATTCATGAAACACCCCTAAGGGGCTCTTATGTTTTCATATTCACTAAACTAATAACAAGTAAACCAAAATCTAATCTAGTACTCACCAAAGCTTGTAGCATAAAGTGGGTATAATAAACAACAAAAGTAAACATGCATATAAGACATATACTCATGTCAATGTATATGAAATCCTAATGCATGAGAGATAAGTACAAATGCATATCTATCTAATTTTAAAAAGGAGTAAAAATGTTAGGAATACTTACCTTTAAAGATGAACCCACTGATTCTCAATATTTCCCTTGGCTAAGGTGCTTTGCAAAAGGTTGTTATGGTATGTAAGGATGATAGGGACAAGTCAGATCTAGGCTACACAACCTATCAATGCATATAAATTCTTCCTTATAAGACAAGATCTATATCTCTAAATAAAGTATGAAACCCTAAGATTTCTCCTCAAGTAGAATGGCCAATAAATAGATTTATAATATATCTATTATCTTCTTCTCTTTTCTATCTAATAAATGACCAAAATGAATGTGTATATATAGTAAAATCTATCCCTAACCCTTTGAAAAAAAATTAACAAATAGGGTCGACCCAGTCGACCTAGTACCGATTTTGACAATGAAACATGTTGAATAATGAACTAAGTTGGCAATGTAAGCTGATGTCAAAAACAATACATGGTTGACCCAGGCAACGTAGTCTTAAAACTACAAAAATGGGATTCAAGTTAGGGAAAGGCTAATGAAGGTTTAAAATGAATATAGGAGGGTGAAAATAGGAGGCTAAGCTTAGGTAAATGGTTTTTAGGATAAAAGTGTTTAGATAATAAGTGCCAAAAGGGATAATAATCCTATAAAGCACCAATGGTTTGCCCACCCCTTTCTTGGTGCACCATGTTTTATTAAAAATTCACTTATATTATTTTGAAGAAAGAGAGAAGAAAATTGATAAGAGTATGGTATAAAAACTTGATATATTATGTTCATGTTGATCTAGATGATTGTGAGACTCCTTTTTATCTAAGGAGGAATGACCTACAGATAAGAAAGCACTAAAAGAAAGGGTTGATTAGTTGTGTAGCTAGGTGTATTGCCTAGTGTGAGCTAGATCTGGGAAGTACACACTTCGTAAGAGGCTATCAGTCCACACTTTTAAATAATTAAGTTTTGGAAGTGAAAGACAAATTACTTGCATAAATAATAGAAGATACTCAAATGAATTACAAGAAGTGCTTGATAATAAGATAGATGAATTTGATTAATTATAGAAATAAATAGATTGATATTAATTCTAAATAAATTAGGTATGGTTTATAAAATAGGGTCATGTTCGATGATCAGATAGAAAGTCAAAAATTGAGATTTGGTTGGGGTCTGATAGGTGAAAATAGCTTCCTATTAGAATTATTACATAATTACCATCGATGATTAGGGTGAGACCATTGGTGTTTAAGGTGACCATCGATGGTTAGAAACTATCAGTGGTTATAGATAGACCATTGATGGTTAGGTTAACCATTGATGGTTACTATGGGTTTCAATCTAGTTCAAGGAATTGGTTGTCAAGGTTACAAAATTAAATTCTAAAAGGTAGGTTTTGGATGGGTTGGTTACAAAATAGAGACAAAGTAACTAACTACTGAAAATAGATACTTAGCTTGTTGATCTAAAGAATGTTGAGGTAGTTGGATAAAAACTCATTGATGGAGTATAGAGTAATTTTGGTAGAGTAACAGTGACTTAGTTATGACTGATGAGCAACAATACTTAAAATCTCTTTCACATTCATTAGTTTTCTAGAAGAAAACCTAAAAAATAAGTTCTAATACAAGAATCTTTGATAATTATTGATGATTTTCACCTCCTCTTTTATTTATAGAGAAGAGTGGCAAAGGTAGAATAATAGGTTCAAGAAGAGGTTCAAAACCACATCTAAATTTAGTCTTAACATGCATAATTATGTGAGTGGCTAAGAATAAAAAAGTAAGGTGGAGTTGATGTGGGAGTTTAACTATTCAGGTAGTTAAAACCTAACCATCGGTGACTAACCTAACCACTAGTGATTAGGGTCAAATGTCAGTAGTCAATAAGGTAAGGTTAAGTTGGGTCAAGGTTGGTTATTTGGTTAGTCAGTTAGCTAGTCAGTTAATTAGACTTAGGTCTATAGTTGAAAGATTATGGAATAGTCCCTAAGTGGTCTGAGGGTGCTTCAACATCTAGAACCATGATATGTGGTTTTTTAGTGTCTACATTTTCCCTTATTTATTATGCATTTTATATAAACAAGATACAAAATAAAAATGGATTGTGGGTCAAAGGTTAGGTTACCTCAAAGATGGGAGGAGGTGTTCCCCCTCAAACTAGGAAGTGATGAGGTAAAACAAAATTGACTGTAGGTTTGATGAGTGGCTAAGTTGGTGATGAAATGGGTGATAGGTTGGGCACTAAATCATAAACATGCACATAAAGTGAAATTAAGTGTGATATCCAAGATTTTGCATTGACTAGGTTGTCATGGTAGGTAAAAATAAGGTCAATACTAGAAGGATAAGTGATAAGTAGACTACATGACCATATTTAGGAGTGTTTATTGTATTACACTTGTAAACATAAGTCTCTTAGGCAAGGTTAGTGTTTTTTTTGGTATCTAAGGTAAGAAGTGATGCTGAGAAGACACAAATTGGTTGATTTGGGAGAAAGGTAGCACAATTTTAAATCACTCAACATGGAAATTTAGTTGGTGTGGTCGAAAGGATAAAGGCAAGGTCATCATAAATCATGCAATAGTTGGGCCAAAATGGCTATTAATAAGGTGATGTGGTTGATTATGGTTGTCAGACAAGGTTATACCCAATGATTGGCATTAGGATTGGTTTTGTGTTGAAAATTTTGTTTGAAAAGTTATGGGTAGGAGGGTAAAAATTCCAAAAACATCAACCATCAATGGTCAAGGTTGACCATCAGTGGTCACCTTAACCATCTATTTTCATACATCAGCCCTAAAAGGATGGATACAAAAGAACCATCGAGGGTTTATTTTGTCATTTTATAATTTTAGACCCTCAACAATTACTCTATGATTTGAGTGAGAAAATCCAGTGATAGTTTGTAATTTGCTTGAGAGTTGGGAATGATTAATTATGGTATTTATTGAGCTAATTGAGGGTGCATTGAGGATGTAAATGGGTCAAGGGAGAGCATGAGGTCAGGTGGTGGATCTTAGAGTACCTCCACAATAGTGGTTGAGGATCAAGGTAGGCATTTATCATTGAATTGATAGTTTAGATTTAAATTAGCAAATGAATGTTTTATTGAATTCATTTATCCAATAGTTAGTTGTGGGTGGGTTTTAACCTAGGGTTAGGGTTTTTTTATAGTGTTTTTGGTTTTGGAGTTGAATTTGGTAGTTTAGATACAAATTTGTAGGGGTAGGGTAGATAGGGGAAGGTAGAGTAAAGATAGGTAGAAGGTGCTAGTTGTTTATGGAGTTTGGTAGATAGTAGTTTTAGGGGGTAGGGTTTGGGTTGATCATTGGAAATCACTACAAAATGACCGATCATTATCAACCATAGATAGTTGATAAGCAACCGTTGATAGGTCACTATGTGATGACCATCGATGGTCGACTATAAGAATAGTCGATCATTGACAGTAAATGGATGTGTTGAAAGTTTGGTGAAGGGTTGATAGGTAATAGTTTAATGTTAATGGGTAATAGTTAAGGTTAAATTTCAGGTTAAGAAGATAGGTTAAAGGGTTAGGTTAAGGTAATGTGTATAGGTTAAGAAGTTTGAATGATGGGGTAAAGTAATGGTAGGAGGGTTTAATGATGTTGTTTGGTAGGTTTGATTAAGTAAGGAATAGGTGAATTAGGTGAATAGGTATAGTTCATAGGCAAAATATGTCAATAAACTAAGGGTTTTATTATTAAACCCTGCATGTATAGGAGCAAATATAAATGAGAGATTGGGTAACCCAAATATTGATGAGATATAATGAGGGATGCCAACACTGATTAAGAACACATGGAGGATGTGGGCCTTGGAAGTATGAGGTAATACCAGCATGTACCTCAAGATGTTGTGATGTTAGCAGCACTCATCAAGAGATGGGATCCTGACACTAACACCTTCTTGCTTCTTACAGGTGAGATGACCATTTTTCCTGAGAATATTCATAGGATCATATGGCTACCCATATAAGGTGAGTTGATCTACCACATTAAGAGGGATGAGCAGAATGAGAAGATGGAGCTCTTATATGGATAGAACCATGAGTATGTGAGGTGGCACTCTATAGGATTTCATTACACATGGCTATATCATAAGGATAGGGATATGAGATGGCTATTGGCAATGATGATGATAATAGTCACATGTTTTATGTTACCAAATTTTAATAGTGGGAGGTTCCCATACTTGTTGATGGGGGTGCTCATTAAGATATGGTTAGATCACACATTATTTGCATGGGCACTTATACTATTAATTTAGATTTACCAAGAGATATGGGGATTCCACACCCATATGAGATATAAAAATAGTGTCAGCTTTGTTATCCATTACTAGGCCTACAATCACATCCATGTATTGATACCTATGGGGCTACCATGAGAAGGTTTTTTGTAGATGGATTTTAGGGTTGGATACATGAGGTGGACATGTGATTATGCCCTCTTAGGACTTGGAGGTGGGGCACATGACATAAACGGGTACAAGGACCAATTAGATGCTTTGGTCATAGGAGATGTGATTTGGAGATTGTATGTCAAGTTTTTAGTATGGGCACATTATGAGAGACATACTGTATCTCTCCAAATCTATATATGGATCTATGATAGGTGAGACTATGAGATAGAGCTTATTCTATTCGATAGGGTATAGAGATAGTTCAAACTCATTCAAGATATACCATGGGTATTTTTGAGGTATAAGAGAGAGGATGTAGAGTTTCCCCTACTTGTTCCATATCCAATTCATGATTTCATTGATTGGAAATTTTTTCTAGTGAGTATTGATGTGGATGATGTAAGTTTCATAGATGGATATCCTACATGGTACCAGGAATACTATGTTGTAGCCAATTTTGGAGGTGATGATGGTGGTTAGAAAGACATGGATGTCGATGCAAGGGGAGGTGATTAGTAGGTGGGAGTTCATAGTTCATATGTATAGGTGTTCATCACTAAGAGGGACCAGGCATGAGTGGATATATCTAAAACATAGGCATCTTTGGAAATATCATAAGGTTAGATGACTACTCTTATAGGGGAGAGAGATTAGGCTAGAGCTTAGCTAACCATGGTAATGCAGGAGAGGGATTCTATTGGATAGGTAGGAGGAGGATTAACAGTAGTTGTGGGACCATCAAGGAATATCTTGATGTAGAGATATGCAGTGATAGTGGAGGAGCTACAATATTATGAGGCCTTGGTCTTTACATGTTTACCAAATGAGCCTCAATGGGGTGAGTAGAGAGTTGAGATTACAAAAAGTGCTAGTATGATGACACCAGGTCAGTAGGCTGCATATATTAAAGGATAGGTAGGTGTAGGAGGATAGGCTCTTTGAGGTAGTGGTGCCTCAAGATCATAAATTTATTATAAGACATTGTACTTTTGATATATGATTTTGATATCAGCCTACGAGCTGTTGTAGTGAGATGTATATTTTTGTATACATGATGATGATTATTTTGATTATGAGCTTATGAGATATAGATGTGATCTTTGTTCATGGCCTATGGTTCATTTTTATGATGTTCATACTATTTATTTATGATATGATTAGCATGTTATGATTTATGTGTACTCACCTAGGTAGGCATGTGATGATATGGATCTTCAATTTATGTTCATGATGATGTTGATATGGATTTATGTTGTTTATATGATTACGATGTGATGGTTATAGTTAATGATCTTGATATGATTATGGTTAATGATAATGTGATGTTGGTTATGATTAAGATGATGGTTATAGTTGATGTGATTATTTATGAATGTGATCATTTACTTCATGTTTAAGATTATCATGTTTATAATATTGATATGATTATGGTTATGGCTACTAGTTATGTTTGGGTGAACATGGTTATGATGTTTATGATTTTTTTTATGGTTATGGATGACTATGATGATAGTGATGACTATGATGATTATTTTTATGGTTATGGATGAGTATATGCTTCCTCATATAGATTATACATGTGGTGGATAACATATATGAATGACTCATTCATTTATGATGTATGATTAAATGATGGTAGATGTGATAGATGGTTTAGTTTATGTGATTGATCACTAGATGATGTTTAATGTAGGAGATGTTTAATTCATTAAAATGTTATTATGGTTTTAAAAAAATTTAAAAATAAGGTAAAAACATATGGTTAAATGCATTTATTTCAATGAAGGTGTTGTAAATGTGAAAAAAAGATAAGATAAATGAAAGACAATTTGTCTTAATAAATATATGAACCAGTATGAGAGAATAAAAAGAAGGCATGATGCTTCATCTTTGGTAAGGACTAAAACAAACCAAATTTGGATCAGCTTAAGGAGCATAAGCCTTTAGAATGCCTTGTATTAGCATTTTTTAGTTGGTTAAAAAGGTGTCTTCATCACATAATGTCAATTAAGCTCAAAATCCCTTATTTATAGTGTATAAATGGGAGATGGATGAAGATGGAACCTTCTTTTGAGACAAGCATACCTCTTCTAGAGGTTACCAAAGTGTTAGTATAAACAATTACATGTCATATAAGGTGTAGACTAATCAATGTGGGAAGTTTACATATGAGAGCTGATTATGGCTTTCAAAATTATTTTTCTTTTCTTTATTTTGATAATGGGTCTCTTGATATTTGGTTATTTCTTAGGAGTGTTAGGGAAGTTGATCAATGTGGGAAGATTCTAATAAATTTCTATGCTTTGACAAATTATTTACTCATCCATCCTTCAAGGGAGTGGTTTAAGTTTGTATGCTTTATTTCAAGGATTTTGATAGTTGTCCTTCAAGGGATCAGTCTACCTTATATTGAGAAATTTTGATATGCTTTTAGCAGTTGTCCTTTAAGGGAGCAGTTTATGAATGCTAAGAATGACCCATGATTGTTTTTGGTTATTATTTTTCTTTTTCTTTTTTTGCTTTTGGTTGACATATACTTGATTATATAGGCTTAAAGGTTTAACTTTTATGAAGGTAAAACTAAATCACAATAAGGTTGATGATGTGTGAAATAGGTTTAAGTGACAATGACCATGGGAATCCATCCTATAAAAGGGGTGTAAAGTAACATTATAATCATGCCATGGGTAGAGCCATGGTACCCATTGATCAAGATCAGGCTAAGATTGTGATGGATAATCACATGATTCAACTTTAATTAGTTGTCCTTAAAATAAGGAGATGAATGTGGTTTGAAAATAAGGGATGAGATTAAGCTAGATAAAAATTGATTTTGATCCCTATTTTCCATTGAAATTTCACCCAATGAGGAGATGGGATAAGCTTATCCTCATTCAAGTGATACAATTGAACCACCTCAGAGCTGTGAGAATCCCTATTAGGAGGTGGATCTCTAGATTAGGGGCTATCTCCACTTGATGCATCACTAAAGCTCAATACTACTATTAAAACTTGGGGGAATGAAAAGGGATAGGGATAACATGGAAGTAAACCTATTATATAGGAGGTGATACACTAAAATATTTTCTCTACTCATACCCTTAGAATGCACTTGGAACTAAGGACAAGTTGCACATACACTTCATCCAATGTCAATCTTCCCTCTCACATCAATGCTTCAATGTGGGGTATTGGAGATATCATAGGCTAGGAGGAACTATACAATAGGCATTATAAGACACTCTATTAAGTATCCTACTCACTACACCTGCAATCTACATTGACACTTCTTGTTGATCTACAAAAGAGAGATTACAAACACATAAGGTACAAAAGAGACTAACATGTGAAGGTAAATAAAACTTACAATTACACAAGACTAAAATACATTGTGTACACTTATTAAAATATTTGAATGAGGTAAAACGCATGTATTTATTATCTCAAATAAAATTTTTGGTAGGGGTTCACCATACCTAGGTAGAGAGATCTATATAATAGCCAAAAAGGCTCAATTTATAGAAGATGTGAGAAGAGAGAGTCCAAGAGTCATAGAGACACTTGTCATGATTGAAAAGACAAGTTAGTTATGCATGTGAGATATATATGGGATGATCTATGAAATTTCAAGAGTTAAAAATTTCCTCTCAAATCATTTAAGACATGCAAAGTGGTTTAGAAACTCCTTTCCATGCATAGAAAACTGCACCTCATGATTTGCCTTCCAAAACTACCTTATCACTACAACTGATCAGGTATAATTATGGATCTAAGTATTAGGGTTTACTAATAGTTCCTCCCATGCATTTAACTAGCCTTTGATAACTCCTATTCTTCTGGCCATGCACCATCATCCAAGACAATCCCAAAATGATCAGTCTCCATGCACCCCTCACACTTGACACCTAAAACCTTCTCAAATTTTTATTATTATCCATGAAAAATAATGGATGGCATGTTTCAAGGGTGTCCATATCATAATTTTCAATAAATTATCCTTAAAAATCTTTCCAATTTGAGTTTTACCACATTTTCCTAAGTGTTCACTATCTACCCACTAGACTGGCTGAAATGAAGGAAGTATAAGATAGTATTAAGAGTTTATATGGATAATATAATGGAAATGAGGACTTATAATAAGTCCTAAAATCTCACCCAAAAGTGTTTTCACCTCTTGAAAGTTCTCCATGCCTACAAAACACATAAAAAGATCAAAAAGAGCCATGTTCTACCATTTCCATGCAAGTGTGATGTAACTCAATTGCGTAAGAAGGATACCTAGAGATTATTATGAATCCTTAATTTAATTTCATGGAATTTACATCCCCTATGGATGATTTATTTTCCTTCTTTTCCAAATTGGGTCCTTATGTAGAGTTTGCAAGGGTTTTTGGTGGTTTGGACTCTTAACATTTTTTCATAAATAAAAAACATTAGAATCCTTTCAAAATTTGACTGAGGTATTCTTAAAAACCCTATATAAATTCATAAATCACCTCAAGGTCCCATGAAAATCACTATATAATATCAAAGCATTTAAATTTGGCATTTAAGCTCTTTTTTTAATCTTGGTAAGGTTTGAGTATATTCTAGGCCAAAAAATGTTTCCTGATGGGTTCCCATACAAAAAAAAGGTTTAAAACCCTCTATATATAACCTAAAAACATTTTAAAATCATTTTAAAATAGTACCAAGAGCTTTAAATACAACTTGACCCCTGTTTGGCATTAGGCTTAGACCTTGCCAATAGGTCTACTTGCAACTTGATGGTTGAAAGCCATTTTTTAGCCTTTTATAATTTTGAGATAGATATTATATATCATTTCAACCTCCATTAATTTTATCCAAAACTTATCAATGATTTTCAAAGGCTAAAAGTGTAACTGATCCCTCATGGGGGCTTAGGCTTACATGTTGCCTTACTATGTCTGCCTATAAACCTCCTTATCTAGACCACCTTGCATATATTCCAACCAACTATCCTATCATATCATGTTTTTTTAGGTGTGATATATCTATAAAAACCTTAATTTGATCTATCTTTTCCTTCTGGACCACGCCTTTATCTATTTCCATAGCGTTGTTGGGTTTATGTAAGGGGAAAAGTGCTCCCTATCTGAGATAAAATATGGGGAACTTCCCATATTATCTTTGAAAAATTTATCATTTAATAATATTATTTAACCCCAAAGGATACTCTATACAAATTTTCATCCTTTAACCACAATATTTGATCACCAAACTTTACATATTTCCAAGGCAGACTTCGAGCAAGGCTGATTGTGAGGGTAGGCAGGGTATGAGACTGAGTTATGGTTAGAAAAAGGTTCATTTTATGCATATTATTAACATGATGAGGTATATTTTCATGGTATATAATTATATAGTGTCCCATGTTTTATTTAGGCCCTTACTCTTCATATACTTCTTCCATCATACCCTAGTTAGGACTGAGCTTCTAGTTGGACTATGACTGAGACACCTTATTTGCCCCTGCCTGTAGGTGGTTTTGGCCTTGTTCATGGTGTAAAAAAAGTATAACTTGTACCATTTGGGTTAAAAAATGTTCTATCATACTTTTACTACCAAAAATATCCATCCAAAACCTAAAAACTTTCCACTATTTGCCTCATCTTATCTATTTGACCTGTAGGTGTATATTAAGCTATTCAAGGGTTTATGTAAGCTCATTGTCTTTTTAAAGAGTCATATGAAAAAATAAAATCCTTTTTGAGCTTACTAAACACTATTTCATCAAGTTTTATCTCCCATTATCCTACCAAAATACCTTTTTTCCCTCAAGGTTAAGCTTATTGTCAAGATTGAGACACTTATGTTAGTTGTAGGTGTTTATAGGTTGCCTAAAACTTGCTTGAGGTGATTTAATTCTCCTTGAAAGTTTTGTAATAATAAAATGACCTTGTATCTCCTATTCCCCTTGAAAACTAAAGATAAGGTCAAAACCTTAACCTTCTAACTCATTCCCTGACTAAGTTTCACTTCCCAGGCCTATGTACGAATAGGGGAGAATGCTTAGGGGTCAAAATAGGGTCCACCACCATTTTTATAACATCTTAGCTTAGGAATTTCCTTTTAAAAAAATTTAAATGTTCCCCCTTATTTTTAATAGTTTAGGACCCTCTCAATGAAGTGCAAGGTGAAATTTTGGTCAACCTCATGTAGACTTCACTGCCTTGTTTCAATGTGTTTTAGGGTGATTTTGATCCTCTTAAACACCCCTCTTCACTTACCCTCTTGACTTATTTATTTGTAAGGTAATTATTTATGATATATAAAACTAATTAAGGTCATTATGAGGTATAAAAACCTCATATATCCCTATCATATACCTTTCATAAAATGCTTAGGGGCCTTTATTTTGTCCATTTTAGGATAGTGGAATCAAAATCACAGTCACTTAGATTTAGCATGATTTATCCTTCATTTGTCATTATACCTATTTCCAAATGGGAGTTATGATCTAAATAATATGGTATTACATCAAGGAAATTTCCAATTTTCATTTCAATACTTATAAAATGACACCACATCTCTTCAATTAAGGTACCTATAGGTAGTCATCACTGCCAAATTGAAAAAGTTGCACATGACTATAGTTCTCACTCTTCTTATACTATATGGAGGATTGATTACTACTCCATGTTGATATAGGCTACATCACTATATAAAAACCCTTAAAACACCTTTATGGACATCTTCATAGCTTCCACAAACCATGGCCAAAGCTAAAGAGTATATGGGAGTTAACTAAGTATGGGAAACATAGTCATTTCAGCATTGGTTTGGATTGGAAACTGGTTCCAATACCTCCAAATGTATATTCAAGGATCCAAACATCTAAATCAACATCCCCTGCCTTCATCCAACATGATAAATCTCTATAATGGCACCTGAGATAGTTGAGAGTGTAAAAAGAGAAGTTGGGAGCATATATAAGCCTAGAAAAGGCTTTCTTAGGTGCTTGAGCTTTTTAAAACTAAGAGAACCATGGAAATATCTTGGAAATCTTGGAGAAACAACTAGAACAAACAACCATCAAACCAAAGTAATAAAACCTAAAGGAGACCCCTCATGGACACATATGCATAAAAAGTTGCCTGGAGTGTTATCAATTGCTCATAAAAGAGGAAATATGAATCTAAGAACTCTTACTATTAAAATTAAGTGAACTTATATTAATATCCACACCCAAGACCATTCTTCCCAAATTGACCTGTACGGTCCACACCAAGCACTTGAAAATGGCCTTTCTTGGCTTGCAAAGATAAAATGGAGGAAAAGAAGTTGTAGATGGACTTTTTGTGAGCCTGCTTGAAAAATAAGCATGGAAAACAGTGTGGGGAGGTGAAGAGACACTCAAACCATGTTTTTAGATATAAGTGAGATCAAATAATCTATAAAAGTGCCCAAAAGGGCCTAAAATTAATGAAGAGCTCCCCTTTTCTACACATAACTGCTTCTTGGCTAACATTTGACTACTCCTAACATGATTCTAACCTTTTCCACATTTAAACTTGCCTTTGTGACAAATTTTTCTTTTCAAAAGTATGTCAAAGTCATTAATTAATCTAAAATATGACAAAATGACACTTTTTTCCCATGAGGCATAACAAATAACAAATTAATGACTTGTAAACACATTGAAACTTTGACCAAGTTTGACTAGGGCTGACCAACTTTGAATTTAGTTGACTAGGACATTTCAAGGGATATGAGCTTAGACAAGGACTAGGATAAGGCTAGGTAAGATGTATAGAACAATATGAGACCCCCTAGGACATGTGAAAACCTTCTTCAAAGTTTAAAATAGTAGGGGTTGAACCCATTTGAATAGAAGTCAAATTTGGTCAACAATCCCTTTTAATAAAATAAAGGAAGTAGATGCAAAGCATTAAAGGGCTTAGGTTATGGGTTTCCTTCAAGAGAGGGTAATCAGTAAGCTCTTGATCTATACTTGTGCATTATGATATAAGTTCTAAGCCAATTGAAAGCAAACTTTCCCTACTTGCTTTTCTCAATATTGGTGACATGTTGATTTTCCTTTAAGATGAGATCTCTAATGTTGAATTCTCATATTCTAAGGTGTTTTTAATAAGTACATTTGCTTCATTCTTGATAGACATGAAGGTGAGTAAGAGTAGCTAAATAACGCTTATCAATTATTTCAAGCTAGGCTAAATGTTTTTGATGATAATCATCTTTAGAAATGATATCTTGTAGGGCTATGCAAAGAGATAGAATTTAGACTTAGGAAAAATGACATCAGATCCAAAAACTAGAGAGAAAGTGGTAACACCCATGAGGGTTCAGATGCTATTATGATATGCCCATAAGGTGAAGGGGATATGCAAATGCCAATCATAACTAGATGCATTGACTAGTTTAGTTAGCATATTGTTGAGAGTTTTATTAGAGGCTTTTGTCTATCCATTAACTTATGGATGATAGGGTGATGAGAAACTTAGTTTTATGCTAAATGCATCACAAATACCTTGGACTTGTTTGTTCGTAAAAGATTTACCATTATCAGTGATAATTTTATGTAGAACACCAAAATGGCAAATGATGTTACGGTTAATAAAGTCAATTATATTTTTGGCCTTGGTTGAAATGAGAGGGGTAACCTCTACCCACTTGGTGAAATATTCAATTACAATGATGTTACTATAAATAATGTGGGTTAATTTCACCAATAGGATCTAGACCCCACTATGAGAAAGGCCAAAACTCCTCAGATGCTTGGAGGCTAAAGCTAGGTGTGTGATGTAAATTGGCATGTTGTTGACATTTAACACACATTTTCACATATTTGCAATAGTCTTGGTTTAGTGTAGGCTAGTAGTAGCCAAGGTGAAGGATACGTTTAGCGATATATTGACCACTAAAGTGTCCTCCATAAATCTTATCATGCATTTCCTTGATAGTGTGAGAGGCTTCATGACTACGTAGGAAATAAAAGAGAAGACCATCAAAACAATGATTATACATAATTCCCCCTAGTATGGTATAGCATGATATGCTCTGAATAAATGTTCTTTGAGCATTCCTAAAAAGACTGAAGGGAATGATTGAAAGGTTGAGATAGTCAAAGGTTTGTTGATACCAAAGTCTGGGTTAGGTTTCCTCTATAGTAAAGATGGTTAGAGAGTCTAATTTGATGTAAGAAGGTTTAATAAGTCTATGGATAATGACAGATATCTTAGAGTCATAGGGTGTAGATGGGATCTGGGAAGTAAGAGAATCCATTATATCAATGAACGTGTTCATAGATCATAAGGTAACTTAGATAAGGTAATGTTCAAATAATGTCAATAATACATCTACTAGTTATTTTTACTATTGTAAAACAGCATTCTTACATTGGTAAGATCTATTGATTTTATTGACCACAAGTTGGGAATCACCAAAGATATTGATTGTTTTAACTCTCAAGGCTAAAGTAGTTTGGAGACCTATGACTAGGGATTCATACTCAACAATATTGTTGGTACATTTAAAATATAGATTGAAAGATAAAGGAAGAGGTTCATCATTCATAGGGATAAGGATGATGTCATCTCCCCTACCATGTTGACACTTTGATTTGTTAAAAAACATGGTTACTTGATGGGTGAAGTCAACTTGAGAAAGGGTCATGATGGACTCATCCAGAAACTCAATGGGAGGAGGTTAATTGCATACTAAGGGTGCTTCGGCCAATTGATCGGTAATGACTTGTCATTTAATTGAGTTCTGCTAGAGGAACTCAAGGTCAAGCTTAGCTAAAAGCATGAACCACTTAACCATATGTTGATTCTGGTATATCTTAGAGTGTATTGCTTTAGTGGAGTAGTGATAGTAATGACAAAGTTTTTATGGTTGAGAATGTAATGATGAAGTTTGGTGGCCATAAAGACCAAGGTGAGGTAATTTTTTTTTATATGGGTATACCAAGTCTTGTATTCTATAAGAGTTTGACTTGTGTAATAGATGGTGTTTTCTTTATGATTATCATCATTATGTGCAAGCATTACCACTAAAGAGTGGTCAGTGGTGGAGATATATAGGTAAAAAGGTTGATTCTCATTTGGAGGAATGAGAATGAGTGGGAAAGAAGGTAGTCTTTAAGTGAGTTAAAGGCTTTTTGATAGTCCTTGCTCTTGTTTCACTAAATTTTGTTTATTTTAAGTCTAAAGGAAAACAAAAAGATGGATGGGGATAAGTGATTAGAATGAACCCATATTTAGTTTGTGCACCATAACCAGACATTGTGAGCACTCCTCTTTGGCTGGGGAGGACTACTTGTAAATAAGAGAGCACTACCACAAGATGTTTGTTAGTAGATAAATGATTGGGCTGCTAAGCTATGCACTTGTTCTAAGAAGTGTGAAACTTCTCTAGAGATGACATTCCACTTTTGAGAGACAAAAAAAAAAAAACTAAAAAATAGGTAATGAGAGAGTGAAAAATAGATAAGATTATCGTTATTAGAAACTTGTACGCAATAGGGAGTGATAAGGTACATGTGAGATACTCTATTTATGTTTTAGAAGTTATCTAGGTAGGTTTTGAAGAGGCTAGGGAATTCATAGTCACCGACATTGGTAGGGGAGTGGTTGATATTAGTTATACTATCGAGGTTGATAGTGAGGTGACTGATGTCAGTTAGGCTATCGAGGTTGGTAGGGGCAATAATTATTTGGGAGCTTGTAGAAGGCTTTCCCAAGTTTGGGAAAGGGTTTGGATCAGGTCAAATAGGTTGGAAGAGTTATGAGAGGGAGATTATGGCTTGGTTAAGTCTATATAGAGGTTTGATATGTCAGGTTAAGGGGAAACAAGCAAAGAAGCTTTATAACTCCCTCACAGGGGTATGGTCAGAAGTGCATAAAGAAATATAGAATAGATTGAATGAAATAGTAGAATAAATATTTAAATGACCTATATTATCAGTGATGTGCTTAGGTATGATGGTCATTAAATGATAAGTGTCAGGTTTATGGTCCCTATCAAAGAGTCTAAACCTGAATGCTTGAATAAAGAGAACAAGCAGGTGCCGTTGGTCCTCAAGAGCTCAGTTGTTGATTGTGATTGACTTACACAAGGTGATTGTAAGCTTGGATGTCAAAAATAGAATGTTGAGAGCTTGAATGAGATTAATAATTAATTTTATTAATTTTTACTACCCTAACCTCCCAATGTTGGTGATCTTACTAACGTTGGCCATGGTTTGATCGACATCAATAGCCCAAGAATAGGTAAAACTTGCTATTTTTGGTATGTTTTCTATTAATGTTCATGCCAAGTGTGACACCCATTATAAAATGGTAAAAATAAGAGGTTAGGAAGGAAGTATTTGTTTAGAAATTTAGTTTGGAAGTGGGAATAAGTCTTGGGTAGTTAGGATGAGGGGACCAAGTCTTGAGGTGACTCATAAGGTGAGAATTAGTCATAGGGCAAGGTGGTCAGGTAAGGTGGAAATAAGAGTTTTTAATTAAATTAATTAAGTATTTTAAATTAATTAAATGTGTGAGGGCTAAAAGTATGGGTTAAGGAGATTAATTTTTATTATTAACATGGGTTTAAGGGGGTTTTGAAATAGGGAGTTATGCATGTGTGTGTGATGTAATTTTGCTGTCTACATTAGCCCCTTTTGACTTCTAATTTGTACTAATATGTTACAAGATAAAAACAAGAGTTAGATGCTCTGAGTATTGGATGAGGTATCGGTATCCCCCCTTAAAATAAGAATCAATGGAGGAGAAACTAGGTTCAAGTACTAGTTTGATAAAAAAAAGGTAATTGGGTGACTGGTAGAGAATTGAGTATCACTTTGTATGTGTAGGCCACAATGAGCTATAGTCATAAAATTTAAGAACAAGTAAAGATAAAGAGGACTTAAATAGAAGAAAACAAAGCATAACTTGTAATTGATAGCTAACAAGTCAAGTCAATCAAAGTTGTAGCTCCAAAGGTCAATGTGTTCTAGGTATCTAAGGTAAGAAGTGCCCCTAGGAAACACAAAATGATTAAAGGTGATAGGATGGGCTTGGTCTCCATCCACAACACCTAACATACATGTGTGTGCATAATAGCCAACTATAGTAAAATAGCCTAATCAGTTAGGACAAGTAATGCAAGGGTGGTGTAAAAGGATCAATGAGCAAGAAAATATTCATGATCTCCAAGCAAAGTCATTGAGAGTGAAGATTTAAGTGATCTTCAATGTCATTTTGTCATGGTTGGGGGAGATATAAGTGATCTCTAGTTGCCCTAGTGTATGGGTAAGGTTTAAAAAGTTGGGGGTTTTGTGTTGGGTAAAATTGTATTGTAATGATCCTAACATCAATTAATTTTGATGATATTGATAATATAAAGTGCCAACATCGGTAAACCTAGGGCAACATTGCCGATGTTGGTAGGCATAATCATCGACATCTGTAGGTTAGGTCAAGAATGTTGATGTTAGAGGCCGACCAAACCTAACAAAAAGGGGGTTTGGTGGCTGACCAAACTAATTTGTAACTTGGTGATTGGTGAGAAGAAAATAGAGCTTGAGAGTGATTTGAGATGGCAGATCAAGGAAGGGACCCAGTGGGAGGTACACAACCATAGGAGCTAGCGGTGCCAACCAGGAGGAGATGGAGAGATGAGGTAAGAGCCTACACTATTTTGATTTGGTATTTATAATTTTTAAGTTAAATGAGAGGTGGGGGTGTAGAAAATGGTAGTGGAGAGGTATAAAATAAGTTATGTTAGTTATAGGATAAGTTAGGGGGTTTTATGGGTAGGTTTTTAAGGGCAATGGGTAAGGTTGGTTTTGGGTTGTTCAGCCCTAGGGCCAAACCAGTCACCGACATTAGCAAGGTCAATCAATGTTGACTAACAAAGCATCGAGTTAAATAGTTTATTTTTGACATTAGCCATTATGTAGGGTGATAAAGTGTCAATTTTGGAATTAATGCTAACGTCGGTGACTATTGAAAATTATAAAACAAGAGAAAGGGTGAGTTTTGGATGTCCAGTGGAAGTAGTCAACTAGCCTAATGGCTGAGCTAGCCTTAGAAGACCCCGTGTTGTCTAAGTGATCCCTACATAGCATGGATAAAGGCCCAAGGCCAATGTAGTTCACCCAAAACCTTAGAAAAATATCTAAAAAGGTGTGTTTTGGGAAAAAGGTAAGTTGAGATAGTTTGAGAGGTCTAGGGCTTAAAAGATAGGTCATAGTGTCAAGAGTCAAGAATATAGGCTATGAGGCCTAGACTTGGGATAAGTAGGTAGGCTTAGGGTAGAGATAAAGAGGCAATGAAGCCATGGGTAGAGAGAGAGAGAGGTAGTGAATCCTAGGGTAGAGAGAGAGGTAATGAAGCCTAGGGTGGTTAGTAAGGTGGGTATATGGCCGAGCTAACCTTAGAAGACCCCATGTTGACTAAGTGATACCTACATAGATTGATTTAGGGCCTCAAACCAATGTATTTATCCTATTGGGAATGGAAAAATGTGGTGATAGAGTATATTAAAAGGTATGTGGCCTGAGTTGTTTTTGTGTATGGATGCAGGTGAGGATGGAGCTTACACTAAGAGATCATCTGCCAAGGCTATTAACATGTATGAGGAGGTATGTCACTCTATACAAGTGGGATTATATGGTGGCCATAAGCTTAATAGGTGTGTGATGGTACTATTGAGTCAATAGGATGTGTCTCTAATGATAGCATTGATTGAGAGGTGGGATTATACTCCCAAAACCTTCCATTTATTGATCAAAGAGTTGATAGTGATGTAGGAGGATGTGTATAGGATTCTATAGCTACCACTCTAAGGTGAGGACCTCTTCTCATACTCGAGAGAGGATCATGATATACAAATGGTCAATTTATATGGAGAGCATGTCAGTGAGGTGACTTACCACTCTATGAGTTTCACATACAAGCCATTATATATGGCTGATTTGGAGTAGCATCATCTAAGCATCTTGATGATGATTAAGATCATGGTGTATGCATTACCAAATGCAAAAAAAGGGATATTTTTTATTAATTTCATAGATGTGATTACACATATAGTTGAGAAATGGATCATTTTTGCCTAGGGTCCACTATTTTTGGCACAGTTATATAGAGAACTATGGGGTTTGAGGTTGAGATGGTGATACAGTTTATGTGTTGGTCATCTACTACACTATTGGGCATATGAGCACATCATGGTGACATGACCTCTAGGGTTACCTACCACTATCTTGTCTAGCTTCAAGGTTGGTTTTAGATGGTAGAGAGAGGGGATGGTATAGACCCGTGTGGAAGGTGTGGTGTGAGACACTGCCTACTATAGGCATATGATTGAGGGCTTGATCCCTGTAGATATTTTGTGGAGACTGTATCTAACATACCTAATTTTTATAGGGTAGGTAGATTAGGTTATTGGGTTGTAGACCTCACTATGGGTTAGGGGGAGATGAGCCAATGAGTTAGAGATGGTACTCGTAATACAAGTTAGGAGGCAATTTGGACCACTATAGGATATTTTGCCTACCTTCCCTTGATATAGGTAGGATGACATAGAGGCACCCCTACCATTGCCCTAGGAGATAGATGGGATATATTTTGAGGAACTACTATTAGGGATAGGTTTTGGGGACCCAGGATATATAGTGGCCTAAATAGCTTGGTGGGTAGGGTTACATCTAATGGTGGAGGTCAGGAGGCCACCACTAGATTTATAGGGGTTAGTCAGAGAGAGGGATGTAGTGCTATAGATGTGAGATACAATAGTATAGGCTTGAGATGTAGTAGTGAATTCTTAAGAGATAGCCTAGGTACAAGTTTTATCCTTACAAGGGTAGGTGGTGATGTTTTAGGGTTAGATTGGGGCTCTATAAGGTCAGGTTGTAACATTATAGGGCTAGGTGATTGTTTTATAGGGTCAGGTGACTACAATGATAGCAGAGAGAGATAGTCTAAGAGCAGTAGGCCAAGTTACTCCTCCTCCACCACCACCATAGGGACCATTATACGTTGGGCCATCATCAATTGCTATGGGTCCTCCATAGACTGTATCTATGGCAAGATAATTGACTACCCTGGATGAGATTACCTACTATGAGAGGGCAATTAGAGAGTTCTCATAGATATAAAGATATTGAGAGTTTAGAGAGTAGGAGAGGTTGATGTCACATGCAATGACTTCTATCTCATGTCAATGTAGAAAGATAGAGAGTGGTGATGATATTGCCTCATCATGACCACACGGAGATCCTCGAGGACCCTGAGTATTAAAGGTTGTTAGTTTGGATTATATATGTTACATGTATATCGGCCTACGATTTGAAGATGTGAGATGTACATTTTGAGAGAGAGATATGATTTTATGATGATGTAGATGATGAAAAAATACTTTGATCACATATTATATATATGATATGTTCATTTTTTTTCCATGTGTTTATTTGAGATGCATTTCTTGTGATTATGATGATGATATGGATGATGATTATGATATGCTATGTTAATTTGGATGTTAATGTTGGTCATGTTATTTGATTTAGACTAGCCATTCCCATTTATGTGATGGTATATGCATAGTTGATTGGTTAGTTTCATCTTAAAATTTTTCCATATTTGTGATGGTGTATTCGTAAAATGAATAGATTGTTTATGTTAGTTTATTTCAGAATTTGTCCATATTTGTGATGGTGTATGCATAAAATAAATTGAGTAGGATTGGTTAGTGTTGGTATGAAATTATTTATTCATCTCAAATAGAGATATCACCATGTGATGTGGATGGGAAAATAAAGAGGCAAAATTTTCATGTATTGGCAAAGACTGTAATTTAGAACATAAATAGGCTCAAGAAAATGAGCCTCTTTCATGCCTTATATCTTTGAACCATTGTGTTTTTTAGAGAAGCATTTTGTTTACCTTATGTTAAGTGAGCTTCATATTCCATTGAAAGAGTATGAGGGGAAAAAGGGTAGAATGAGGAAAAATGTTTAGGTAGCATAACCTACCAAGTAAAAATGATATGTCCCTTTTATGGGTGACCCAAGAGCTAATATAGGCAAGTCCATGACTTATTATTATTATTATTATTATTATTATTATTATTATTATTATTATTATTATTATTATGTGTAAGTTGATCAATGTAGGAAGCTTACAATGGGATTTTGTATGGGTTAAGGTCGTAGAAAGCTATGAGAAGCCTTTTGTAGTTGTCTTTCCCTTTGAGAATATATCTTGGCTTAGCCATCCTTCAAGGGAGTGATCTAAGCATTTTTTTTTTAAGTTTAAATAGCCATCCTTCAAGGGAGCAATCTATTTATAGTAGCAAAGGGAAGTTATGTAGCTGTTGAAAAGTATGACCTAAGATTTTATAACTTTTTAAAATATCCCATTTTTTTATTTTTTATTTTTTATTTTTTATTTTTTATGTTTTATTTTTTATTTTTTATTTTTTTAGTCATGGACAAGACTATAGAGGCTTAGAAATTTTCCACTGTGAGGATAAAATCATACCATTGAGTAAGTTAACTAAGATTATAGGGGTAAGGGTGAAGAGGAAGGGAAATGAATAGGAATAGGAATGCCCAAGGGATGAGCTCAAGTTAAACATGAAGTAAAGTGACATTGGTTTAACAAAAGAATGGTCATAGGTGTAAGGCATTTAAAGGCTTAGGTTTTGGCCTCCCTTCAAGAGAAGAAAAGTGATAAGTTCCTAAATCATACTTGTTAAATATGATATAAGTTCCAAGCCAATTAGGAGAAAACTTACCCCATTTTCTTTTTTCCATGTTTGTCACATGTTGATTTTCTTTTAAGATGAGATCTCCTATATTGAAATCTCACTCTTTGAGGGTTTTTTTATAAGTAAGTTTGGTACACTCTTGATAGATTTGGAGGTGATTGAGGGATATGAGATGGTGCTCATAAAACAATTCAAGTTGGGCCAAACATTCTTGGTGAAAGTCATCATTAGTAAGTATGTCATGTAGAGAAATGTGAAGAGAAGAAATCTGGACCTCAAGAGCCAAAACAGCCTCCATCTCATATACCAATGAAATAGGTGTAGCACTCCTAGGGGTTTGAATGCTAGTGCAGTAAGCCCATAAATCAAAAGGAATGTGTGTGTGCCAATCCTTGCCCGTATTGTTGACTATCTTCATGAGAATTTTAGTCAAAGTTTTGTTAAAATCTTCTACCTATCCATTAGCTTGGGGATAGTATGGTTATGAGAAGCTTAATTTGATTCCAAATGCATCACAAAGATCTATAATAGTCTTATTTTTTAAAGACTTGTCATTATCTATTATAATCTTGTGAGGGATACCAACATGACAAATGATGTGATGGTTAATGAAGTCCATAATTTTGTCAATTTTAGTAGAGATGAGAGACCCACTTGGTAAAGTATTCGGTGGAAATAATGATAGAATGATGATAGAGCAATGAATGAGGGTTAATCTCTCTGATTAGATCTATTCCCCTTTGGGAGAAGGGCCAAAATCATTTGGAAAATTACAATGTATGACTAGGAACGTGAAAGAGGTTAGCATGTTGTTGAAACTTGATGCAATGTTGAACATAATCAACACAATCTTGATGAAGTGTGGGCCAATAATAGCCAAGTTGAAGGATATGTTTAGCAACTATGTGACCACTGAAATGCCCACCACAAATCCCATCATGGACTTCTTTAATAACAAAGGGAGTCTCAGTACTAGCTAGGCATCTAAGGAGAAGACCATCAAAACTTCACTTGTATAAAATTCCCCCTAGTATAGTGTAATGAGTGGCACATTTTATGAAGGCCCATTTCCCATTATTAGAAAGATTAGGAGGGGTAATATAGAAGGAAAAATATCTATGATTTTTTTGTACCATAAGTCTTGTGGGTTGGTTGTTACATTTCTGATAAAAAAGATGTTAGCTGAAACATAGGAGGGTTATGTTAAGCGATACACAGTGACATAGATTCTTGAAGAGGAGGATGAAGAGGGTATGTGTGAAGAAGTAAAGCCATCATGTCAACAAACTTATTTGTAGATCAAGGAATAGTTTGCAAGAGATAAGAGTCAAATTATCCCAAGAGCATATCTACACGATGTTTATACCACTGCAAAATTTCATTTTTGCATAGGTAGGAACCATTAACATGGTTAACCACTAGTTGAGAATCACCAAAAATAGTTATGGATTTGATACTTAGGAAGAGAGTTCTTTGAAGTCCTAGAATCAAAGCCTCATATTCAACCATATTGTTAGTGCATTCAAAATCTAGTTTAAATGATAAAGGCATAGGCTCACCATCAAGAGGAATAAGAATGACCCCCATGCCCCCACCATGTTGGCATTTAGATCTATCAAAGAATATCATCATTTGATATGATATGTCATTGGTGAAGATCATTGTAATAGATTCATCAAGGAATTCAAGGTTTAAAGGTTGATTATCAAGTAAAGGGGCAATAGCTAACTAGTCAATAATTGTTTTCCCTTTAATATATTTTTTTTGAATGAACTGTAAGTCAAATTCAACAAGAAGCATGAGCTACTGAGATACACATTGGTTGTGATATGTTTTGGAATGCATGTATTTGAGGGGATCAGTATGGATGACCACATAGGTTTTTTTATTTAGGAGATAATGGTGAAACTTAGAGGTAGAAAAGACCAATGCAAGGTAAAGTTTTTAATTTGGGTTATATCAAGTCTCATAATCAATAAGTGTGTAGCTTATGTAATAAACCACCTACTCTCAATGTTGGTCATCTTGATATGCAATCATAGCACTTAGAGAATGGTCTATTATAGACATATATAGGTAGAAAGGCTAATTTTCCTTAGGTGGAATAAGAACCAATGGGGAAAGGAGGTATTGTTTAAGTGCATCAAAGGCTTCCTAGCAATTTTTAATTCAATTGAAGGAGACATCCTTTTTGAAGAGATAGTGAAAGGGTTGGTAGTGATTGAATAATTGAGAAATGAAGCAATGAATGAACTAAAGTTTACCTTGTAGGCTATGGATTTGTTTGATATTAGTAGGTGGATACATCTCTAGGATTACTCTAACCTTAGCAAGATCGACCTATATACCATGGAGAGAAATGATAAAACCTAAGAGTTTATCAGAAAGAACACCAAAGACACATTTCTTTGGGTTTAGTCGAACATTACATTGGAGGAGATGAGTGAATATGGTTTTGAGAATTGTTAAGTGTTCTTGAAAAAATTTAGACTTGCCAAGTAAGTCATCCATATAATCTTCCATAATTTTTTGTAGGAGATCATGGAAAATGCATGTCATGGCATGTTGGTAGGTCGCACTAGCATTTTTTAGGCCAAAATGCATGACCCGATAACAAAAAGTCCCCCATGGGATAATAAAGGTTGTCTTGTGTTGATCCTCAAGAGAGATGAGGATTTGATTATATCCAAAAAATCCATCTATAAGTGATAGCATCTCATGGTTGGCCATTAGATTAACAATTTGGTCAATACTAGGCAATGGGAAATCATCATTTAGATAGGCAAGATTTAAATTATGATAGTTGGTATAAATGTAGATTCCCCTGATTGATTTTATGATAGGAAAAATATTGGAAATCCATTATGGGTAGTCAATGGGTTGGATAAAGCTAATAGAAAGGAGGCATTGGAACTCTTCTTTGACAAGGAGAGTAATATGAGGATGCATTTTGTGAAGCTTTTACTTAACGAGTTTAGCATCTCGATTGGTGATAATGTTATGGGTGACAATAGAGGGGTCAATACCAGGCATGTCATTGTAAGACAAAGCAAAGGCTTTGTTATGGTCATTGATAAATATGGTATAATTAGCTTGTTTAGAGGAATCTAAAGATTGGCCAATCTTAAGGATGTGAGGGTTATCATGGGAGGGCAAGTTGATGTCAATGGTTGATTCATTTAACATATCTTGCATTTCAAATGGGAGTGATCATTGGATATAGGAATCATCCACACCCATGTAGGTGAGAATTGCATCATCATATTGACATTAGATAGTGTTAATAGTGGGAGAGTCTTCATTAATTATTTTAGGATGAATGAGAGGAAGGGACCTTGTTTCCTTACCCTGACGATAGGTGAGAGGCCCCAAATAGATGGCATTTATTAAAAAAAAAATAGGAGGTATAGATAACTATGATTTTGTAGGTGATGGTGGAAAAGGTGGAGAAGAAGATATTTGTTCTTCTACATTTAGTTCATGGGAGGTTTTAGTGAGTTTATTTGGTTCATCATATCCCACACCATACCTCTTTTTGGCTTTTTCAATGGTGTTGCTAGTAGGATAGTCAATAGGCATATGAACACCTTATTTTTAATGACCCAAAACAAATCATTTCCAAGTACACCTATAGAGATAGGTGTGATCTAATCTAGGGTTACTCAAGAAAGAGAAGTCATAGGTAAATGGTTGTGGTGAAGATGATAGATTACTAATAGTGAGAGCTTGATCAATTCCCCCATATGTGAAAATAGTTCAAAGCTTAGGGGGCCCATAAGGGATGATGATCCCAATATGGGGATCATAATTTGGGTGCATTTGAATCCTTCCATACTCTTGTGGAGTATAAAACATGTCAAGCATCAATAAATGATATTTACTGAGTGACAAACATTGAAAGGTCTCCTCCATAGGATCTTTGTTAGAAATTTGTGTTGCTGATATATGTGTAACCATGGGAGAGAAGCTTATGGAAGCTTCAAAATAATTATGTGAGGAAGATGATGATTTCAATGGGATGAGAACATCATTAGGACTATAGGTCATATTACATGTTTTAAATAGAGGTGGGTCAGCAAGTATAACATGTACTTGTCCATCATGTTCAAACTTGGCACAACGATGCAAAGTTGAGGGTACACATGCCATAGCATGTATCCAAGGCCATCCAAGTAGTATGTTATATTGGAAATATCCTTCCACAATATAGAATATCACAAGAACCGTGTTGGGACCTACATGAATATGTAAAACAATAGTATCCACTGTAGTAGTTGTAGTATCATTAAAGGAATGGAGTACCGCATCAGTTTGAGATATGAAAATATCAAAAAGGGCTAGCTATTTGTAGGAATGGGTGGAAATAATATTAAAACTAGCTCCCCCATCAATCATAACTCTCTTGATATGATTTTGATCAATATATGTAGTAATAAAAAGGGAAGAATCCTAATTTTTAGGGTGTTGAAGTGGAATTTCTGAATCACTAAAAGAAATCAGGGAGATGGAATTAAGGGAACCAACCAAAGCTACAAGAGGTTGGGGATCATCTGATTGTACCTCAATCTCTTGTAAAGCACTAATAAAATCTTGACATTGTTGGGATGAGTTTTGGATTAACTCATATAAAGGCATTTTTATAAGAGTTTGGTGAAGTTGTTTCACCATTGATATTTGAATAATGTCTGAAGATGTTATTTTAGGAATTCCCAAGATGGAAATATTAGGATTAGTAGGGGGAGTGTCTTTGGTGAAGTGATAATTCCAAGGATTAGTGACCTTTTCCTTAGCTTTATCTTTTTGGTTTTGTGACCATATAACCACATTAACTGTGTTGATTTAAAAAGTTGGTGAAGGAAGTGGTAAAGGGGTTATGATGACATCTTTGGGTTTGAATTTATGTGGAATAGTAAGAGGCACTGTAGATGTCAAAGGTGCAATAATATCAAGGTTAACAGTAGTGTCATCAAAGAGAGTGTCAACATTGAAGTGTTCTTGAATAACCATTGTGAGGGCTTTATAATTCTCCGTATCATGTCCAGATGAATGATGATATAAACACATTTGTGTATCATCAAACCAAGGTGGATTCATTTCAAAAGGACTATGAGGCTTAATGGGAGGAATATTTATTATGGAATATTTCAATAACTGATGTAAGAAAAAGCTTTGAGAGCCTATAGGTGGATTCACACTTATTGTGCTAACAAGAGTGGACACCTTCCTTTGTTTTTGTGTTGGAAAGGTATTTTTTTGAGGTGCCTTGTTTAGTGATGGTGGAGTTACATGTTTTACTATCACTTTCTTAGTGTTAGATGTGAGAGGCCTACCAAATGGCAAAGGTAGGAGTGGAGGTAGCTTAACCTTTTGTTTAGCTTGGTTAGGTGATATTCTAACTAAAGTAGGAGGGTGTGGCCCTAAAATGGATAGTAAAGTTGAGGGTTGAAGAAGGGATTAGTGAGATCTAGGAGGCTTAACATTCTTCTATATTTTAGGGTGATAAACTCCAACTTGTGGTTGAGGATTTAAATTTAACTTCACCTATGGATGATGTTTTTATTCAAATTTTGCTTTCAATTTCAAAGGAGAGAAAATGAGAAACTTAAGAAGGAATGGTCAAGGCTTGATGTGTACCTGGATATAGTCTGCGCACCGTAATCTAGACGATGTGAGTACTCCTCTTTGGTTGTGGAGGAATGACACCCGCAAAGAAAAGAAACTTGGACAAAAGAAGGTGTTAAATGGACAGATGGTGGGTTGTCAAGCGAAAGCTTGATCCCAAAAGTATGAAAACTTCCTTAAGGGATATAAACCCACTAGTCAATAAAAAGAAGTGTCTGATAAACAATAGAATGATAAAGAATTGAAATGATAAAGAAATGGAATGAAAAAGGGAAGCAAAGGCTTACTTGAAAGAAGCTGTCGAACTGATCACAGTCGCCGGCATCGGTGGTCCTATAGGCGTCAGTTGGTAAAGGTGCCGACGTCGGTTGGGGTAGTGACCAGCGTCGGTCGGAGCAGTTAGCTTGGACGGGGTCTGGGCAAGTCTGTGGTCTGTGGACAGAGTCTGGTCAGGGTTTTGGTCTATGGAAAAGGCCAAGGAAGGGTCTGGGTTTGTTAACAGTCTTGAGACAAAGTTTTGGGCTTGGTTAAATGGTCTGGGGTCTAGGTCTGAGAGTCTGGTTGAATGGGCAGAGTGTATGGTCTGATAGAGGACGGAGTAAATAGGGAGGTGGATAAGTCAAGATTTGGGTCTCGCTTGGTTAACACTCTGGTCTAGGGAGATATTGTTTGAAAGCAATAACTGAAAAGAGAATAAAAACACAGACAGTATACTTACCTGTGCCTTGTGGAAGGTGTGATACTGATGATTCTCGTACCTGCTGTTGATGTAGCCTGTGTGGAGAACCTGTTGCTGTTGTTGCACTTGAGGGAGAGAGTGAGAGGCTTGACTGAGAGATTTGGCAGATTGACGGATGGTCAAAGACTGAAGATTGAAGGATTCATGATTTGCTTCCAGAGATTAGCTGATTTCTGATTCTGGGTCCTCAAAGAGTCAGAAAAGTTGGTTAAGTATAACCGACGTCGGCGATTCCGCCGGCATCGGTCGACATTTGACCGACGTCAGCGAGGTTAGAACGGGCAAAAAGAGCCACTAAGCCCATTTTTTATCCACCAAGTGCACTATCCATTGGAGAATGTCGAAGGTTGGGCTAAATACGCACGAGAGTTTGTTAGGCGGTTAGAGAGAAGTAGGAATAGGTCTTGGGTGAGTCATAGGATGGGAATTAGTCCAAGGCGAGGTGTCCTAGGTGAGGTGTCATGGGTGATGTGTTCAAGGAGGGGGTTAATTCAAAATAAATTTATTATTTTAAATTAGTAATTTTTAGGAATGGGTTAGGAATGGACCAAGGGGGAAGGTGACCAAGGGTTAGACACTATTTTGGTGTCTACATTTGCCCCTTTTTGTCTTGTTGGTTGCTCTAAACGAACTGCAAGACAAAAATAGGAGTCGGTTGCCCCAGGTATGGGATAAGGTTGATTTCATCTTGTTGGTTGTTCAAGTGAACTGCAAGACAAAAATAGGCGAGGGTTGGTTGCCCCGATTAGGGATGAGGTATTCCCCGTCAAAGCAGTAGATGAGAGAAGGGAACCTGGAATCAGGTGCTGATTTGACAGAGAGTGGATGAAAAGGGTGAAGATAGAGTGAGAACGCTACAAAAGTTGTGATTGTGCGTAGACCACTTCACAAGGATGGTCAGGTCAAATTGTCGCAGGTCGAGGGTTAAGGAGTGCCAGAATTGAAATAATCAGGCCCCAGCATTTAGTCATCTGCTGATTGGGTCATTCAATCTAAGCTGAAGCTCTAATGGTCGTCGTGTTTCAGGTATCCCAGGCTTAGGAAGTGCTCCCGAAAACACGAAAAAGTCACAAGTAGTGTGGATCAACTGGCTTACAATCCTATACTTGTGAAAGTCAAAAGTGTGTGCATAATTTTGCTAACCAATCATGAGGTAGCATACATGCAAAAACAACCAAGGCAAAATCACGTTGGAAGTAGTCACAGTTAAAAGAGATAGTCGTGATCTCCAATGTCTAGTGTTCGATGGATGAAGGCAAAAGTGATCCAAGTGTGCCCCAGGGGGCCAAAATGATGTGGGCTGAAGGAGCTGGCTGTGTTGGGCATGATTTTGGTCATTTTAAAGAGGGATGAAGTTTTAAGGCCGCCGACGTCGGTTATAGAACCGATGTCGGTGGCCAAAGGAGATCGACGTCGGTGAAAATTAGGCAACGTCGACGGCCTAGGGCATGATTATGCCGACATCGGTGGTCTGCCAAATCTGAAAAAACTAGATTGGTGGCCCACCAAAAGTCATTTGTGACATTTGACCAAGTGAAAAAGTGAGCTCTGGAGTTTAGTGAGTGAAAGTGACTCCAAGTTGATTAGTGCAGCAGCGTGAGGTGGCAGATAGGCATTCATGGAGAGAAGGAGGCGATTGGACGCTGCAGGGACGCATGTGAGCCAGGTGAAGTGTGCAGAGTCATTGGCACAAAAGATATGGTAGAGGGGAGTAGAGGACCCATGGGAGGTCCACCACCAGTGGCACCCATCATGCCACCACGTCGGTGACGCCAGGATGAGGTAGGAGGGTCTCTGAACCTTATTTGGATGTTTTTGGTTTTGAATTTAGTTTTGAAATTTATGTTATTTTAGGTTGAAATCGAGGGGGAGGGTAGGTAGGAAGGTGGGTGGGTTGTCTAGGATAGCTTAGGAGTCATTTTAGAGGGTTTAGGAGGGTGTAAGGGGGTGTAGAGGGGAAGCCCTAATTTTTAGGGCTCGCCTCGTTCGGCCCTAGGGCCGAACCAGTCGCCGACGTCGATGATTCTGCCGGCGTCAGCCAACCAGCGACCGGCGTCGGTCACTAACCTGCCGATGTCAGTCACTAAGTGATTGATGTCGGTTAGGTGAGTGCCTTTGCTAGCACGCTAACCGATGTCGGTGGCTACCTGGTCAGAAAGTGGTTGTAAAAAATGGTCAAGTTGAAAGGTTGAAGCTACGCCAAGGGCTTCCTGGGTGTCGGGTTAGGCATAAATGGTCAAAATGGTTGGTAAAATAAGAAGAGTAGGAACAATTTTAACATGAAATTGATTGTGGATGGATGCAGGTGAGGCAAACTCTGATGCTACGAGATTGCCCCCTGACCTTGCTGACACGAATGCGCAGAAGCGTGTCAGTCAAGGAGTGGGCGCAGATGAGCGCAGTGGGGCTAGGTGGTTTGAGACGCTACTACAGAGTGGCGAGGGATGTGAGCCTCATGGTGGCATTGATCGAGCGGTGGGACCATGCCACCAACACCTTCCACCTGCCCACAGGCGAGATGATGGTCACGATCGAGGACGTGTACCAGATTTTGTGGCTGTCGGTACACGGAGCTGACATCTATGCGTGCTCGAGAGAGGTGCATGACATACATATGGTGACACTGTTTGGGGAGCACGTCACAGAGACGAGCTACCATTCAGCCAATTTTGCCTATGAGCCTTTGTACGCGGTGGATGAGGACGCACATTGGCTGGCGATTTTGATGATGATCGGCATCACAGTCTATGCGTTACTGGATGCAGAGAGAGGCAGGTTCTGGGTGGCCATGACCAGGGTTTTGATGGACATGCTGGAGCAGTAGATAGTGTTCACCTGGGCACCCATCTTTTTGGCCCAAGTATACAGAGAGCTATGGTGCATCAGTCGGTAGCGACGGTATAGCTTGTGTGTAGGCCACCTTCTGCATTGTTGGGCATACGAGCACATTGTGGTTACCCGACCTCTCGGCCTCCCAGTGGTGATTCAGGCTGGCTTTAGGGTTGGGTTCAGGTGATGGCGTGAGATGATGGCACAGATGTGGGTGGATGGAGTGGTCAGGGATATTGATCACTACTGAGGGGTACTGGAGGCCCTGATTCCAGCAGATATCGTCTGGAGACCATACTTGGTCTATCCAGCGTTCAGAGACCAGGGCGAGCAGATGGTCGGGACTCAGAGCATGTGATGGGTCAGAGGTAGGTGAGCCGGTGAGCTCGAGAGGATCCTAGCAGAGAGAGTGCGGTGCCAGTATGGGCTGCTACAGGATGTACCTCCTGCATTCCCACAGTACATGTGGGATGACATAGAGGCACCGCTCCCACTGCCAGAGGAGACAGAGGAGCCCAATTTTGAGGATTTGCCAGCAGGACCTGGGATAGCCGACCCAGGGTGTACAGAGGCCTACACGGCATGGTGGGCAGGATAGTATACAAGCATACAGGTGGGTCCCCAGCTGGATTTGCAGGCTGTCACGAGGGAGTGAGATATAGCCTGCGAGGAGAGGGGCATTGCATGACAGGAGAGAGACGCAGCTCAGGCCCAGGTCTCAGTTTTGCAGGGACAGCTGGCAGGGGTTACAGGGTAGCTGACGGAGATGACAGGTCGGGTGGTAGCGTTGACAGGGCAGGTCACTCTGTTATAGGGACAACTGGCTGTAGCCCAGGCACAGGCAGTGGTAGGTCAGAGCTTTGGAGGGCAGGGCCCATTGCAACAGCCATCTCAGTAGCCATCATTTTCACAGGGGGTAGGACCGTCAGCATCAGTGCATCTAGGTCAGCCAGAGCCATAGAGGTCAGGACAGGGCATAGTAGCAGGGCAGATGGGTCCACTGCAGACTGTATCTCTAGTGAGATACAGTGATGTGCTGGATGAGATCACGTATTATGAGAGGGCCATCAGGAGGTTCCCTCAGATACAGCGATACTCGGAGATGCGGGTGGAGCAGAGTCGACAGAGGTCTATGTCTCAAGTGACAGCTTTTGGGTCTCACAGATGGCACAGATCAGAGGGAGGAGAGGATACAGCCTCTTCCCGGCCACCGCCACCACCACCACAGCGACAGCCTTGAGGGCAGACCTAGAGATTCATTTTTGATGTATATATCAGCCTGTAGCCGTTGATGCAAGATGTATGAGAGAGAGACAGAGGCACAGATTGTGCCATTGTATAAAAGATTTTGATATATATATGATGATGGTTTTGTATCATTGATGTGTTATGGATATTGTGGAATGTTTAATGTATTCAGCATTTTTGATTATGATGATGATGCATGTTTTGATATTATGTTTATGATTATAATGTTATGACGATTAAATGTGATGATGATAATGTTATGGTAAATGATTAAAATTATGATGTTTAATATAATGATGCATTGTGGTAATGCTAATAAGGATAATGGTCATGACTTTTAGATTAGATGATGATGCTTAAGGATTATGTGATAGTGATATTTTATGTTATGTTTTGCAGATTATATGATGTGAATGCTTAATTGTGTGATGATGATAATGTGTTAATGATTATGATGTAAATGATGAAAATGATTATGTTAAAGATTATGAAAATATGTGCTTGTTTATGATGTGATTGGCAGGTGACGAGAGAAGGAGATAGAAGAAAGTGACGAAGAAAATGGCCGAGCTAACCCCAGAAGACCCCATGTCAATTGAGTGCTGCCTACATAGCCCCTGTCGTTAGGGCCTCAGGCCAATGTAGTTCTCCCAAGAAGGGAGGAAAAAAGGTCGAAGTGGTTTATTTTGGTCATGATAAAGATATAGCATTTCCCATATGTCTGAGGGTACATGTTTGAAATGACAAGGAGGAGATGATGCTACAGCGTTTTCCAGATGGTGTAAGCTGTAACATTGGTCGGGGTTTTTCATCCCTAACATCTATCCATATTCGTGATGGATGTTTGTTAAAAATGAATTGAGGTCTATTTATGCTTCAGCAAGTATTGGTTTATGCTTAACATAAATTGTGTGGTTAAAAAGAGTTGGATTGAATAGCTTTGACAAATGATGTGGTTAAACGTGACCAAAGTGGAGGCAGAAAGTAAAAGGCATAAACTCTCTTTCATTGACAAGGGCCAAAAAGTCAACATAGACAGGGATTGTTAGAACCAAGAGCCCCATTTATGCGTTGCGTCATTGACCATAGTTATGTTAGAGCGGTAATCGAACCACTTTTGACATTAAAGTGAGCTCGAAGTCCCTTGAGTAGGTGATATGATAGGAGGAGAAGGGTAACCCGTTTTAGAGTATGGATAACTTTGCCCCTTTTTATAGGAGACTTTGAGACAACTATAAGTCAAGTCCATGACCCGGGTTTTTTTTTTTTTTTTTTTTTTTTGAGCGGATTGATCAATGCGGGAAGTCCACATAAAAGATGTCATTTGTTTGGTGGTCATTTGTGAAGCTGATCGAGGCGGGAAGCTTCTAAGAAAGTGCTGTTTGTAGTAAGATTTAGTCATAGCCATCCTTCGAGGGAGTGGTCTATATTTTGCTTTAAAGATTTAAGGGCTTTTGAATAGCTATCCTTCGAGGGAGCAGTCTATTAGCTACAACAATGATATTACAGCTATCCTTCGAGGGAGCAGTCTGCTTTTTGATTTGATTTTGTGACTTTGGATATTTTGACATCTTGATTTATTTTTGACAGAATGTTGAGTCATGGACAAGACTTATAGAAGATCAAGGTCTCCCTTTTATTAGGACGAAGCATCCGTACGTCATAAAAGGGTTGTAGAGGATTTTGTTAAGGGAAAAAGGGTGAAATGGATTAAGGATTAAAGGGACAAGGATTGCTCAAGGGATGAGCTCAAGTTAAATGTCAAGTGGATGAGTACTCGACTAATAGTAGAATGGTCGTAGATACAAAGCATTAAGGGGCTCAGGTTCTGGTCGGCCTTCAAGAGAAGACAGATGATAAGTCCCTGATCCATACTTGTGCGTGATGATATAAGGTTCGAGCCAATTAGGAGAAAATTTGCCTCTTTTACTCCATTCCATATTGGTCACATGTTGGTTCTCTTTGAGAATGAGGTCTCTGATAATAAAATCTCATTCTCTCAGAGTTTTATTATAGGCACGCTTGATGCGATTTTGATAGACATGGAGATGGTTGAGGGCAGCGAGACGACGCTCATCGAGTAACTCAAGTTGAGCTAATCGATCTTGACGAAAGTCATCATTAGAAAGAATGTCATGGAGTGAAATGCAAAGAGACAGGATATGTACTTCGAGAGGTAAGACAGCCTCTGTTCCGTACACTAGAGAGAAAGGGGTAGCACCCATAGAGGTTTGGATGCTAGTGCGGTAGGCCCACAAAGCGAAGGGTATTTGAACGTGCCAATCCCTTCTAGTGTCGTTGACCACCTTCATGAGAATTTTAGTTAGGATTTTGTTAGAAGCCTCGGCCTGCCCATTTGCTTGTGGGTAGTAAGGCGAAGAAAAGCTAAGTTTGATGCCAAATGAGTCGCAAAGTTTTTGGACGGTCTTGTTTTTAAAGGACTTGCCGTTGTCGATGATGATTTTGTGAGGTACACCAAAACGACAGATGATATGGGTGTTGATGAAGTCGACAATCTTGTCAGCTTTTGTGGAGATGAGAGGGATAGCTTCCACCCATTTAGTGAAATACTCGGTGGCAGTGATGATAGACTGATGGCGAAGAGACGAATGAGGGTTAATCTCACCGATGAGATCTAAGCCCCATTGTGAAAAAGGCCAGAAATCCTGAGCGACTTGTAAGGCATGACTAGGGAGATGAAACAAGTTAGCATGCTGCTGACACTTGATGTAACGCCGAACATAATCGCTACAGTCTTGATGAAGAGTGGGCCAATAATAACCCAGGCGAAGGATGCACTTGGCAACCGAGTTACCACTGAAGAGTCCACCACAAATCTCGTCATGGGCTTGTTTAACAGCGTGAGAGGCTTCAGTGGAGTTTAAACAGCGAAGAAGAAGGCCGTCAAAACCTCTTTTATAGAGAAGGCCCCCTAGCATGGTATAGCGAGCGGTGCGCTTAATGAAAGCCCGCCGTGCATTGCTAGAGAGGTTGGGAGGAACGATAGAATGAGCCAAGTAGTCCTCAAGTTGTTTATACCATACATCTTATGAATTGGAGTCTATGGCATGGACGAGATTGATGTCAGTGGAAATGTATGAAGGCAATGGCACACGATGTACCATGACATAAATTCTTGATAAGGATGATGATGAAGAAGGAATATGAGAGGCTAGGGAAGCCATGGTGTCAGTAAACTTATTCGTAGATCGAGGAATAGTTTGTAATAAATGATGATCGAAAGATGCTAGAAGAGTGTCAACACGGTGCTTGTACCTTTGTAAAATTTCATTTTTACAAAGATATAAACCATTGATTTGATTGACAACAAGTTGTGAGTCACCGAAGACGTTGATGGACTTGATGTTTAAAGAAAGGGCAGTTTGAAGTCCCAAAATTAAGGCTTCGTATTCGGCCATATTATTGGTACATTCAAAGTCAAGTTTAAAAGACAGGGGCATGGGTTCACCTTCATGTGGGATGAGGATGACCCCCGCACCCCCACCGAGTTGACATTTAGATCCATCCAAGAACATCGTCATTTGGTAGAATGTGTCATCAATCGAGAGAGTGGTGATAGATTCATCGGGAAACTCGCACTGAGAAGGTTGATTGTCGGGAAGAGGGGCATCCACTAGTTGGTCAGAGATTGCTTGCCCTTTTATAGATTTTTGTTGGACAAATTCTAAGTCAAATTCAGCAAGAAGCATGAGCCAACGAGCCATACGCTGGTTTTGATATGGTTTGGAATGCATGTATTTAAGGGGATCAGTGTGAGTGATGACAAAGGTTTTGTCATTGAGAAGATAGTGACGGAGCTTGGTAGTGGCAAAGACTAATGCCAAACAGAGTTTCTCGGTATGAGTATACCGAGTTTCATAGTCGATAAGTGTTCGGCTTATGTAGTAGACTACTTGCTCACGGTGTTGCTCATCTCGATGCACGATCATGGCACCTAACGAATGATTGGTTGCTGAGATGTAGAGGTAGAAGGGTTGGTCGTCTTTTGGTGGAATAAGGACTGGTGGAGAGACCAAATAGCGTTTGAGGGCGTTAAAAGCCTCTTGGCAATATTTATCCCATTTAAAGGAGACGTCCTTCTTGAGGAGGTGATGAAAGGGTTGGCAATGGTCAGAAAGCTGCGAAATGAAATGGCGGATGGATTGGAGCTTCCCTTGTAGACTGCGAAGTTGTTTGAGATTAGTTGGAGGTGGCATTTCGAGGATAGCGCAGATTTTGGCAGGATCTATCTCGATGCCACGAAAAGAGATAATAAATCCCAGGAGCTTTCCTGAGAGGACCCCAAAGACACATTTCTTGGGGTTAAGACGGACCTGGTACTGAAGAAGGTGAGAGAAGATGATTTTGATGATAGTCAAATGGTCACGACGAAGCTTAGACTTGCCAAGCAGGTCATCGACATAGTCCTCTATGATTTTGTGGAGGAGATCGTGAAATATGTAAGTCATAGCACGTTGATATGTGGTGCCTGCATTTTTCAGACCAAAAGGCATGACCTGATAGCAAAAAGTTCCCCATGGTGTAATGAAGGTGGTTTTGTGCTGATCTTCTGGTGCAATTAGGATTTGGTTATATCCTAAAAATCCATCCATGAGTGATAACATCTCATGACCAGCCGTAAGATCAACAAGTTGGTCAATGTTTGGAAGAGAAAAGTCATCTTTGGGACAAGCTAGGTTAAGGTCATGATAGTCCGTGCAGATCCAAATCCCCCCAGTCGCCTTGGTGATAGGAACGATGTTAGAGACCCACTGCGGATAATCGATGGGTTGGATGAAGGAGACTGAAAGAAGGTACTGAAGCTCCTCTTTGACAAGAAGTGCAACACGAGGATGCATTTTGTGAAGCTTTTGCCTAACAGGCTTAGCCTCTGGGTTTGTGACAATGTTATGAGTGGCAATGTTAGGGTCGATGCTAGGCATGTCGGCGTAGGTCCAGGCAAAGGCTTTACGATTGTCTGAGAGAAATGTGGTATAGTCAGCCTGCTCCTGAGTGTCTAAAGATTGACCAATCTTTAAGATTTGAAGAACATCAAAAGATGAAAGGTTAATGTCAATGGTTGATTCATTTAACATAACCTATGTTTCAGAAGGAAGGGAATGCTAAATGAAAGAATCATCAGCACCCATATAGGTAAGAATGGCATCATCGTCTATGCAGTGGACTGTGTTGATGGTTGCTGATTCATCGTCTATCATGATGAGATAAATGAGAGGAAGAGACTTGGGAACCCCGTTGAGTTGATAGGTTAGGGGTTCCAAGCAGATGGTGTTTATGCAAAAAAAAAACTAGGAGGGATGGAAACCACCAACTCCGTAGGTGAGGATGGAAGAATAGGTGAGTCTAGAAGAAATTGGTCGATGGTTGGTTCGGGGGAAAGGTTTGTGGAAGCCTCAGTGGGTTCTTGGAAACCCAGTCCATACCGTTTCTTGGCATTATCGTCATTGGGTGGTTCGATAGGCCGATGGGAGCCTTGTTCGTAACGCCCAAAGCCAAAACCCTTCCATGCACACCTATAAAGGTAGGTATGTGCAAAGGTGGGGTTGCTAAGAAAGGAGAAATCGGATGTGAATATTTGAGGTGAGGAGGAAGGATTTGATTCAGTAGGAGCTTGATCCAGCCCCCCATAGACGAGATTGGTGCAAAGGCTAGGAGGACCATAAGGAATGACCATTTTGATCCGACAGTCATAACTTGGGTTTTGATGAAGCTGTCCATACTCTTGAGGAGTCTGGAACATGTATAGAGTAAGTAGGTGATATTCCCCCAGTGAAAGTCTTTGGAAGATATCGTCCATGGGGTCCTTGGTTGTTAATTGAGAAGATGATGTGGTGGCAACCGTTGTTTGTGTACTAGTTGTCACTTCTGCGGATGGAGACGATGTTTGGGTTGATGCCTTGAGAGGGATAAGAACGTTGTTTGGGCGATAGGTCGTGTTACAAGTCTTAAAAGGGGATGGGTCGGCAGGAATGACTTGGACTTGTTTGTCGTGTTCAAATTTGACACAACGGTGAAGTGTTGAAGGGACGCAAGCCATGGCGTAGATCCAGGGTCACCCTAATAGCATGTTGTATTGGAATTCTCCCTCAATGATGTAGAAGAGCTTCGGGATTGTGCGTGGACCAATGCGGATATGTAGGACAATAGTGCCAATAGTGTTAGCGGTGGTGTCATTAAAGGATCTAAGGATTGCGTCAGTTTTCGATACGCAATTCTTTGGAAGAGCCAATTGATCAAAGGCGTGGGAGGAAATGATATTAATGCTAGCACCCCCATTGATCATAACTCATTTAATACGGGTTCAATCAACGTAGGCTGTGATGAAAAGAGCAGCGTCCTGATCTTCCAAGGTAGAGGTAGGAATCTCAGAATCACTGAAAGTGATGGAGGCGACGGGGGATAAAGAATGGACTAAGGCAGCTAGTGGTTGAGGGTCTTCAGGTTGGACTTCTGCTGCCTGTAGGGCTTTGATTAGAGCCTGGTGATGCTGGGGGGAGCTTTGGATAAGGTCATATAGGGTCATCTTCACTGGCGTTTGGTGAAGTTGTTTTATCATAGATTCTGTGATTGCCTCTGAAGAAGGGGGTTGAGACGCACCTAAGATGGAAATCTTGGGTTTCGGTTGTTGAGGTGCTTGGACAAAAGGATAGGTCCAAGGAATAGCAGCTTTTTTTTCACCTTGTCCTTTTGTGACCTAGTGGATATATGAATAGCATTGATTTCAAAGATAAGAGGTGAAGAAGGGGTCACGGCCTGTTGGTGAGATGTCGATGTGGTTGAAGAGGTTGGATGGGAAGGTGTCGAGGGTTGGTTAAGAGTGTCCTCAAGGAAAAGGGTGTCTTTCTCCATATAGCGGCGAACAACTGCCTTGAGGGCATAGCAAGTCTCGGTATCGTGTCCTGGCGTGCGATGGTATAAAGAAATCTTTGTATCATCGAACCAAGAAGGTTTTGACCCGAGGGGTTGGAATGGCTTGATATAAGGAAGGGTAATGCTAGAAGTCTGCAAAGGTTGGCATAATATCAAAGCGTATGAACCTACTAAGGGGTCTGTGCTTGTTGATGCATGATGCGCTGGTGACTTTTGCTTAGGGGATGTTGAAGAAGGTTTTCGTACCACCTTTTGGTTTGATGGTGCGATGACAGGTGAAGACGACACTTTCTTTGTGAAAGGTGCCGAATTTTTGAGAGGGGGTTGACTTATGGTTGGCAAAAGAAGTAATGGAGGTAATTTGTTTTGGTTAATGGTCAGAGTAGGAAGGACACCGATTAGGGTAGAAGGATGAGGACCTAAGATGGAGGGCAAAGTTGACGGTGGAGGAGGGGTTCACTTCTGTGGTTTAGCAGTCTTCTTCGACTTGGTTGGAAGACTACTTTTGGTCGAGGTCTGGTCTAAGTCCACCTTCACTTGTGGGTGAGTGAGGGTAGAGACAGGGCGAATGCCGAGTGACTTGATCGGTTTAGATTGGGTAAATGCAGGTTTAGAAGTGGGGGTTTGGTCTTTGTTGAGAGTCTTGGGCGATTCTGCCTTGGGAGGATTGGCAGCATGAGATGAGAGGGTATGGGAATGTTGAATAACTTTAAGGCGCTCCCACAATCTGCGATGCTCCACTTTCCTTGAAGGGAGAATTTCTAATTTCTCCACTAGTCGGGAAAATGGTTGAGAGGATGTTGGATGAGGTTGGGATCCTTGAGAAGATGTGTTAGACGTGGCAGTAGTCTCGGACCCAAGGTATGTGGGAGTTATAACTAGATTGTCGTTGGTTGAGGAAGATGGAGAGTCAAGTTCTTCTCTTGGTGGAAAAGGAACTGGAGAGTGTGACTCCTCAAGTGGGTAAAGGGCAGGGACTATGGTGCCCTCCACTTGCGGTCAAGGAGTAGGTAAGGTCAGGTCCTCCATAGGCATAAGAAAGGAGGATGGTGAGACCGGTGGTGCCGGTAAGGTTGAGGCGTCCTCCAAGATGAGAGAGGTTGATGGAGAACTAACCGAGGAAAGAGGTTAGTCCACACGTGATGGACTGGTAGATGGACTAACCTCTTGAGGTTGGTTGGGGATGAAGGGTGAGACCGTATTGATCGTTCGAATGTCGTGTTTGTGTGTGTTGTCAATCAAAGTCTGGACATTATTTTGGGTTGGTGGATGATTGGGGAATGGTTGCTTGAATATATCAATGCCCTGGTTTGGAGGTGCATTGGGATTATCTAGAATGAGCTCACCCTTTTCAAGCATGTCCTGGATTATGTTTTTAAAGGTTTTACAGTTTCTCGTGTCATGACCTTTGACACGGTGGAAATTGCAGAAGTCATTTTCCCTATACCACGCAGGGATGGCGCGTGAGGGATCAAATTGTGGCGGTGGTCGAATCTGGGGGAGGTTGAGAATCCCCTGTTTAACAAGTTTTTCTAGTATAGACGCGTAATATTCTCCAAGAGGAGTATATTGTCTTTGAACGTATCTCTGCTGGAATTGACGGGTGGCACTCTGAGATGTGGATGGCTCAGGTTGATTGGTTGAAGAGGATGAAGGTCTAACAACCACAGCGTTAGTTAAAGCTTTAGACTTAGGATTGGATGATGAAGGTTTAGAAGAAGAAGAGTCATTGGTCTTAGAGTTGGGGTTCTTGCTCCGCAACTTGACTTTATTCTCCTCGATGGCACATAATTCAAGTTTACGGGCCATCGTGAAGGCTTCGTCGAAGGTACGGAAGGTCTGAACCCTTAAGGTAGAAGAAATATGTTTGGCGCAAGCTCGGGAGAATAGTTCAATACGTTCAGTTTGAGGTAAGGAAAAAGAGAGTTGATTGATGAGACCTCTCCAACGAGCAACAAAGTCAGCTATTGATTCATCCTCAAATTGGCAGATAGTGTAGAGGTCTATGATCGAGACCTTCTTGGTGATGTTAATGGAGAAGTGATCAAGAAAGAGCTGGGACAGCTGTGTAAATGTGAAGAGGGAATACCTGGCAATAGAGTTGTACCAATCAAGCGCAGTGCCAGAAAGGGACATAGGAAATGTGTGCAAGAGCAATGTGTTGTCATGGGCAATAAGGTAACAGGCATGTCTGAATGCCCGTAAGTGTTGTTGTGGGTCTTCCTTGCTTTGAAAGCGAGAAAATTTGGGAAGCTCCCACTGGTTGGGGTATGGTCTAATTGGAACAGAAGGATGAATAGGCTCATTGCAAATTTGCTCATATGAGAGAGCATTACGTGAGCCGGAAATGGAAGTCTCTAAGCTAGACATCTTATCCATCAGCATTTTGATGATATCTGCTGATGGATTGGCAGGTGGAGCACCCCCTAGATTATAAGGTGCTTGAAAGATATTGGGAGGGGCATATGACGTGGTTGGTTGCGTAGATGCAACATATGGATAGTTGGTTATGGGAGCAAAAGTTGGAGCCAAGGGCACTTGTGTTACGGGGTTGGTAGGCATAAGTTGGATAGGGGCCGTCAAGGATGGTTGAGGAGTGGCTACGCTTGTTGACGGATAAACGGTTACTCTTGTGTTGATAGGTGCAAGAGTAGGGGGGATAGAGACTAGTAGGTTTTAGAAAGGTGTTGGGTTTGGTTGAGTGATTTGAGGTTGAGGGAGTACCAGAACTCCCATGGAGGTAGGTTTAGATGGAGAGGTTACATTTTGGAGGTAAGACACGATTGGGTTATTGGTGGAGGTGTTGTCTAGTGGCTGAATTGTAGGTGCAGTTGATGTGATTCTTGTCTTGACTAAGGAAGTCAGCATCCCATAGATTGGGTTGCCTAGGGAGTCTCACATTTGGCTATTCATGAGATAGTGTTGTAAGGCTTTGACGTTAAGGTCCAAAAATCGTGCAAAATCTTGGTCCCCTTCTGGGACAATAGGAGTCTGAGGCGGGGTTGGGTGAGTAGGAGTTCTTTCAGTCTCCGAGTTGAACTCCATTATAGGACTGGTTATAGATGGTGAAGGTGGAAGCGGTTGTTGACTAGCGTGTTCAAGAAGGGCCTTAGTTTGACTGCGTGTCAAAACCATTCAAGGCAAGAGAGGGTCAGGTTTCAAAAAACTGTGTTTCATCAGTCTCAGAAAACCAAAATAGATGTTTAGACAGCCAGAAAGTTGGATTTTAAGCTTGCTATTTTTGGAAAAAAGAAAATGGACAGAGACTGATGTCGGTATAAAAACTGATGTCAGTGAAGGAGACTGCCGATGTCGGTCAGATGACCGATGCCAGTACAGAAAAGTTGCCGACGTCGGTTACAGGACTGATGTCGGTTACTGTGTTTTCCAGAAACTCAAAAAAAAAGTTTTTGGAAATGAAGAAGGCATCCTTACCAGCGCAAAAAAGATAGATAAAAATAGAAAATATGATGATGACAGACAGATCCTACCGTTAAATCCCTAGAAACAATTTTATTAAGATCATGTGGCTTATGCCTTAATGTGATGTTTGAGGAAGTTGGCTATAAGAAGGGTCCTAGAATAGGTAATCTAAAGATGGTTTCAGGTAAGTTTAGGCACTCAAAAGTCTGTATTAGCTTCCGTACAGGCCTGGTGCTAAGGAGCAAGCTCCCCTCACTTCACGATTCCAGTTGTTAGCTGGTCTCGCTTAGCCAAAATATACTTTCACTATAGTTTAGACTCTGCCAAAGAATAGAGTTGGCTTTCCCCTTGGTGGTGAAATCCAAGTAGGATTGCCGGGTTGGGTAAGGTATCCGCTGGGTGATGAAATCCCAGTCGGGCCTTGTCTCAAGTGAGTTTTATGTTTTATTGAGTGCACGTGGTCTGGTAGTGTAACATCAAGTGATCTACGATTTATTCAATATGCATTTTACTGATTACTAAGTGTGGACTAGAAAATGCAAGCACAAGCAGAAATGGAATGCAATAAGTTTTAAAGCCCCAAATCGAAATGTTAAATTGGAATGAAAACAAGTTGGAGAAAGGTTTGAAGAAAATGATTTTTTGACTAGTCTAGAAATGCAAGAAAAAGAAAGGAAAAGTTCTTTTTATTTCCTGCTTATGATGTCTTTTTAGAAAAGAAGAAAGAGGTGAAGATTAAGAAGCCTAATGCACCTAAATGAACAAAGAAGAAAGGGAACCCAAGGAAGGCCCTAAAGGGATCCCACCGGGCGTGCCAGAATGTTTCTATTCAAATTTTGCTTTCAATTTCAAAGGAGAGAAAATGAGAAACTTAAGAAGGAATGGTCAAGGCTTGATGTGTACCTGGATATAGTTTGCGCACCGTAATCCAGACGCTGTGAGTACTCCTCTTTGGCTGTGGAGGAATGACACCCACAAAGAAAAGAAACTTGGACAAAAGAAGGCGTTAAATGGACAGATGGTGGGTTGTCAAGCGAAAGCTTGATCCTAGAAGTATGAAAACTTCCTTAAGGGATATAAGCCCACTAGTCAATAAAAAGAAGTGTCTGATAAACAACAGAATGATAAAGAATTGAAATGATAAATAAATGAAATGAAAAAGGGAAGCAAAGGCTTACTTGAAAGAAGCTGTCGAACTGATCACAGTCACCAGCATCGGTGGTCCTACCGGCGTCGGTTGGTAAAGGTGCCGACGTCGGTTGGGGTAGTGACCGGCGTCGGTCGGGGCAGTTAGCTTGGATGGGGTTTGGGCAGGTCTGTGGTCTGTGGACAAAGTCTGGTCAAGGTTTTGGTCTGTGGACAAGGCCAAGGAAGGGTCTGGGTTTGTTAACAGTCTTGAGACAAAGTTTTGGGCTTGGTTAAATGGTCTGGGTCTGAGAGTCTGGTTGAATGGGCAGAGTGTATGGTCCGATAGAGGATGGAGGAAATAGGGAGGTGGATAAGTCAAGATTCGGGTCTGGCTTAGTTAACAGTCTGGTCTAGGGAGATATTGTTTGAAAGCAATAACTGAAAAGAGAATAAAAACACAGACAGTATACTTACATGTGCCTTGTGGAAGGTGTGCTACTGATGATTCTCGTACCTGCTATTGATGTAGCCTGTGTGGAGAAGCTGTTGCTGTTACTGCACCTGAGGGAGAGAGTGAGAGGCTTGACTGAGAGATTTGGCAGATTGACGGATGGTCGAAGACTGAAGATTGAAGGATTCATGATTCACTTCCAAAGATTAGCTGATTTCTGATTTCGGGTCCTCAAAGAGTCAGAAAAGTTGGTTAAGTATAACCGACGTCGGCGATTCCGCCGGCGTCGGCCGACATTTGACTGACGTTGGTGGGGTTAGAATGGGCAAAAAGAGCCACTAAGAACATTTTTTATCTGCCAAGTGCACTATCCATTGGAGAATGTCGAAGGTTGGGCTAAATACGCACGAGAGTTTGTTAGGCAGTTAGAGAGAAGTAGGAATAGGTCTTGGGTGAGTCATAGGATGGGAATTAGTCCAAGGTGAGGTGTCCTAGGTGAGGTGTCATGGGTGATGTGTCCAAGGAGGGGGGTTAATTCAAAATAAGTTTATTATTTTAAATTGGTAATTTTTAGGAATGGGTTAGGAATGGACCAAGGGGGAAGGTGACCAAGGGTTAGACACTATTTTGGTGTCTACAGATGAATTATATTATAAATGGGGCACACACTTAAGGGCTTGATCTAATTTAATGTAACAAATTCCTATGATGATGAGGGTTCTAACATAGACAACTAAACTTTAGGTACTTTTGGTGAAGAAGCTCTAGTTTTTTCAAAGACCTTAGGATAAATGGTAGTAAGGATATTGGCTATAAAGGTTGACATTTGTTGTGTTGGATACAGAGTTTTAAGTTGGTCCTAAAATGTCGCATGGTCAAGCTTCATGGAGTCAAAAAAATTTATACTTTTCACCAAATGTGAGAATGGTTTTGACAAAGTTGACATAGGCCTTGCATTTGTGTATTTAGAAAGCTGTGTCATTTGGGAAAGAGAGAAATTATTGGTTTCTACTACTTTGGGCCAAAGATGAGAAAGAACCACAATGAGGTCCTCTTTGATAGAGATGTGAAAACAGACTTGATCTACCATAAGTGGAGGGGAGGTAGGCAAAGTAGGTTCCTCGAGAGGGTAAAGCATAGGTTTTATGGCTCCCTTAACATGTGGGTGAGGCATGGGTAAAGTATGATCCTCCATAGGTAAAAGAAGGTGTAAGAGTGGTACAATTAGAGTAGGCACAATAGGTCTCATGTCTATTATTGGAGTAGATGATATGGACTCTTTTAGGTGCAAAGGTGATGTGGGTGGGGTAACACTCTCTATAGGTGGAGGATAAGTAGGCAAAGAAGGTTCTTTAATAGGGTATAATGAAGGAATGATGCTCCCTTTCACATGTATTTTAATAAAAGTGAAGGTGTGGTCTCTAAGTAGTAAGAGTATAGGTAATATTAGTGCAAATGGAATTGGCATTATAGGCTCCTCAGGTGGTAAAAGGAGTGGTAAAGGAGGCTCTTCCTCTCGAGGGATTGAAGCAAGTGAAATAGGCTCTTCTATCTGAGGAGGAAGAATGGGAAAAATAGATGCCATGAAATGTGATGGAGGAGTCAATGAAATTGATGTCTCCTGTTGAGAAGAAGGTTGAACTGAAGGTAAAGGAAAGACCATATTAACCATATATATATTATGATCACCTAAGTTAGATGTGGACTAGATAATTTTTTGATTTGGTGAATGGTTAGGAAAAGGGTGTTTTAACACATCCATACTTTTATTAGGAGGTGTGTTAGGATTATCCAAGACGAGATCACCTCTATCAAGTATATCTTGCATAATGTTCTTGAGTGTCTTTCAATTATTAGATTTGTGACCTTTAAATTGATGGTAACTACAAAACTCATCTTCCTTTTACTAGGTTGGGATAGGATAGGAAGGGTCAAACTATATAGGAAGTTTAATGTGAGGAAGGGTTATGACACCTTGTATCAATATTTTCTCCAAGATGGATGTATATGAGTTCCCAATGGGAGTGTATTGTCTTTGTTCATAGCGTTGTTGGAATTTCTTGGTCAAATTTTGAGAAGTCAAAGAATTTGATTGGTTTGTGGTTTTGGAAGAGGCTGACTTAATGACCACCATGTTGGTGGAGCCTTTAGCCATTTGATTAGAGGGAAAATTTTTAAAGGAGGATTCATTTGACTTGGTATTAGGATTCTTACTATACAGCTTGACTTTGCCTTCATCTATAGTGTGAACCTCAAGTTTTTGTGTCATTATAAAAGCTTCATCAAATGTGCAAAAGTTTGTACCTAGAGTGTGGATGAGATGTGCTTAGCACATGCCCTTGAGAAGATCTCAATAAGCTCAGGTTAGGGTAAGGAGAAGGAGATTTGATTGATCAAGCTTCTCCAATGACTGACAAAATTAGTAATAGACTCATCATCAAATTGTTTGATAGAATAAAGGTCCATTATAGAAACCTTCTTAGAAATGTTAATAGAGAAATGGTCTAGGAATATCTATGCAAGTTGGGTAAATGATAAAAGGGAGTGTTGAGGTATATACTATACAAATCCAAGGTATCACCTAAAAGAGACATAAGGAAAGTGTGAAGTAGTAATGCATCATCATGTCCTATTAAATAACAAGCAAGTCTAAATGCTCACAAGTGTTGTTGTGGGTCCTCTTCACTCTAGAAATAAGTAAATTTAGGGAGTTCCCATTGACTTGGATAATGGTGAATAGGCACAAAAGGATGGATTGGTTCATTACATATATGATCATAAGATAATACATTCTTTGAATCAGAAATAGATGTCTCTAGATTATACATCTTTTCCATTAGCATCTTAATGAGGTCTGGAGGGGGATTAGTTGGGGGGATACCTCCTAAGTTATAGGGAAGCTAGTAGGAAGCAGAGGGATCATATGACATAGCTTTTTAAGGTTGTGTTGGGGAAACATAAGGATAATGAGTCATAGGCTGAGGTGCAAAAATAAAAGGGACTTGTCCCATTAGGTTGGAGACTATGCCTTGGTTGGTTGTTGTTACTGCAAGTTGGATTATTGGTATGGTTAGACTAGATGAAGGGTGAGTCATAAATTGATTAATTATAGGTGTGAGGGTGGATGGAATATATACCACTAAATTATGGAATGGGGTGTGACTTGGCTGAACTAATTATGGTTTTGAAAGTAAGGAAGTTACACTAGGGTTTAGGTAAGATTAGGTAGTTGGAGATGCTATATTTTTAACATTGTTTATAGTTGGGTTACTCATCAAAGTGGTGGTTTGGGTAACCATGGGGAAAATAGTGGAGGAAACTGAAACTGAGGTTGCCTCCATTAAAGAGGTTGGCATACCATGTTGGGGATCAACCAACAATGGATTACACTTATGAAAGCAATCAATGCGGAAATAAATCAGATAGATAAGTAACTGAAATGATAAATAGCACAGAACAAGATATACAAGAAAACACCCTAAAAACTTGTATTAAAAACTCTTTACAATAGGAATACAAATGAAGAACTTTGTTCTTCCACACCTCTCTCAGATGCACACAAGATCTCTCACTAGATCTCTATTCCTCAAGAGCTTTCTCTAAAGTACAGTCCTTCAAACATTCACAATGTTCTACTTCGTACTCAATTACACTCTCATACACTTCATCATCTTACAATAGCTTAGAAGATCTCTCCTACATATAGAAATAGGAGACTTGAGCATGCTCTTACAACAAACAGTTAAGCCTCTTCAACAAGGGCTCTAAAAATAACATTGCTAACAATAGAGACGCGAGCATGAGTCTACAACTCAAACTCATCATGCAAACACTCGCTTCTGTCCTCAGAAATAGCTCTCTGGACACGCAGGTAACCGACGTCGGTTCCTGTCTGTTCGCCTGTGACCGTCGCCGGCCGACCATACTGCCGACGTCGGTGCCTCTGAACTGCAACTGACCGACGTCGGTCGCTCCTGACCGATGCCGGCGTCTGTGTAGACCCGAACCCGTTTGTCTATGCTCCTTGGTGAAGCTTTTAGCTCCACATACCTAACAATCTCCCACTTGGAGATAAACCAGCTGCACCAATACCTGTACAGCAAGATCTTCTAGCTCCTCCATCTTCAACTCAATCGTGAAGACCAACAGAAGTTGAATGAAGATTCAACTTCTCCTTAGTAACCGGCTTTGTTAGCATATCCGCAGGATTCATGTCTGTATGGATCTTCTCCAGCTTCAACTCACCATCTTCCAATACCTGCCGTATGAAGTGGTACCTTAGCTGTATGTGTTTGGTTCTAGAATGGAAAGCTGAGTTCTTAGCCAAATGGATTGCACTTTGACTGTCACTATGCAATCTGCAACTCCCATGCTCCCTTCCAAGCTCTTCCATGAACCGTGTCATCCATATCATTTCCTTGCTAGCTTCTGTAGTTGCAATATATTCTGCTTCTGTAGTTGACAAGGCTACAACCTTCTGCAACTTAGAAATCCAACTAACTGCCGTTCCACCTACAGTAAAAACATAACCTGTAGTGCTCCTTCTGCCATCCAAATCCCCTGCCATATCTGAATCTACATAGCCATGTAGAGATGTATCTGAACCTCCATAGCATAAGTGTCTACTGCTGGTTCCTCTCAGATATCTAAGGATCCATTGTACTGCTTTCCAATGTTCCTTTCCTGGATTGGCCATATACCTGCTTACTACTCCCACTGCTTGGGCAATATCTGGTCTAGTACACACCATTGCATACATCAAACTTCCTACCGCGGAAGAATATGGAACTTTATTCATGTACTCTACCTCATCATGTGAATTGGGACATTGTTCTTTACTTAACTTGAAATGTCCTGCCAAAGGTGTGCTTACCGGTTTCGCATCCTGCATGTTGAACCGTTTCAACACCTTGTCCACATAATCTTCTTGAGACAATATCAACCTGTGATTTTCTCTGTCTCTCTTAATGCTCATGCCAAGGATTTTCTTAGCTGCTCCCAAATCCTTCATGGCAAACGTTTGAGCTAACTTCTCCTTAAGCTCTGAGATGTCCTGCATGTGAGACCCTGCAACCAGCATGTCATCTACATACAACAATAGAATAATGTATCTACTGTTATCAAATCTCTTAAAGTATACACAATGGTCTGATTGACACCTACTGAAACCATGCTCAGTCATAAACCTGTCAAATTTCAAGTACCATTGCCTTGGAGCTTGCTTGAGGCCATACAAGCTTTTCTTTAACCTGCACACTAGTTTCTCCTTACCCTTGACCTCGAAACCTTCTGGCTGTTCCATGTAAATTTCCTCATCTAAATCTCCATGAAGAAATGCTGTTTTAACATCTAGCTGCTCGAGATGCAAATCCTCAAAAGCAACCAAAGATAGTACAACCCTTATAGAAGTCATCTTAACAACTGGAGAAAAAATTTCGCCAAAGTCAATACCTGGCTTTTGTGCAAACCCTTTTACAACCAATCTGGCCTTGTATCTCATCTGACCATCTTCACCTTCCTTTAACCTGTAAGTCCACCTGTTCTTCAGTGTTCTCTTACCAGCTGGCAATTCAACCAAATCCCATGTTTGGTTCTCCCTTAAGGACTCCATCTCCTCAAGCATGCCATGCTCCCACTTACTCCTGGACTCCACCTGTAAAGCTTCTTCAAAACTTTCTGGTTCTCCACCATCGGTTAGTAATAAATAATATAAAGAAGGAGAGTATCTAATTGGAGGCTTACTTACTCTTTCAGACCTCCTGATTGGTGTCTTGGACTCGTTTTCCACAATCTGTCCACCCAAATTTTCTGACAGTGACCGACCTCGGCCACCTGTAGACCTGTTACTGGCCGACGCCGGTTCCTCCTGGCCGACGCTGGTGCCTGGTCTGCCGACGTCGGTCTCTGTATGACCGACATCGGTTTCTGTATTGCCGACGCCGGTGCCAAACCTGCCGACGTCGGTCTCTGTGTTTTCCTGTAAGTGATTATTTCTTTTTCCCGCGAGCTCATTTTGGACCATAACTTCGTCCAACTCATTATTGCTCTGCCCAACTTGATCTAGCTTCCTTGTCTGATCACTGTACATCACCCTTTCGTTGAAAACAACATCACGGCTCCTGATTACCTTGTTAGTTCCTAGATTCCAAAATCTGAAACCAAAATCATCTGAGCCATAGCCTATAAACGTGCACCTCATAGACTTAGCATCTAGCTTCTTTCTATTTTCCTTATCTATGTGCACAAAGGCTTCACAACCAAAAACTTTGAGATATGAAAGATCAACCTTTTTACCTGTCCATGCCTCTTCTGGAATTCCACCATCCAGAGCTGTAGAGGGTCCTCTGTTGATCAGGTACACTGCGGTGTCAACTGCTTCTGCCCAAAACTCTAAGGGCAACCCTGCATGCAATCTCATACATCTAGCACGCTCCATAATAGTCCTGTTCATCCTTTCAGCAATACCATTCTGCTGAGGTGTCCTTGGAACCGTCCTTTGCCTACGGATCCCATTCATATAACAATACAATTTGAACTTAAGACTGCAGAACTCACCACCATTATCGGATCTCAAGCACTTTAATCTTTTGCCTGTTTCATTCTCAACCATGGCTTTCCATATCTTAAAGGTCTCAAAAACATCAGATTTCCTTTTAATACAGTAGATCCATACCTTTCTTGTGGCGTCATCTATGAATGTAACATAGTACTGTGATCCGCCAATAGAGGCTACATGAGCCGGTCCCCACACGTCTGTGTGAACAAGCTGCAACTTCTGCCTTTTCTTAGTAGACCCAGTCTTTAGAAAACTAACCCTTTTCTGTTTTCCAAACACACAATGCTCACAAAATTCTAGATCCATACTTTTCAAATCTGAAAGCATACCTTTAGACTTCAGGATAGACATCCCCTTCTCACTCATGTGGCCAAGCCTTGAGTGCCACAATTTAGCATCCACATCTGAAGTAGATAAAACTGAAGGAGATTTGTTAGTAATACAATTACACAAATAGAGAGTACCTTCTCTCTTACCTCTAGCCATAACGAGTGCACCCTTGGTCACTTTCCAAGAATCTGCTGTGAGAGTTACTGTACAACCCTCATCACCAAGCTTACCTGCAGAAATCAGATTTCTCTTTAAACTAGGAACATGCATCACATCCCTCAACACCCATGTGTTGCCATTCTGCATCTTTAGCTGCACTTTACCTTTGCCAATAATCTTGCAAGGCTCATCATCCCCAAAGTATACTATTCCAAAATCTCCATGGACATAGTCACTGAAATATTCTCTGTTAGGGGTAGCATGGAAAGACGCACCAGAATCTAATACCCAAGATTCTATGTTATTATGCAAAGAGAAAATAAGAGCATCCTGTGCAATACCTGCAACCTTTGTCTCTTCCTTTCCTTCGTGCTGATTATCCTCCTTAGGCTTTGACCAGCAATCTCTGCTTATGTGCCCCAACTTTCCACAGTTCCAACATTGTGGCCTTCTGCCATTCCTGGATTTGGATCTGCCTCTTCCCTTAGACTTAGATCTTGATCTCCTCTTGCTCCTTTCTTTTTGCCTTCCTCTGCTCTCAAAATTTAAAGCATTCCCAGATGTCCCAGAAGTCTCTTCTGTGCTTTTCCTGCGTATTTCCTCATTCAAAATAACACTAACCACATCCTCTACTTTTAAAATATTCGAAGCAGAAGCAGTATTAGAAACTGCCATTACCAAGCCATGCCAGCTTTCAGGCAAAGAACATAAAATTAAAAGAGCCTTTATTTCATCTTCAAATGAAATATTAACAGAACTTAACTGATTAACTATACCATGGAAATCATTCAGGTGATTAGAAACAGATCCACCTTCTTGCATATGCAAATTAAACAACTGCTTCATTAAATATACCTTATTTGAAGTGGAGGGTTTTTCATACAAATTAGCTAACGTGGTCATTAACTCTACCGTAGTTTTTGCCTGTGACAAATTGGATATCACAGTGGAGGCCAGACTCAGTCTTATAGAACCAAGAGCCTTTCTGTCAAGAACTTCCCATTCTTCATCCTCCATGTCCTTGGGCTTCTTTGCTATCCCACCTAACGGTAAGTAAAGATCCTTCTGATACAGATAGTCCTCTATCTGCATTCTCCAGTGCTGATAGTTCTTGCCATTAAACTTTTCCATTCTCAACTTACTTTCCTCTGCCATTGCTTCTCCCACTCAAACAGAAATCCCTGTGAGCAACCTGTAATCCGAACACACTACACAGATCTGAACCACCTGTTAGTGAACCTGAGCTCTGATACCACTTGTTGGGGATCAACCAACAATGGATTACACTTATGAAAGCAATCAATGCGGAAATAAATCAGATAGATAAGTAACTGAAATGATAAATAGCACAGAACAAGATATACAAGAAAACACCCTGAAAACTTGTATTAAAAACTCTTTACAATAGGAATACAAATGAAGAACTTTGTTCTTCCACACCTCTCTCAGATGCACACAAGATCTCTCACTAGATCTCTATTCCTCAAGAGCTTTCTCTAAAGTACAGTCCTTCAAACATTCACAATGTTCTACTTCGTACTCAATTACACTCTCATACACTTCATCATCTTACAATAGCTTAGAAGATCTCTCCTACATATAGAAATAGGAGACTTGAGCATGCTCTTACAACAAACAGTTAAGCCTCTTCAACAAGGGCTCTAAAAATAACATTGCTAACAATAGAGACGCGAGCATGAGTCTACAACTCAAACTCATCATGCAAACACTCGCTTCTGTCCTCGGAAATAGCTCTCTGGACACGCAGGTAACTGACGTCGGTTCCTGTCTGTTCACCTGTGACCGTCGCCGGCCGACCATACTGCCGACGTCGGCGCCTCTGAACTACAACTGACCGACGTCGGTCGCTCCTGACCGACACCGGCGTCTGTGTAGACCCGAACCTGTTTGTCTATGCTCCTTGGTGAAGCTTTTAGCTCCACATACCTAACATACCATAGATTGGGTCACCCAAAGAATTATGGGTTTGACTCATAACAAGGAATGTTAAAGGGTTACCACATTATGATCAAGAAATTTAGAAAAATCTTGATCTCCCTTAGGCACAATGGGAATTTGTTTAGGGCTAGAATTATGCTCTATAATAGAATCAAAAGTGAGAGGGGAAGGTGGAAGTGGTTGCCATCTTGTGTAATCGATAAGAATTTTGGCTTGAGCTCATGTTAATACCATGCAAGAGAAGGTTTAAATAGTCTTGCTACCCTATATTTGAAATAAAATAAAGAAAAACCAAGTTTAAGTGTAGGTAAATGGGTTATTTTAGCTTGTTATTTTGAGTAGATGAAATTACACAATCGCTAACATCGATAGGGAAGTGACCGATATCAGTAGGATTTGTTGATGTCAGTGGAATAATCGATGTCGGTAGGTAAAGTCTATCGATATTGGTAGGTTTAATTGATGTCAGTCACTATAAAATCTTGGGAGATAGAAAATTTGATGTTGTAAGAAATTAGAGATTGAAACTAGTTAAAATAGTGGATGTAAAAGGTTTGTGTAAGAAGGAATAACACTCAGAAAACTTGAGATAACAAGTTATAAAAATTGAGTTTTAGAAATAGTATTGATTTTTTGAGTCAATATAAAATCATCCTTATGAACTCAAAAATATAGAAGGCAAAAGAAAATCAAAAAAAGAAATTCAGCTAGCAAATATTAAGTCCTAGAGATGAATTTTTAGTCTCATGTTGGCTTATGCCTTAATCAAATAGTGAGAAGAGAATTTGGTTATCAAAGGTACAAGAAAGAAATCTAGAACTAGTTTCAAGTTCATTTTGGTGCTCAAGAGGAAGTATATGTTAGACCAAGTACATGGCTTGTTATCATAGCTTACTCTTTGTACTTCATGAACCTGGAGCTGAGCTAGGCCATTTAGCCAAAATATACCTTCTATCTAAAGATTATACTCTGCCAAAGAACAAAGTGGGTTCTCTCCTTGGTGGTGAAATTCAAGTAGCATAGTCAGGTAGGGTAAGGTGATCCACTGGGTGATGAAATCCTAATGGGCCTTTTCTCAAGTGAGTTTAGATGTTTATTTATGTGAATGTGATTTGGTTGTGTAACATAGGTGTACTACGATTTATTCAAAATTATAGTAATTAACTAGGTGATTTAATATGCAATAAGTAAACTATGAAATGTAGTAAGTTTTAAACCCAAATTTGAAATGTTTAGATTCGAATGAAAATAGAGAGTAAATAGGAATAAAGTATGAATTTCACTATCCTAATGTGCATGCAAGAGGAATTAAAGAAGGGATTCTCTCTTTTTTTTGTGAAATAAAATGACAAATTGTTTTTAGAGGCAAGGAGAAAAGAAAGAAAATTTTAGTTTAATGCCTTTTAAACAGAAAATAAGATATTGAATTTTTTGTTTAAAAAAAAAAGAGGAGGAGGAAGTACAAGAAATAATTTTTTTACTATAATGTACCTATATGAATTTTTAAAACAAGAAATGAACCCAAAGAAAATTTTAGGGTCCCACCAGGCGTGCCAAAAAATGTTTCACTAAATTTTGTCTATTTTAAGTCTAAAGGAAAACAAAATATGGATGGGGATAAGTGATTAGAATGAACCTAGATTTGGTTTGCACATCGTATCCAGACATTGTGAGCACTCCTCTTTGGTTTGGGAGGACTACCTACAAATAAGAAAGCACTACCATAAGATGTTTGTTAGCAGAGAAATGAGTGGGCTGCCAAGCTATGCACTTGTTCTAAGAAGTGTGAAACTTCCTTAGAGATGACAGTCCACTTTTAAGAGACAAAAAAATAATAAATAACTAAAAGAGAGGTAAAGAGAGAGTGAAAAAGAGATAAGATTACCATTATTAGTAACCTGTATGCAGCTGAGAGTGACATGGTATAGGTGAGGTACTCTATTTATGTTTTAGAAGTTGTTTGGGTAGGTTTTTTAAGAGGCTAGGGAATTCACAGTCATCAACATCGATAGGGGAGTGGTCGATATCAGTTATACTATCGAGGTCGATAGTGAGCTGATCAATGTTGGTTAGGCTACCGAGGTCGATAAGGGTAATAATTATTTGGGAGTTTACAGAAGGCTTTTCCAAGTTTGGGAAATGGTTTGTATCAGGTTAGAGAGGTTGGGAGAGTTATGAGAGGGAGATTAGGGCTTGGTTAAGTCTAGTTAGAAATTTTGTATGTCAGGTTAAGGGGAAACAAGTAAGGAAGCTTTGTAACACCCTCACGGGGGTATGGTCAGAAGTGCATAAAGTAATGTAGAGTAGATAGATTGAAATAGTAGAATAAATATTTAAACTACCTACACTATCAATGATTTACTTAGCTATGGTGGTCACTAAATGATAAGTTCTAGGTTGATGGTCCCTATCAGGGATTCCAAACCTAAATGCCTGAACATAGAGAACAAGTGGGTGTTGTTGGTCTTCAAGAGCTCAGTTGCTGATTATGATTGACTTACGCAGGGTGATTGTAAGCTTGGATGTCAAAAATATAATTTCAAGAGCTTGAATGAGATTAATAATTGATTTTCTTAATTTTTTCTAACTTGAACTTCAAGTTGGGGCTTGGCTTATCTTGTCGACGTCAATGATCCCATTGACATCGATCATGGTTTGACCAATGTCAACGGCCCTAAAATAGGTAAACCTTACTATTTTTGGCCTATTTTCTATTATTGTTTGTGCTAATTATGACACTCATTATAAAATGGTAAAAATAAGAGGTTATGAAGGAAGTATTTGTTTAGGAATTTAGTTTGGAAGTGGGAATAAGTCTTGGGTAGTTAGGATGAGGGGACCAAGTCTTGAGGTGACTCATTAGGTGAGAATTAGTCATAGGGTGAGGTGGCCAGTAAAGGTGGCAATAGGAGTTTTTAATTAAATTAATTAATTATTTTAAATTAATTAAATGTGTGAGGGGTAAAAGTATGGGTTAAGGAGATTAATTTTTATTATTCAAATGGGTTTGTTTCAACATAGGGAGCTACGCATGTGTGTGTGATGTAATTTTGGTGTCTACAGCTCCACTTAAAATATACGTCTTTCTTTAAAACATGGTGAAAAGGTTGAAATCTATTGAATAACTAAGAGATGAAGTAGTGGATGGAGTGAAGCTTTCCCTATAGGCTACTGAGTTGCTTATGGTTGATAGGAGGAGGCAAGTCAAGGATTACTAACTTTGGTAGGATCAATTTTGATTTTGTTAAAAGAGATAATGAAGACAAACATTTTTATTGATAAGACCCCAAAAATTCACTTTTTAGGGTTAAGGTAGACATGGTAATGGATGAGTCACTCAAATATGATCTTAAAAACTGCCAAATGGTCATTTTGAGTTTATATTTTCCAAAAAGGTCATCCACATAGTCCTCTATGATTTTTTGAATGAGGTCACGGAAGATATAGGTCATAGCATGTTGGTAGGTTGTACCAATTTTATTTAAACCAAAATGCATGAATCTATAGTAGAAAGTACCCAAAGGGTTATAAAGGTGGTTTTATGTTTATCTTCATGAGCAATCAAGATTTGATTATAGCCTGAAAACCCATCCATGAGATATAACATCTCATGGCTAGCTGTAAGCTCAACAAGCTAGTTGATGCTTGGAAAAGGAAATTCATCCTTCAGGAAGGCAAGGTTGAAGGCATGGAAATATATGCAAATGCAAACTCATCTTGTTTCTTTGGTAATAGGGACAATGTTCAAGACCCATTAGGGAGAGTCGATGGGTTGGATAAAATTTATAGAAAGGAGACACTAAATATCTTCTTTGATAAGAAGGGTTATGAGAGGGTACATCTAATGAAGCTTTTTTTGAATAGGATTAGCATCATGGTTGGTAACTATGTTATGGGTGGTGATGGCAGGGTTGATTTTGGTCATGTTGCTATAAGACCAAGCAAAATATATGCTTCAGTCTTGGAGGAAAGTAGAAAAGTCTAAATTTTTTGAGGAATCTAATGATTATCCAATTTTGATAATTCATGGGCTATCCTGAGTACCTAAGTTGACATCCATGGTGTATTCACTCAACATAGTTAAAGTCTCAAGAGGGAGAGATTTGTGGATAGAAGAATATCCTATACCTAGATAGGTGAGAATAGAATCGTCATCCTAACATTGAATAATATTAATGGTAAGAGAGTCATCTTCTACCAGCTCAAGATGAGTCATAAGAATGCTCATGATTGCCCCATCCTTTTGATAGGTTAGAGGTATAATTATAATCATGATGATCAAAAAAAGTTTAGGTGGGATGATATCAAAATCCTCACATTTTAATGGAAAAGGAGTTGGTGAAGAAGGAACATCTTCCTCAATAATGGTGATGGGTAGCAGGTTAGTTTACTTTTTAGGTGGAGTGAAATTGAGGCCATGTTTTTCAAGATGTTTTTAGGTCTTAAAATTAATCAAATCATACATTCCATGTTCATATTGATCTAGGCCAAATCCCTTCCAAGTGCACCTATAAAGGTATGTCTTGGCAAACTTTAGTTTATCCAAATAGGAGAAGTTGGAGGTGAATGGCCGAGGAGAAAAGGAAGTGGCATAAGTGTCAATCAATTTGTCAATTCCACCATAGACAAAATGGGTTTGACAAGTTAAGGTCTAAGGGGAATAATGGCCATAATATTAGGTTCATACTCAAGTTTGTTATCAATTTTCCCATACTCTTACGGAGTAGGTAAAGCATCAAAGGTCAAAAGGCAATACTCCCCAAGCAAGGGACATTGGGATGTTGATTCCAAAGGGTCTATTATGGGGATTTGGTCTCAAGAACTGATGAAATGGTAGATTCTTCATTAGTAGAAGAAGTTATGGCTTCATATTTTATTTTTGAGGGCTTGGTAGATGGGGGAAGGAGAACTTCATTGGGTCAATACATCATATTGCATGATGAGAAAGGACTTGGTTCATCTTGTATGGTAACCACTTGACCTTCATGCTCAAAATTGATGCACTAGTGGAGGGTAGATATCACACAACCCATAGAGTGAATCTAAGGTCATCCCAACAAAACATTGTACTAAAACTCCCCTTCTACAATATAGAAGAGTTTAAGGAACGTACGAGGTCCTAGATGAATATGGAGGACAACAGTTCCCAAAGTTGTGGGCATTATGTCTTTAAATGATCAGAGTACTACAAGGTTTTTGACATGATGTTATTTGGTAATTTGAGCTGGTCATAAGCATGGGAGGAGATAATGTTGATACTATATCCCCCATCAATCATAACCTTTTTGATGCAGGTTTGGTTGATATATGTAGTAATGAAGTGAGGGGGATCTAGATCATTAGGATGGAGAGAGGGTATTTGTGAAACCTTGAAGGTAACAAGGCTAGAAATTTTGAGAGCCCAAAAAAAATTTACAAGAGGTTGAGGGTCTTCTAGTTGGACCTCTATGGATTTTAAGGCCTCTATCATTGCTTGGAAATGATGGGGAGAGGTAGTGATCAGTTCATATAGACTCATCTTCATCAATGTTTGGTGAAGCTATTTTAGAACCACTCTTCAGATTGATTTGGAAGGGTTGGACTGAGAGGTACCTAAGATGGATACCTTGGGTTTAGTTGATGATGAAAGTAGTTGGGTTTTGTTTAGTTGAGTGGTGGAAGAAGGATATGTCCATATAATGCACACTTTTGCCTTCCCCTTATATTTATATTAAGCATGTGACCATGTGACCACATGGATAGTATGGATTAAGGGAAGAGTTGGAGTAGTAGATTGCTTTGGTTCTTCCTCACTCTGACATGAGAGTGGGGGAATAGGTATGCATTTAGTGTCTATTTTTGTTTCTTAGATTAGTGGCAAGCTCATGGGAGGCTGATCTGATAATAAGTCATCCTCATGATATAGCTAATGGATTATGGTTTGGAGATCCTTGTAGTTCTCTATATCATGTTTGAGTGTTCTATGATATGAGCACACTAGGAGGTCATTATACTAGGATGGTTTTAGGCTAATTAGGTTAAATGTCTTGATAGGTGGTAAGGTCAATCAAGAATCTTGTAATAACCTTTAAAAAATGGTTGAGTAACACTCAGGTGGTAAGGATATGGAGGTATTAGTTTTGGTGGTTGGGTTGGAATAATTTTCAGAAGTAAGCTTGATGGTATAAGTTTTGGGTAAAGGAAAGTTATTGGTTGATGGTTTTGGTTTTGGTAAAGAGGTTGATAGCTTGGAGGTAGAATGTTTTGAGGTAGGTAGTTTGGTTATGAATGGTTCAATATAAATAGGTGTGGATGAAAGTAAGAGTGATGGAATAACCAAAAGTGGTGTTTAGTTTTTTATTAGGATGGTGGTTTTCCCAACTAAGGTAGAGGGATGAGGTCCTAAAATAGAGGGTAAAGTTGAGAGGGGAAGTAGAGTTGAGAGGGGAAGTATAATTTTGGTTTTTGGGATTTTTGGTGGTTTCACCTTCTTTGTTGACTTAGATTGGTGTTTTTTTGATAGGTGTAGTAGCCTTAAATCCAACTTTACTAATGGGTGAGTAATATTCTAAGTTGGGAATACGTCAAGGTTCTTGGTGTTTTTGGTTAGAATAGTATAAGGTGATGTGGTTACCTTGGTTGAGTTTGGTTCTGGTGGTTCTACTACTATTTGGTTGGTAGAAGTGTCCAATGGTGTGGTTGTTATGATAGTGGATTTGATAGTGGAAATGGTATGTAGTTATATAAATAAGGGTCTTGTTTGGTTATATAAGGGAGCCCAAGTTATTGCCAAAAGGTGGCTCGATCTATGTTAGGCTAGGATATGAATTCTAAGTTTTTAACTAGTTTATAAAAAGGTTTATAGATGGGTTTGAGTCCCCCAGTAGTGGATTCAAAGGATATACATAGGGTTCAATAGGGAGGAAAGGTTACCTCATCCTTTTCCTAATTAAAAGGTTCCATGGTCTCGAAAGGTAATTCCTTGGTGAGAAGTGTAGGCAAAGTGGTTTCTTCCTTAGGAATGCTTCCTAAAGGAAGAGTGGATTGTTGTATGATTGAGGAAAATGGGAAAGTACAAATAGTTGCCTCTTTTGATGTGCATATCAAAGGAGAGTTTAGTGACTCTATTACCTCAATAAGTGGACTAGGGTAAGAGGTGATTTGGTTAATGGTTTTCTTAGGATTAAGTTCACAAATAATCATATTGATAGTATGGGCCTCATGATTTTGAGAGGATTATGCTTTGTTTTCATTATTGGTGGAATAAGGGTGGTTAGGAAATGGTTGTCTGAAGATGTCAAGTGATTGGTTCAAGAGTAAATTGGGGTTATCTAACGCAAGTTCCCCCTTATCAATGAGAGTTTGGATAATGTTATTAAAGGTATTGCACCTACTAATGTCATGCCTAATGACTCAATGGAAGATGCATAATTTATTCTCCTTATACCAGCCAAGTATAGGATGAGAAGAAATAAATTGCTATTGAGGTTTGATTAGAGGGATTTGTATGATAATGGATTTCAAAAATTTGTCCAAGACCAAAGCATATGACTCCCCAAGTGGAGTAAATTGCTTCTAGTTGTTGTGGTTTTGAATCTTGGTATTTTTATTGGAGGAATTGGAAGATTTAGGTTGGTTAACAATGGGTAGAAGAGTAGTTTTAAGGATAACCACATTTGCATTTACATTATTTTTAGTGCTAGTGTTGCTTTGATTATTGGGTTTAGAGGAGGAAGCCTCATTTCATTTGAATGTGGATTTCTTGCTTCTCAATTTTAGTTTCCCTTCATCAATGTCTCTATTTTCTAATTTTCATTTCATGGTGAAAACCTCATCAAAAGTGTTGAAGCTCTAAACCCATAATGTAGAAGAAATGTGTTTGGCACATGCCCAAGCAAAAAATTCAATTAGCTCAGGCTGGGTTAAGGAGAAATAAATTTAGTTTATCAAGATCCTAAAAAGGGATATGAAATTAGCAATAGACTCATCATCAAATTATCGAATGGAGTATAGATCAGTGATGGAAACCTTCTTGGAGATGTTTATAAAAAAGTGATCTAGGAAGATATGAGCTAGTTGGGTGAAATAAAAGAGAGATTGATTTATTATATCATTGTACCAATCTAGTATTGATCTAGATAAATACATGGGAAAGGTATGAATAAGGAGAGCATCATCATAGGCAATCAAATAGCATGAATTCCTAAATGCTCTTAGGTGTTGTTAAGGGTCTTCCTTACTTTAAAATTTCAAAAATTTGAGAATCTCCCACTAAGGCGGATAGGGATGAATGGGGATAGATGGGTGAATGGATTTGATATATATTTTGTCATATGATAAAATATTATGAGCTCCAAAAATGGATGACTCTAAAGTAGTCATTTTGTCCATTAGCATTTTTACTAGGTTAGTTTATGGTTGTGCACCTAAAAATTTGTAATTTTCATGTTATTGTGGTTGGGTAACATATTTATAGTTGGTGGGATGTTGAGAAGCTGCCACATATTAGTATGTGGGTGTGGATGGTTGAAAAGATGTCACATAAGGATATGTTGACATAGGCAATTGGGTAGATGTTATATATGGGTAAGTGGATATAGGTGGTTGGGTAGTAGGTAGACGTACATACCCTTGTGGGTTAAGGATGTAGCATAGGTTTGGTGCAATGGGCACATATTAAGGGATCAACATAGGTTGGGAGGGAGGTATGGTTGGGTTTATATGTAGAGGATAGATAGTGACTTTGGTACTAATGGGTGGTAAGTTAGAAGGTATATAAACCACTCAATTTTGGAGTGGAGTAGTGGTTAATGGATTGATGATAGCCAAAAGAAGGGTGAAAATTCTAGTATTAGGCACTCCAATAGTGAGTGGAGTATAGGTGGTTAGTGGTTGGGTTACTCCTAAGGTAGAAGAGTTGTTGGTGGGGGTGGAAGGTGTTAGGGTGTTGGTAGGTTGGATAGAATAGTTTGGCATAGTGGTATCAAAGGAATTATTGGTAGAGGAATATGTTTGGGTGGTTAAGGGTTGGGTGGTAATGGTTTCAATATAGATTTCAATCATAAGGTGGGATGGCATACCATACGATGGTTCCATAGGTAGAACCAAAACAAGGATATGGTGAGACACAGTGCTGAGATAATTTTAAAGGGCCACATGATTATTATCTAAGAAGGAAGTGAATTTGGTATCCCCTTAGGAAAATCCTTGATGGAAATTGGGACTTCCCAAAGGATGAAGAGAACTCTCTACTTTTGAGATATAGTCCATAGATGAGGAGGTAGAATAAGTTGGATGGTTTAGAGGTGGATCTTGACTTGCTTAGTTATATTATTATTTTTGAGTTAAAATGATATAAGTAAGGGATAAATGAAAACACAAGAAATCTCACAACTCAAACATAGAGAAGACAAGAAAATTCAAGGAAATAAAAAACACACTAAAAAACTTAAATCCTAAAGTTCTTTTTAGTCTCTCTTTTAGTTTATGCCTTAAGCTTTTAAGAATTGTGTGACTCAACTTTGGTTTGTAGAATGGGTGCTAGATAAGAATTCTATGGTTGGTTTCAAGTTATTTAGGATCTCAAAAATATTTATGTTGGGAATTAGTACGTGACTTGGTATTGGGGCCTACCCCCTCACCTCACACACTATAGTGATAAGGGGGTCAGGTGCTTAGCCAGTTTATATATTGATTATTATAAATTATACTCAACTATAGATCTAAGTTTTGGTTTCTTTTCTTGGTAATGACACCCAATAAGATAGTTAAGTAGTGAAGGTGATTTCTAGGTGATGAAATCCCAATCTATCTTTATGTTAACTATTTTTATGTTTGGTTATGTGTAAGTGTTTTTGTCTTGTGTGTGTGACAAGAGTGAAGCTACGATTGAATTACTTTTCTTTAATTAAGCTATGTGAGAAAAAATTTCCAAACAAACAATGTATGAAGTTAATTTTAAACTCAAAATGAAATTTTTGGTTTTTTTGTATGATCATAAAACAAGAAGAAGAACACCTAGATGCAAATGAATAAACCCAAGTGAAGACTCAAGGGTCCCATCAGGTGTGCCATAATGTTTCAATAAAATTTCACTTATATAATTTGGAAGAAATAGAGAATAAACTTGATAAGGGTATGGTATAAAAACTTGATTGTTGTGTGAACTTTGATCTAGATGATTGTGGAGACTCCTCTTTATCTAGGGAGGAATGACATGAATCAAAGAAAGCACTAAAATAAAGGGTTGATTAGTTGGGTAGATTGCCTAGTGTGAGCTAGATCTGGGAAGCACATGCTTCCTAGGAGGTTGTCAATCCATACTTTTAAATAATCAAGTTCTAAAAGTGAAAGATAAATTACTTGTATTAATAAAAAATATATATTGAAATTAAGTATAATAAGTGCTTAATAAGAAGATAGATGAATTTGACTAGTTATAGAAATAAATAGATTGATATTAATTCTAAATAAATCAAGTATGGTTTAGAAAATAGGGTGATGTTCTGTGATCAGGTAGAAAGCAGGAAATTAGGATTTGATTGGGTTCTAATAGGTTAAAATATTTTTTTGTTGAACTTTTCACACAGTGACCATTGGTAGTTGGAAACCATCAATGGTTATGGATAGACTATCGGTAGTCAAGGTGACCATTAGTGGTTACTGTGGGTTTTGGTCTGGTTCAATAAGTTAGTTATCAAGGTTACAAAATGAAATTATGGAAGGTGGGTTTGGGCTAGGTTGGTTGCAAAATAGAAATAAATAAACTAATTATTGAAAATAGATACTTATCTTATTGATCTAAGTAATGTTGAGGTAGTTGGTTGAAAACTCATTGATAGAGTCTGGAGTAATTTTGGTAGAGTAACAGTGTCTTGGCTATGAATGATGAGCATCAGCACTTTAGATCTCCATCACACTAATTGGTTCATTAAAATAAGACCTCTAAATGATAATTATTAATGATTTTCACCTCCTCTTCTCTTTATATAAAAGAATGGGAGAGGTGGAGTAATATGTTCAAGAAGAGGTTCAACACCATGTCTAAATTTAGTCTTAACATGCATAATTATTCAAGTGGATAAAAATAAAAAATCAAGGTAGAGTTGATGTGGGAGTTTAACTATTCAGGTGGTTAAAACCTTACCATCAGTGGTTGACCTAACCATTAACAGTTAGGGTCAACCATCAGTGGTCGATAGGGTAAGGTTAAGTTGGGTCAAGGTTGGTTAGTTGGTTAGTTAGCTAGCTAGCTAGTTAGTTAACTATACTTAGGTCTATGGTCGAAAGGTTTTAGAATAGGCTCTATGGGGTCTCAAGGTGGTCTAAAGGTGATTCAACATCTAGAACTATGATGTGTGGTTTTTTAGTGTCTACACACCTCTTAAGGCATGCACTCAAAGAGATTGAGACTCGATATGTTCTTGAAAGATAAGTAACATTGATTATTGATTAAAGTTTTAAAATATTATGTATATATAAGGTACCTAAGAGAGTCCTCTATATACTCTGATCATCAAACTGGGTCACCCAATTCATTCTAAGCCATTTCTAACACGATCTTCTATATTGGGTCTTTGTTAGGGTTTTAAGAGGGTTTATATTGCCTTCCATTCTTAACAATCATTCATAAATCTTAGGTCATCAAACTTGAAACTAATTTCAAAAACTTTAAGCTAGGACCCTTCCCCAACTACCATGAACTTTTTGAATCCTCATGCAAAGATTTCATGTGCCAATAAGCATAAGAAAAGCCTTTTCGGGTCTAGATGCAGAAAGTTCTATCGCTCAAGAGGCCTTAAATATTAATTTTCATGCTTTATCCTTCAGAATTTGACCTCAAAATTGGTTAACATACTTGACACAACCTCTCACACCTATGGTAAATCTCACATGAGCTCTAGTACCTTATAAACTAATCTTAATGCCTCATTAGGCCATACTAGGTCTCTTTACATATTAGGCCTAAATTTGTAATCCACACTGACCTTGAACACACCTTGAAACCTCTTGTACTGATCTCAACACCTCATGATCATGTCATACAACCTCATACCATGATCACACACTGTTAATCTTCTTCTCACAAGCCTTAAACTGATCACCTTATCATACTACCAAACCTATGCATTCTCAATAGGTCTCTTCATATAATGACTAAGCCTCAACACTGATCTTGAAACTCTTATGAAGGCTTATTTTCCTCATTCTCATTATTACACAAATTCATAAACTCTCTCATGCATGTACTGACATAATTCACCAACCTTCACTATGCTTCATGTATACACTTTCTCATAGGGCCAGACTAGGCTTCATAATACACTTAGTACTAAAATACTTGAACTTAAACAAGCTAACTCTCAATGATATCAACCAATAACATTATTCAAATAGAGTTTTCTAAAGATAAAACTACTCTCAATAGGCTCATGAGCTTGTCAAAACACAACATTATGCCAAGACCTTATGTATAACTCAAGGACCTACTAGACCATGTTTAATCCATCATGATCACTAACCATGCATCTTCAAAAGAACACCTTTGGGACATTAATGACACTCATTTACCTTTGACATCAATTAAAACATCACTATATCAACACAATAATAGGAACATACCTCAACAATCTCCCCCTGTCATTGATGGTAAACACTTCAACAAATTAGATCATTCTAATCTCCCCAAGTTGGATCTCCCCTAAATTGGTCTTTCTCCCAATCTGGTCTTTCTCATCCTTTCAAATTAATGACAAAGGGTCATCTATGATAATACTACCATTTGATCCTTGGACCTAAAACATGTTTTCTTCCTTAAACAAGATAAATCTTCCTTTGATCAACCAGAAACTCAACACACATGAACAAATAAACTAAGAAGTATCTTAGACACATGCTCCCCCTAACACCATGCATACCATTTTTAGATGAACTTAGAACATACTACTACTTACCTTATCCTTGACATGACTGAAACCAATTGATCACACTTAGAATACTTACTGAGAAACCTCACCTTTACATCCATTGAATTACTTACTGAGAAACCTCACCTTTACATCCATTGAATAACCTTCCCTTATCTTCACAACTTGAGATCATAGAATGAGTCATTAATATTTTCAAACTAATACCACTTTCTTAACATAGAGTTATAAAGCTCAAGTACTAGCTGTTAGACACCAATAGTCTAAAACAATGAACAATTCTTACCTTTTAATAACACTCCCATCTTTTTTAACAATCTTCAAGTGGTCTTTATAATCTCATTGGTCTTGTAGACCAATCTAAATTCATATGTCTTCTTGGATCTCATGATCAAATTGAATAGCTTCCCCTCATACAAAGCAATTTCTATGATTTTGCTCACTAGCTAAGTGTCTCCATGAAGTCTAATGGAGTCACCCTTCCATAGGGTACTAAAATAACATAAACTCAGGAGATTCCAAAATCTCCATGTCTTCACTACACTTAATTTTAGTCATGATCCTCTTAGGCTTAAATAGATTCTTTGGCTTGACCTCTTCAATCTATGGTTGAACAACATTATGACTTGTTCCATTTGTTAGGAATTAATACTAAAATCAATGCAAAATAATTTCACAGAATCACAATAACAAGAGTTATGAACATAGATACATAAATAATAGAAATTAAAATACATAACAAGAAGACAAGATTCAATGTGCTTCACTCAATATGGGATACATCCACCAATAAACACTTTCTCAGATCTTATTATAATCTAACAAGAGTACAATCCACTCTCAGACTAGTCTTCTCACAATTATAATGCACAAATATGATTTATAACTATGCTCAACAAACTCTCTTGAATTCACACTTTAATTCACACACTCTATTCACCTTCAAAACTTAGTTCTCATACCTAGTATTACCTACTATATGTGCAGCAGTTTTACAAAATAATGTGTACAGAAACCATGGGCCAATTCAACCCATAATGATTTCCTCATTAATCATGGGTGATGACACCACACATATATTAGTATAGATAAACCATGTATCTATACTCTAAAAAATGCAATGTAATTTTCTTTTAAATAAGAATGTACAAGTATATTTTGAACCTTGGTGAGAATACATTAAGAGTGTACAATACATTTAAATGTACCACATTTTAAATACATTGTAATGTGGAAATAGCCTCCATAGCATAACAATATCTCACTTGAAGACTAATTTCCTCTAAGTAGGATTCTCAACACTTCACTATCATCTATGAAGGTCAACTGAAACTTAACATAGTGATGCAGAGGCATTAGGGAAAAAACTCCTCATTCTCATCTAGTCACTTATGTTGATAATGATCTCTAACTAGTAGGTGCTTCTTCTGTTCTATAACCTTCACTCTCTAGACTTGTATATTAATAACTAGGCTTAATAGCCTCTTTTATGCATGTGCTCTATTTAAATTTCTCATTTTGATCTCTAAGATAAAAATATTTCTTTAACCTTAAGTTCACCATGTATCTCTATCCCTGCATTATCCCAACTCTTTCCCTTTAATCTACTTACTAGTTATATGGGCCATTAGCCCTTTCAAGGTTTCATTATCCCAAATCTTGATTTGGAACTCAGACAAGAAAATTCATCTTGTAAATTATTATTCTTAAGCATAACATATTCAATTCAACCTTTTTTTAAGCCCTGTCTCAACCTCAATAACCATCCACAATTCTCAAGCTCATTCTTCTTCCTACTCCCTTGTAGGCCCTTTTTATTGTAAACCTCTAAAGTTTGAACAATGCATCCATTTTTTTAGCATACCATAAAAAAATTTAGATACCCTTTTCCATCCTTTAACTTCATCCAAGGTCTTTTGAATCAATTCTCAACTTAGGTCACGTTTTGTTCACAACCCATCCTCCAATTAGGTCTCCTATAAGCTTTCAACCCTACAAATCTGAGTTTTACTAATTCTAGTCTTCACACATGCCCAAACCTAAAAAATAATTTTTATTCACCTTAATTATGTTCATACCAAGCTTCACATAAATTTTTAGGTGCTAATACTTTTTACAGGTACCTAAACATATAATGGTCATGAAAGCCCTAAACAGGGACTGTGCATAGTCTGAGAGGTATAAATGTGTATTATCTTGTGAAAAAAGTAGTCTTCAATGCAAAATAAAAAGTGTAAAGACTCTATACATTCATGACACATTCTAATATATTGACTTAAATATTTCTAAGACTATCAATTTGCATGAACCCTCCTTACTATTGTACTTAAATGTGCACACAGTGTCCTCCTACAAGAATGTGACACCAACGAATGGAACTCACACCAATTTTGTATATTATTATCACAATAATTATAATGATTTATTTACCTCTATATTGTTCCTCTTACATTCTCCAAGGGATATTTAGTTATATACCACCATGAAAAACATTCAAAATATGAATATAGTAATCTGGGAGCTTGACATAAATAGGGTATATTGTAATCAAAAATTTTAATGAATTTACTCTCTCATTATAGTATAAGCACCCCTATTGACTTATTTCATTGGGTGGGACTATAGAAATATCTCTTAAACCTTATAATTTATGAAAAATCCCTCAGTCACCTCTACTCCCTTCACTTGTGACTGTACACATGGAATAGTTTCCTAGACTATGATAATAGGTTACTAGGAAGAAATGAATCAAACACCATCATTGATTACTAAAATCCAATGCCAATTTTTCATGAAAAAACAAGTAATTTATATGCATCAAAATATTCCATACTCTCCTCTACCCCATAACATTTTATTATCATTCATTCAAGATCATTGTTATGCAAATAGGTATGTAACTATCCCAACCGAATATGTAAGTAGAGGAACCCCATGTTTTTGGATATTCTAATATATAATCCAACAGGAAACTACTTAAATATTCTCATGTTTTCATTCAAATTTAAGATTGAACAAGAAAGATCATTTTCTTATACATTAATATGTTGTAGGACCCAAGGTTTCCTTTCTTGACTATAGTCTCCCACTCCAAACTTGTAGCACATTCATACACAAGGATTATATACACATAGCCTCTAAGGCTCATCTGAGACAATATACATATATAAATATCAAACACTATAATTTAAAGGGAACAATATAGTAACAAAAACTTAACTTCATTCTTGTTAGTCAACATTCATTCCAATATAGCCTCTAAATGGACCTGATCATCTTTCATGAGGGTTTTGAATATTTTTATCATTCTCTACCTTTCCTCCCTCTTCTTAGAGATCTTCCTCCTCTCCTCTCTCCTATGCCATCTAACCTCCCAAATCTATACCATACTCTATTTTCACCAACTTCAACATTGGTATCTAATTAGTGATAAAACATAACTACAATTTTTCAACCCAATGTAGGATTAATGGGTAAATTACTAAACATGACTTCTTAATTTAATGACTTAGAATTTTATGGATTATAAATGCCCTTAAAAGACATATTGGCCCTATTGAACCAGTATTTACTCATCTAAACTCTTTAGACCATGTTTAAGGTCATCCTAGACTTAGTTACTTATTTGAATTTTTAAATTCCTTGTTTTGGAAGGAAAACATGCATAACACATCCTAAGGGACCCAAATGGATTCTAAGACAAAAAATAGACCTTAAAAAGTCCCTTAAACACTTTGACACCTTAAAATTGAATAACTTGACTAGTTATTGACAAAAAACCAAAAATGGAGTCTTTTAGTTTGATGTTCCTGCATCATACTCCCTAGGAGGGAGAAAAATTGGGCCACCAATATTTTTCCTTGATTTCTAATTGGTTATTTTATGGTCCTTCATGTTCACTTACATGTTATTCTTCCCTCCTTTCTCCCTTTTCTTTGTTAAACTATTGTTTGTCCTCTTGTCTTTGTCTATCCTTCTTGTTCATGCATATCATACCTCCACAAAATTTTCCCACTACTGTACTCTATTATTTTATGAATCTACCACATATTATATGTCATCTCAAAGCTTCACATACTTAGCTATAACCAATTGGTATTCATTCTTCTTCGTCATGCTTGTTTGATAGTTTGTTTCATCATTATTTTCACTTGATTCTTACTTTTTAAGTGATATTTATTCCTTATCCTTGCTAGCATATTATTCCTTGGGATCTAATGGCCTCTCATGCATGTCACTATATATCCTTTGTTCATCTATATTCTCTTTTTTTTCCTCTTCTTTCAACTTCTTTACATTTTTATGCCTTTTTCTATTATCTTTCTCACTATGCAAGAACAATTTCTTATTCCACTCATCCTCATCACAGTACAATATGATTTGACCTATCTTGGGCTTTCCATATTCATGTTTATCAAATGAAATTTTATATTTAACTTGAGCCATTGAGTAACTCACCTTATTTTCTTCCTCACTCTCCCTTTGTTTTCTTGCTGACATCTTTATGTGCATAAATATTTGTGCTTTCCTTTGTCACTTTTGTCTTTATGTTTCTTGGAGTTCCTCTTTGATCCTTACCTAATTTTATTCACCTTATTATATCCCCTTTGATGGATTGAACATTTCTTCCAACATATCTACCTCTTCTTGCAACTTTAGTGCATCCATCTCTTCACAATCGTCATTAAATCTTGGTTCAAATTAATCTTCCTTATCTTGGGAAACTTTTTCTTGATAATATCCTTAGACTCCCTCATTTTTGAGAGTCATATCAACTTATTTTAGCTGAATACCATGCTTCTCAATCACTCTTTGAGGTGATTCATCCTTGCCTTGCCTTACTATACATTCATTCATCAATGCCATTGTTTCCATTTATAAAATGTCTTCACTATTGAAGTCAAATTCAAACATATAATCATATACCACATTTGAAAACAAATATTTCAAACACTTATCTTCTTTTATGAATTCATTTCCTTGTTCACATGGTTTTACCTTCATCTCATTTACTTGGTTTGCTTGCACCATCTATTTTGATTGCTTTGTAGGCTTACCATCTTCCTCTACCTTCATGTTTTCTTGAAGCACACTTATAATAAGATCCTCTTGTTCTCTTTTCATAATTTTTGCAACCCATTTTCTTCCTTTTATCTTCTTGGGCTGCCAATTATTTATGTTTTCACCTCTTTCATGCTTCATGTTTTTGTTCTCTACCAGGCCAACTTGGTATACTTTGCCTTTTGTGCTTTGTTTCCACACTTGTGCTTAATTTTTACCTATGCCTTCACCTTGTTTGACCTATTATTTTAGGTTCAACTCCTTTTTCTCATCACTTATTTATTTCAAACACTTAGTCCATACATATCCATGCCCTTGTTCTCCTTTTGATGGATGCAATTTGTCCTCCTTTTTCAGAACCTACATATCATCCTTTTCTTCTTCATAGATGCAATCAAAATCAACATTTAAACATTCATTTACCTCCAATGGTAATTTTTACAAGCTTTTTTATTTATTAATGTCTTCATAGGTAACCTTAATGTCTTATTTGTATGTTTCTTCTCTTATTTGAGGTGTTAGACTTGGCATTGTGTCATAATATTCCTCTTTATCTTCATATTCTACATATGGATTGATCTCAATCTTCATCACTTTATCTTCTAAAAGAGACTCTATTTCTTTATCATCCACTTGCACTTGATGGGTAATATTCTTGGCCCATCTTTCACCAACTTTGAGGCCTCATGCTTGTCCTTCTCCAAACTTGTCTTCATACCTGCACACATAAAATTAACAATAATGTTAGCATACAAAATGAGAGACCACATAGTCTCTCTGAATGTCTTTGGCATAGACATTATCTATCTCTTCTTGTCTTCACCCTCATTTTCTCTTATTGGCACTTATATCTTCTTCTTATTCTCCTTAATGAGAACTCTCTTTTCCATATATCTATCTTGATTCCCACTAGGAAACATCTATCTTTTTATGCCTATTTAGGATGCTCTCTCTTTATACTTCTCATCTTTCAAGACACCTTTTTATGCCTTCTCTCTTTCATAAGTGACTCTAGTGTCCTCTTTACTCTCTTTATCATATTCCAACCGGTCCATTGGCTTTCTTGTTCCCTTCTGAGCTTCATCATGAGCTCTATCTTATCTATACCTTGTCCCAATTTTATTATTATATCTTCCACTTCCCTTTCTATATCTATATTCTCCATTCCTCTTTGTTTTATAGGCTTTTTTAGACCTTTCTCTTAGCAAGTTTATCAACCTTGCCTATTAGACCTATATTGGTGCTTTTTTAATATTTGAGTACTCTATCTAGGATCTCTTCTTAACCCCTTTTACTCTATTTTGGAGTCTTTACTTCCTCACCTCTCTCTTTGAGCTCTAATGTTCTTTTTTCCTCTCTATCCTTTCTAGTCTTTTCTTGACTAGCTTCTTGTCCTTCTCAAAGGACTTTGGGGATTTATATCTTCTCTTTATAAACCTTCTATTTTACTATTCTAACCTCAATACATTAGAACTATAACCTTGTTCTCCCTCAATACCCTGTAAGGTTATCTCTCATGCACATCTCATATCATTATGCATTCATCTCAAATCAACAAGCTTGAATAACTCAAAATACATGCAACCAAATACTCACCTTACTTTGATACCAAAAATTATGTAGAGGCATTAGGGAAAGTAATCCTCATTCTCATCCTATCACTTACCTTGATAATGATCTCCAACTAGTAGGTGCTTCCTCTATTCTATAACCTTCACTCTCTAGACTTGTAAAATAATCACTAGGTTTACTACCCTCTTTTATGCATGTGCTCTATCTAACTTTATCATTTTGAGCTATGAGATAAAAATATTTATTTAACCTTAATTTCATAATGTATCTATGTCCCTGCATTATCCCAACTCTTTCTCTTTAATATACTTACTAGTTCTATGGGATATTAGCCATTTCAAGGTTTCATTATCCCAAATCTTGATTTAGAACTTAGATAGTAAAATTCATCTTGTAAAGGATTCCTCTTAATCATAACATATTCAATTCAACCTTTTTGTAATAACTATCTCAACCTCAATAACCATCCACACTTCTCAAGCTCATTTTTGTTTTTACTCCATTGTAGCCATTTTTATTGTAAACCTCCAAGGTTTGAACAACTCATCCATTTTTTTAGCACACCATCATCATTTTTAGATACCCTTTTCCATCCTTAAACTTCATTCAAATTCTCTTGAATTAATTCTTAGCTTAGGTCATGTTTTTTTCACAACCCCTCCTCTAATTACATCTCCTATAATATTTCAACCCTAAAACTCTATGTTTCACTCATTATAGTCTTCAAACATGCCCAAACCTCCAAAATAATTTTGATTCAAATTTATTATTTTCATACCCAAATTTACACAAAATTTTAGGTACTAACTTTTTTTTAGGTACCTAAACATATAAATGGTCATAAAATCCCTAAACATGGACTGTGCATAGTCTAAGAGGTATAAATGCGTATTATCTTGTGACAAAAATAGTCTCCAATGAAAAATAAAAGGTTTAAATTTTATGCACATTCATGACACAATAATATATTGACCTAAATCTTTCCAATACTATCAATTTTCATGAACCCTCCTTACTATTGTACTTGAATGTGCACTCAGTATCCACCTACATGGCTATGACACCAATGAATAGAAATCACACCAAATTTGTATCTTATGATTATCACAAGACTTAAAATTATTTATTGACATTCATCTTTTTCCTCCTACATTCTCCAAGGGATCTTTAGTCATAGACCACCATGAAAAACATTCAAAAGATGAATACAATAATCTGGGAGCTTGACATAAACAAGGTATATTACAATGGAAAAGTTGAATGAATTTAATCTCTCATTAGATTCTGAGCACCCCTATTGATGATTATGCCACTATCTCTTAAACCTTATAATTTATGAAAAATCACTCAGTCATGTCTGCTCCTTTCACTTGTAACTTTGCATAGGGAATAGTTTCCTAGACTATGACAATAGGTTACTAGGAAGAAATGAATAAAATTGCATCATTGTTTACTAACCTCCAATACCAAGTTTTCATACATGAACAAGAAATTTATAGGCATAAAAATATTCCATACTCTCGTCTATCCCATGACATTTTATTATCATTCATTCAAGATCATTGTTATGCAAACATGTCTATAACTATCCTAACAGAGTATACAGATAGAGGAACCCTATGTTTCTAGCTATTATATTCTAGAATCCAACATGAAACTAATTTAAGTTTCACATTTTTTAATTAAAATTTAAGAATTAACAAGAAATATCAGTTTCTTATACATTAATTTTTCATAGGACCCAAGGTTACCTTTCTTGACTATAGTCTCCCACTCTAAAATTGTAGCACATTCATACACAAGGATTATATACACATAACCTCCAAGGCTCATTTGAGATAATACGCACACACACACACACACACACACATTTCAAAGAATAAACACTATAATTAAAATGGAACAATATAGTAACAAAAACTTAAATTCATTCATGTTAATCAACATTCATTACAATATAGCCTCTAAATGGGCCTAAACATATTTCATGAGGGTTTTGAATATTTTTCTCATTATCCACCTTTCCTCCCTCTTCTTGGAGATATTCCTCCTCTCCTCTCTCATATTCCATTTAACCTCTCAACTTTGTACCATACTCTATTTTCACCCAACTTCAACATTGGTTTTTAATTAGTCACAAAGCATAACTACCATTTTTCAACCCAATGCAGGATTAGTGGGTAAATTACTAAACATAACTTCTTAATTTAATAAATTAGACTTTTATGGCTTCAAAACACCCTTAAAAATACATATTGGCACTATTAAACCATCATTCACTCATCTAAACTCTTTATACCATGTTTAAGGTCATCCTAGACTTAGTTATTTGATTTTTCAAATTCCCTGTTTTGGAGGGAAAATGCCTAGAAGTCACATAACACATCCTAAGGGACCCAAATGGATTATAAGACCAAAAAAAGACCTTAAAAAGTTCCTTAAACACTTTGACACCCAAAAATTGACTAATTTGACCAGTTATTGACAAAACACCAAAAATGGAATCTTCTAGTTTGATGCTCCTACATCACATAACTTAAGTTTCTCCCTTGTGACCACCTTAGTCACATGTCTGTAAGATTATGACTGGTATGAATATTTTATAGATTCAAATTCTATTCATCAAAAAATTTCCTAATGAAATGGTACCTCAATGGTATATGCTTCATCCTAGAGTGGAAAGTGGAGTTCTTATCTAGGTGTATAACATTATGACTATCACTATACAACTTCCCTTCCTTCTACTTATGCCCCAACTCTTAAAGCAACTATTATAATCAAATCATCTCTTTACTTGCCTATGTGAAAACAACATATTTATCCTCTATGGTTGGCAAAGCCACAAGCTTATGTAGTCATGAAATCTATCTTACTAATGTGTCACATACAGTATATACATATCATGGTATGATCTTCCTAATGTCTAAATCTCCATCCATGTCTGAATCCACATAACCATGTAAAATGGTGTCCAATCCACTGTAGGTTAAATATTCCCCCATAGTCCCTCTCAAGTACCTAAGGATCCACTTCATTACCTACCAGTGCTCTCTACCTAGATCGCTCATGTACCTACCTATTACTCCCATTGCATGGGAAATATTTGGCCTAGTGCACACCATGTCATACATTAAGCTACCAACTGCTGATGAGTAAGGTACACATGACATCTATATTTTCTCCTCCTTTATCTTGGGACACTACTCCATTGATAACTTGAAATGGACTCCCAAAGGAATCCCAACCAGTTTAATTTCCTGCATACTAAACCTCTCCAATACCTTATTAATGTATTCTTTTTTAGATAAATTTAGCTTTCATTCTTTCCCATCCCAAATTATTCTTATACCATGGATTTGTTTTTCTTCCCCCAAATCCTTCATATCAAACTAATTACTAAGTTTTTCCTCGAGTAATTTTATTTACTGCATGTTCTTACCTGTGACCAACATGCCATCCAGATATAAACACAAGATAATGTAATTACCATCATCAAGCTTCTTGATATATACGTAATGGTCAGAGTGACACCTAGAGTATCCCTTCTCCATTATAAATCCATCAAATTAAGAGTGTATAATATATTTAAAAGTACCACATTTGAAATACATTGTAATGTGAAAATAGGAAATAGGGTCCATAATATAACACCATTTATCTTGATTCCTTCATCCACAATCTAAGCTAATAGGGAGAATATTTAGCACTCCTTTACATTTGAATTATGATCTACCATGGAAAATATTCCACTTGTACTTTTAGATTGGTCATTATTCAACTTAGTTACATTCAGTTTCCATTCACTATTTATCTTCTTTATTGCATTCTAGGGGCCTCAACCTTCTTGTTTTGAATTGAGAATCTATGCTTAAAGAAAATTCTAATATGACCAACCTTTTGATAATTGAAACACACTATTCCTTTTGATGTAAACACACCATTACCCATACCTCTTGACTGATAATTCTCCTCATAGTTCCATTCATACTCATTCTTGGATGGTCTTCTATAATGCCTTGCTCTATGACCAAATTAGTTACATGAATAATAATAACCATTAAAAGGATTAGTATATGTGTTAGGCTACCTGATAAGATTAGTCTTTATTATACTAGCACCATCATTTCTTGATTGACCATGGACCTTTAAGGTCTAATTCTCTTTGATCACATTAGTTTTGTTTTTTTGGTACCAAGACCTATTTTGTCATTAATATTCTTTTGACTACTCAAGATGTTGTCTAGATCATTGGTACCTTTTTCAAACTTCACAAAGTAATTTAACCTACTTTATACCTAATTCAACTTAGCTCTTAATTAATCTACTTCAGTTACATACTTGGAACATTCTTATTCTTTAGCCTTTAGGCTTGTAGTCATAATCTTAATTTGAGTCTCTGCATGTTTGACTATTTATTCTTATTCCTTATAGTTGTTGCTCAATCTCTCTTCAAAAAAATTTATTTTTTCCTCATAGTCTTTGACAAAAGACCTCATCACCTTATTCTTCTTATTTACCAGTTTTAGTTATTCTTGATCATTCATCAACTCAACCTCAAGGTACACCTCATCTTCTTCTTTATCTAAATCATAAATAGTACCTCCAAACCATATGGACTCTTCTTAATTTGAATGGCTTCCTTCCTTAGGCATGAATAAAAATTCATTGATATCAAAATCAACACCTTCATGGTCACTCTTAGAATCACTTATCTTACCTTTATCATATGATCTATAGACTTTTTTTATGTATAAGCTTATTTTTTCTTGAAAAACTTCTTCTTGTCATCATAATTTTTGAAACTATAGGACTTCTTGCTCTTTTTAGACCCATAGGACTTCTTATCATCATTATTAACTTCATCTAGACAAGCTAGAGATAGATGGACTTCATGGCACCCTAGCTTATTTATATCTTGCATCTCTTCAACATAAGACACTTTAGAATCAAACTTAGGAGATAGAGATATCAATACATTTTGAATAACATTAAACTCTTTCAATTATTCACCTATACCTCTTATGATTTTTACCACTTCATCAACCCACCTATAGGTAGGTTTTAATAGTCTCATGTTCATTCATCCTTAGGATTTAAAACTATCTTTTATGAGTTTAAAATTTAGCCAACTTAACCTTGGAGTCTCCCTAATGGATAATCCTTGACTTATCCTAGATCTCTTTGGTAGACATACAATGCATTAACTTCACAAATTCTACCTTTGATAGGCCACAAAGAATACCATTCATTACTTTTCAATTATTATCATTATCCTTCTTACCTGCTACATCTGTAGGGAGAATAGGGGTGCAATATATCCATCTAAAACTAATTTCCAAACATCATGAAATTGAGACATCAAATATGTTCTCATCCTAACACTCTAAAAAACATAATTAGATCTGTTGAAAAATATAGCCTTACTTGTAGAGAAACCACCTTATGTTTGACCAACCATCTTTAATTGTTTAGGATCTCCTTTAGGCTATTAGGCCTGATTAAAAGGACCTAATCTAAAAAAAAAAAATTATAAGTACATCTACTAAGGTGGGGTGAATCAATATTCTAAAAAAAATCATTTAATTTCACTTATGATTCAAACATATACATCAATCAATACATAAACAAACATCTACTTAAGCATATAACATATGAACACAAGAGATATGTGGGAAACCCTTATGGGGAATAAAACTCAATAAAAAATATATTCTAATATATTTATATATGTAATTAAATAATCTTTAGTGAGGCACCAACCACACAAGGACAACCAACCCCCCACTAGTCAAGCACCAACTCAACTAGTCCTTTAGCAAGTACCAACTTGCAAGGAGGCACCAACCCCCTAGGTGACTCAACACCAAATCAGCCACCTAGAACCTTTGATAATATTAGGGCACCTATTTCTCAATAAAATTATGATGACCTCCTTTTATTTCACTTCACACTCTATTATCTCTTTCAAATAGCCTATTAGGCCGCTTCACTCAACTAGCCCTCTTCTTGGAAGATTTAGGTCAGATGACCTTGATTATCATCTTTATAATAACTATTATAAATTTATTACATATTCAACATACCCATATTATGGTATTCAATCCATTTACCTGGTTTCCAAACTTCTATTTTATTCATTTATTTCATCAATATTCTAAGTAGTCAAATTAGGCCTATTAGACCTTCTTTTTATACTAGACTCTTATTTTCACATACCTTGTTCAAAAAAATACATTTACATACTTGGATACCCCTTGGAATAGATCAAAAAATTAAGTGAAAAAACCACTACATAGGTCATCCATTACTCATAAGGACCAAAACCACCGTTAGGCCTAGAGGAAACCTAATGCAATTAGGCCTTCTCAAGGCACACATTTCACCTTGAACACCTTGGAACATCTTGAGCCTATAAATATAGATCAAAAACTTTAAAATAATTTAAATTATACCCCTGATAATCTCACCTTATGTCCCCAATACCTTTTATCTCATTTCACTCTTTGAACCACAACATCTAGCCTAGTCACAATTAGGCCTTCTTACTATCAGAAAGTCTATCAAAACAAAAAATGAAGTATACATAATTTTATCAAACAACCATATAATAAAATATAATTAATATAACCTCCATTACTTAGGTTTATCACCATGTTCATTACATTTCATCACTCATGCTCCAAAGACTCAGAACACTTCTATAAAAAGCTTACTCAGCACTACCAATTTGCTCAAAACCTAGTCATTAGCAATTTGACCTCAGACATCAATATAGGAAATTTAAAAAACTCTAAATTCATGTATAAGATTTCATGTAATATATATAACATCACCTCATTCTTGGTATATCTATTCTCAAGATATATTTGTTCAGAAATAACTCTTCACTCAACTCACTTAAGTTTGTCAAACTACGTTAGAAACTAAGTCATACATACTTGGGCCTCCAAAACTTGAGATAACACTTAAAATGAATAAAATTACATAAAATGATATAATTATATATTTATAACACCATAATATTCATGAAACACTTCCAAATTAGTCATAATGACTCAATAACATCAATCTAACTAATACACAAAAATTGCCTAAATGTTCCAAAACACAACCTTGATGAATGTTGTCTTCAAATCCTATAAGGAAACTTAAAATACATATTATGTACATGTTTAGTTATTATGTGACATATATAACATCCTCTAATAGATATATCACAATTTATAGTGTCAACTATTGATCTTTCAAACCAATCTAACAAACTTGCCTAATCATTATCTTATATATATAAGAGAAGTCAACTTATGAGAAATTTTATCAACATATCCACTAATAATAAAAACATATAAAAAAATAAATATGTACTATAGGTATTTAAAAATAACCCCATATAATTGGATCTATCCCTAATCCATGGTAACATATCCCTAATCTCATTCCCACTTCTCCATATTTTCTCACTATCTTTCTCACTATGACTTTTTAGTGATAGATAAACTTCCATAACCATTTTAGCATATTTGAAGTATATAAATTGATCATAAATAACCATGGGCATAATATATAAGTCTCATTGTTTAACCTCTATCCAATTTCATGATTTAACCTGGTCAACCCTACCTACTACATCAAAATTCTAAGAAATAAGGGTTTTCTTGTAGGTCCACTTACATATCTATCAGACCAATGCCACCTAAATATACTTTAGATAGTAATCTACATGATCCAATCATCAAACTAGGTCATCCAATTCATGTTGATTGATTTCTATCATGATCTTCCATATCTAATCTTTGTTAGGGTTTTATGAGGGTTTAGACTACCTTTCATTCTTAATAATAATTCATAAAGCTTAGGCCCTAAACCCTAAAAATAATGCCAATAAATTTAATATAAGACCCTTTCCCAACTACCATGAACTACTTGTATCCTCATACAAAGGCTACACATTCTAATGAGCACAAGAAAAACCTTCTTAGGTCTATAACACAACATTATATCACTTAAAAGACCTTAAATCTTAATTTTAATGATTTATACTTAAAATTTTGATCTTAAAATTGATAAAAAATACTTGACACAAGCTCTCACACCTTTAAAAAAGATCATATGAGCTCTATCACCTTAAAAACTGAGCTTGACCCCTCATTAGGCAATACTAGGTCTCTTTGCATACTAGGCCTAAACCTATAAGCCACACTCAGACCTTGAACACAAATTCAAACCTATTTTACTACTCTCAACACCTCATTATTATGTCATAAAACCTTATACCATGTTCACACACTATTAATATTCTTCTCACAAGCCTTAGATTTCTCACCTCATCAAACTACCAAGCCTTTGCCTTCTCACTAGGTCTCTTCATACAATGACTAAGCCTCAACACTAATCTTGAAACTCTTATGTAGGATTATTTGACTCATTATCATGATTACATAACTTCATACACTATCTTATGCCTATATTAACATAATTCACCAAGCTTCACTATGCTTCATGCATACACCTTCTCATATGGCTATACTAACAAGACACCTAGGACTCAAAGACTTGAACTCAAACAAGATAAATATCAATGATATAAACCAAGAAAATTCATCAAATAGAGTTATATTAATACAACACTACTCTCAATAGGCTTATGAGATTGTCACACCATAACATTGTGCCAAGACCTTATGTAGAACTCAAGGACCCACTAGACCATATTTAAGCCATCATGATCACTAACTATGCATCTTCATAAGAGCACATTTTGGACATTAATGACACTCAATTACCTTTTAAATAAATGACAACATCAATGTGTCAACACAATAATAGGAACATACCCCAATAGTCTCCCCCCTTGTCATTAATGAAAAAAACTTCAACAAAGTAGATCATTAAGAGATTCAAACATCTTAATTATATATATTTAAAGGAGTTGAGAACTCATGGTATGGTTGATGGTCTTATTAAAGTTTCATGTCTTGATGGAGTTTTCCCTAGTTATGCATTAGGTAAATAACACTAAGATCCATTTCAAAAAGGTATGCCCAATAGAGATTTTTCACCACTTGAGCTTATGTATAGTGATTTGATGGTATTTCCTACTCCTTTAAACAAAGATAAGTATACACTTACTTTTATTGATAATTTCATGAGGTGTACTTGGGTTTATTTTCTCAAGTAGAAGTGTGATGTTCTTTACACTTTAAATTCTATAAGGATTTGGTTTATAAATAGTATTCTATTTGAATCAAGAAGCTTCATACTAAAATTGGGGGGAGTACTTCAATAGAGAGTTCTATAATGTTTTGGAAGCTCATGGTATTGTTTACCATCATTCTATTTCACATACTCCAAAATAGAATGGATTAGTAGAAAGGAAGAACCAAACATTGAAGGATGTGGTGAACTACATGATTCATTTACAAGATTTGCCTCCCATCTATTTGATAGAATTAGTTAATTATGTAAATTCCATTCAAAATCACACTCCACATAGAACACTTGAGGATTTGAATGCATAGGAGGCTTGGTCTAGAACCAAGCCTGATGTCTCATTTTTTAGATTCTTTAGGAGCCATGTTTGGGATTTTGTACCAAAGAAGAAAAGTAAAGCATTGGATAAGAATATCATACCATTAATCTTTGTAAGGTATTGTGAGGACATGAAATCTTATCAAATTTTGGATCCTAATACTCATGATATTATTTTTTAAATACATGTTTATTTTGATGAGTTTTTCACTTCTCATAATTCTTGTTCTATGCCTTCTTATTATTCTTTTGTTGATACTTCACCTCCTATTGAGGATTCATATTTAAAGAGCCATTCAAGAAACCAATAAGGAGTTTATGTGTGTTGAGGATCCTATTCCCACTAATGTTGTCACTATGACTATGCAGGCTCGTACTATAGTTTTTGAGGCAACATATTTTATACTAGACATTCCACCCACTAGATATCATCATGCATATTCTATAGGTATTGGAATTTTATGTCAGGCATTCTCTAGGGATCCATAGTATTATTCATAGGCTCATGGGATATATGAGGTAGATGATAAGATGACAAATAAGTATTCTTCTTTGATGAAGAATCATACTTGGGATTTGGTCTCTACTCCTAAGGGAAAAAAATTGGTTAGGTGTAAATGGATATACTGCACCAAGTATGCATCTGATGGGTCCATTGACAAGTATAAGACATACCTTGTTGCAAAGGGTTTCATGAAAGTTAAAGTTATTGATTACTCTAAGACTTTTACACCCATTGACAAGATGGATTATATGCACCCCTTACTTTCTCTTACTACATCACAGGGTTGGCCAGTGTATCATATGTACATTAAGAGTTCCTTCTTACATGGAGATTTGGAGGAAGAAATCTAAATGGAGTATATTGTTTGGTTTGTTCATGATTATTTTCTTATTTTTTGACTTTCGAGGTCTCTTTATGGTCTCAAAAAGGCCCCTCAATATTGGTATGAGAAGATGGATTCTTTTCTTCTCTCTACTAGCTTTGTTTACTACCACTCAAATCCCACAATATATATGTAGTATGTTGGATAGGATATTGTTATACCTGTCTTGTATGTCGAGGATCATCTTTTCATAGGTATATCCTCTTATTAGATTTATACTATTCAATAGGATATTTTATCATAGTTTGATATAACAAATCTCGATCTTTTATACTTTTGCCTTGGTTTATAAATTTCTTAGTCAGATTCAGGGATTTATTTGAGTCAGTAGAAGTACACCTTTGATCTTATTCAACATTTTGGCATGGTTGATTGTAATCTAAGTCCCTCTCCTTCCTATTCTAGAGTCACTCTCACTACCATTTGTACTACTATTTATGATCCTACATTAAATAAGCATATGGTTTAGATTCTTATGTATTTGACCCATACTTGCCCTGATATTTCATTTGTAGTTGGGATTGTATCTCAGTTTGCACATGCTCCTCATGATAGTCATTGGTAGGTTATCAAGAGGATTTTATGATATCTATGAGGTAGTACCCATTTTAAATTAAACTACACTAGGGGCTTTACTCATTTTGTTTGGTGCACTAATTCAAATTAGGTATATTATCTTGATGATAGCCATTCCTTTTTCTGGATACATATTTTTTCATGGTTTTTCTCTAGTTTATTAGACATATGCAAGAATATTAGGCTATTACACTTTCATCTATAGAGGATGAGTATAGGGAAATAGTTAGAGTGATTTGATAGGTTCTTATTTTGAATTAAACTACACTAAGGGATTTACTCATTTGGTTTGGTTCACTAATTCAAATTAGGTATATTATCTTGATGATAGCCATTCCTTTTTTTGGTTTTTCTCTAGTTGCTTAGGCATATGCAAGAATAGTAGGCTATTACACTTTCATCTATAGAGGATGAGTATAGGGAAATAGTTAGATTGATTTGATAGGTTCTTTGGATTCATAAATTATTAATAGAGTTTGGATTCACACAAGATTCACCTAGTTTACTTTGGTGTGACAACCAGACTGAAATTCACATCTCGTGCAACCTAGTTGAGCACTAGCAGGCCAAGCACATTGAGATACACATGCACTTCATTTGAAAAAAAATTCATGATGGATTTATTTGCTTGGAGTACATTCCAACTCAACATCAAGTTGATGACATCTTCATTAATCCTTTTGCATCACCTAGTTTCCTTGAGTTGTGTGGCAAGCTTGGGGTTTCAGAAGTTGTCTTTGGGGGTATTCATGAGGACATCTTCCTTATTCATTTCATGGATATATATGAGACATGAGTACTTTATCAGGACTTATTATTGGGACTCATATTTTGGATATGCCACTTTATCTTTTTTGGCTATTGTTAGCCCCTAGATTCACTTGAGGGGCGGGCGGGGCGGGCGGGCGGGGGGGGGGGGGGTGTTAGAGTATATTTTAATGCTTTCTAGGTTATATATATATTGAACCTAGAAATTATGAAAATATACTCTAACACTATATATATAGGGGGTTGTTAGAGTATATTTTCATGCTTTCTAGGTTTTATATATATATTTCCTAGGTTTGTCTTTTGTGGATTTATCCCACATTGGTTAGTTAGGATTGATTCTTATATTTCTTTGCCTACTTATGAAATTCCTTTCTATTGTAATATCCATGTTCTATTTTGGATAATATATGATTTGCCTTCATCTCTAAATTTCATCTTTTGCAAGGTTATTGTGATGTTTTTGTTTTCAACACTTTATATTTTTGGTTTGGAATGATCTTGCTCTTATTCCTTTTAATTATATAATTTTTATATATTAATCTATATGCTTATAATAATTGTGTGTGTGTGTGTGTGTGTGTGTGTGTGTGTGTGTGTGTGTGTGTGTGTGTGTGTGTGTGTGTGTGTGTGTGTGTGTGTGTGTGTGTGTGTGTGTGTGTGTGTGTGTATATGTGTGTGTGTGTATGTATGTGTGTGTGTGTGTGTGCATATATGATGTTAATTTTATGTTATAAATGAATGGTCTAATTAAACCTTTAGAATAAAAATGATGGATAGTGATAGTAAAAATTTTAAGAGGTCTACCAATCATATCCCTAACAAAATGCTTGGATAAATATTCCTATATTAGAAATGGTGTGGCATATTAAATAATAAATAATAGTGAAAAAGTATAATTAGATAGTTTTTTATTATTTTTTCTACCTTAAATGACTTAATAGCACATACATGAGCACTTCCTTTAAGATGTCTATGTTTAATAGGGCACATATCCCTTTGGTAGCTCCATGATAACTATATTTCCCAAACTGTATGGTTAAGTTTCCCAATGTTGATAATTACACCTAATTAATGGTGATAAGTGTGTTTATAAAATAGATTAGGGTAACCACTTGTTTAGATAAAAAATACTTGATGACCTACCCAACATATTTTTCCTGACAAGTTCCCCCTTGGATTTTATGGTTTTTGCTAGTAGAGATAAATAAAATGCTTACGAAGACATGTTCCAATTGTGGCCACCTTTTCTTTTAGGAGTTCAACTATGAAATTTTTGTATGTTCTTATCCATGATGTAATTTATCTAAGTTTCATTATATTAGTAGCTTGAATAGATAAAATATACAAGATAGACTTTGGGTCCTTAATGTGTTCTCCCCATGGCAGAGGCATTAAAATGTTGATTCAATCCACACATCTGACATGAATCCATGCCAAAATCATATATCATTTCATTACATATTTGTCTACCCTTGCTAATAAGAAACCACTAATAAAAATTGTTACCACCCTATTAACTGAGGACCCCTTTATAATAGGTGCAAGTCATGTAAATCTAACAACAACCTTGAATTTAGGTATGGTGTATGATATGGGCCCTCTTATGTATGATATGACACTAAATACTATACCATTACCCCTCACCATCACTACCTAACTCACCTTGAATTATTCCACCACTTACATGTTTTGTATGTCTTTTCCCTTCCCCACCACTTTGATAATGCCCAAGCTCATTGTTTAGCCATAAAATCTAGATTAGGGGAATCTAGGGTTAAAGGGAAAAGAGATAACTTAGGTCACAAAGACTCTATACTATCTATAGAGTAAGCCAATTATTTGTAAATCTTAGATAAACATATATTGAATTTATTAAGATGAGATGTTAAGAATAAAAAGTACAACTATGCTAGATATTACAATGAAATAAAATACTTAGATGGTTTTGATGCTAATACAGATCTAGACTTGGAACAAGTAAAAAGTGGAATGGATCTAGAATCTAGAACAATCACTTTATTCTAGAACATTGACATCTATAACTGTTAACACTTGCATCAACTTGGGATGATTACATTGATGTTAGTGTCTAACCTAGACATAGGTGACCACTTGGATGCTTCTAGGTTGTTCATCATCTTCACTCTGGTGCATTCAAATATAGGTCATTGACTATCATTCTTTGTCAAATAGTAAAACCTTAGTTTTTCATCTTCATATTAGTTGTGGTAAAAATGGGTTAGTGGGTGCATGGTGTCAAGCTACCCCAAAGACCCATCTACCAATGAGCGATACCTCTATACACATAATATTTTCAAACTTTATCAATTACTAATGATTTATCTCTTGCAAGAACCTATTGAGTCTCAATATATTTAAGTGCATGCCTTAAAGGGTGCACTAGGAAATGGGTGTATAGACCATTAATTATTCATAATATTATTTTCCCCTATACCACCACTTGTTATTAATCCAAACCTTATACTATGTACTTCCCTAATCATTATCTCCTCTCTTACACACTCCTCCAATCATTTACCACCTTAATTAGCCCCTTCCTAAGCATGAAACTCTTTTTGATGATTTACATTACATTTTCAGCCACATCAACCCTATATTCAAATTGATAAAACACATTAAAGGTCTAGGTCAACACCTGACTGACTTAGACCAATAACTAATTTATTTTTATCAATAGAGATATAGGGTCGATTAGGCCAACATTGTTAGCTAAATTTTTACAAAAGTTTAGGTTTAGGTCTAGTGGATCCATCTTGGCCATGACCCCAAACATAATGTATCAATAATTAAAAGTGTAAGTAGGATTTATCTTCTCCAATCTAATATTGATTAATAGATCAATTACATTTTTATTTACATACATTCTAGTGAACCTAGTATGAACTGAACCCTTGTATATTTTATTTCACATTTTCATTTTGTCATCATATGTGTGTGTGTGTGTGTGTGTGTGTGTGTGTGTATTTTTAAAGTATTATATCAAACCAATCAGTGTACTTCTAACAGTTTGTGCATAGGTTTAACACACAATCACTCTAAAAGGACTCTATTTTTTTGTGTAAGTTTTCTTTAAATATGTGTGACTGGATTGATCAGTTTAGCACAGTCTTCTTTTTCAGTTCAATATTTGCATACATAGTCAAAATAGTTGACTTTATTCATAATTATCCTTTTTGAGCATATTGGTCTGTAAATATAATCTAGCAAGTCGACTCTATTCATAACTTATTTTTAGCACTCAATTTTTGCATACTTTGTCACACCAATCGACTCTATTAGAAATTTTTTTGAATAAACATTTGAACATCACAACATAATTTTTTTCATTTTAAACATATTCAAGCTCACCAAGGTTCATTGTTTCTATCTTTGTCATTTGTGTTCTTCCTTTTTAGTACTATTTTTCACAATTTTGTAGTTGATAAAATTACAGCCTTACAACCAATTGGGTTGACCAACTCAACATAATTCTATAGCCTATCTTCTATCCAGAGTACATATTTGACTCATTCAAATGTGTTCTTCCATATCTTGATTCTATAGAATATAAAGACCTAGTCAACTCTATTCTACATTATTTATATACAGTGTCACCTAAATCAACTTTTTACTTTCCACAATCAAGGAATTAACCTCTTTTTATTAGTAATTAATTTACCTTTCCTTTCAGTTGCTTGTATGCTTAGAGTAATAAACATAGACTATTTCATTTGCACACACTTCCAAATCACTTTACATACAAAAAACATTAAACATTTGTCTTCCCAAGGTGTATCTAGTTGGATTTCATCGCCAAAGGGGAAGCTAACTTAGTTTTTTGACCAAGTATAAAAATGTGGTTGATGGTATCTATTAGCAAAGAACCCAACACCCTTATCACTATGATATTGCAAAGTGATGGGGTAGGACCCAATACCAATCCAGTACCATCACCAATACAAATCCCATTCAACCTAAAATTCTTGAAACCAACCTTAGATTGCTTTCTATTTCCTCATTGTAGTCAACTTACCAATCACATTAAAATTAAAATTAATTATAACTTAATAACACTTAAATATGACCAATTAGCTATCATTTATTTTCAATTTGTTGCTTGCACTTTGATCATTATATATTGTATTTCAAAACTGGCATTAGCCATCATTGGTGTAAGGTTTGTGATGTGTGTTCCAATTGTATCAGTCACATTGATTCAATTATTTATGTACTTAAATTAATTTGCTTATATATTATCTTGAAAAAACTTTATCTATTTAATAACACTATCATTTATGTCAACACAGTATCTTAGAGACTATTTAGCCTATCTACATGAAGTACATAGTTGAGTTGTCTAACTATGTCTCTTTATCTTCATGTTCAGTTCCTTGTCTAAGCAATGAATAGTCTATTTATTTGGTTATGTCTTCTTATTTATTGGTTTATTCCCTAGTTAGTAGTAAATTATCAACCCATATGACTATATATATTTGTATCCTATTTAAAATTTCATCCCCTACATCACACAGTCAATCAACTCAACTATGTCTTTTTATTTTCCTATTTTGTGAGTTTTATTCACACACTATGTCAACCTAGTCAACTTTGTACTTGTTGGCTGACATTGTTTCCTATCTATCTAACTTTGTCTCTATTTTTCATTATTATTTCATGATCTCATATTCTTTTTTTAAGCATCATGAAATCCCCTATCAAAATCTTATTGGATAATCAGAATCCATTTAGACACTATATTGGATGTTCTTTTCTTCCTATCTTTACTTTCCAAGAGGACCCTCACTCTTGGAGTACCTCTTCTCCTCCCTCATATTTCAATTACAACATGGTTAAAATCACTCAAACAAATGATATTTATGGATAAAATCCTTTTCATACCTATCAATAATATTCCCATATTCAAACATCTCATCATAATTTGGGGGCAATTGACACAAGTCTATCCAATAACCCCACTAGCAATCTACCACCTAGTAACCCTCCCCCTAATACCAATTTGGGGAATCTTTCTACCAAAACTAACCGAATAATTGATATAACTTATATTATTACATAGATAGTGTAATAAAAAAACATGATCTAGACATATAACACCTCCCAAATGATGCAACTATAACATCATTTGATCAACATGGATAATAAACCTCCTATTCTTCTCCCCCAAAATAATCAAAACTTTACTCCACCTCTTATAGATACTTTAGGGATGTAATCCCTCAACCTATCACACATAATAAGATGCTTTAACACATCCAAAATGAACCTTTAACCCCTTTCATTTTTTATATTGATAGGACTAAAGACCCTACATCTTTTCTTAAGGTGTTAAACAATCTTTACAAAGAGTGGATCCAAATTAATAATTTCACCAAAACCAAACATTTAATTAAAACCTTCACCATTGATGTATTATAATTTTATAACTAACTTCCCAAACATTCTATATAGTAACTAGAGGATTTAATAAATCCTCTAGTTAAAGAGTTTTAACATAGTGATCTTCTCAAAAATTACCTTAGTCATTTCATCAATGCTAAGTAATCTCCCACCGAATCATCTCACTATTTTATCAAATGATGGAGATATTTGGATCATAAGGATGAGCACAATATGACTGATGATAACTTGCTTAAAATCCTTTTCACATCATTAATGCCTTTACTCTAATACAAGGTTCAAGCTTTTGCTCCCCAAACATTAAATGAAGCTCTTGACTAAGATAATCGCCAAGACTTATTAATGAAATATTTTGAACCTAATACCAAAATAATTAAATGATATTTTAAACATTAAACTAATACGATAACTAGAAATCCTCCTCAACCCAAACCAAGAGTAGCTAAAGTTGACAATCCTAACCTTCTCATATGCCATTAATTGTGCAATAAATGAAACAATTTTTAGTTCCCTCTAAACCATTCACCTACCCCAATAATCCCCATAAATAATATGACCCTAATAAATTTTTTTGGCTACACATAACATAGGTCATTCCCATGAACCTTGTAGAGGGATTACCAAAAAATTTGTTTCTTTTATGCCTGGTGATTCTTTCGATCAGGATGCTATGATTCAAATCTATGGTTAAGATTACATTAAAACTTCTTAAAAGAAATAAACTTCCAAAGATTCTTCTTCTAAAAACACTAAGTATTTATCCATACCCAACCCTCAACAAACCAACAAGGAGATTTGTGTGGTTGACACTGATTATGATCAATATTACACCAATTCCTAATACATAAAACTGACTAAGGTTAATTATTGACTGAACTAACCCACAAAGATCTCATCACCAAACCTAAAAAACCATCTTTGGAAGATCAACTTCTCAAATATACTACTACTCACTTGTCTTTGGAAACTAATGAGGATATACCTCCTCCCTTCGAACCTCCAATCACTTCTCTTCTTCCTAAATCTATTTTACCTTCTAAGCCTCCTACTAGTTTATCTTCTTCCAAAACTCATTCAAACTTTTAGTAAGAACTCAAATCTATGCCTTGTAAAATTCCTCTCATGGAGTTAGTTTGTATCTATCCTTATCATCATAAGTCCCTCATGCAACTGAAAGAAATTAAAGATCCGTATCCTTTAAAAGAGGTACCATCTTCTCATGAGCATCAAACAATTGAAGTTCATACTATCGAATCCATTTGTCCTTCTTTGAAACCTTCCATAGATTTCCTCAAAGAAGAAATGATCAATGATGAAATCTACTTTTGAGTAGATGATCCACCCCTCTTTATTAAAATATCCATTAATACCACCATCATTTTAAAATTATTAGTAGATGAAGGTTTCAATATTAATGTGACATTTCTTGGATCTATTCAACAATTTGGCTATAACAAAGATCATCTCAAATACACTCATTTGATATGTCATGGATTTGATAAATCTAATCAAAAGTCACTTGGTTGTATTTGTATCCCTCTTACTATTATACCCAAGAATATAGAAACTAAGTTTATGGTCCTCAATTTACCATTATCTTAAAATATACTCATAAGATGCCCATGGACTCATCATATGAGGGTCATCTCCTCTTTTGGTAGCCAATGTATCAAGTTACTTCATAATGGAAAAATGTATAAACATGAGGTTGATTTTAACCCATGGAGTATTCATATCCCTAATCCCAAATCTCAATATCATATTCCCACTATTCTAAAGATTAATCATGTCCTTTTACCTAAATTTGTCAATATGAATCCATATTTACATGTCACTCTTGTTGATTTTGATGATAATAAGCCTAATGAATTGTAAAATTACTATAATACTAATAATTACCTCCTTACATTTTAGAGTGGATACTTCCCTCTTTATTACCTCATGATTGTACAATCTCTCTCATTGATGAGATCACCAATTTCCATCCTTCATGCAATGCCCATGAAGCATCTTATACCGATGATGACTTTAAGTTTAATGATTATGGAGTGGCTAAATTATTTTAAGATCCTTTAATTATGTCTCCACATAAATTCAATGATTTAGGCATCTCACCTTCTGAATTTCCTCCCAAATCACAAGCATGTACAATTTCTCCAACTTATGAAGATAATTACATAATGGCCCAAGCTCGATCATGAGACTTAGATATTCAACATTATTAGAAAACCTTAGCTCAAATACATAATTACAAAAAAATTGAAATTTAGTGTGGATTACAAGAAATGATTATTCAAGCATTAATCTAAGAAATCAAAGAGAAATGAATAAATAACTAAACATATCAATCCAAACTATCCATGTAGGGTTTACAAATGATAATGAAGAATAAAATGAAATAAATAAATACTAGTTACTTCCCAAATCGATTTCATCACCCAAGAGTGGATCCAAGTGCATTTTCTCCTTGATCAAGCATTCTTGTCTTTGTCAACAATGGTGGTAAAACTCGTCCAATGTCTCAAGAATACTTTGCAAAACCTAGGTTCAAAACTAGAAGGAATCTCTTATCTAGCCTATCAATGAAGCTTATCCAAATGCAAATAACACAAATAATCAAAACACAAAGTAATTGTAAAGATATTTTATCATTATAATTTTACATAATTTTAACTTTAAAATGGTAGTGTGAGGCCTTCTATTTATAGATTTTTTGAATTGGTCAAGATCAACCATGACCATCCATCTCAAGATTGAGATATGTGGCCATGAATTAATCTAATATTTGTAATTAAATTCATGAATATTATCATCATGATATGGGAATAAGGGGCATTAATGAAGCATTAGAGGTAGTAAAGAAGCATGGGAGGCCATAATCATGATATTTGTTACAATTATGGCTTTTGGATGCCACCTCATAGATGATGTCATTTAAGTGATGCAATAAATAAGAATCAATTTCAAAAAATAAATATTCAATAACCTCCATGGAAAATCTACTTAAGATCTTGATTTTAATTAATTAATCTTAAACAAGATCAATCAATATTTGTGTATTTTTTTGTAAATTTGCCCTTAATTAATCAAAATGGTCAGAAAGTCATATTACTAGGTTGTAATTTATCTTGAGAAGAATTGAAAGGTGATGTTCGATGTGTCAGAAATGTATTCCCATTTAGGATGTTGTCAATGTAAAATAACAAAAGTATATGACATGTACTAATGAATTAGAATAAAAAGAGTCATTTAGAGCGCAAAAAGGTGAAATCATCATTTTGACTCAAAATAAATTGATAAAAGTTAGGATTCACATAAAATGCATTACCCCATTTAGGGATACTTTGGCCTAAATTGACACTTGTAAATAACAAGTTCAAACCATTTAGGGTGTTTTAGTGATTTTGACCTAAAATGTGCATTTGAGAGCAATTCGAGTAAAATTGATAATTTCAACATAAATGGTGTTAGGAATTAGATGTCTATATTTTGCCTCTATAATACTTATAATCATTTATTGGCATCATGGGTAATTTATAATTTATTCTTGACAAAACTTTTCTTTGAAAAGACATTGCTTTGCCAGAATGTCTCACTACGCTTTCTCAAACAAGGGCAAAATGTAGACATCTACTTCTTAACATTATTTGTGTTGAAATTGTCAAAAGTACTTGAATTACACTAAAATGTACATTTTAGGTCAAAATCACTAAAACACCTTAAATAGTTCAAACTTGTTATTTACAAGTTCTAATTTAGGCCAAAGTATCCCTAGATGGGGCAAAGCATTTTATGTGATTCCTAACTTTGATCAATTCATTCCAAGTCAAAATGACGATTTTGTATTTTTGTGCTCTAGATCACTCTTTTTCTTCTAATTCATTAGTATACATCACGTACTTTTATTATTTTGTGTTGGTAACATCATAAATGGGAATATGGTTCTAATGCATCTAACATCACCTTCCAATTCTTTTTGAGTCAAATTATGACCTAGTGGTATGAATTTCTAACCATTTTGATTAATTGAGGGCTAATTTCTAAAGAATTGAAAAAATATTTTTTAATTTTAATTAATTCAAATCAAGAGCTTAAGTGGATTTTCTATTGAGGTTATTGAATATTGTTTTTTGGAAATTGATTCCTATTTACTGCAGCATCTAAATGGCATCATCTATGGGGTGGCATCCAAAAGCCATAATTACAAAAAATATCATGATTATGACCTTCCATGCCTCTTTAATGCCTCCCATACCTTATTAATGCCCTTTATTTCAAAATCATGATGAAGATATTTATGGATTTCATTACAAATATTAGATTAATTCATGACCACACATCTCAATCTTGAGATGGATGGTCATGGTTGATCCTGATCAATTCTAAAAATCTATAAATATAAGGCCTCCAACCACCATTTTTAAGCTAAAATTGTGCAAACTTATAATAATAAAATATCTCCATAAGTCATTTGTATTTTTATTATTATGTTATTTGGATTTAGATTAGCTTCATTGATAGGCAAAATAGATAGTTTATATCATAAGCCTATGTTTTTCTAGAGTTTTTGAGATAATAGAGGAGCAATAAGTCATTTCTGATAAAGACTAAATCTCTAGATCAAGGGGAGAATATTCTTGGAGTTTCCTTTGAGTAATGGAGTCATTTGAAAAGGTAATGGTCGATTGCTTTCTTTCATTTGTATCTTGTTATCATTAGCAACCCCCACATAAATAGTTTGACTTATATTGTCAATTATTATGCATTATTTTATGAGTTTTATGATGAATGTTTGAATTGATACTCTTTGAAATCCACTCTAAATTTTGGCATGCCTTGTGGAACTATCTTCATGAATGCGCAACCCACAAATTTTTTTGTATTCATAGTTTTAATTCTTTTTTTTTTTTTTTTACTTTACTAGAGTAAAAATGGCACATAAAAAATTAATAACTTTTTATTTACTTAAGTTTTTTAATAAATTTTTGTAGGATTATATATAAATATTTTATTGATATTCTCTAAAAATTTGAAAACATGTATCTTTATATTTTAGAAGTTATGACTCTTTTAGTTACTATCACTTTTTATTTTTTATTTTATGATAAAAATGGTTGGTACAAAGATAATAAAAAAAAATATTCATTATTTGTGACCTAAAATTTTTTAGAGATGTGATCCTTGATGTTATTGAAAACTTATAAAATTTTTGTGAATAAATGACATATATTTTTAAAATTATGATGAAAATACTAACTGCATATTTTTATGTTTTATGTGTTTGATTTTCTTTGTTTTAACCTTCTAACTTGTTGTTTGCATGTTTCATAAGTTTAATATATATATTTTTTTGTATTTTATTTTTACAATCCTTGACTTATGAGTGTTATTTATATTTTTTCCAACCAAATCTAATATAACATGTTTGATTCTTGAGGTTTTTCCTTCGGTTCGACAAGTGTTTACTTTTCAAAGTTACTTGCCTCAAACTTAAAAGAGCTTCAAAGCTAAAGGAGGTTATCTAAATTTTTATGCAAGGCATATTTGAAGAGTACCAATTCATATTTGATTATATATTTTAAACCATATTTTAGGATGTTTAAAAAAAACTAAAAAATCTTTCATTTGGTGCTTAACAAAAAATTTAGGGTGTTTTATTGAATAGTTTTTATGGTTGTTTCTTCCAAGTTTACAACTTAAGGATAAGGTGCCAAAGAACATCATCAAACTTTTCAATTTAAGTAATTTAAAATTGAAAACATTTTAAACTTTGTCTTCAATAGATCATTTCTTTGTTAGAATTTATTGGCAAAAAAAAATATTGTGTGTATATGCTCTCCCACCTATCCCCTTTAGGGAACTTGTGGGATCAAAAGTGTCATCTTTATTTTGAAAGTGCCTTAGTCAAAGGTATAAAAGAGATGTTTTCAAAGATATATCCAAGACCCACATGGATTGGAAGATCTATAAATAGCCTTAAAGCTCTTTTACTTGTCATTTATTTTTTCATCTTGGCTTGTGAGGGGGATTTCATTACCTTCCATAAGTTCTATAAGGAAGCCTTGATCTAGGAATTCATCTCCCAGCATTGTATTCAAACCCTCTCCATGGGGAGAGGGGTTTATATAAATTGGGATCACCCCACTAAAACTAATTGTTTAAGTGGTTAAAATATCTCCTATCACTTGAGCTAAGCCCAAGACGTATGATCATGTTGGACATCATACTACACAAAAAATGATGGATGTAGTCGTTGTAAAAAGGGTAAGACATTTTTACAACAAGCCATATGATGTAGACCCAATTAATGTGTTACTTATCTAGTATTTTTATGTGAAATTATTTTGCATATAATCTATCTATAAATATTTAAAAACTTGTTATTTTAGTTAACCCCACTTTGCCACACCTTGTCAGTTTAGGGTTTAAGATGATTAATTAGTTGATTTATCTTTGTCTTAGATTACTTGGTCTTGTTTTGGTTTAAAACTTTCTTGTTAACTAAAACATCATAACTAAAACACATTATTCATAAATTTATTGAATAAGAAGGCATTATGTTGTCCAAGTGAAAATCATCTTTTTCTTTGTTCAAATTATCATCTTAAACATTGTGTCATATCTTCTATTCTGGTATAGTTATCCTACCCATTTGAGTCTAGATCATTTTCCAAATTTTATTAAGTCCCTCATTGATAATTTAAATTTAAAATTGAACCTTTCTAATTTCTAAGGGTTGATGTGTCAAATTAGGTTCACCATTTTCACATTAAATTTAATTTAACTTGGGTTCAATTTCCTATTTTTTAAATTGAGGGCCATTTATAGACTCATTATCACATTATCATCTTTGATGAAATCAAGTCATCTTGCATATCACTTATGCTTTGAATCCTAGAACACATTTTATACTACCATTCCTATTACCATGTGATGACATTATACTACCCATTTGGTTTTAGCTCTGTACTTAAGAATTCTTGTATATTTCTCCATCATGAGTTTCTTGGTTTGCATTATCTCCTTAATACAAAGGGATTTATTCTAGTTTTCTAGTAGTAACTCATAGAAGTTGAACTAGTTTTTACAGTATCAACATATCTCAAAAGTGTACATTTTAACGTACTAATGACACTCTAGGCTTTTTGAGTTATCATACCCTCCTCTAATTTATATAATTTCAACCCTATCCAAGGTTGAGTAATTTTGTGAGCACATTCTTATAATTATGTGTGGTTTTAAGCCACCCTCCTTTTATAGTCTCTTTGGTACCTTAATCACTTGTTTATAATAAAGATCAAATCCATACCTTGTTTAAATGTTTGCACAACATTGATTCAAATTTAGTCAAACATATAGAGCAACCCTTTCTAGACATGACACTAAGATACACTCATAATGGGGTCTCTTATGGCCTTAATTATAAGGTAGATCATTGTTACGACAAACATGATCATTCCATCTTGTTTGAAGATGTCTCCCTCTTTGGGCCTATTTATTGAATCAATCCATGTCAATTGTCATACGTCATCCTCATCCTTTCCCTTCGATTTATGCATCACACTTGAAGGTTACTATTTTAGGATGTCTTCCTTCTCCTTTTATTGGTGCACTGCACCAAAAGGTCACTATTTTGGGATACCCTCCTTCTCCTTTAACTTGTGAAAGTGATCAAGCTCCATAATACATGAAGTTTACCACTCTAGGATATTCTTCTTCCACTTGTGTGAGTGAGAAAGCTCCAAAATGTATGAAGGTTATCATTTTAGGAGCTCCTCCTTTGGTTTGGATGAGTAAACAAACTACAAATCATCTTGTCATTACCATTTTAGGCCCATCGCATGTATGTATTAATCTTATTATTGAAAAACCCTCATTTGATGAACTAGATTGTGTTGATCCCTTTTTTAATAGTCTAATTTTTAAAGATCCCATTATTGAACCACAAACCATTGTCATTAAATCAAATTTTCCCCACTTTATAAATTTCATGTTGATATTTGAGCCAAAACATGAACCATTACCTCTTTAAGAACCATCTTATGAGGATAGAAATGTGTTCAAAATTGATTTTTTGAAACCAATTGTGAACCAAAACCATGATGTTATTGCTGAGACACCTATTTGTGATAATTCAATCTATAATGAATTACCTATTCATATTTAACCCATTTTTGAAGAGCCTCATCTCCTTGACAAGCTAGTCTCTACATACTTAAATTTTGACCTTTTTCCACTCATTGAAGAGTCTCTTTTTGATAGACAAGATTTTGTCAAGTCATCCCTCAAGTGATACCCTCTCTTTGAGGGGATTCACTTAGATGAGACAGTCTATGTTGAACCATTCCTAGATGAATCACTTTTTATAGAGCCCATTATGCCATCACGGGATATTACTTGTTCAATACCAAACATTTAATAGATCATCATTATAGAAGAAACCATATCAAATAAATAATTAGAATTAGAGTCAAGTTCTATTTTTTAACAAACATTGGATTTAGGATTAAAACTAGAATCAATAGTAGTTGTGGTATCGGATTTAGAGTCCCTTATATTGGAATCAGATTTAGAAATAGAATACATTAGTGGTTGTTACAACATTGGTTACAATTGCCTTGTGGATCAATTGGAATATATTTATGATCCTTATATGGTTTTTGAAGATGATTACTTTAGCATAGACATAAATCATCCTAGTATCTTCTATGAGAATTATGCTATCATTCATCATTCCATTATTCCCACCCCAACACTGCCATTATATTAACATTCTACCTCCCACAAACGTCAATTAGGACTGATATAATCACACTTTATTGAACTACATCCATGGTGACATACCATTTATAAAATATCAGGGAGGTCAAGACAAAATTCATGTAGAAAAAGAACAATCTTATAGTGAAACCTTTTCTAAGGTACTAGGGGATAAGTAAAGATCAAAATCAGTATCTTTTAGTGAAACTTTTTTGAAGGTGCTAGAAGACAAGCAAAGTAAAATGTTGACATCTCTTTGTGAAACCTTCTTAAAGGCACTATGGGATAACCAGAACAAATTCATTAGTGAAAACCTCATCAATGAACCAAAACTAAGCACAAAAATTCTTCACTTCTTGATGAAGATCTTATCAAAGAACAAATCAATATAGCTTCCAATCTATAGCATAATCAAATGGTAGTTACTCTCAACATAAAACAACAAAACAATCTAGTGGCCCTATTGAGAGTATCTTTAGAGGTCTTTAGCCTTGTCACAACTAAAATTATGTCAAATCTGGTATCAACAACATTATGTATGACTGAAAGTCTTGATCTTAATTTATTTCCATTCATTACATATTTCATTCTCATCCACTTATTCATTACCCACTTATATTAGTTTATCTTAACATTATTTACCATCACTGATAGCACTTTCCTTTATAGAGGCTATAAGGATATCATGTCTCAACATTTGAAGGAAACAAACTCAATGACCAATGAAGATCACAAACACATTATGAAGGTCTAGATCAGTATTAAGTTTTTGATAGAGTAGCTTTTATGAAAGGGTGTTGGATAGCAACTTTATAATTGTTCATTTCTATTGTCTCATATATTTACAAAGATGTGCATCTCCTTGTCAGCAAGAGCAGAAGAATCATTTTTCACTTTTGTAATTACCATTTGCCATTATCATGCCTCATCTCTTGGGGGCAACCCTATAGACCCTTTTTAAGGCATATTATACCATTGTGTTCCATTTACTATGTTGTTTGAACTAAATTAACTTGAGGTCCTTCAAGACTATGTAGGTAACATTCAATTACTATTAAGGTCAACTCGATCACCCCTTTTCTATGCTCTCACCATTTTATGAGCAATTGTTAAGATTAAACACTCTCATATTTTTGCGAGTAACCTAAGCCCACCCTCTCACAATTTTATGAGCATATATAAGCCAATCATCACTTGGGGGAAACATTGTTGCCACTATAACCAATTATCTTCTGATCATTTTCCTTATACCATGTCTTAATTATTGGCCAAAGCTTATTTTTAGTTGTCCTATTGACCCTATTTTGATCTTGGTTCCTTTGCTTCTCATACCTTTTATGAGGGGATTTTGATCTAGTCTCAATATTTTTAGAATTTTGTGTTGAATATTAGTCTATAAAAGTAGTGTGACATTTGATTTGACAAGTTATCTTTCATCTATTATCTTTTTTGGTATCATTGATTATAACTGCCTATGGGTAAATTAGTAGTATCCCTTATTATAACCACCTTTGGGTCAATCAGTATTATGAAATTATTTTCTAATTATAACCACCTATGGGAAAAATAGGTACAATTCCATTTTTTTCATGCATTGTCACATCATCTAGTCATTATTATTATCATTTACCTTTATTTGCAAACTTGTTGTAACCTAGTTAGTTTTTCATCACATTTTATGTAGGCAGAATTGCTATGACTTTAGGTATTAATGGGATTATGTAAGCCATGTTTGATTCATTTTAAAGTCAACTCAGTCCCTCTGATCATACACACTCACCATTTTTTTGAACATTTTAAGTTGGCACGTTCTTGCCATTTCATGAGCACTCTTCTATGCTCTCCTTGTTTTGTGAATTAGATTGTTCTATGTCTCATAATTCTCAATCTGTTGAGATACTTGAAAATTATAAAAACATTCATAAAAATTTTAAAAATATAATAACATTTGTTTATTTGTATTATTTTGTGTGTTTTGTGTGGTCTTTTATTTTCCTATTTGGTCTTGCTTCTTTGTTTTATTTTTTAAGTATATCTTGATGGTCCACATAGATCTCGATTATTCATATCTTGATCTCATGTTGTTAACATGTCTTTTTTTTCTTTTTATTTGTCTTTGCTTTTTTTTTTAAACATAAACAATTGTAACTCTATTCTTGGTCATTATTTTACCATTATCCTTAGTTATAAGTGTTCACTTTTGAAATGGATGCATGCATTTGAAATGCCATCTCATTATGATTTTTTCATACTTATGATGCATAATTTATTTTTCTATAGCAAGCACTTTATGATCAAGTATCAAACTCTTAACGTTAATAAAGCTCTAATGAATAGTTCTCAAGATCACTATGCATAATCTAGGCTCATGATATGAAAATAGACATCTAGGTACCATGCATTTTAACACTTTGACTCTATGCTTAGATGTGCATCTCTTCACATACATGATGATTCTAATCAAATATTTGGTCAATTTTCTTCATCCCTCATTCCATTCTCTCCCACTTATAGGTGAACTACATTGGCCTAAATTTCATGTTAGAACATGTATCCATGAAACTATGTAGGAAGCATCCACTTATCTTATACATATGGATTCATCTCAACCATCTTCATTCTTATTTTCATCTCTCTTATCACTTTTTGCATTCTTCTATGCCTATTTTTTATGGATTTCTCAAATCCATTATACCATCGCATCTATGTTTATGCAAGCTCACTTTAAACTATGTTTTGGGTTATAATATTTAACTAATTGCTTACTAATTTACCCACATTGGGGAATCACATCTAAGCCTACCGTAAGAACCAAATCAGCCCCACAGTGGTAAAACCATTATTTATTCTTTATCAATTATCAAAATTAGCCCTACTGTGTCACAACTATCTTATCACGATCAAATCTACTTTATTGGGAACTTATTATTATCATATTTTTTGAGACAACATTCTCCTTTTCCTTTAATTCCAATCTCTCCACACTTTTTCCCATGATGGTGATGTTTTAGTGTGAAAATTGTATATGGGATTGATCAATGCTATAAGCATGCAACTTACACTCTCAAATTAGGTACATTTAAAGTGTGTCACTTATATGTTTGGATTGAATCCTTCCCATTCCCCCTATCTTTAAGGCCCATTTTACTCTAAATATATTTTGATAATTGATGATAGCCACATGTGTAAGCATTATCTCATTTAGATGTGATCTATTTCAAAGGTTAATCTCACTTTCTCTCTCTTTTCAAAAGCCCATCCTTCTCTCCCATCTTAGTATGTCGTCTTGAGGGGGCATCATGGGTCATTTCCAATTACTTATTGACAACACTTTTCTTTCAAAACATGTTTCTTCACCTGAATGTCTTGCTATGCCTTCTCAAATAGGGGCAAAATATAGACATCCAATTCCTAACACCATTTGTGATAAAATTGTCAATCTTACTCAAATTGCACTTAAATGCACATTTTAGGTCTAAATCACTAAAACACCCTAAATGGTTCAAACTTATTATTTACAAGTGATGATTTAGGAAAAATTATTCCTAAATGGGTCAATGCATTTTATGTGATTCTTAACTTTGATCAATTCATTTTGAGTCAAAATGAGGATTTTGCCTTTCTGTGCTCTAGATCACTCTTTTTCTTCTAATTCATTAATACATGTCACGTACCTTTGTTATTTTGTGTTGGTAACATCCTAAATGGAAATATTCTTCTAACACATCTAACATCACCTTCTAATTCTTCTCGAGACAAATTATAACCCAATAATATGACTTTCTGACCATTTTGATTAATTGAGGGCCAATTTCCAAAGAATTGCATAGATATTGATTAATATTATTTAAGATTAATTAATTAAAATAAAGAGCTTAAGTGGATTTTCCATGGATGTTATTGAATATTTCATTTTTTAAATTAATTCTTAATTACTATATCACCTAAATGACATCATCTATGGAGTGGCATCTAAAAGCCATAATCACAACAAATATCATGATTATGGCCTCCCATGCCTCTTTAATGCCTTCCATGGCTCATTAAATCCCCTTATTCCAAAATCATGATGAGGATATTTATGTATTTATTTACAAATATTATATTAATTCATGGCCACATATCTCAATCTTGAGATGGACGATCATGATTGACCTTGACCAATTCCAAAAATCTACAAATAAAAGGCCTCACACCACCATTTTTAAGCTAAAATTATGTAAAATTATAATCCTAAAATCTCTCCACAATTCATTTTTGTTTTGATTATTATTTTATTTACATTTTGATTAACTTCATTTATAGGCAAAAATGATAGTTTATATCATGAGCCTAGGTTTTGCATAGAGTTTTTGAGGTAATGGAGGAGCAAAGAAGCCATTATTGAAAAAACTAGAGCTCTAAATCAAGGGGAGAACATTATTTGATCTTCCTTTGAGTAATGGAGTCATTTTGGAAGGTAATGGTTGATTGCTTTCTTTCATTTGTATCTTGTAATCATTAGCAACCCCCATATGAATAGTTTGGCTTAGATTATCGATTCTTATGCATTATTTTATGAGTTTTTATGACTAATGTTTTAATTAATCCTATTTGAAATCCACTCTACAGTTTCAATCATGATGTTCATACCATTTTCATATATTTTGAAATAAAACTTGAAGGTCATGTACCTCTAGTTAACTCTCCACTTCTCGATACTCCTTGGGTGGTTGAACAAATCTTACCCATTACATCTTTAGAAATTTTGGAATCTTGTATAGATCCTACCACACTAGTTATTATATTTTATCCTCTCCCCTTAAATAATGCTAACTTTAAACCAATTGATTGTGATCAAGCTTCCTCTATAGTTCCATGTACTCCTAAGATCACCCTCGATGTTGAGGCCATAGATGTATTCTAGATACATTTTGAATATGACCACCATGATAACAACATTATTTATCTAGTTGATGTAGAATATTATGGCCCTCTTCTTATGTTTTCTAATAATGAATCCATCCTTGAATTTCTCCATGCATAATAACCTCAACTAGAAAGACAGCATCATAAACTTACAATTTCAAGAAAAAAGCCCTCATTTTAACAACGTCATCACTATCATTGATCCTAAAAAATCCAATTCCTCTCTTCCTAATATTTCATATCATTTTCAAGATGGAAATTCTATGCTTATTGAGAAAACTACAAGAATTAAATATGGCACCCCCTCATGCCCTTGACCTATAATAGTCTCTAGAGAATTCACACCAAATGAACATGATAAATCTAATTTATTCTTGATAAATATCATGAGACCTTCACTTGGTCATATAAGGACATGCTTGGTATTAATCCTAGTATCGTGGTGCACAACATCATCAAATATCCTAATGCTAAACTTGTATGTCAAAAATAGTAGAAATTTCCTCCTAAAGTTTCTAACTTGTGCCATAAATAAATCATTAAACTATTATATTAAAAAATTATCAAAATTATGGAATATTTCAAATGGGTCTCAAACATTGTCCCTATTTGCAAAAAAATCACATGATCATTTATACTTACATCGATTACTGTAACCTTGATATTGCTTGTCCTTAAGACAACCTCCCATTAAATTCCATATATTCCATCATCAATTCCAATGTTGGATATGAAATGTTGTGCTTCATGCATGATTTTTTGGGTTATAATAAAATTAATATCACCCTCAAACATCAATATAAGACAAATTTCACCATGAAATAGGGAACTAATTATTATGTTAAAATGGCCTTCGGCCTTAAAATAATAGAGCTACCTATCATTGGGATATGACCCACAATTTTCATGACCTCAATCATAATATTATGGAAACATATGTGGATGACCTCATAACTAAATTTAAAATCTTAAAAACTCATCTTTATGATCTTGTTATCATCTTTGATTAACTCATCAAATATAAAGTTAGACTAAACCCCTGCAAATATGTCTTTAGTGTCAAATCTGGTAAATTGATAGGGTTCTTAGTCTCTCTTAATAGTATTGATGTCGACCCCACTAAGATTGATGCTATTGTCAACATGCCTATTCCTAGTTCCATTCCAAATATTCATACTTACCTTGGTAATCTTGGGGAAGTATCACAATTTGTGCATGAAATGTCTTATTGCATTTATTTTGTTAATTCCATTATTAAAAAGGTAATAAACTTGAATGCACTAATCCTTGTCAAAAAGTGTTTGATAATATTAAATAATAATTACTCCATCCACCCACCCTTAGATCACCCTATAATGACTATCCTTTAATATTATATACTTCTTCCACACCCATATCAGTTGGGTCAATGTTTGCCCATCAAGATGATACCAAAAGAGAGTATGCCATTTATTATATTAGTCGAAGTCTTGTTGATTACAAAAAAATTTATACCAAAGTAGAACATGATTTTCTAGCTATATATTTATCATTTGAAAAGCTCCATCATTATTGAGAACAAGGATTGTAATAAAGGGGAGGTCAGTCTTGTGTTAGTCCATAAAATAGAACTCAAATAAACACACTAAAATGCTAACACCTCTAGAATAGACACTAGGGAGATCTTAGGTAATAATAAAACATATAAAAACACAACTAAAACATAAAATAATACACTCGTTTACCTTCCTTAGAGCTCCAAATGTCTTGTTGAATGGCTTGCTTGTCTTGTGCATCAGGAAGTCCTTAAGAATAAAGCTTGCTTGGATCCTCTCTCCTTGGCACCTTAGCTTTAATTACTTGGATTAAGATTCGAGCATGGTAACACTAATTGAAAGGAATTTAGGAATTATAACACTAAAATATCCAAGATTTTAATGCATTTGTACATAGTAACTTTACACCAAAATATCTTAGAATTTAATAGGCAAGGACTTGAATTTATAGCTTCAATAATTAACTCACCCAAGGTGAGTTAAGGTTGAGTTTAAACATGGAATGGGTTCAAAATAACCCTAGGTGAGTTGATACTAAATCCATTTGATTCAATTTTTGTCATGTCATTGTTATTTTCAATTACTAGGCATGGCTCTCAAATTAGATCTTTTAAGATATTTTCAAAGAGCTTGACAACTCATAAAGACAATGATGAAAAGGCTTGATATTTTGATTTTTTAAATTTTGATTTTTATATATTAATGAATTATAAATGGATAATTAAACTAAGCATTTAATATTATTTAATTATATGATTTACTTTGATTATCTTTTTATCTCTTTCAATATTTGATCAAGTGACATGTTTAATGGGTCTATATATTAAATTGATAGGTGTTATGTCACAAGGTGATTAGGGATGAATCTATGAGAAGTTATTATTTCATATGAACTAGTATCACAAATAGGAATACCTCAAAATTATTCTAAGCCTTGATTAATGATGCACAAATAAATTTGGAACATTTAGTGATTCCTAGTCTTAATTTGTAATAGTTGGTAGGAATCAGTCTGAAGTCTAGTTGGAATCCAGTTGTGGCCAGATTTGGGTGTCTACAATTTTACCCTATTCGGTAAGGCATTGTAAGATATAATAATAGTAACATATTCTCAAAGAATTAAAAGTTCTTATTTGCCTAATGATTCAATATAAATGGATGAACTTTGGATTCCCCCTCAAGGGAGCGGTTGGCAAAGAAGGTCAGTGATTGGTACCTCAAAATAATGAAATGATGGGACCTAAAAAGTAAAACAAGGTGGAAAATTTTGATTTTCCCATAGGTGGTTATAATTAGTGACCTAATGAGTTATCCTAATTGGGAAGATAGATAAGATTATTTTCTCAAAGGTGGTTATAATCCTTAAAATGGAAAATAATGACTTGTCCATAGGTGGTTATAATCATTGGCAGGATAAAAACATGACCTAGTTGGGTAGGTAGAGATAATGGTTTGCCCATAGGTGGTTATAAGCATTATCATAATGAAAATGTGCTCCAGTTGGGTGGAAAAATGATGATTATTTTATCAAAAGTGGTTATAATGATTAACATCTTGATAAGTTGAAACATAATGATTTTCTCATAGGTGGTTAGAATCATTCGCTCAATGGGTGGAACAATACACAATGATTTTTCTATAGGTATTTATAATCATTAGAAGGATAAAAACATGCCCCAAATGGGTGGATAGATATAATGGTTTGCCCATAGGTGGTTATAAGCATTATCATAATAAAAATGTGCCCTAGTTATGAGGAAGAAAGATAATGATTTACCCAAAGGTGGTTATAGTAATTAACCTCTAAATAGATCAAAACAAAATGATTTACCCATAGGTGGTTATAATCATTCGCTCTACAGGTGGGATGATAGATAATGATTTTCCCAAATGTGGTTATAATCATTGGGAAAATTATGGGAGTAATATGGAAAAATTAGAATAGGTGGCTTATGTACTAAACTCATACTCATGGAGTAAGAGTAAGAGTAAGTTGGTATAGAAGAGAAATATGAATTTGGGAAACTTTCTAGGATAAAGATGCACATGTTGAGAATTTTCATTGATGTCAAAGGTGAATCTTGAGAAGGATGATGTCAAATGTGACTAATCCTAGTCTAGTAGTGTGTGATGCATAAGATAATGTTGTATTGAGAGAATTTAAAGGCAATAGAGAATTTGAAGGCAACTAATGTATTATGGTTCATGAAAGGATATGGAATTAATGTCAAAGGTGTTCAAGTACATGAAAGAGAGATGGAAAGTCATATGAAGTTTGGTCATGTGGTTTTAGGATTGTATGAGGCTATGAGAGATTGTTGTCATCAAAAAGAGAATGGTGTAGTGATATGAGTGTGTTATGATGTCTTATGTTTGATTTTTTGATATTTTGTTAAGGTCATGACATGGAAGGAATGGGTCAAGGTGTCAAGTGCATTAGAAGCTTGAGCCTAGTCATGTCATGGTGAAGGTATGAAATGGTGGCATGATGAGGTGAGTAAAATTAGTCATGTGAGTAGTTTTGAAGGTTGTGTGAGCATGAGAATAAGGATTGGATGCACTCAAAAATATATCAAATTGAATCTTTTGAGGTAAGTCCTTCAATATTGATTTGTACCTAGACCATTCTTAAACCTTGTCTATCATAATGAGGCATGAGGATCAGATTTTAAGGTGAATGTGTGAAGATCATGGATATTGGTAAGTCAAGTTTTTTCTATAGACACCTAAAACTGGCCAATGATAACCCCCAACCAAGCGTTTGACCAATTTCTACCTAAAGTGCACAATTTAGCCTCAAAATACTAAAACATGCTAAATGAGGTGAAATTGACAAATTCAAGTGCTGATTTTGGCCAAGATATCCCCAAATGGGGCAATGCAATTTATGGGCCAGCTAACTTCATTATTTCATTTCAAGTCAAAATGCCAATTTTACACCTGGGTGCTCTGAATTGCTCTTTACTATCAAAAATTCTACACAAAATGCATGCCTTTGTTATTTGTTGTTAGTAACATTATAAATGGGAATACGGTTCCAATGTGTCTGACTTTGACTTTAATTCTAATCTAGTCAAATTTTGGACCAATAATAAAGCATTCTGATCAATTTGAGTGATTTATGCATAAAGTGCTTAATCATGCTTAAGATAATTAACCCAAATCAAGGCCTAATTAATAATTCCATGAAAACTTGTTGAATAATTGTTTTTATAAATGACTATTGAATATTTGCATCATCAGATAACCTCATTTCTTGGAAAGACATCCCTAGGCCATAAATGCCATAAATATCAAGATTCATGCCTCCCATAGCTCATCAAAGCCCTCCATGTCTTTTAATTTCCCATTTTTCCAATGTCAAGATGAGGATAATTATAAACTTAATTCCAAAAATTTAATTAATCCTCAACCACACATCTCAATCTTAGGATGGACGGTTCAGGATGACTCTAAACATTCTCAAAAATTTATAAATAGGAGGCCTTACCACATCATTTCTAAGACTTGAGAATGCACATTTATAGTGAAGAATTGATTACAAAGCTTCAAGAAATTAATGTTACCATTCCAAATTTATTCCAAGCCAAGCCAAACTATAATCCAAAGGTACCAAGGAGAGATGGAGGTAGCCAAGCTTCCATTGCCAAAGATTTCATGAGTACAAGTCGAGCAAGCCACCACTAAAAAGGCATTTAGAGCATCCAAGGAAGGTGAAGGAATTCTTGTATTTTCATTCCTTACTTTTTAGTTTTTTTTGTCATTTGATTTTATTAACTAAGCTCTCCCTAGTGTCTAGGCCTAGAGATGTTATGTTATTAGTGTGTTTATTTCATTTTGTTTGTCATTTTGGAACTAACACCATATAACCATCATCTCTTGAGTCAAATTCTTAGATCACATTATGGCATGCCCAGTGGGACTAGATGCATCTCACACCTAAATAAGATCATTTTTCAACACTAAAATATTTAATTGGACCCTTAAAACTCTTACAAATTGATTTTCTAACTTTATTTTGCTATTTTTGTTTGCAATGATTTTACACAATAACTGACATCGGTAGGTTATACTAGCATCGGTTGCATAGCTTAATTGATGTCATTTGGGTAACTAACATTGGTTAGAAAAAGTAACCATCATCAGTTGTAATAACCGACATCGCTCACTATGTTTTTCCAAAAACACAGAACTAGGAGCTATTTTTTTAAAGTTTATTGTTTCAAACCAAAAAGAGATTCAAAGCTAAAGGACATGCTAACATTTTTGCTATAGGACCAAGCTTGATATTTGTTCAAAACATGTTTAAATCACCTTTGCATGCTTAAAAATCAATTAGGAACCTTGTTTTGGTGTTTAACAAAGGACTTAGATGTTTTGGGGAATGTTTTCAAAGTTTGCAACTAAGACCAAGGGGTTAAATGAAAACCACCAAATCTTTCATTCTGGGTTTAAAATTGAATACACTTATCAATTCTTGTTTGTAATAGTTTTTTTAATCAAATTTTTGTTTGGAAAAAAGAGGAATGCTGCATGTATGCTCTTTCATTTGTCCCCTGTAGGGAACCCTTGGAATCAAAAGCACCATTCCTATTGCAAATAGTTGAGTCCAAAGCTTAGAAAGAAATTCATCTAAAGCACTCCCCAAAAACTCGTCAAAGTTTGGGTGACCTTGAAAATGACCCTAAAGTCTTTCTACTTTCATGTTTTCTTTATTTTTTATGCATCTTGGCTTGTTAGGGGGACTTAATCACCTTCCACAAGTTCTTTAGGGAAGCTTTGACTCGGGGTTTCATCTCCTGGCATTGACTTCAATTGGATCCTTTGGAGTTGCACATGAAACACAGTGGTACTTTAGACATCACACTACACTAATTAAATAGTAGGATGTAGTGGTTGCAAAAAAGACTAGACCTTTTTGCAACAAGCCAAGTGATACAGACCTAATTTCCATGCTTTTTTTTGCATTGTTTGGTGTGAAAGTCATTGTGCAATTGATTCCCCTAGAATAATTAAAATCTTGTTAGTTTTAGTCAACCCCATTTTACCATACCCTCACTAGGATTTGGATGATTATACTTAGTGTATTTTTAGATCATTTTTATATTTGGTATGTTTTGATACTAAAACTTGTTTGTTTGTTCATAAGCCATGTAAAAAGAATGTATTTGAGTTGAGGAGGGTAGTATTATGCTACCCAAATCATGTCAAACCATTTGTGCCTTTGAGTCTTTTGAAGCATAATATAGATCACATCATTTTAGCATGCTCAACCCATTAGGCTACTCAATTTATTTCAATATTAGTTTACCTTGCACAAAAAACCATTTATTTCATACCATGTCTTGTATACCATTTGGACCTTTGTCTTATGTTGTCAAATCTTGTCTAGCCTGTTTGGTTAAATCCTACTTTCCAACATTGAGTTTCCAATTAACCTTATTAAGTTTGGATCTAAACATTGATTAATTTTTGTTTACGCCTAAATTCATGAGGCTAATACATAGATCTTTATCGTTTAGGTCATATAACTTTGGTTAATCGATTACCCAAATTTGAAAAACATTGATGGTTTATTTGTTCAGTACATATCCTTATCATTATTTGTGCCTTTATTTGTGAAAACATAGTCTTTTTTTAAAGAGCATTTTTTGTCTTATTCCTTATGCCAATTGATCATGTTTATGTTTGATTCTGTGTGTTGAGTCTATGTTAAAGTTGTTTCCAAACTTGTTAGATTAAATCAAATTACATCATGCCTTTGTTTTAAGTCTAGATTTTCATGTTGTTTGGCCAAAAGTCTTAGCATATGCATGTTTGTTTGATCCTTGATTTTGACACCACATTTGGACAAAAGACCTAGTAACTCAACTTTTTCCTTTCCTAGTTTAGACCTTGTTTGGAGCACTTTGACCTAGACCTTTGACATGCTAATGTCTATTCAGATACTTGACCTTTTGTGCATATGACATTAGACATTTTATGTTAGGATATTTTATTCCAAGTCTTATCATAAACCATTTTAGAGATACAACTCCACTTTTAGACCATATTGGAGATATAGCTCTACCCCTTCAACCAAGTTGGACCAAGCTTGAACCATTTGTCCTTTGGACATAGTTTTTTAGAGTTTGTAAAACTCTAAGCCTTTTTTTTTGAGCTTTCATCATTTACATGGATATGTCTCACTATACTTATGGTGCAGTCATGTACAATCCAACTTATGATAGAATGGCCGCATAAAATCCTGCTAAGAACCCCTATAGGGAAAGATTTTCTAAGGAGTTTTATTATTCTCCATTTAATACTCCATATGGGGAACATATTCAAAATTCACAAAATCCAAATCGAGACCTTGATTGGAATGAAGAGGCTTGTGAGAAATATTTTGAAGACCTAACTACAGATAATGTTGTTTGGGATACGAATCCATACCCTCTTTTCAATAATCAATAATGGAACACAGTCAAGAACTAGCTTATGATCCAACTCACAACTGAGATGATATGGTTTATGAGAAAGACTTGGATGCTTTGGATTATGAAAATAATTAGATTCCACCACATTGTACCACTTTTATTCCAAGACCACAATGTCACACAATTTCTATACCAAGACCTCATCCTTTGGTTTGTGCAAGAAATCAAGCTCCACAACACCCCTTCATCATTTCAGTACCTAGTCCTTTAGCTTGTGCAAGTAATCATGCTCCACACCACCTTTTTGTTAGCATCTCAGGACTTTATCTTTTGGATCATGTGAGCAGCAATCATGCTCCCCAAGGCCCTACCATTATCTAACCACAGACCATTCCTCATCCAGTACCAATCCCATCCAAACCTCAACCCATCCAATCATTCAAAGACCAAGCTATGTTCACAACTAGTATTTTCCAACTCATTGGAAACCAAGGCCAAAATAACCAAAAAATCCAAGATATTTTTATTAAAGCAACCATTTGTGATAAGTCAACCTATGATGAATCACCTATTGATCCTATACCAGTTGTCAAGGAGTCTCACTCTGACAAGCCAATATTTTTTGAGTCACTTTTTAATGATTATAACTTCCTTTGGTAAAATCATTACCTTGACCATGTGCCTATTTTTCAAGAGCCTCTTATTAACAAGCCAGCCTTTGAGGAGTTGTCTCTTGACCTTTTTCCCATCCTGGAGGAGTCTCACTTTGACAAACCAATCTTTGTGGAGCCTATCATATCATTATAGGTTTTTACTTATCCAAAACCAAATATTCAACAAGACATCATTGTAACAGAATACCCATTAGATGAATAATCAAAATTAGAGTCAGGTTCTATTCTTGAATCGACATCAGATTTAGCATCAAAATCAAAATCAACATTAGTCTCAACATCAGATTCAGAGTCCCTTGAGTTAGAATTAGATTCAGAAGAAGAATATGTTCATGGTTGTTACAACATTGGTTATGCATGCCTTGCAGATCAATTTGAATACATTTGTGATCCTTTTACAATTTTTGAGGATGAGTACTTTAACTTTGAAATAAGTTATCCTAGTATCTTCTATGAGGATTATGCACCCTCTCCCCATTCCATTACCATTCCACATGCCATTACCATCAACCAAAATAGCCATATCATTGACATTCTATTTCCCACAAGTGTTGATTGGGATTGACATAATCACACTTTGTTGAACTACATCCATGGTGACATAGAAGTTAAAGAAGAGCAAGGAGGCCAAGACCACATTCATATAGCAGAAGAACACTTTCCAATGAAACCTTTTCAAAGGTGTGAGGGGATAATCAAATTTAGAACTCAACATCTTCTAGTGAAAATTTTTTGAAAGTGCTAGAAGATAATCAAATTCAAAAGTTAACATTCCTTAGTGAAACCTTCTCAAAGGTGCTACAAGATAATCAATACAACTTAATTGGTGAAAAACTCATTAAGGCACCAATATCTGAGGACAAAAGTTCTTCACTACTTGATGAAGACAAAATCAAAGATCAAATGAAAATAGATTCCAATCTACAGCCTAATCAGATGGTAGCTACTCTCAAGATCAAACAACAGAAAAATTTGGTGGTCTTATTAAGAGAAAAAGTCTTTAACCCTACCACAACCAAAATTATGTCAAATTTGGCATCAACAACATTATGTGTGACTGAAAGTCTTGATCTTCATTTGTTTTCCCACCATTATACATTCCATTATTATCTACCATTCCATTTCACAATCAAACCTACCATCCATTATTTTTCCCTATTTACCATCCATAGCTACACTTTCCTTTGTATAGGCTACAAAGATACCTTATCTTAACACTTAAAGGAATCAGAATCAATGACCAATGAAGATCATAAAAGTATTTTTAGTAATCAAATATGTAGGCCATTTTTGATAGAGTGGCTATTTAAATGAGGTACAGGATAGAAATTAACATGATTAAGTATTTTGTTTATATAATTTGTTTATTAGGACGTGCATCTCCCCATCAATAGGAACAACATAATCAAAAACTATACTCAAGACAAAAACATGTATCATACCATTTCACATTGTCATACCATTGCCATTGTTACATATATATTTGCCATTATTATAGATTCTGGCCATTCACCCCATCACCTGGGGGCAAAGCCTTTTACCATTTTATCCAATCTATCTATACCATCATTATCCTAAGCAATACCATTCCATTCCTATCTAGATCAAAGCCTATTTTTAGTCATCCTACCCAATCCTATTTTGATCTTGGTTCATTTGGTTCTTCTTGCACCTTTTATAAGGGGATTCTAGCCAAGTTTCAATAATCAATCCAATTTGTGTTTACAATGATAGTCTATAAAAGTAGTGTGACATTTGATCTATCAAGATATCTTTCATCTTATTAGGTTTGTTTAGGTGAGCCTAATTATAACCACCTATGGGCAAATTAGTGTCTCACTAGTCTTACTACTAATTATAACCACCTATGAAAAAATTAGTATCATTGACCTATGTTGTTGTATCCTAGTTATAACTGTCTATGAGAAAACTAGGGGCAACACTTGTTTATCATGCATTACCACATCACCTTACCATTATTGTTTACATTTGACTGGCCATTTGCCAGATTTGAGAACTTGTTGGGACCTAGTTGGTTTTTCCACACTTTTTGGGTGGACAGAATTACTGTGACTTGAGTTCATTTTAGGACTATGTGGGTTATGCTCAATTCATGTTGAGGTCACCTTAGTCCCATTTTCCATATGCTCTCACTATTTTGTGAGCAACCTAAGCCAAATTCTCTTACTATTTTGTGAGCAACCTAAGCCAAATTCTCTTACTATTTTGTGAACAAGTATCTTTTTATGTTAAGGTACCCTCAAAATTCAAAAAACATTCATAACATTTCAAAAATCTAAAAATATTTGTCCTATCTAAGCCTAGTTAGTTATCGATCCACCTTATTGGGGCATGGTCATTGTTAGGATGCTTTATTTTGATTTTTTTTTCAATCATTCTACTTGTTTATTTATTTCAAGTTGTTTGTTTGTTTGTTTTTTGTTTATTTGTTTGTTTATTCACTTGCATGTTTGTTTGTTTTTAGCACTATTGCCTTGACTCAATCTATATGTGTTCATTAGGTGATTTCTTGGGCACATTATTCTTGAGTCTATCCATATTCATATGTCAAAATTGTCATCATGTTTTTTATCATTGGTGCATTTTTTTCAAGTATTTATTGGATCAAAAGTCAATTCTTATGCATATTTTTGAAAATTCTTCATGGTATTGTATCATGAAGCCTACCATCACATGCTACAGCAAAAATTAGATTTATGAAGTTTTACAATTAGTGGAGCCACAGAAGTTTCTTCTTGTCACCTTGGCAAATCTTTCCATCCCACCCTTGATCAATATAACTCATTTGACCATTCTATTTGTGTCATTTTTAATCAAGATGAGCATCTTCTCATTGACAGGTACAACTGAATCATCATATTGATCAATCTCATTCCTCTATCCATCTCTTTCATCATTTTTTGCTTGCTCATCTTTAATCTATATTATATGTTATATCATTGAGTTATGTTTTCTAATCAACCCTAATTGGGGCACCATTATCTTTAGCCAATTCAGGTCCTCGTAATGATTATAATCACCTATAGGCAAATCATTATTTTGACTTTTATTCCTGATTATAACTACCTTTGAGCAAATCATCATCCTTTTTACATCAATACATGCAAGCATTTTTTTATTTGGATTAATCTCAACCACAGACTAATTCCACCTTTCTTCTTGTTTCTTTTCAAGGGACCATCCATCAATAAATATGATGGCCACTCCCTGGAGGGGGCATCATCATAGGCTTCCCAAACACCTTTTGGAGCTTTTTTCTTCAACCATCATCTTATTTTTGGCATACAGGCCATCTCTCATTATTTGAGAAGATATATCTTTACCTACAGTTTGTAACATCTTCCCAAATAAGGGCAAACTATAGACACCTAAAACTAGCCATTGATAACCTCTAACCAGGCTTTTAACCAATTTCCACCTAAAATGCACAATTTGGCCTAAAAACACTAAAACATGATAAATAAGTTGAAAATGACATATTCAAGTGCCGATTTTAGCTAGGGTATCCTTAAATGGGGAAATGCAATTTATGAGCCATCTAACTTTGATCAGTTCATTTTGAGTCAAAATGCCAATTTTACACTTGGGTGCTCTAGTTTGCTCTTTCCTATCAAATATTCTACACAATATGTGTGCCTTTGTTATTTTTTGTTGGTAAAATTATAAATGGGAATATAGTTTCAATGCATCTGAGATTGAATTCCAATTCCAATCCAATCAAATTTTGGACCAATAACAAGGCATTCTGATCAATTTGAGTGATTTGTGTATAAAGTGCTTAGTCATGCTTAAGATCTAATTAACCAAAATCAAGGCCTAATTAATAATTCCATGGAAACTTGTTGAATACTTTTTTTTTAGAAATGAATATTGAATATCTGCATCATCAGGTGACCTCATTTCTTGGGAAGACATCCCTAAGCCATAAATGCCATAAATATCAAGATTCATGCCTCTCATGCCTCATCAAAACCCTCCATGCCTCTTAATTTCCTATTTTTCTAATGTCATGATGAGGATAATTATAAAATTAATTCCAAAAATTGAATTAATCCTCAATCACACATCTCAATATCAGGATGGATGGTTTAAGTCGATTCTAGACAATCTCAAAAATCTATAAATAAGAGGCCTTACCACATCATTTCTAAGACTTGAGAATGCATAGTTATAATGAATAATTGATTACAAAGCTTCAAAAAATTATTTTTACCATGCCAAATTGATTCCAAGCCAAGCTACAATCCAAAGGTGTTAAGGAGATTTGGAGGTAGCTAAGCTTCCATTGCCAAGGACTTCATGAGCACAAGCCGAGCAAGCCACCACTACAAAAGCATTTGGAGCATCCAAATAAGGTGAAGGAATTCTTGTGTTTTTATTCTTTACTTTTTAGTTGTGTTTGTCATTTTTTTTTGTTAAATAAGCTCTCCCTAGTGTCTAGGCCTAAAGATATTATGTTATTAGTGTGTTTATTTCATTTTGTTTGTTATTTTGGAACTAACACCATACTAACCGTCCTCTCTTGATTCAAATTCCTAGATCATATTTTCAAGAGTGATCATGAAGTATGAGGTCATGGTTTATAGGAAATGGCATGAAAAGTGGTTTTGAGGTCTCTCAAGTGCATAAAATGAAGGCATGCAAACCCAAGGAAGACTTTCAATTATTTTTTGGCATGTGTAACCTCTACATGGGATCATGAGCTTTTAAGGAGATATGGGTAAGGGTCCTATATAATATCTTCAATCAAGGTTTTTGGATTTAAGGGGCAGTCCTTTATTAATAATCATTAACACCAAAACTTATGTTAAACCTCCTTAAAACCCTAATAAAGACCTACTGTGGAATATCTTGTTCAAAACAGCTCAGAAAGGTCTCAAATTCCTATAAAAACTATTTTATCATGTATTCAACTCTCACAAGTACCTCTAGGTGGTGGTGGCTAGTCAGATGAGAGAGAAAATACATAGATACATGCTTGTTTGTGAATAAGATATTATAGCTCTAAAAGTTGCATTATTCAAATAAATAAAATGGATTCAAAAGTAAGCTAGATAATCATAATTCATTCACATGAAGGTTATGGATAGTTTCTACCCTTAAAATATGCTCAACTAGTCTTCCAAGTTATCCAGTCACAGATAGACCTAATGGTGTAAATAATGTAAAACCTAGGTAGTAGTGAGAAGATGAATTAGATTATGTCTTCATGATATAATGATGAAACCAAGTACACATATATTTTTTTCAATACTTATAATTCATTTCTATTCCCTTCAATAAGTTTTGGAGGTCAGTGAATAAGGTGAAAATCTATTCACAAAATGCCCTGTCTAGTTCAGATAAGATAGTGTGATATAAGGTCATGATATTGATCTAAAATAATAACATTTTATTATTATACCACATTATTTTGTGTTTTATGATGTTCTAAAGATGTTATAGAATATTTTTAATGCATTAGGATTCTTTAAAAGTGTCTACATAGGTGTTGGAGGTATAAGTCACCATGATTGTATTTGATGAGATGTTCTTGAGCTCTTATCTCCTAATTAGAAGTGTCTAATGCATTTGGTAATGACCCTGATGTCATGAAGACTCTATCTATATACTTATTTGATCATATTTGATTGGATTAAGTAGTTTTAGCTTCAGTATTGAAAGATAGACTTTTTGGTGTACATATGCCTAATATGATTGAGTATTATTGAGGGGTTTCATGAAGCAGTTGGATCTAAAAGGTGTTAGAGATTAGGGGATATTTAATAAGGTATATTTGAGTTTTTTTATAATAGTAAATTTAATTCTATGGAGGTGTAATTATTTAATATGTATCAAGTGGTAATGTGGTGAGAAGAAGGCCTAATGCAATTACGTCTCCGTGAGACCTAAAAGTGAAAAGAGGTCTAATAGAGTTATGATAGACCAAAAGGAACTCAAATTTCATTTTAATAATTTTTATGATATTTCATAAGACCTAATATATGGATGAACTAAGAGGTCAAGGATGTATGGTTGACCAAGTAGTATATGAACAAGAGATGAGTATATATCAAAGGTTTTTTAGGCCTATTTTGATAAGATGAGATGAAGTAAATAGATTGATAAATAAATGAGCCTAAGTAGGTTTTTAAAAATGTTTCAAACCCTTAATAGAGAGTAGAGGAGAAGATCATGAAGACCATACAGGAGTTCTACAGTTGAATATCAATGTCATATGACCTATTTAGTCTTTAAGAGGGTTAGTTGAGAGAAGAAGCATAGAGGTAATTTTGAGAGAGGCCAAGTGGAGTAGAGATGAAAGAGTGTTAATAATATGTTGAGAGGCTATGAAAATTTCATCAGAGATGTGTTCTTGATTTATGATAGTGTATAGATTTCATAAAGAGTAGATAGAGGGCTGAGTAAAGATTAATAGTTTGATTGACTGAGTTAGAGTTTGAGGGAGTTAAAATTTCCTTATAGGTTGGAGCTTGTATAATTTTTCATGACTAAGTTGGTTATTAGTCAAGAGGTAATTAGATTTTCCTTATAGGTTGGTTCTTGTAAAATTGTCCTTTGATTGATTTGGTTCTCAGTCTAGGGGGTTGTAGCCTCCTAGCAAGTGGGTTCTTACTAAAGTCAAGTAGGTGATTGACAAAATTAGGGTTGGTGCTCCATGTTGGTTTAATTTTCAACTAAATTTGATACATTTTATTTTAATATATTTTTTCCAAGATTTATTTTAGTGTATTTTATCCCCCATGAGGTTTTTATACATATGTGATGTGTTATCTTATTTCATGCTCATGTGATTGATTTGTAATGCATTGCTAGATCACTATGTTGCTTTCATAGTTCATGGATGAGTGAATATAATTGATGGAAATTTTTTGAAGACTGATTCACCCCCCATTCTTGTTCATTGTTTTTCCAATAATTGGTAATATAGCATGGTCCTTTGAAGCAAGCCTAACATCATAAAGGTGATCTTAAGAAGCAAAAGATGTTTAGTGATCAAGAAGAATAAATAATATGTATGTTGAATAAGTCTACTATGATAGTGGAGAAGGAGACGCCAAATTAGACCTTAAATCTAAGATCATAAGTGACCTAGATGATTTGAAGCGTCAAAAGAAGATGAAGCATGAGTTTATATATATGGTCAGGGATATTAAGAAGTATATATGTATCTTGAAGAGTTACATGGTAAAATAATCCAAAAAGGATGAGGATACCATCAAGGATTAGTTATAAGGTGTCAATACAAATTTTAGATTAAAAAAATTTGAGTATGATCAATTAAAGACAAAGATAGATTCCTTGAATTTTGAGCATGAGAAACTCATAGACAAGATGAGCATGTATGATAAATACCATGATAAGTTAGAACAAGTCAAGAGTATTAACATGAAGATACCAATAAAGCAACCCAATGAAATGAGGTATTCTAAATATTTCAATGGTTATTGTTTTGCTTGTCATATCTTTGGTCATATATCAAGTGATTGTAGAATGGTCTCAAGGAATGAGTTATCATGGGACCATAAGAGGAGTAATCAGTTAAGAGGACTTAAAAAGGAATATGGATATTTTAGATTGCATGATAAGGGTCAAACATTGGTGTGGAAGCCAAATAAAGTTAGGACTGGTCATATTGAGCCCAAGAGTCAAGATAGATTATTTGATAAGGAGGAGTAGAAGACTAAATAAGAATCTATGCTAGCTCAGACTACCTTTAAAATTCAAAATGAAGGCATAAAATTATATATAGATAGTGTTTTATCAAGCCACATGATATGATACAAAAGTAATTTCATCTCATTGAAGAAGAATGCTATAATAATAGTGAGATTTAGAGATAACACAACTGCCAATATAGTTTGCAAGGGTATCTTGAGTTTGTTCAATGGAAAGACCAAGATAGAGAATATATTATATATGGAAGGTTTGAAATATAACATGCTTAGAGTAATTAAAATGTGCAAATAATGACACACACTAACCTTTCATGATAGAGAGTGTGATATAAGGAGAGCCAAATCAGGAAGGATAATTGTCAATGCTAAGAAAACTGGGAAAACTCTATATGTATTGAATGATATCAATAAGGAGAGATGTTTTATGACCAATATCGATGAATGTTAGCTATAGAACAAAATATTTTTTCACCTATACTTTGGTAATCTGGTCAATATAAGCATCAAGAAGTTTGTGAAGAACATGTTTAAGATCATCAAACCAACAAACACACTATGCAAAGCATGTCAACATGGTAAGCAAGCTAGAAGAAGGTTCAAGTATAAGGATTACTCTACAACAAGACCTTTATAGTTAATACACACTAATATTTATGAGTCTATAAGAATCATAAGCATTCAAAGATATAGTTACTTCATGTTACTCATAAATGATGATAAAATAATGACTTGGGTAGCATTCTTGAAAGAAAAATCAGAAGATCTTTATAAGTTCAAAGCATTTAAGGCTCTTTTTGAGAATGAGAATAATGGGAAGATCAAGTTCCTAAGATCTAATATAAGAGAAAAGTTTTGGTCTAATGATTTTTATGACTTCTATGAGGTCCATGGGATAAGGAGATAGTTCTCAACATCTAAGACATGTCACCATAATGGGGTAGTGGAAAGAATGAATAAGACAATTCAAGAGATGTAAAAACCTATGCTATATGATTATATATTAATTGATGTATATTGGAGAGAGGAAATGAGCACTACAATCTACATCTTGAATAGAGGATATATAAGGACTAATGTCAACAAGACCCCTTATGAACTATGGAAAGTAATACTTGCTAATGTAAAACACTTTATATTGTTTTGGATAAAATGTTTCATTAAAAGAGATAAGTAAGACTTAGGTAAGTTTTATTCTAGTATGATGAAGGTATATTCTTGGGATACTCATTAGTGATTTCAACGTGTATATGGTTATAGAAGATAGTGGAAAGCACCATTGTGAAGATTGATGAAATAAAGAAATCACACTCACATTCAAAAGATGCATTAGAGAATTTGGAATTCAATAATGAAGAGAAAATAATATAAGTTGATGAGGAAGAATAAGTTGAGGAAATATAAGACTCAAAAGGCCCCTCAAGATAGATTCAAAGATATTATCTTGAATCACAAATCATTGGCAATAAGGATACAGGTATGCAAATAAGGGGAATACTGGTAAGTAACCTAAATCAAGAGAATGTTGCTCTATTGTCTCAGATTGAACCTAAAAACCTTGTAGAAGAAATTAAAGATAAGTTTTGCATAGGTGATATGAATGAGGAGTTAGAACAAATAGATAAAAATGAGACTTGGAAACTAGTTCCTAGGCCTAAAGACAAGAATGTCATTGGTACAAAATGTGTGTTTAGAAACAAGTTGAATGAAGATGGAGAAGTCACTAGGAACAAGGTTAGATTGGTATGAAATGGATATGCACAATTTGAAAGGGTAGACTTTGAGGATACCTTTGTACCAATGGTAAGATGGGAGTCCATCATATTATTTCTAGAATATGCAGGATTCAAAGGGTTTCAGATGCACTTGATGGATGTCAAATATGCCTTTTCAAACGAAAATTTGAAAGAAGAGGTGTACATAGAGAAACCTGAGGAGTTTCACTATTGGGTAATAAGGACTATGTTTTTAGATTGAAAAATGTTCTTTATGGTCTAAATCAAGATCCTAGAGTTTGGTATGGTAGGTTGGATAGGTATTTTTTGGATCAAGGGTTCAAAAGAAGAGTTACAGATAGTAATATGTACATAAATATAGAATATGAACATCATTTGATAATAGTTGTCTATGTGGATGACATCATATTTGGTGGAAACAATGAGGACATGACCAAGGCCTTTACAAAGGTGATGAAGAAAGAATTTGAGATGTCCATGCTGAGAGAAATATCATTCTTTCTTGGATTAAAAATCACTCAATATGAAGAAGGTATATTCATTTCACAAGCCAAGTACATAAGAGAGATGTTGATTGTTTTTGAGATTGAATATTGCAAGGTAGCTAGTATACCTATGATCAAAGGGTGTAAGTTGAGAAAGGAATATTAATCTCCAAAGGTCAATTAGACACCATATAGGTCAATTATTGGAAGTTATATATACACCACTACCTTTAGACCTGACATAATGCAATCAATATGTCTTGTGGGAAGTTTTCAAGTAGATACAAAGGAAAATCATCTAAAAGTAGTCAAAATGAGTATTCAAAAGGATAATTAGGTATCTCAAGGGGATTATGGACTTTGGGTTATGGTATCTAAGGAGCAAGGATTTCAAGTTAATAGTCTTTACAAATATAGGCTGGGAAAGAACTCTAGATGATAAAAAGAGTACTAGTGGAGGATATTTATTCTTAGGTGGATTCCTAGTTTCATGGATAAGCAATAATTAACCATAAATAGAATTATCCACATGTGAATTTGAGAACATTACAATAACATCATGTTGCACTCAAATTTTATGGATGAGACTAACCTTAAAATACTACAAAGTGGAGTATGATGGTCCTAGCCCTATCTATTATGATAATATAAGTTTTATAAACATCTCAAAGAAACCTATCATGCATTCAAGTACTAGGCACATTCCCATTAGGTATCATTTTCTAAGAGAGAAGGTCAGTGAACAAAGTGTCAAACTTGAATATGTTTCTACATAGGATCATATCACAAACATTTTGACCAAATTGTATACACACAATATTTTCAAAGTTTATCAATTAATGACACTTTGTATCTTTTAGGAACCCATTGAGTCTTAATCTCTCTAAGTTTATGCCTTAATGGGTGTACCAAGAAAGGGGTAGGTAGACCATTGGTGCTTTGCAGGATTGTTGTCACTTTTACCACTTGATGTCCACATAATTGCCTCCTAAAAAACATTTTTCCAAGCTTAGAATCTTATTTTACACCTTATTCCAATAATTTTCACTCTCTTCCAATCATCTACCACTTTCATGTAGCATTTTCCTAGCTTATTTTCATAATTAGTAGATTTAAGACTAGGTTGATTGGGTCAACCCTGTTTGTTTTGACATTTACCCACCCATCCAACCTGGTACACCTTTCAACAGTGATAAAACTATACTGGGTCGATGAGCCAGAATAGTGTAGGGGTTAGTTTGGCCTATATATACACGTTAATTTTAGTCATTATTATATAAAGAGAAAAATGCAAGTTATTATTCATTTGCACTTCTTTATAATCTGTGATTCCAACAATCTACTTGAGGAGTCTTAGTTAGGGTTTATACTTGGAGAATCTAGTCTTGTGGATAAGTCTTCGATGCTTGGGCCTTTGTTAGTGATCCTTAAAAATGACAACAACCTCTTATAAAGCACCTTTGGCCAAGAGAAAAATTGAGGCTCGATAGGGTCAGCAATTTAGGTAAGTATATCTAACTTTGTTCTTCTCATTAGTAGATAGAACTAGCATAAGTAATGGCTTTTGATTAATATTACTCCTTCTCTTCATGCATTAAGGTCTTACCTATACATTGCTTAAATAGGATTCTCTTATACATGTTTAATTTAATGTTACTAACCCCACTTTGTGTTGTAATCTTTGGTGAGTACTAGATTAGGACTTTTTTTAACTTGTTTATTAGTTTACTGAATGTTAAGACTTAGAACCCCCTTAGGGTTGTTGCATGTTTTTTATTAGACTAGAGGATTTGGAACCCTCACTATCAAGGTTATTATGATAAAATATCTCTTAATTGGGTCTAGTAGATCCCCATCTTGATCATGTTATTTATTATCTAATATATCCCCAATTGAAAGTGTCAATAGGATCTATATTCTCTGAGTTAAGATTGATTTGTAGATCTCTTGTATTTCTAATTACATACATTCTAGTGCACCCAATGTGAATCTAAACCTTGCATGGTTTCTTTCATGTTTTTCAAATTATGTCATTTATTATCATTCTTTATTTACAATACTAGGCCAATTGTGTTGATATAGTTTTGACTTCTCTATGCAAGTTTAACACTTGGTCATATACATGGCATTTTGTTCTATTTGTGTAGGTCTTCATTAGATACAAGTTACTAGATTGAATAGGTCGACACAATATTTTTATTCACTTAAAAAAAAACAAATTAGGTAAACCATATTGACCTAGTCTTATAGGTAGTATCCAAAAACTAATTAGGTCGACCCTATCAATGTAGTTGTTTATACAACCTTCATCAGTAGGACTTCACAGAACTAAGTTGACCCAGTCATCTTAGTTGGTATAATTTTAAATAGCTAAAATAGATAAATTTACAAAATATAAGCATATTCAAACCCACCAAGGTTCTTTTCTATCCTTCTCTATCATTTCTATCATTAGTTTTAGTTCTTTTTTTCATAGTTTGTAGTCTTTAAAACTACCTTTGTACAGTAAACTAGGTTGACCCTATTGATGTAGTTTTGTATTATGTATTCTTTCTGGACAACTAATTCAACACTATCGATGTATTTTTTTTTTAGACCCTTTCTTCCACAATACACTGTCAACCCTATCGATCTTGTTTTTTAATCTTTACATACATATCCATCTAAAATGACACAATACTATGTTTCAAATTTGGAATTAACAATACATGCTAGTAATTAGTTCACAATTTCATTTCTTATTATTTTCATGCTTAGAATAGATCACATAGTCTAATTAGGTGGTTTTATAATATACCATTTATTTTTACTATTTTCTCTTATATGCACACACTACCAAACCACTTAATACTTAAAACACATTTAACACTTGTCTTCCTGAGGCCTACCTACTTGGATTTCATCACCAAGGGAGAAGTTGACTTGGTTTTTTGGCCAAGTGTAAACATGTGGTTAATGGTATATTCTAAAAAATCACTCGACACCTTTATCATTATGGTGTGTGAATTGAAGGGGTAGGCCCCAATACCAAGCTAAGTACCATTTCCAATATAGATCCCTTTCATCTTAAGTATCCTAAAACTATCTCTAGATTGCTTTGTAGTTTCCTATTTATATCCAACTCTCCATCACATTAATTACAAACTTTATAATAATATAATAACACTTAGGTGACCACTTAGCATTTAATTTTTAGTTGACTATTTTCTCTTTGATCATTGTGTGTTGTATTGTAAAACTTATAGTGGCTAGCATTGGTGTAAGGTTTGTGTTGTGTGCATTAATTGGATCATCCTCATTGACTCAATTGATTATCTATTTCCTTTTCAATTCTTGCTTTCAAATTTCTTGCAAAAAAATTCCCTACTTCCTGTATACTATTATATCTATTGAAAAAATCTCTTATAGACTATCAAAAACCTCTCCTGATCCTAGTAGGTCAACCCAATCGACCTTGTGTCTTTTCTACCTTCCCCTAGATTATACTAGGTCAACCCAGTCAACCTTTTGGACTTTTTGTCTTCTTGTTTAGCCTACTAGGTCAACCCAATCAACCTTATACTTCTTCTTCCTCAATTTATCATCCCTATTTATCCTAATAGTTTGATCTAATTGACCCTATAACTTTTTTGCATGTTTTAGTACTATCAGATCAACCCTATCAACTCTATTGCTTAAATTGATATCTTCTTTGGAGGATACAAATCTCTATTTTATTTATCCCTCACATTCAATTCATTTTATGCAAGCCTCATGAAGTCCCCTATCAAAATCTTCTTGGACATCTTGAATCCATTTAAACACTATATGGGATATTATTTCCTTCCTATCTTTTACTCCCAAGAGAACCCTCACTCTTGGATTCCCCCTTCTCCTCCTTCTGTGGATTGTAACATGGTTCAACTCACACCTCAAGATGAAGTAGATAGATCTGATCCTTTCTCTACCTACCAAAAAAAATCTCACCTTCCATATTTCTAAATCAACATGGGTGTAATTGACACTAGTATATCAAATAATCCCACTAGCAATGTGTCTCCCAATAACCCTCCCCCTAATAACAATTTGGGGAGTTATCCTAGAAACACCAATCCATCAGTTGATATGACTCAACTACTTACACAAGTCTTACAACAAATAAACATAATGCAAACTTTTAACACCTTTCAAATGATGCAATTACAATATCATTTGTTCAACGTGGCTAATAAACCTCTAGTTCTAAATCCTCAATCCAACCCAAACTTTATTCTTCCACCTCTTAGAGATGCCTCCAAAAATGTAATTCCTTAACCAATAATGAGTAACAAAATGTTTCAACATATCCAAAATGTTCCTTTAGCCCTATTCATTATTTCCATTGATATTGGTAACATATCTCCAACTATCAATTATGATGGGACTAAAGACCCTACATCCTTTCTTAAGAAAATTTAAAATCTATATAAAGAGTGGATTCAATCTAATACCTTCACCATAATTAAACTCTTTGTTAAAACTTTCACTAGTGATGTATTATAATGGTACAATCAACTTCCCCAACATTCTATATATCAACTTGAAGATTTAGTCAACCCTTTAGTTAAAGAGTTTCAACATAATGACCTTCCTAAAAATTGCCTTAGTCATTTCATCAATGCTAAGTAATATCCTACTGAATCAACTCATGATTTTATCAAATGATGGAAATATTTCACTCATAACTCTGACCATAACATGATAGATAACAATCTATTTAAACTCTTTATCACTGCTTTAATGCCTTTGCTTCAATATAAGGCTTGAAATTTTGCTCTTCAAATACTTAATGAAGCTCTTCACCAAGCTAAACATCAAGACTTCTTCATGATGCAATTTGAACCTAATACCAAAATCCTTAAAGGCTCTTTCCAAACTTATACTAATACCATTTTTGGCAATCCTCCCCAACCCAAACTAGGAGTTACCAAAGCTAACACTCTTACATCTTCTCACAATCCATTAACTTTATAGCAAATAAAAAAAAATTTACCACCTTTTAGACCATTTTATTATCATAGTGCTCCCCCTCAATGGTATGATCCTAACCAATTCTATTGGTTTCACACTGACATTGGTCATTCCCATGAGACTTTTTGAGGACTCATTAATTTTTTTGTCTCCTATATTCTTGGTGATTCCTTCAACCATGAAGCAATGATCCAAATCCATCATCAAGAGTACACCATTGCTACTCAAAAATGATAAACTCCTAAAGCTTCTTATTCTTCCAATAATCAAAAATATTTTCACACATATAATAATAAATCAAAATCCAAGGATGTTCATGCTATTAATTATAATTATGACCAATATTATACCAATTCTCAATATGTTAATGCAACAAAGGTCAATTATCATTGCAAGCCATCCCATAAAGATCTCGTTACCAAACCTAAAAATCCATCTTTGGAGGAATAACTTATCAAAGATACTATAACAACTAATCTAGCTTTAGAAGATCAAGAGGAACCAGTTCCTCCTTCCAAACCTCCAACAGCTTCTATTCCTTCAAAATCTACCATTCCTTCTAATACTAAGACTTGTTATTCTAAATCACATTGGAACTTTTTCAAAGAACTTAACTCTATGCCTTGAAAAATTCCACTCATGGAGTTAGTTCATACCTACCCTTATCATTGCAAGTTCTTCATGCAATAATTATAATAAATTTAAGAACCATATTATCTAGATGAAGAACCACCCTCTATTGAACCTCAACCTACCAACGTTCATCCCATTATATCCATTTGTCCTTATTCCAAGCCTTATATTGAATTTCTTGAATAACACATGATTAATGAAGAAATTATCTTCTACACTGATGATCCACCCCTATTCATTAAGATAACCATTAATACTACCCTTATTCATAAATTTTTACTTGATGAAGGCTCTAGTATTAATGTCACCTCTTTGTGGATCATCCAATAACTTGGATATAATAAATAACATCTTAAGCAAACCCACCTTACCTATCATGGATTTGATAAAACTAATCAAAAGCCACTTGGTTGCATTTAGCTCCCTCTCACCATTAGGCCCAAGACCATTTTAACTAAATTCTAGTCCTTGATTTGCCCTATATTATAACATTCTTCTTGGTTGCCCTTAGACTCATAAAATGAGGGCCATCACCTCTTTTGATAGCCAATGCATTAAATTCTTACATAAGAGTAAATGAGATAAGCAAGAGGTTGATCCCAACCCACAGAGTATTCAAATTACTTATCTGAAATTTCAATATTGTATTCCTACCATCCCTACCATCAATAGTGTTCCTTTACCTAAATTCATCAACATCAATCCTGACATTTAGGTCACCCTTGATGATTCAGATGATGATAAACCTAATGACTTACAACACACTTGCAACACTACTAAGCCACCTCCTTACATGTTGAAGTGGTTTCCTCCTTCCATATTACCTCGTGATTGCATAATTCTTCTAATTGATGAGATCACAAATTTCCCCCTCCATGTAATGTGTTGACCAATTTTTTCTCACAGGAAAAATCTTGGTCACCCTCTTCACTTGCTTTGAAATGCTAGTCTCTTTCAGGTTGCGCTTGGTTCATCCGTCTTCAAGTTCTTTGGCTTTGGTTCAATGGATGATTCATGCAGAAAGGACCCGATGAACTTTGCCAAGAATGGTGACGGCCGTATGCACGTCAAATTTCATGAAGCCGAATAGCCATTTCATTTCAAAGCAAAGGAGCGCCAAAGCAATCGAAAAGGAGCCAAAATTGAAGTGACCCACCAGAAAGTTCACCCTAGGGGCCAAATAAGCCAGCTAAGACAAATGGAGAAAAGACAAAGTGACAAGCAAGGAATGACCAGGCAGTTTGGTCCAAGTGGCAAAAGGAGGCACCAATTTGAGAAGTGACTCCAGTAGGTGAAATAGTTCTTTCGAATTGATCATGAGAAGACACAATAGATAAATAATGTAACCGATTTATTCATTTTATATTTAATGGGTGGACAAACCACATTTTAAAATTAAAAATTGCAGACTTCGAGCAGGCAAAGCACATGGCTCATTAATATTTTGAGCGGCTTGTTTCTTTTCATGAACAGATACAATAGGCCATGTGTAACAAAAGAGCACCAAATGAGCCTCTTGGACTTTCCATATATATTTGATACTTGTCATTTTTGTAAGCATCTTTTCACAAATTTTACTAGGCACAACCCTGCTAAAATTTCTACCTGAATCTATAAAGATAGTTTTACCTCTTCTTGGATGGATATTTTGTGTATGTTCTGAGTGTTTGAGTTGTGTCCAGTCATTGTCTTTTGATGATCTCACAGGTTCACCACCAACACACCAGTTATCTACAAGGTGCCATTGTCTACAATTGATAGGAGAAGAGTTCCATTTGGAGGTATAGAACAGAGGAAGTCATTTATAGTATGTATTTCACAGCATCTTAGTGAGTCCCTATCCCTGTGTTTCTATAAGAACCTCCCTACCATTTTCCTATAGCCTAGCCTTTCTGCCAAGTCTGAGTGTATGTTTGTTTTCTTTGTCTGATTCTGAGAGTGGGTGTGAGAAGGTCATCTTGTTTTGGTGTATCACCTCCTTAGAGTAGGTAGTTTATTTTCCTATGTCTTTCTTCCCTTTTCATCCCCCTGGTTTATATAGCTATATATATATACCTGTATGTATTTGCACTTGTTGAAACAAACATGATACATCAAAGGGAGCTAGCCCTTATTTAGAGACTCTCCTCTCCTGCTTCACCATCCCACAGGTGAGAGACGAGTTTCTATGTTGCGGGGAGAAGGTAGGAGTTCGACCTCCTTGCCACGAGTGCAATCTCTAGCATCAATAGTTTCTTGCATGCCCAGTGGGACATAGTTTGATAACCCAGTAAGGTTTCAGGATTGATGTTGGTCCTGTCACAGCGAATTTCAAGTTTTCTAGCATCTAGCGACTCCACTGATAGAGCTTCAGTGTTCCAATCAAAGACCGGTTTTAACTTTCGATGCCTAAAGTCACCACATGATCTGCTAATAAGGGTGTCCCTTTTGAATTTATTGAATTACCTCTTAACTCAGTAAAGTGACTCAGGTTCAAAGGGACTCATCCTTATTTAGCAAGTCATCTTCCCAGTCTGGTTACAGTTGCTTCCTTCATAGGAGAAGTACCCCATTTGAATCCCCTTATAGTTATAGCATTACCCTTTGTGAGCTTTTGTGGTCAAATTCCCTTAAACCTCTAGTGTTATGACCCAATTCCAAGAGCAGTCCTCAAAAGTGTGCCTCCCTTTAATGGAGAGGGGCACGTTATAGCCATTGAGCACATCAGGAACGTTTCTAATCTCATCAATATTCATAATGTCACAGAGGAAAATGTCACAGTCATATTGTTGGCTTTATCTCTTAAGGGCAAGGCTCTTGACTGGTATGGGACTTTGCCTACAAATTCAATCCATTCTTGGAATGAACTGGGTATTCAGCTAACAGATAATTTTAGGGAAAAAATCGATGCCCCTCGCTTGCTGAGCAGCTGACGACCATAAATAGATCTCTGCATGAGTATATGCAAGACTTCAACACGTGGTTTCAAAAGACTTGGTATAGAATTCCCATCCTAGTAAGGCCGACTCCCAGCTATGCTTTCTTGTACTATTTAAAAGCATTAAATAGCGACATTGTAGTAATGATACAATCTATGGGAGGGCATATATTGCATGTTGCTTATGGCATTACCATAATCACTGAGAATTGCTTGGTACAAGCTGGAAAAATTGCCCCTAGGCCTCACATGCTGCTTTTCCTAGAATTGTTGCCTCCAGCTCAGACCGTTGCTCCCACATTGGCTCCTCTGCCTGCCATCAAAAAACCAGCTGATATCCCATAAAATGAGCTTCAAGAAGTTAGGAGGCTATTGTAGAGTATGTCAAGTGAACTCATTGCCATCAGAAGGCAACAAGCTCAAGGCAACAGACCAAATCAAAGATACCAGAATTATGGTCAAGCCCCTAGACCCCCTTTTCAAAATTACAGTCAAGGATAGGGTCAGCTTACTTAGACCAGACCTTTCCAAGGCTACAACCCAGGCACCCCTCCACCATCTAAAGCTATGGTGCCCATTTAGAACAATCTGGTGCAAGAATAGCCAAGTTGTTCAACCACAAGATATGGTCAGGAGTGAGCTATTTATACAAATGAGATGATGGGTTTGTTACCCAAATGTGCTAGACAATCAGGCAGCCACTCATTCCCAGTCTTCGAGGCTCCAATGCAACCCAACACAAGCAACAGTCAGAGTCAGCCTGACTCTACTCTTATGAACCACCTGGAAGGTGAGTTCTGTGTGATCAATCATGGGGGTGCTATAGACAATCAGGCTGACTGTGTTGCAGCCAACACAAGATCCAAAGGGAGGGCTATAGAAGAAACTCAAGCAGCTATTCAAATGACCACACCATCTCTTCCACCATAGGTGAACTCAGATTTCCCAAATTTTAGGCTGCTAGTCATAAATTTAGCTCCCCAGCCTATGCCTCAAAAGGCTGCAAGTGACCCCAAAGAAAATATGGAAGGGAGCAATCCTCAAATTAGCATGGTCGACCAGGTGAAGAAGCTGCACATAAATATTTTCTTGAGGGATCCATTATCGATACTGGGTGTGTCAAATGAAGGAGACGTTAGAAGTTTTCCCTTTGATCCAGGAGGGAATCAAAAATACCTGGTTAGCTATATATAGTAGGTTGCTTTTAGTTTTCTTTCCCTGTTTTCCCTAAGTGTTGTTTACACAAGTAGTTTTGTTAGCCTTGTGTGTGTTTTTCTTTGCCTTTTGAGGTGAATCTGCGTGATTGATTTTGGAATTTATCAAAGTTGTCATTGTTTTAAAGTTACAATCTGAATCCGTGCCCAATGTATTTTTAAGGCAACTGGCTTCTAAGCATAGCAGGCATGCTTCCCCTATGAGTCGCCAATCTGTTGACCGATTTTTGCCCACATGCAAAATCTTGGTCACCCTCTTCACTTGCTTTGAAATGCTAGTCTCTTTCAGGTTGCGCTTGGTTCATCCATCTTCAAGTTCTTTGGCTTTGGTTCAATGGATGATTCAGGCAGAAAGGACCTGATGAACTTTGCCAAGAATGGTGACGGCCATATGCACGTCAACTTTCATGAAGCTGAATAGCCGTCTCATTTCAAAGCAAAGGAGCGCCAAAGAAATTGAAAAGGAGCCAAAATTGAAGTGACCCACCAGAAAGTTCACCCCAAGGGCTGAATAAGCTAGATAAGACAAATAGAGAAAAGACAAAGTGACAAGCAAGGAATGAATAGGCAGTTTCGTCCAAGTGGAAAGAGGAGGCACCAATCTAAGAAGTGACTCTAGTAGGTGAAATAGTTCCTTCAAATTGATCATGAGAAGATGCAACAACTAAATAATGTAATCAATTTCTTCATTTTACATTTAATGGGTGGACAAACCACATTTTGACATTTAAAAATGTAGACTTCGAGCAGGCAAAGCACATGGCTCATTAATATTTTAAGCGGCTTGTTTCTTTTCATGAACATACGTAATAGGCCACTTGTAACAAAAGAGTGCCAAATGAGCCTCTTGGACTTTCCATATATATTTGATACTTGTCATTTTTGTAAGCATCTTTTCACAAATTTTACAAGGCACAGCTTTACTAAAATTTCTACCTAAATCTATAAAGACAGTTTTACCTTTTCTTGGATGGATATATTGTGTATGTTCTGAGTGTTTGAGTTGTGTCCAGTCATTGTCTTTTGATGCTCTCATAGGTTCACCACCAACACACCAGTTATCTACAAGGTGCCATTATCTGCAACTGACAGGAGAAGAGTTCCATTTGGAGGTATAGAATAGAGGAATTCATTTATAGTATGTATTTCACAGCATCTTGGTGAGTCCCTGTCCCTATGTTTCCATAAGAACCTCCCTGCCATTTTCCTGCAGCCTGGCCTTTTTGCCAAGTCTGAGTGTATGTTTGTTGTCTTTGTCTGATTCTGAGAGTGGGCGTGAGAAGGTCATTTTGTTTTGGTGTATCACCTCCTTAGATTAGGTAGTTTTTTTTCTGTGTCTTTCTTCCCTTTTCATCCCCCCAGTTTATATAGCTATATATATATATATATATATATATATATATATATATATATATATATATATATATATATATTATACCTGTATGTATTTGCACTTGTTGAAATAAACATGATACATCAAAGGGAGCTAGCCCTTATCTAGAGACTCTCCTCTCCTGCTTCGTCATCCCACAGGTGAGAGAGGAGTTTCCATGTTGCGGGGAGAAGGCAGGAGTTTGACCTCCTTGTCCTAGGTGCAATCTCTAGCATCAACATAATGCTCAAGAGCCTTATTTACTAGAATATGAATTCACATGAAATGACTATGGAGTGGCCAAATTATTCCAAGAGCCTTTAATCATGTCTCTACAAAAATTTAATGACCTTGGAATTTCACCTTCTGAATCTCCCCCTAATTCTCAATCATGCACCATCTCTCCAGCCTATGATGATAACTACATCATGGACCAAGCTCAATCTTGATATTTGGATGTTCAACATTATCAAAAAACCTTATCTCAAATACATGATTTTAATCAAGGTGTTCATACTATTTCCACAGATTTCAAAGTATCCCATGAAGGTCATGTACCTCCAACCAATACTCCACTTATTGATACTCCTTGGGTGGTTAAACAAATCATTCCTTTAGAACCTCTAGAGATTCTTTCATATTCTATACCAACTATTGATCCTATCATTACATCTAATTCTCATCCCATCTAATAAACTAATGACACACCATTATCTTCTAATCAATCTACCCCTCGTACTCTCGAGATTACATTATATGCTAGGGCTACCCATATCCATTAGATAAACTCTAAATATGACCACCATGGTAATAAAATTGTTGATCTCAAAGGAAATGTTGAGTATGTTGTTCCAAAAAATCTGTCACTCATTTTTGAGACAACATATGAACTATTTTGGTCCTATAGGCCAAAATTGTATCTTCCCTTTTCAAAAATTTGTTCTGAGCATCCCAATTCTTCATTTTTCAAGTTTTTTTAGTTAAGGGATTAGCAGGTTCAATGGCTTCAACAAGAAAATTCTTTCAAATGAGCAAGTTTCCAGCACTTAGGCAATTTTAGGTTTGGCTCAATGCCTTGGTTCAATCAAAAATGTTCATCGGTAAGCTTCTAAAGAAGGATTGAACCATTGAACCATTGAAACTTGAACCTTTTCAGTTCACAAGTTCAATGGGTTCAAAGGTTCAACGTCGTCGACAAGAGTTAAGTGCTTTGTCAAAGGTTCAAAGTTCAACCACTTCAATAAGTTCAATTCTTTCAAAAGACTTAGCAAAAAATGAAGGAATGAATCATTGAACCATTGAACCTTGAACCAAAAAGGTTCAATAGGTTCAACAGTTCAATGGGTTCAATAGGTTCAAAGAGATCAAAATACTTAGACAAAAATAAGGCTTCAAACACAAGATTGAATTGTTAAACCAAAGTTGGTTCAATTGGTCAGTTCAAAAGATTGCCCCAATGCTAAAGGAACAAGTGCCCTTGCAGAGGGCAATGAGCAAAAGCGGACCAAGAGATTTTCTTTGGAAAAATAAACAAGGTAGGAACTAAAAGAATTCCTTTAGAAATATTTTCCATGGAAAAAAGACTAAGGCAAATCCTTCAAAAAAAATATCCAAAGGAATTCCTTCAGACTTTTGTCCAAAGGATTTCGCCTGAAAGGAAAAGGAAAAGCCTGAAGCCTGAAGAAAAATGAACAAGGCAAAGAAAGATTTCCTTCAGACAAATTATCTAAAGGAAATGAAGGATCAAGGCCACTCGAAAGAATTGGAGCCAAAAAAATTGTCAAAGGAATTAAAGCCCGAAGGCCACTTGAAGGACCCTGAAGGGTAGGTACCCTTGCGGGGGGGGTCTCAAAACCCAAAAGTGGACCTTTCTCAAAGCCTGAAGGGACACCTTCCCTTCGGGGCATTCCAAAGGCTTGATAAAGACAAAGGGAAAAATCTTTGAAAGACTTAGCCAAAAAAAGAGCTATAAAGAATGAACCATTAAACCTTGAACCAAATGGTTCAGTGAGTTCAAAGGTTCAAATGTTCAACCAGTTCGATGAAGATCAAGGGACTTAGAAAGATAAAGAAAGCAATGGAATGAAGAATGAACCAATGAATTGATTAAACCTTAAACTGAAAGAGTTCAAAGTTCAATGGTTCACAGGTTCAATAGTTCAAAGGAAGGAAGCAACAAATGGATGATTCCAGAGACCAGTTCAAAGCAATGGTTCAACTAGAGAGCAAGGAAGTAGATGGAACAAAGGAACCGATAAAGACTACCTGAACCATTGAACTATTGAACTAATGAACCTTCTAAGGTTCAAAGGTTCATGGTTCAATATGGTTCAAACAAGTAGCAACCAGTGACGTCCCCATGGATGTCAAATTTAAGGTAATGGAATATCTGTTAAAATTCAAATATAGTGCAAAAACTTGAAGGATGAATCAAGTGACCAGCTGAAGAGAGAGCCCGAGAGCTCAAAATTGCTATAGGGAAGAGAGAACAATATAGAAAAATCAAAAATATCTACAAGGGAGTTATTTCTAGTAGGTAAAATAGTGGACCAAGTAGACTTCTGATCACACCAAATCAAGGACGCGGCCTATTTTTCTTCCATGAATTAAAGGCAAAGTGGACATCTATGCAAACATCAAAAAAAGGACCAAACAACTCATGCTAAGGAAGAGACATATAAGATGGATGAGCATGCCATAGTTAAGGCAATGCACTGTTCCCAGCATGGCCCTCCAGACAGAACTAAAAATGCATTCAAGGCATTGAATGTAGCATGGACCGTCCCATAGGAAAAATTGCCAAGCCTTTCTTGGCAGCTATAAATTGTAATCTCTGGGATTATGCAAGGGAGATCCTTTCATTTTTACAAAATCAAAACTCTACCCAAATTGAAAGGTGATTACTGAGACTTTGAGCCCAGATTGTTGATCATATTACCTTATCTGAATGAGAAAGCAAGTCACTTACAGACTTTGTGCTATTATAGCTTGTGTTACCTTAGAAAATTGTTCTTATGTCTATTTCCTAGGAGCATTCTTATTTATTTAATTTAACAAGCAGAGCTAATGAATGTAATTAGGAAGGTGTCCTGAAGCCAATTGTTGAAAGACTTTGTGATGTTACCAATTGCTTTCATTATGTGTTTTTAGTTTATTTCTGTGTAAAGGATCTTGAGATGACTTTGTGCCCCCATTATCCTTCGTATTTCACTCTTTGGGCAGCTGAGGTGTAGACTTTGTGTTACATTTCATCCTGTTGGTTACTACACCTGTGTTACCAATTACATGGCACTACTTGAAAGAACTCCTGCTATTTCCTGCAAGATCACTTCTAAAAGAAGAGAAGTGCCTTCAATGTTTTCACTAAGATTTTCTCCTTTGTTTGTGAACATCATCTCTGAAAAAAAAGATATGGATGGTGTTATCCTACCCCTAAGTGTTATTTTTTGCTCATATATAAAGTATATAGCTCCTGCATATTTATAGGGAACCTCCACTTGATGAGAGGAGAGATTTATCCACCTCTGATGTAGTATACCTACACATTTGGCTGACCAATCTCCCTTGCTGTGGTGAAGAGACCTATTTTGCTCAATCAGTTAGCTGATTGACAAAATATTCATCCAACAGTATTTTTGGTGACTCTATTGGGGATCGATGAGCATTTCCAGTCCTTTTCCAGTCTATTCAAAGTAAACCATTTCATATTGTTTGGGAATGATGTGAACTGGGAAAGAACACTGTCAGCTTCATGCCAATAGTCTTTTTGGTGACTCCGCTGGGGAATGACATGTAGTTCCTACCCTTATCTATTATATACTCTAGTGACTCTGGTCTGTGTCTTACCCATTATCATTATAACCTTACCACTCTCCTCCAGCTCCATGCCAATAGTCTTTTTGGCAACTCCACTGGGGAAAAGCACGCAGTTTAAAGCCTCAAGCTTCAAGTTAAAGCAAAACCAGTTCTTTCCCATTTTTATTCTACAATCTGGCAACTCCATGCTATACCAGAAGTCAGAGAGCCCAATGTGTTGTTGACCCTATTTTTGAATTGATGCAGAATGGCAATTTTGATTTGTTCCCTCCCTAACTTCAAGTTAAACGATCCAAGAGTGTTCATCCTACTCATACCATGACACCAACATCAGGCAGAGCTTCTTTTTCTGATGTTAGCAGAGCTTTGCCTATACATACTCCACCTAGATTCATTATCCCCTTTTTTCATAATCAAATCATGGCAGTTCAAGGCCCCTAGGGTAACACTTTTGGCCCACTCAATCTTACTCCACCTCTGCATGAGCTACCACGCAGCTCAAGGAATACTTTCCCTAAATTCTTTAGTGATGGAAGAGTTCATCCTAATGAACACATTGTTGCTTCTAGCATAGCCTATGGTGTGATAGGAGTGGAATTCAAAGATGTAACTGTTAGGTTTTTTGTGGAGACATTACAAGGTGCTGTTGCAGACTGGTTCTACCATCTGTAGGCTAGGTCAGTGACTAATTGGGACACTCTTAATGCTAAATTTGAAGCCAAGTTGAAGCTTGTAGAAGATGCACATGCCTTGTTGGCCCAGCTCACACAGATGAAGAAGGAACCTCATGAACCTATGAGGGATTTCATATTAAAGTTTGACAAGCTCAGGAACTAGATTCCTACAATTGCTCAACCAATACCTGAGAATCTCAAATGCTTCTTCATCAACTTATAGCTACCTAAAGTGAGTTTTTTATTGAGACGTGTTGGTCACATAGACTTTGCTACTACTCAAGACTTGGCTACTGAGGTAGCAAATGACCTTATCTTGGTAGGAAAGATAAGGCGAGATCCAAATAGAGGTAAATCTTTTTCATCTTTTGAATACTCACCTATAGCCACCACTGATCCAATGGTGCAAAAGCTAAAAAATGAGTTACTTGCTCTCAAAAAGCAAATGGCACAAGGGATGTCATCTGCTCCTTCATACAGAGATGTACCAAGGAGGACATTCCCCAATCAGTCATACCAAGGCAATACTACCATGAGTCAAGGGCAAACAAATCATCTTCCTTCCCCATAGAGAAACCTTGCCATTGAAGCACCTCTAACCAATTCAGTAGTTGGATATCTTAAAGAAGAATCAAATTTCTCTTTACAGCCTGAATCAAACCCTAAAGATGACATTAATCTCTTCACTGAGGAAGAAGAAGAATTAGCTGGCAACTCCAACATTGGTTTCTTGAATTACTAGGTGAACCCAAAAGTGAAGGAAAAGTAGTTGAGGTATCATATGTTGTGTTCACTTGGTCTAAAAACCAGTTAGCCCAACAAGTTGATAAAGAAAAGACAGAGGAGTGACCTCAACCAGCAATTTCAATTGCTAAGCAGGGAACCACTCTTCTTTTTTATCCAAAAGACCCAATGATTGCAAGAAAGGTAAGTACACCAAACATCCCTACGCCTTCTACTTCAAATTCACAGTCTAGTCCTCCCCCTCTAAAGAATCAAAAGGATGAACTCCCATCCTCTATAACTAGTTCATTTCAAATATTTGACATAATTAACCATATAAAGAAAACCAAAATTCAAATGTCTGATTTTGAATTTTTATAGTCCAATCTTGAGCAATTAGATAAGTTGGTTCAATGTGTAAAGAACCAAGCCATCCTTATAGGACAAGTAATTTTGAAGGTAATTCGTGATCCCCCTAAGAATAAACCCACCAAGAATAACCTTGTCATTACTCCTCCTCCTGCTTATGATATGACTAAACCTTTTTATGTCTCCCTATTGATAAATAGACATCAGTTGAATAATTGCATCATTGATTTTAGAGCTTCAAACAATGTCATGCTTGCCAAAGTGGTAGAATCCCTGGGTCTCACATTGACCAAGACATTCAGGAGATGTTTCTCCATGGAGAATAAACAAGTGCCACTGCTGGGACAAATTAAGGATGCCCAATTTGCATTTGTAGCATTCCCAGACAAGAGATTCAAGATGACTATCCTAGTGGCCGATGTCCAAGCATCATATGGTATCCTTCTTAGGAAAAAAAATTTCAAGGACGTTGGTGGAGAATTGAGCATGGACCTGTCTGAGGCAAGGATCTCGGTCAAAGGCATTATGAAAATATTGCTTCCTAAGAAGAAAACAAAATATGTGGTCACCCAAACATCAACACCTGAAGCTCAAACTCTATTTGAGTCTTCAGGCATGGGTAACTACTTTTATCCATGAAGGAAGTTCATGAGGTGCCTGATGAATCTCTTGAAGGTGACAATCTAAAAATTGGTTCAGCTAGAATAGCAAAAGAATTGGTGGAGTGCAATGCAAGTGTGGAAGAATCTCCCCCTCCAAATGAAGAAAAATCCAAGTAAAAATCAATGTCTAATGAGGTATGGATTTTGAATTTGATGGCAGTTAATCCTCTACCAATTTAGGAGCTATAATTTTGTTGATATCTCTACAAAGAGATATTTCTCCTTCTTCATACAAATTATAGTTTAGCAATACCAATAATATAGCTGAATATGAATCTCTATTGCTTGGATTGAGGGCTGCTCGAGATAAAGGCATCAAACTCCTTCATACCAAAGGAGATGTTGAATTGGTGGTTTGTCAGGTAAGAAACCTATATCAAACCAAAAATGAGAGATTACACCACTATTGCAATCTAGTCTGGGACCAAATTAAAAGCTTTGATGCTTTCAGCATCCCTGCCATTCCTAGAGAACTCAATGATCGGGCTGATGCACTGGCCATTTCAGCAACTCTATTATTTCTTCACCCTAATTTTAAGGGAGATAGGTACACTATTAAACTGGTCTTTTGACCAAGTGTACCTGATAATACCAATCATTGGCAAGTGTTCAATGGTGACAACCAAATAATTGCCTTCTTGGAATAAAAAGATAGCTTTCAACAGCGTCACTTCAAAGCCAGTGAGCCTCAGAAGCTTGAACCAGCCCCTAAATCAAGTTCAAGCGCAAATGAGGAATTCTTACAGCTAAAAGGGAATAAAATTCCCAAAGGCTTGGTTTCCCTTGAGAACCTATTTGACAAATATGACAAGTTCATCAAACAGCAACAAACGGATTCAAGCTCCTCCTAGGAGTTTGATCAAATAAACCTGGGTACCAAGGAAAATCCCAAGTTGGTAAATATTGGAAAGTGTTGCAATTAGGAAGAAAAGTCCAAGTTCACTACTCTACTCAGCTAGTACATGGATGTCTTAGCATACTCCTATGATGACCTGAAGTCACTCAAGCCTGAAGAAATTCACCATGAGATTCCTCTCAAGACTGACTCGATGCCTTACAAGCAAAAATCTAGGTAGTACAATCCAAAGATATCAGGTACCATTATGACTAAAATATAAAAAATGCTAAATGCTAGGATCATTTTTTCAATCCATCATTCCACATGGATTGCAAACATTGTGCCTATAAAAAAGAATAACGGTGAAATTTGCCTCTGTGTGGACTTTAAAAATTTAAATTAGTCATCCTTATAGGATAACTATCCTCTGCCTGTCATGAATCAAGTCTTTCAAATAGTGACTAGGTCAGAGATGTTATCAATGCTAGATGGCTTCTTAAGATACAATCAAGTTGAAGTTGGTGAAGCAGACCAACATAAGACTGCCTTCACCATGCCTTTGGGCACCTTTACCTATCAAAGAATGTCTTTTGGCCTAATAGATGTTGGCACCACCTTCTAAAGAGCAATGGACCTTGCTTTCAAAGATGAAATGGGTAAGTTCATTATAGTATACCTAGATGACTTAACAATCTTTTCTAGGCATCGCCCTAATCATGTGCACCATTTGCAACAAGTGTTGGAATGCTGCCGCCAGAATGGCATTTCTTTAAATCCTAAAAAGTCTATTTTTGGAGTAATAGAGGGGAAACTTCTCAAACACATTGTGTCTCGAGAAGGCATAAATATTGACTCAGATAGATTCAAGTCCATCCAAGAGCTTACTTTGCCCACAAGTAACATTGCAGTTTACTCTTTCCTTGGGAAGGTGAATTTTTTACAAAGGTTCATCCCTGAGTTTGCTGAGAAGACTCACCATATTGTAAACATGATGAAGAGAAAGTCTACTTTCAGCTGGACTGAAGAAGGCAAATTGGCATTGTAAGATATTAAGATAGCTATTGCCCACGCCCTAATTCTAGTTTGTCCAGACTATAACAAGGATTTCACAATGTATAGTTATGCTTCTGAGCACACACTTTTAGTAATTTTAGTTCAACAAAACCAAAAAGGTGTGGAATCTCTTATTTATTTCATAAGCTATCCTCTCAAAGCTCATGAGCTAAAGTACTCAAACATGGAGAAGCATGCTTATATAGTGGTAAAGGCAGTGAAGCATTTCTGCTTTTACATCCTGAATTCACACACTGCTACCTTAGTTTATGACACCACAGTCAAATCCATATTAACTTAGCAAGAGTTTGGAATGAAAAGAGGCAATTGAATTGCTAAAACCTAAGAGTTTGATCTAGTCATCAAGCCAATGAAGCTAGTGTAAGGAAAGGGCTTATGCCAATTGATTGCTGACAACAAACCAGAACAAACAAGGCATGAAAAAGAAGAAATTGAAGCCATGTCAATAGTCATCTTTGTCTCCACCATGAATGAGTGGTATTCAGGTATTGCTCATTTTTTTACTTATGGTGAGTGTCCTGCTCACCTATCTCATAAAGAAAGGAGGAATATCAAGTTGAAAGCTGCCAATTTTGTCCTTTGGGACAAAGACCTATATAAAAGGAGCCTTGATGGAGTATTCCTTCACTATCTGGATAAGGATTAGCAAGACCAACTTTTGAAATATTTCCATAATTTGGCTTTTGAAGGACATTTTTTTGCTCCTGTAACTACCCATAAAATTTTGTGAGCCAGGTATGACTGGCCTACTCTTTTTTAAGATGCATACAAATGGGTAAGAAAATGTGAACTATGCTAGTAGTTTGTTGGAAGACCCAAGTTAGCTGCCTTGCCTGTCAAGCCAGTGGTGATATAAGAGCCTTTCCAGCAATGGAAAATTGATTTCATTGGTGTTGTAAACCCATCTTCGAGTGATAGATATGATTATGTCCTCATAGCCACAGATTACTTCACCAAGTGGGTGGAAGCTATTCCAACCAAGCATGTTACTTAAGAAGTAGTGTGCAATTTCCTCAAAGAGAACATCATTTCCAGGTTTGGGGTCCCAACCAAGATTGTCACAAACAATGCAGCTTGTTTCTCTTCCCAGGAGATTACTCAGTTCTATTTTTACTATGGAATTACACTTTCCCACTCTTCTGATTACTTTCCATAAGGGAATGGACAAGCTAAATCAAGCAACAAGAACCTAGTGACTATCATCAAGAAGCTAGTAGATGACAACCAACAAACATGGCATAAAACATTGGTTGATGCTTTATGGGAAAATAGAATTACACCAAAGAGAGCAATTGGTATGTCACTTTTCTATTTTATTTATGGTATCAATGTTGAGATATCAATCACCCTATAATTGCCATCATTGAAATTGGCTAAGGCAGTTGAAGATCAGACATATGAAAGCTCTATCGATAAGAGGATCATGTGCTTAACTGGGTTGGATGGGCAGTGAACTATGGTGGTGGACTGAATTACTGTGCATCAAAGTCTGGTGAAAAATCTCTTTGACCAGAAGGCAAAAAACCATGATTTCCAGATTAGAGATCAAGTCCTATTGTGGGACAAGAGAAGAGAACCAAAGGGAATGCATGGAAAATTTGACTCCTTTTGGAGGGGCCCATTTATTATCCACCAGCTCAATGGTGAAAATAGTTTCCTATTGAATTATCAAGATGGTACACCCTTTTCTCTGCCTCATAATGGGCAGCATCTGAAGCACTTCAATTATTGAAGTATCAGATAAGTTCACCTGTGCATATGTATATCTGTATAGTCTTTGTTTCTATTTTGTGTTGTTCATTTTTATTTTTGGTGCCTTTTTTTTGGGTAGCATGACTCCATATCCCAATGGCACACTTGAAGGCACTGGAGATTCTAGTTTCTACTCCCCTCAATTGTTCCAAGTTTTCAACTGAAAGAAGTTCTCCAACTGGAGCCAGCTGTTGTTCCCAAAAATTTGTCACTCATTTTTGGGACAACATATGAACTATTTTGGTCCTGCAGGCCAAAATTGTCTCTTCTCTTTTAAAAAATTTGTTCTGAGCATCCCAATTCCTCATTTTTCAAGCTTTTTTAGTTAAGGGATTAGCATGTTCAATGGATTCAACAGGCAAATTCTTTCAAAGGAGCAAGTTTCTAGCACTTAGGCAATTTTAAGTTTGGTTCAACGCCTTGGTTCAATCAAAAATGTTCATCAACAAGCTTCTAAGGAAGGATTGAACCATTGAACCGTTTAACCTTGAACCTTTTTGGTTCATAGGTTCAATGGGTTCAAAGGTTCAATGTCATCGGCAAGATTTAAGCGCTTTGTCGAAGGTTCATGGTTCAACCGCTTCAATAAGTTTAATTCTTTCAAAAGACTTAGCGAAAAATAAAGGAATGAACCATTGAACCTTGAACCAAAAAGGTTCAATGGGTTCAACGGCTCAATGGGTTCAATAGGTTCAAAGAGATCAAAAGACTTAGACAAAAACAAGGCTTCAAATGCAAGATTAAACCATTGAACCATTGAATTAAAGTTGGTTCAATTGATTAGTTCAAAAGACTGCCCCAAAGCTAAAGGAACAAGTGCCCTTGTGGAGGGCAGTGAACCAAGGCCAAGTGCCCTTGTGGAGGGCAGTGAGCAAAAGTGGACAACAATATTTTCTTCAAAAAAATGAACAAGGTAGGAACCGAAAGAATTCCTTCGGAGAGATATTTTGCAGAAAAAAGACTAAGGCAAATCCTTTGGATAAAACGTCTAAAGGAATTTCTTTAGACTTTTGTCTGAAATATTGGACCTGAAAGGAAAAGGAAAAGCCCGAAGCCCAAAGAAAAATGAACAAGGTAAAGAAATATTTCCTTTAGACAAATTGTCTGAAGGAAATGAAGGATCAAGGCTGCCAGAAAGAATTAGAGCCCGAAAACCCACCGAAGGAATTAAAGCCCGAATGACCCAAAGGGTAGGTACCCTTGTGAGCAGGTCTCGAAACCCAAAAGTGAACCTTTCTCAAAGCCCGAAGGGATACCTTCCCTTCGGGGTGTTCCAAAGGCTTGATAAAGACAAAGGGAAAAAGCTTCGAAAGACTTAGCCAAAAAAGGGGCTACAAAGAATGAACCATTTAACTGTTGAACCTTGTACCAAATGGTTTAATGAGTTCAAAGGTTCAAAGGTTCAACCAGTTTGATGAAGATCAAGGGACTTAGAAAGATAAATAAAGCAATGGAATGAATAATGAACCAATTGAACCTTGAACCGAAAGAGTTCAAATTTCAATGGTTCACAGGTTCAATAGTTCAAAGGAATGAAGCAGCAAACAGATGATTCCAAAGACTAGTACAAAGTCATGGTCCAACCAAAGAGCAAGGAAGCACTTGGAACAAAGGAACTGATAAAGACTGCCTGAACCATTGAACTATTGAACTAATGAACTTTCCAAGGTTCAAAGGTTCATGATTCAACATGGTTCAAATAAGCAGCAACTAGTGACGTCCCCAAGAACGTCAAATATAAGGTAATGGAATATCCATTAAAATTCAAATATAGTGTGAAACTTGAAGGATGAATCAAGCAACTAGCTGAAGAGAGAGCCTAAGAGCTCAAAATTTCTATAGGGAAGAGATAACAATACAGAAAGATCAAAAATATCCACAAGGGAGTTATTTTTAGTAGGTGAAATAGTGGACCAAGTAGACTTCTGAGCACACCAAATCAAGGACACGGCCTATTTTTCTTCCATGAAGTAAAGGCAAAGTGGATAGCTATGCAAACATCAAGAAAAGGACCAGACAACTCATGCTAAGGAAGAGACATATAAGATGGATGAGCACGCCATAGTTAAGGCAATGCACTATTCCCAGCATGGCCCTTTAGACAGAACTAAAAATGCATTCAAGGCATTGAATGTAGCATGGACTGTCACATAGGAAAAAGTGCCAAGCCTTTCTTGGCAGCTATACATTGTAATCTCTGGGATTATGCAAGGGAGATCCTTTCATTTTTACAAAAGCAAAACTCTGCCCAAATTAAAAGGTGATTACTGAGACTTTGAGCTCAGATTGTTGATCATATTACCTTATCTGAATGAGAAATCAAGTCACTTACATACTTTGTGCTGTTACAGCTTGTGTTACCTTAGGAAATTGTTCTTATGTCTATTTTCTAGGAGAATTCTTGTTTATTTAATTTAACAAGCAGAGCTAGTGAAAGTAATTAGGAAGGTGTCCTGAAACCAATTGTTGAAAGACTTTGTGTTGTTACCAATTGCTTTCAGTGTGTGTTTTTAGTTTCTTTCTATGTAAAGGATCTTGGGATGACTTTTTGCCCCCATTATCCTTCGTATTTCACTCTTTGGGTAGCTGAGGTGTAGACTTTGTGTTACATTTCATCCTGCTAGTTACTGCGCCTGTGTTACCAGTTACTTGGCACTACCTAAAATAACCCCTGTTGTTTCCTACAAGATCACTTCTGAAAGAAGAGAAGTGCCTTCTGTGTTTTCACTAGGATTTTCTCCTTTGTTTGTGAACATCATCTCTGAAAAAAGAGAGATGGATGGTGTTACCCTACCCCTGAGTGTAATGTTTTGCTTATATATATAGTATATAGCTCTTGCATATTTATAGTGAACCTCCCCTTGATGAGAGGAGAGATTTGTCCACCTCTGATGTAGTATACCTACACATTTCACTGACCAATCTCCCTTGCTATGGTGAATAGACCTATTTTTCTCAATCAATTAGCTGATTGACAAAATATTCATCCAACAGAGTATTATGGTCCTCTTCCCACCTTTTCTAGTGATGAATCTATTCTTGAATTACTTCATGCCCGAGAACCTCAACTTCCTTGGTAGCATCACAAACTTGGGAATTTCAAAAATAAAACTCCTTGTTTCAATAACTTAATCACTAGCATCGATCCTAAAGTTAGTCTAATTTATTCTCTAACTATTTCACTAAACCATTTTAAATATGGTAATGCCATGTTTATCAAAGAAACAACTTGAATTGAATATGGTAATTCATCATGTCCTTGACCAATTATAGTTTCTCATGAACTCATGCCTATTGAACATGAAAAATTTAGCTTGTTTTTTGATAAATATCATAAAGTATTTGGTTGGTGTTATGAATATATTCTTGACATTGACCCTATTATTGTGGTGTATAAAATTATTATTTATCTTGATGCAAAACTTGTTTACCAAAAGTAACAGAAGTTTTGACCCATAGTTTCCACTATATGTCATAAATAAATCATCAAACTCCTCAATGCCAAGTTCATCAAGCCATTGGATTATTTTAAATAGGTTTCTAACATAGTCTCTATTTGAAAAAAGGTCACTATGGTTATTTACATCTACATTAATTTCTATAATCTCAATCTTGCTTATCCTAAGGATAATTTCCTTTTATCTTTGATAAATGCCATTATCGATTCCATGACTGGTTACAAAATGTTGTCTCTTATGGATGTTTTCTTAGGTTACAATCAAATTCAAATTACCCATGAAGATCAACATAAGACCACTTTTACCATGGAATGGGGCACCTATTTCTATGTTAAAATGCCCTTCAGCCTCAAAAATTCTGGAGATACCTATCAAAGAGCAATGACTAATATATTTCATGATCTTATCCACAAAGTTGTAAAAACTTATGTGGATGAACTTATTGCTAAATCTAAGAGTCATAAAACTCATCTTTATGATCTTGTCATCATCTTGGACTACCTTCTTAAATATAATCGTAGACTAAATCCTTATAAATGTGTCTTTAGTGTCACATCTAGCAAATTATTAGGATTATTAATTTCTCTTCACAACATCGATGTTGACCCTAATAATATTAATGCTATTATCAACATGCCTATCCCTCAATATATTTTATACATTTGTACTTATCTTAGTAAACTTGGGGTAATTAGATGATTTGTCCCCAAAATGGCATACCATATTTAATCTATCAATTCTCTTCTTAAGAAAGGTAACACCTTAGAATGGATGGATCCTTGTCAAAAAGCATTTGATAACATAAAATAATCATTGCTTCACCCACCTACTCTTCATCCTCCTTCCAATGATAGTCCTCATATATTATATTCTTGTTCCACACCCATATCAATTGGGGAAATGATTTCCCAATAAGATGATACTAGAATAGAGTATGTCATCTACTATATTAGTTGAAGCCTCATTGATTATGAAATATATTATACCAAATTTGAACTTGATTGCCTTTCCATCTATTTTACAATGGAAAAGCTCTGACATTATATGTTTTATCAAATAACTTATATCATCATCCTCTCTAATCATGTTCATCATTTTACATTTACAAGTGGTGAGATGAGAATGACATGAATTAAATTATAATATTAGAATGGAAACCTTCTTCAAAATATTTAGTTTGAAAATAAACTATATGTAGATTCTAGTTTCATACACCTTTTTGTATTAACGTGGTGCATCATCGTGTTTATCCTTCATCTTTACATAATGGCCCCATTCGTAATTATTCAAAATAATTACATTTACTTTACCCATTTACCTTTACCATGAGGGTTAATGGGGTTAATTACCATGGTTAAAATGTAATTAAATCCTATTTACCACCCCTAACCATAAAAATCATACAAAAAAATACAAAATAAAAACCCTCCCAACCTCCTAACAAACCCATCCCATGGTTAAAACCATCTAACAACTTGGAATGTGGTTAAAACCACCTCTAGCCCTGAATCAACCCATTTTGAATGGCCCAAGGATTGACTTCACCCATTTTTGGTGAATCAACATTGATTCTCTGAGATTGACACCGATCGATTCGGAATGACATCATTCCTTAAATACACAACAAACCTCCATGGCTTAGGAGGGATGTATGTAGTGCTTGAGAGCCTCAAAACTCTACTAAAATCTTTAGGTAACCAATGTGTGGATATTGTTAACAATTTTATACCTTAAGGAATTTCTGTATGTGTAATTATCAAGCGAATTTCAAAGGTTTTAAGCTTACATCTACAAGGTTATTTATCTACGTGTTTTTGGCCATTTCAAGGTGAGTTTTATATATTATTTTATTCATTTATTAAGCTGGATGTCTTATACATCTCTGTCTCAGTGTTTTAATTTGTTTTTCATTAATTTATCAACATTTTAAGTCATCATTATCTTTGATTTTCATAGTTTAGCATTTTACTTAGAATCGATACCGATTTATCTAAATCGATGTCGATCTTAAAGGATCACCATTGATCACTACTAAACTCTAAAAATAGTCTTGAAATCTACTTTCATAAGGTCCATAGTAATCAAAATTTATTAAATTTTATATCCTATCTTCTAAAAATATGTCTTTTGCATGTAGATAACTCTACTTGGATTAGCACATGATATTGTTGGCATATTCGATCTCCCCATTATCCCACAACCTTTGTTTATTGATCAGAGTGACATTGCATTTGAAGTAGGCCTTCTTACTATGGTTTTAACACCTAATCAAGAAAGCATAAATGAACAATTGGACATAATCCAAGAGGATGTTGACATAGCTACTGAATTCTAGGATGATTACTTTGATTGCATTAAGTAAATTGTAGATTAGACATCTTTGTTATTATCTATTTATATCCTATACATATATATTTTTATAATTTCATGTTTATTTATAAACTTGAGTGTTAAACATGAGATGACATCCACCTAAGGAAGCTTATCACTTCTTGGGACTTGTTTCTTACCAGGCAGCCCACTCATCTTTTTATTAATCATTTTTTTGTGATTAGTGTGATTTGCAAGTCATTCCTCCCCAACCAAAGAGGAGTTATCATAGATCTTGACCAATGGTGCACAACTAATCTACATCTTTATGTAATATTCAAAACCCTACATCCACTTTGTTTTTAGTAGCTAATTAGAACATATCAAAAAATGAAAAAAAATACAAAAACATTTTGGCATGCTCGATGGGACCTAGGTCTCATCTTTCATTTTAAAGTTCAAATTCTTGAATTATCTCTCTTTCCCTTTCTTTATGTGAATTCATCCAAAGAATGTTAAATTTGCATTTTATTTCCTTTTCAGGTTAAAATATATTGCATTCATCTTTGTCTGCTTAAGTGATTCAGATAGAATAATCTAAGTGGTAAATTCATTGTAGTTATCACTTTTTCACACACAAGCCAAATCACAGACACAAATAAACTCTTCTAAACATTTGACATAAGGAAACCGATGAGGATTTCATCACCTCGTGGAAACCTTTTTCTCAGTGATCCCACATGGATTTCACCACCTCACAGTAACCTTTTTCCTAGTGATTCCACTTGGATTTCACCACCAAGGGGAGGACCAACTCAGTTCTTTGGCTGAGTATAATCTTTGGACCATCAGTGTATCTTGGCTAAGAACCCACATTGGCTATGGGATTGTGACATGAGGGGAGAAATCCCCAAGTATCAATCCACTTACAAGTACCAATACAAATTTCCTTTGAGCACCAAAACAAAATACCCAAAACCATCCTTAGATTACCATTTCTTAGGACCCTTGTTATCTTTTTTTTCTTTTCACATTTTAAAATTAAATAAAGATAAAAACTTTTTGGGATAACTTTAGTTTGTGTATCTTTTATGCACAATTAAAAGCGAGATAATTCAAAAATAAGTTGTTTTGTTTTTACTTTTCATTTTTGTCTTATGGTTTTGACTAGGCAACAATCAAAGAAAGAATCTGAAGTGGGTGTCACGTCCTCTCTTATGGAGCATACACCTATCTCCTCCTCTACCCCTGAGTCCTTTGAAAATATTGAGTTCCCACACTTTTCTTCTCAAGGAGATCCTTCATTCACAAAAATGTTGGACAATAATCCTATTGCTCTTAATTACTACATTAGTAATCGAGCAATACACATTCCTTCTTCCCCCCATACTCAATATTCTCGATATTTGTATGAGATTCCGTTCAAGGGAACTAATAAAATAAAAGGATTTACCATATCCATGGTAACCTTTTCTATCGAATCTCTTCCATCTGGCTCTAATACTTAGATGACACAACCTTTAGAGAACCAACTACCCCTAGTATCTACCAATTCCTCAACCTTCATTACTCAGGCTCAAAGTACTTATACCACTCAGCCTATATCAACTATTCCTCCCCAAACATTATTAATATCGATCCACGTAAGTCTCTCACCTATCAAAATGAGTCTATCATATAGTTCATAAGCTCTACAACATACACAACAAATCCCTCCAATGCAACCTCCCCAACAGTATGTCTCTGTGGCTACCCAATATTCTGCTAAAGGTCCCACAGTACATGGTGGCATCCCTACCCATTATGTCCACTGAGTTGGATACCCTTCCTCACAACCCCTCTCTACTCTTCAACAAGGTGTCTTAGGGAATTTACCTTAGAATAACCCCCAAGTAGACCTCATAAACATCTTTATGAATAGGATGGCTGATTTGGAAGCCCCCACCTCTGGACATAATATTATGCCCACATATGAGCAAATTTGTAAGGAGCCTATCCACCCATATGTTCCCATCTAACCGTATCCCTCAAAATGGGAACTTGTCAAGTTCACTAAGTTTCAAAACAAATAAAATCCCTAGCAATATCTTAGAGCCTTTTGACATCCATGTTACCTTATAGCTTATGACAATGCATTATTACTTAGAACATTTCCCATGTCACTAGTAGAAGTTGCATTAGATTGGTACAATTCCATCCCTAAGCATTCACTCTTTTCCTTTGGGCAATTGGCCCAAATTTTCTTAGAACACTTCTTGATCAATATTGCTCGAAAAGTGAGTATCACAGATTTATATGCCATTTTACAATTTAAATATGAATCCATATCAGACTTTGTAGCTCGTTGGCGTAGCTTGATCAACTAGTTAACCTTTTCCTTGCCACAACCTGAATTAATTGAATTGTTTTCACACTCGTGTAAAACATATCTCATCCATGTTGCAAATTCAAACCTTTAAAACTTTCGGTGAAGCCTTTACCATGGCACATAAACTCAAAATTTGGGGCATTGAAGAGGGAAAAATTAAGTTACATAATAAAAACTTCAAACCTGACCCCATAAAAAGCAATAATAATAATCCTAAACCAAAAGGGGCAACAAATGCTATTATTCTAAAAACTTCTTCCCCTCTAACATCCAATCAATCAAGACCATCCACTTCTCAAACACAACCACCTAGGGGCCTTACTCATTTTCCCCCTAAGAAATATACCCCTTAAAGAAAACATTATACTTTTATATTGGATAAACTCCTACAAGAAAACATTATAGAACTCCCTCTGATTAGACCAGTCGATGATACGCTTCCTAAACCTACTTGGTATAAAGAGGATGAATTTTGTGCCTATCACAGGGTAATAAGACATGACATAGATAGATGTCAATCCTTTAGACAATTGGTATGAGGCCTCATCAACAAGGGGGATCTTGACTTGGACAATCCAAATGCTCCTCCCAAGCAATCTTTATATATTTTCAAGTAGCCATTTCCAAACCATCCATCCACATCAAACACATTCCAAGCTAATCTTGGAGAAACAAAAAATTAGGCTACACATATGATTGATACAATCTATGACCAATTATTGCCTAAATAAACTTCAGAGCAATTTACGGTCTTGGATTCCTCATGGGATATGATTTCAATGTAAGTCAACCTAAAATTATTGAGAGAACTCCCAGAACCTCTATAGAGCTCCCAGATCTCATTGTATGGGATTGTTCACAAGATCCATTCCCTTCATCTTCTTGAATTGAGTCTCCTAAAAAGGAAAATGAAACCCCTCCTCAAGATGTCATAGACAAACATACTAATACTTCTAGAGTCAAACATTCCACCCCTTTGGTCCCTGGCAAACTTGTTCATAATATGCATCGAGATTGTAATATAGTAGGATCTTATCAATTCACTCAGTACCAAGACCCTTTGAAATAATCATTTATGACAACACCTCCTTACCCCAAAACTACTAAAGGAAAGGGTAAAGTTCCTACCATTGATATCTAGGACAATTGTCTTGGTATTCCATCAAACAAAATCCTTAGCCCATCCTCAATTCAAGGTCAATCTTTTTTAGATGTCAAAAGATAAAAACCTTAGTCTGAATACCCCTTCTATTCTCAACACACAAAAGAGCAAAGGGTCAACCCCTTTTATATCATCTCCATCATCTATTTTAGGTCATAATCCATCTTCCAAAATGATTATACCTATCATAGGTTCTTCTATTCAAACACGTGGGAAAATACAAAGTATCCCTCCATTATTAAACACACCTCCATCCCAATATCCACTATCTTCTACTAAAGGACCATTAGAGAAATTTAAATAAAAGGTTCCTAAGGTCATCCCTACCATAAAAGATAAATTTCAAAACCAAATGATTAATACTTTGCTAAGAGAGATGGTACAACCTATTATAAGACCATAAAATGACCCTTTGAAAAGATCTTACACTATAATCTTAAAACAATTGTTAGATACATCCCTCATAGTGTTACCACATATATGACCCATTAACCTTCACCCCCAAAGAATTGCTTCGCATAGCAATCGAGAGATATGTGCATATCATAGAGTACCTAGACGTGATATAGAAAATTGTAATACCCTTAAGGCCATAATCCAACAACTAGTCTAGGATGATGATCCATTAATTGATGATCTAAATGATAAAACTCCTAAGCAAAAAGTCACCATCCCAAATATTCCACTCATCCATAATCCTACTAGTCCTATAAGCAATAAAGAGTCAGTGGATTCTTTGAACCCTCCATTATTACACATCGATGTTATCCATGTAGCCACCTGTTCTCAAAATCAGAATCCTAATAAATCCAAAGTTTAAATTACTGGTGCCTCTACCCATAATACACCTAAACCATCTAGACAAAATCCTAAAGTCTCTATTACAGGAACTTCCTCGGTTGAAGCCAAGGAGTTGGAATGAATCTCCATATTAAAATAACTCCACCAAATGCCTATAAAAATGTCATTATATGAACTTGTTGAAAATTCTCCACACCATCAACAAGCAATGATAGAAACACTCCAGGCCATTGAGGTCTGACCAGATGAGCCTTAACCATTGTCAATATTTATAAGGGCCCTCCAAATGGTGTCAGTTGCTAGTTTTACTAATTTTGACATCATTCCTTTATTACCTAAAGACTAAGATCCTACACTTTTCATCATAGCACAAATAAAGCAAACTCAAATTAAAAGAGTTATGATTGATAATGGGGCCAGTATCAATATTATTTCTTATCATGCTTTCCAATAGTTACAGCTACCAAAAACCATTGTTTCTCAATCCCCAATAATTATTTGTACATTTAATGACATGGTAGCACCCATAGTAGGAATGGTGGTCCTTCCCATTTGCATAGGTCCTCACACCCTCCATGAACTCTTTTATGTCATAGAAGGAACATTATAATATAACATTTTATTAAAACATCCATGGATTCATGTGATGTGATGTATCCCCTCCACCATCCATCATTGAATTAAGTTTGAACATGAATGCCAAGTCTACATCATCCTCATTGATCCGCATCCCTTCAAATCATGCAACTGCACTTTTTGACCAAGCAATGTCATAATACCCTCACCTAACACAACCCCGTCTTCATCTTTTAATCAAGTATCAACTAGCATGACTATTCTCACTTTAAAATTACCAGTTCATGAGTCCATTGATTCCATGATGCAACATCTTTCAATGGGATAATACCAGCTATTGACCCTTAACATGTTACTCAGTCCTAGGGAATATAGTTGTCTCAAAAATCAACCCATTTATCTACCCAACCTAGGTGAGCTCATCACATTTGAGCCACCTTTTTTATGTACCCTCTTGATATATGGTGGAATCGATCAAACCACCCCAGGATCTAAAAATGGCACCCATGTTAAACCCCTTACATCTAATTTCTCATTTATTAATAAACCCTAGTTCGTGCAAACCTACCTTTATCATTGTTCCTAGAAGGGCTTCGACATGGGTAGATATGAGCAAGGTCCTCATGACATCACATTAGGAGATTTAAAAAAACCACACAAAAAGCATGGATTAGGATTTGAGAAATATTTTAAATCTTCTCCCAAACCCATTTTTCTACCATTTTTGGAAGAAGAAGAGCAATCTTCATCATCTGATACCTCTTCCTCAACCAATGACATTGTATCCATCCCTTCTGAATTTTTTCCAGTCAATTCAATCTCCATATAACCCCTCATCTTTCACCATGGGGGTGAGACCCGAATTATCCCTTTAGTAATCCTAAGTTAATAGGACCTGATACGCTAACCATCCATGTTCTTCAGTGTCAAGATGATGAGTCAATATTGACTCATTTGGGTGATGAAAACTCTTATCTATGTAATTTTATTCCATCTGAAACATCTATCTTATTCAATGAATCCACTTTTGATATTAATATCAGGTCTCAAGAAACCTTGGGTATTGTTAAAGTTAGTAAATCCTTAGATCCTCAAGAAAACCAGGCTTTTACCACTTTTTTATCAGACCATAGTGAGGCATTCGCCTGGTTTTATAGCGATATGCTTGGTATCAACCCTATAATATTTATTCATAATATAATCACCTTTCCTGATGCTAAACTAGTGAAATAAAAGATCTATAAAATGCATCCCCACATCACACTCCTGGTAAAAGAGGAACTGTAGCACCTCTTATCTGCTAACTTTATTCAACCCATTGATTATCCTTAATGGATGTCCAACATCATTCCAATCACTAAGCCTACATGGGGGCATCACATTTGTACTAACTTTCATGATTAAAATCTTGCTTGTCCAAAATATGATTTCCCTCTCCCTAACATCGACCAATTAGTGGACTTAACAGTTGGCCATGAAATGTTATCCCTTATGGATGGTTTTTTGGGTTACAATCAAATACTTATTGCACCAAAAGATCAACATAAAATTGCATTTATTACTCCTTGGGGGACCTTATGTTACCGTGCTATGACCTTTGGCCTAAAAAACATAGGAGCCACATATCAGTGGGCCATGACTTATATATATCATGACATAATTCACAAAATTGTCAAAGACTATGTTGATGATCTCCTTGGGAAGTCAAAATTTTGTAAGGATCACTTATTCATACTTAAAGTTATCTTCGATCATTTACTCTAGTATCATGTGCGTCTATATCCAAAAAAGTGCATTTTTGGTGTCTTGATGGGTAAACTTCTAAGCTTCATTTTTTCGATTTAAGGAATAGAAGTGGATCCCACTAAAATCAAGGCCATTATAGAAATGCCTCCTCCATCCAACCTTAAGCAACTTCATAGTTTACAAGGCAAACTCCAGTCTATCCATCATTTTATATTCCATCTCTTTGATTGGTGTCAACCTTTACACCATTTATTAAAGAAGGATAGTTGTTTTGTATGGGATTCTAATTGTCAAGAAGCCTTTACCGCACTCAAAGACTATCTTCTATTACCTCTAGTCCTCACTCCACCTAAGGAGGGGCAACCTTTCTTCCTTTATATCTGAGCTACTGACCATGCTCTAGGTGTTATGCTTTCCCATCGAGATGAGCATCACAAGGAACAAGGTGTTTATTATATAAGTCATACCCTCATAGAATATGAAACATGTTATCTGTATACTAAAAAATTATGCTTAGTATTGGTCCTTATAGCCTCTAAGCTTCATCATTACCTACTTAACCATAAGACATACGTAATTATGACTATTGACCCCATTAAGTTCATGCATTCTAAGCCTTATCAAAATCAACGAATGGCCAAATGGATCATGTTTCTAGCTGAGTTTGATCTAGATTTTCTCCATCAAAAATTTGTTAAAGGATATATTATTGTTGATCAGTTGGCCAAAGCACCTCTTAGTGACAACCGACTAATCAATTATGAATTTCTTGATGAATTTATTGCATCCACTTCCCAAGTAGTCCCAAAATATCAAATGACTCAATACTTTGATGGGTCCCAATGTGAGTGTGGAGGCGGTGCAGGAATTATATTAATCCCTCCTCAGGGTATTTCCTTGCCTATATCTTTTAAATTAGACTTCAATTACACTAATAACATGGTTGAATATGAAGCGTTGATTATAGGCCTCCAAACTGCCCTTGCACTAGGGGTTAGATCCCTTAATAGCTATGGTAATTATTAGTTAGTGGTCAATTAAATTAATGGTATATATCAATGCAAGAATTGTATCCTCCAAAGATATAAGACCTTAGCCGATCAGCTCTTATCCACTTTCAAACATCACATGATCTAAACTACTCCTAGATCAACTAATAAGTTCACTGATACTATGGCATCTCTTACCTCTTTTATCCCATCCTCATCTCAAGAGTCCAATCTATTTGTCCTTATCCATTGAGTTAACCAGCCTTCATACACAAGAACCAATCTTTTATCTATCAATAATATCAAGGAAAACCTAGAAGAGCCATGGTATGCATAAATATTTACTTATTTGTCTACAAGGTTATCTTATCCCCATCTATCCAAAGGTGTCAGGAATGTTTTTCAATAAAAACTTGCCTACTATACTATATTAGAGGGTGTTCTCTATAAATGCAGTTTTGATGGCATTCTTCTTTGTTGTCTCCAAAATCATGAAGCTACCTTAGCTATCTAGGAAGTACATAATGGGTCATGTGATGGATACTTTAGTGGCCATGCAATTGCTATAAAAATCTTACGTCTAGGCTATTATTGGCCCACTCTGAATCAAGATTGTTGCGCATATGTTAAGAGGTGTGTAAAATGTCAGAAGCATGCAAACTTATCCCATGTCCCTAGTAAAGCCTTACAGGTAGCAAGGGACTTATATCCATTCTCCCAATGGGGGCTCAATCTTATAGAGCAAATCAACCCTAGATCATCTTAGCTTCACAACATCATTATTACCACTATAGAATACTTCACCAAGTGGGTGGACATTGTGCCCCTTATCTTGACCAAGATAGAAAATATTGTGGAGTTTATCCACCATCACATTATTTTTCATTTTCGAATTTCATATAAAATCATAACAGATAATGGAAAATCTTTCAAAAATAAGAAAATCCAGGCACTATGTGACTCATTCAAAATCAAATTAATTTTTTCCTCGCCTTACTATCCTCAGGGCAATGGTCAAGCAGAAGCCTATAATAAAAACCTGGTCAAAATCCTAACCAAATTTATCAATAAATCTGGGAAAGATTGGCATCTTTGTATCCCTTTCACCTTATGGGCATATCAAACTAGTATTCAAACCCCTACAAGTGTTACTCCCTTTTTCTAGTCTATAGTACGAAAGTTGTATTTCCTTTAGAAGTCCAAGTTCCTTCTCTTTGTGTCTTCCTTAAAGACATCATTTTTTATGAGTATTTTTGGTAGGAGCATTTATCCCAGCTTGAATTCTTAGATGTGCATTGTATGATAGCCCTCAATCGCCTTCATATATATCAAGAATGGCTAAAATGAGTGTATAATCAACATGTAAGAGAATGAGAATTTAACATTAGAAACCTTGTACTTAAATAAAATCAACATGTCACTAATATGGAATGAAGTAAAAGGGGTAAATTTACTCCTAATTAGCTTGGACCATACATTATAACCCATAAATATGGATCTGGGGCATATCGTTTGGCTTCTCTCAATGGTAAACTACAACGAGAACCTCTTAATGCATTGCATCTATGTCCTTTCTATAGTTCATAGATCTTGGCTCATCTTGGTTAGCTTATCTTACATCTTGTCATATCCCCTTATCCCAAAATACCAAATAATGAAATGAGAGTTGTGTGGTTATCCAATAGTCACTATAACCTCAACCATGAATATGAATACCCCAGCTCTATTCATAGCATTTTCTCATGGATAAGCTTTGCCTGTGATAGGAGAAACCCCAAATCATGATTTCCCTTATTTATTAAAAGTTGTCAATGTTCTAGATAACACAATCACCTCATGTAATGAACCTATGGAAATTATCCTAAGGTATATTTTTATTCCATCTTGCATTACTGTCTTTGGGATCCAAATATCAAGTAAGTAGTGAAAATCAAAAACATCAAAATGGGTTAGATAAACAGACTGATCCCTTGAAGGAAATTTGTAATCAAATATAAAGGCAAAATAACAAACTGATCCCTTGAAGGATAGCTGTGAAAAAACATTATAATATAGACCACTCCCTTGAAGGATGGCTACTAAGCAAAAAAATTATCGCATTGATCAGTTTTCAAAATTATGCTGCTTAAAAGCTCTAAAAAATAACAAACCAATAAAACAAATTGTCAAAAGCAATATCCCAAGAAAGCTTCCTGTATCGATCAGCTTTCTAATTGTAAGTTTCCTGTCTTGACCAGCCTACCCATTGGCATAAAATTGATCCCCGAAAGATAAATCCTGATTTCAAAATATGATGTAAATAAGTTATCTGTAAAGCAATCCATCTCCCATCCCATCAAAAGCATATAATCATAATAAATGACCAAGATCAAAGCTCTAGCTAACCTAGGTTGTGTCATAGTCCATTATCATCTTGTTGGAAATATTCTCATTGATGTCAAATTAGCACTTAATGTTTAAAGGTGTTTTTAATGTTTATATCTTAGCTAAAGTGTGTTAATATTAATGAATATATTTTTGGTTGCGTAAAGACAAATGAGGGCCCATGAGGAAGTCGAAGAGTCATCACTAAAGACAAAAGAGGAAAAAGATACATTTCTCCATGAAGGGTCACCTTGAGGAATCTGAAGAGTCATCACTAAAGATAAAATAAGAAAAGGATACATTTCTCCATGAAGGGTCACCTTGAAGAATTTGAAGAGTCACCAAGTAAAGATAAAGAAAGAATTCAAAGGGTCATGCAAGGGTGAATGCCAAAGGTCATTTGGAAAGCTATAAAAGGAGGCTTGGGAAGCCATTTAGAGATATGAAAGTGAATGACTTTATTTATCTAATAAGAGCAGAGGAAAGCATAGAAAAGAGAAGAGATATAGTAGTGTGTTATCATTTGTTGAGAAAGCAACATTGAGAGATAGTTGGTGTTTTATACACAAGAGGGGTTGGTGCTCTTGTGGGTGGGTGCTTACGAATCATTGTTGTGTTGGTACTCAGCAAAGGGGTTGGTGCTCCTGCAAGTTGGTGCTTGTGAACTTTGTAACTTGAGTTCATGCTCATTTATATACTTGAGATTGTTCTTTATGCTTTTTCCCACTTTGGGTTTCCACGTAAAAGCTGGTGTGTCTCTCTCTCTTATGCAGTGCATTTTATTTCTTTCAGTTTTATTGCATATCTTGAATGTATGATTCAGTGGTTAAATCAAAAGGAATTTGATTAAGTAAAATATATATCTCATGATGAACACATCTAGCTAAGGATGCATAGGCCATGTGTAAGAGAGATTCTCTTTTGGTTATGGTCTAAGTCAATACCGAGCAAATCTATAATCTATAATCACTAAAATCCATAATCATCATTAAGCATAATCCATAATCATAATCCATTTAGCAAAAACCCATCTCATGATATAACATTCAAAATATAAATTGAGCATAAACCATAATCATAATCCATTAGTAAAAGACCCATCTCATGATATAACATTCAAAATCCAAATTGAGCATAAACCATAATCATAATCCAGTAGTAAAAGACCCATCTCATGATCAGAATTAAAATACATCGCATCTAATCTATAACATGTAAAATCCATAATCCATAAGCATCCATAACATATATAATAGCAATGATCAAAATTAAAATACATAACATCTAGTCTATAATCCATCACATTAATAATCCATAAAAACACAACATATCCATAGGCATCAGTAAATCCATAAAAAAATACACATGATCCATCCATAAAACATAAACTATATATCATCAAATGTTTGTACAAATGTCATAACATAAATAAAATGGGGCTCTCATCCCATATAATACAATCTACTCCATAAACTCTATCCTACTGAGGTGAATGCTATCACCTCCCTCATCATCTCTGCCTCAGCTCGTTACACTCCCTCTAATGTTAGTACCCCTGAGAGTCTTTTGTGACCTGTTGCATCTAGCCACATATGAATCAAAATGTGGAACATCTGATAGCCACCTCTATATTATCTTCTTGTAGTATGACATCTCTATAATAAGATCTATATATTTCATGAGAGGTATCATATCTAGAGGAACACTAGGTCCTACAGTATCTGAGACTGGCCTCTCCACCATAGTGGATCTCATCTACTCCAGCTTAGCCTGGTACCTATCCCACTCCTATATTACCTGGTCATGATGGCCTCTAGAGATATTAAGATCACCCTATAGAATGGCAATCTGATCCTGTAATGTAACATAGGCTGCTCGTGACTCCTGTAACTCTACCCTCAGCCCATCCCTCTATGCAATAATGGAATCTATATCCATCTGATCATGTGTAGGGTCATCCTGTGGTGGTACATATCCCATGGGTGCATCTGGGGCATCCTACCCAATATTTCCTTTGTCTTCACCCTCCTCCCTCATCTCCTCAATGACCACCTCCTATCGAGGCCTCACTGCTCTATCATGTCTCCTCCCCAGCTCCATTACAAACCATGTTGCATACTCATCCATGTAACCAATGTCATCCAAATCAGTAGCTGTGAGCTCCTCCTTCCTATATCCCCATCAAAATAATTGAATTGTCAAGTGCAGGCCAATCCAACTATGTATCATCCCACCTATACGTGTTCAAGGCTAATGGAATATCCTGTAATAAGCCAAATTATTGATAGACCCTATCAAAATAGAATATCTCATGATGCTCTGGTCACCATCCATGAACCCATGACTCTTAGGCCACATCTCTTGTCTCTATCGCTAAACCTGGCCATGCTAAAAAATGTACATATGGCCTCCAAATGACATCTCCTATTTGTAGCTCACTAAAAACCTATCTGTAGTATGCTAAATCATGTACTATCCTACTTAAAAATGGGACCACTAGGTCTTCCTTCCATCGAAGGAAGCCTACATTTTACACCATATCTCCAAAATTGACCCATAGGGTCCCTATAAGGCAAATCACACAAATGTGCTCGTATGCCCAGCAATGCAAAACAAAAGCAATGTCTAATCTTGATCTATGCTCAATGTGCCAACCCCATAAATCCTTGTAGATATGCCCTAATATTATAGGCACCTAAGCAAAAATAGTCCAAAAATCCACCATGTCCACTATGACTCCAATGAAGCTCCATGGTAGCCATCCTCCTACAGAGTCAGGTAGATCGTAACATGTCAATGCCAACATCATCATGGTCGACACTAATTTTTCCATAGGGTCCTGGTCATATAAGGGCTAAAAGGAGAACCCCCTAGCAAAGAATCTAATATCTAAGGCATCCTCACTGTACAACTATGCCAACATTGTTTCCCTCCCAGCCTCATCCATAATGTATACAGGGGCTCCCTAGATCAACACTCGTAAGATGCGGTAGATGTCCTCAGTGGTGATGGTCATCTCACCAGTAGGTAGCCAAAAAGTGTTGGTGGTATAATCCCACTGCTCCACTAAATCCACCATCATGCCAATATCCTAATGAATATGATGATAATGGTAGATCCCCCCAAATCCAACAGCATCCAAATGGGCCCAGTCCTCATCACTCATGAACTCTTGAAGTTGTGATAATAGTGGAAGGATTGTATCCCTCATCGTAAGTAGCTATCGACCCTGTCAAAAACATTCTTTTGGTCAATCAAAAGCCTAACTTTTTTAACTGTTATCGATCCTGTGTGGATCAATGTTGATTTACCCAATCGATAATGATCCTTGAGGATCCTGATAGATCCACATGGGGATCATCAATCCATATGGATTGACATCGATTACCTCCCCCAAAAAAATCCCCCTAAGTTGTACATCCCTAAAATATCAAAAACAAAAATCAAATCCTACCTTACCTACCCTCCCTATCCCCATAATTTTTCAAACACAAAAATTTCTTAAAAAAACTAATTTTTTAAGCAAAAATATAAAAAAATCAATCAAATAATAAATTTCATGAAAAATAAACTTTGCCTACTCATAGTGCAGTCGTCGTCATCATCATCCACTCCCGCTCGCCTCCATCGTCTCTCGCATCACCTTGAAAGTCAAAAAAAATGTCCAATTTACTCTCATAAAGCTTGTTCACATCAATAGCCAAATGAGCCTTATGCCATGTAGGATGCCTATTTATAGCCATTTATGCGATCGACGTCGATAATCCTAATCGATGTCGATCCCCTAAATCAGCATCAATTTCTTGTGGGTTGATGTTGATTATCCTAGCTTGTTTGGGTTTTACACTTATGGACCATTTTACATGCTCCTAGTTTGGATCCCAAGCCACATCTTGTTGCATTTTTTATAGCTATCCCATTTTTATGTCACATTACCCTTTAGACTTGAGGATTTTGACCCTTTTTCAGTTCCCCAGTCTCCTTAAAGACATACCCATTTTTTTGGTATCTTGCCATTTGTAAGATTTTGAGGGTATATTTTATCTTGAGAACATTTGTCCATAGGTAACGCATACACCATATGTACACCAGATGATATGGTCTGCTATTCCTATCTTTTGTTCTCTTGGTAGCCTTTTATTATGCCTACTTGTTTTAGCTCTAGCATTTTGTTACTCGATTAAATCTTTGGGGCATTACTACCTGCATCACTTTTTATCTCATTAAGTGCAACCTTGGAACTTCCTTGAGCCATCCTCACTTTCATTTGTCTATGGCTATTTTCCACTTGTCCATTTCCACTCACCCAAATTTGTTTTTCCATTCCATCTCTTTTAAACTCGTCATCCATTCCATCTCATTTCTTAGTGCCTGATTTGAGGGGGGATACCTCCTCACAATAAACTTGGGGCATTATGCACCTTATAGTTTTTGTCTCGTGGCACACTATGCATACCGCTCCATAAAAAGGGGCAAATGTAAACACTAGTTTTATACACCTTTGTGTATTAACATGGTACGTTGTCATGTTTATCCTTCATCTTTAACATAATAGCCCCATCGTAATTATTTGAAATAATTACATTTACCCATTTACCTTTACCATGAGGGTTAATTAAGTTAATTACCATGGTTAAAATGTAATTAAATCCAATTTACCACCCCTAACCATAAAAATCATAAAAACAAATAAAAAACAAAAACCCTCCTAACCTCCTCACAAACCCATCGTGTGGTTAAAACCACCTAACTTGGAATGCGATTAAAACCACCTCTAGCCCCAAATCAACCCATTTAGAATGGCCCAAGGATTGACTTCACCTAGTTTTGGTGAATTGACGTCGATTCTCTGAGATCGACACTAATTGGTTCAGATTGACATCGATACTTAAATACACAGTGAACCTCCATGGCTCGAGAGGGATGTGTATAGTGCTTGAGAGCCTCAAAACTCTACTGAAATCTTTAAGGAACCACCATACAGATATTGTCAACATTTTTTTACCTTAAGGAACTTTTGTTTGTGTAATTATCAAGCGAATTTCAAAGGTTTTAAGCTTACATCTACAAGGTTGTTTATCTATGTGTTTTCAACCATTTCAAGGTGAGAATTATATATTGTTTTATTCATTTCTTAAGTATTTTGTCTTCTGCATCTTTGTCTCAGTGTTTTAATTCAATTTTCATTAATTTATCAACATTTTAAGTCATCATTATCTTTGATTTTCATAGTTTACCATTTTACTCAAAATTGACACCAATTTATCTAAATCAACATTGATCTTGAAGAATCATCATCGATCCCTGCCAAACTTTAAAAATAGTCTTAAAATCTATTTTTATAAGGTCCACAGTCATCAAAATCTATTAAATTTTGCATTTTGTCTTCTAAAAATATGTCTTTTGCATATAGATGACTCTGTCTGGATTAGCACATAATATTGTTAGCATATTCAATCTCCCCATCACCCACAACCTCTGTTTACTGATCAGAGTGACATTGCATTTGAATTAGGCCTTTGTACTGTGGTTTTTACACCTAATCAAAAAAGCATAGATAAACAATTGGTTGTAATCCAAGAGGATGTTAACATAGCTACTAAATTCTTGGATGATTACTTTGATCGCATTAATCTTGTTTTAGATTAGACATCTTTGTTATTATCCATTTATATCCTATCTATATGTATCTTTGTAATTTCATATGTATTTATAAACTTGAGTGTTAAACGTGGGCTGACATCCACCTAAGGAAGCTTATCGCTTCTTGGGATGGGTTTCTTATCAGGCAGCCCACTCATCTTTCTATTAATCAATTTTTTGTGAGTTTGTGATTTGTTGGGCATTCCTCCCCAACCAAAAAGGATTTCCCACAAAGCTTGATCAATGGTGCACAACTAATCTACATCTCCAAGTAATCTTCAAAACCTTGCATTTACTTTGTTTTTAGTAGCTAATTAGATCATATTGAAAAGTGAAAAAAAATACTAAAACACTATATATTAGTTGTTTTGATTAATTATTTAAGGTGTTAAGTTGGGAGTGTAAAGATTGTGTTATTCAATTTATATTCATTCTTAGAAAATGATTTATAAGAAAGTCCTTTTTTTTATAAGTCCCTGCAAGTATACTGCAGTCCTCGTATTTTCAATTATATAGATCATTGTTCGCCAATCACTATTTACATTTTCACTGTGGTAATGAGGAACTCTAGTCATTATTGTTTTGGCATTAATGTGTCCCATATTTCTTCAAGTAATGTCTTCTATTATTGTTTTGGCATTAACGTGTCCCATATTATTGTTGTGAAGTTCTGGTTTTTCTTTGACAAATTCAAGTATCTACCATCAAAATCGATGAGCTAATGAAACCCTCTGGAATCTACTCTCTCCAAGTATGGTTGGTTAGTGTTATATCTGTGCGCTGCCATGTGCTACCATTGATGAGCTAATGAAGCCCTCTAAAATCTAATCGCATGAATTTTATCCATATCTATATCAATTATGCGCTATAAAATAATTTAACTGAGGTGTTTACTAATTGTCACTCCAAATACATTTTTTGAGATTAAGGGTGACTCCATACGCAATAAGATGCATAATAATGGTACATAATAGTGATCAACTCTTATTTCTTTTCCAATAAGATCATCGACGTAAACCTCTAAAATCTTATGGATAAGATTGTGGAAGATATGGATCATTGTGCTTTGATATTTTTCCTTGGTTTTTTTAAGAACAAAGGGCATGACTACATAGCATAAGATTCCCCATGGCGTAGTAAAGGAGATTTTGTTTTGATCTTCCTCCGAAATTTGAATCTAGTTATATCCATAGAATCCATCCATGAGGGATAACAACTCATACCCTGTGGTATCGTCAACAATATCATATATGGAAGGAAGAGGGAGTTCATCATTAAGGCATGCTTTGATTATATCCCTAAATTCTATGCATAATTTAAATTTTTGTTCTTATTGAGATCAAGGACGATATTGGACATCCATTTATAATAATCTATGGATTGTATGAACCCTAATTTAGCAGTTAGATGACCCTTCTTTGACTACCAGTGCAACCTTGAGTTTGAGTGGCCTTGGATTTTGTTTAACAGGTTTCAAATCAGGGGTGATAACCAAGTTGTGGATGACTACTTCATACTGAATACCTTTAATGTTTGCATAATAAAATGCAAAGGCTTTGGAAAGTTTAGTAACTTCTTATGGTCTTCTACCTCTTGGGGTGAGAATGAAGACCCAAGTTTAAAGATCTTAGGGTTTTTTGGGCATAAGAAAATGCAAAGGCTTTGGAAAGTTTAGTAACTTCTTATGGTCTTCTACCTCTTGGGGTGAGAATGAAGACCCAAGTTTAAAGATCTTAGGGTTTTTTGGGTCCCTATGTTGATGTCTATTGCGTCCTTAATTAGTGGGATTTTTCTTTGACAAATTCACGGATCTACCCTCAAAATTGATGAGCTAATGAAGCCCTCTGGAATATATTCTCTCCAAGTAAGGTTGGTTTGTGTTCTATTTTTGTGCTGCCATGTGGGTTTAGTGGATAAGGTGGCAAACTCATTACATCATTCATGGCATCCATAAAGGCGTCAACTTACTATTTTTAAGTTTTTAATCTACAAAATGGCATAAATTGCTTGAGTCGTTGTAAGACTTTGGAGAAAAACACAGACCTAGTTGTAACTCTTTCATAAATCTTCAATGCCACGGTTCAATATAATGGACACACTTGAAATTGCTCAGCTTATGAAGCACGAGAGAAGCATTTGACAATGACAGTGTCTCGCAAGCCATTCTCATTCATAAAATGCACACTAAAATAGTTAAAATAAACGAGTCAAATAATGGTTTTTCCTGTGTTATGGATGCTTCAGATTTCGTGGAAAATTTAGAATAATATAGAAATAAGTATGGTTGTGTACGGCTTCACATGATAAACTGCCATATTTTAGTGTCTTCTTCCCTCTCAAAATGCATAGTTTTATATGAGGCTTGTTCATGTGGGTCATTTTTATTATGCTCTTCGAAATAATGGTGAAATCTGCGATGATGTCTTTGGTTTTGGTTTTGGAACACCATCAAGAAAAAGGAAGTGGAAGAGTTCCACGGTGGTAGAAGATGAAGTCGATTTCCTTTACAAAAAATTGGTTATGGGCCTCCTTTGAATTAATATTCTTTCAAATTTCTAATTTCATGAAAAAAAAACAAATGTTGAAAGAGAATTTAGTGAATTTGTATTTTGTTCTGAGTCTCTTTTTCAGCTTTTGTATCTAGTAAGAGCCCCTAATTTCCATGGAGAGTTTCAGATGTTCGAAAAATGGTATAACACCATATTGTAGGCAGCTAAGAATGACCCCTTGGCCTTTATTTATATTCATGTTTTTCATGTGATAATGGTGATCTTGTGTATTGTTTCCCACCTTCCCTGTGGTCTGTTTGACATGGTCACTTCAATGTAAACACATTTAAAACCATCTCAATTGACAAACAAGCTTTAAAAAAAACTAAAACTGTAAGAATCTTTTAACCAAACCTTTTTATTTAATGGATTTTTAAAAACACGTAGTAGCCAGGGAGTTGAAAAAATAGACATTTTAGAGCTCTCTACAACAAGATTAACAATGTTTCCAACGTGTATTTCCCTTCAAATGCTAGAATAGTTCGTAGTAACAGCAGCAAACATTAAAGAGTATATAAATCATAATCCTTTAAAAAATTTAACGCCCTGCATCTGATACAGTCTACTATAAAAAAATTAATCATATTTTACAGCAAAAAGACATAAATATAGTCATACGGACATCAAACTTATTCAACATTGCTCTTTAAATTCTACATTTATTCAAAGCATGTATTCCAAGCACCACCGAAAGAAAAAGCAAAACAAATATATTGTTGCCTGCAGGTACTGCGCCACTTTGTGGCACTTCTTTATATGAAAAGAGGGATGTGTTGTGGTCAGAATTGGCAAACCCTCACTTCCTATAGCATAGAATGACTCTTTTAACTCTTTCCAAGCTGAATAATACTGAATTTACTTCTCTTTCCTGGAGTGTCGCCACCAAGAACACTCTAGAACATATATTGTTGAGAATGTGCTCTAAGGTATGCATGGAGTTGTCATTGATGTCATGAAAGTGTCATTGATGTCAATTTTGAGTTGTCTTTGTTGTTCTTGACACTGAGTTCATGAGTCATGTAGTTGAGAGACCTAGTGAGAAGGCATAGGTTTGGTGCCTTAGTGAGGTGAGTAGACTGAAGTTTGTGAGAAGGTTGGTAATGTGTGAGCGTGGTATGAGGTTGTATGGCATGAGTATGAGGTGTTGAGAGCAGTGCAAGAGGTTTCAAGGTGTGTTCAAGGTCTAAGTGTGGTTTACAGGGTTAGTCTAATGTGAAAAGAGACCTAGTGTGGCCTAATAAGGGGTCAAGCTCAATTTCCAAGGTGTCAGAGCTCATGAGAGCATTGTTAGAGAGGTGAGAGGTTGTATCAAGTGTGTTGACCAAGTTTGAAGGACAAAGCATGAAATATGGTTTTTAGGTTTCCTGTGTGCATAAAATGAGGTATAGCACTCCCAAAAAGAATGTTCTTATGCTCGTTGGCACGTGAAACCTTTGCATGAGATCCTAAGAAATTCATGGAAGTTGGGGAAGGTTCCTAGCTCAAATTTTATGGCATTAGTTTTGGAGTTGAGGGGAAATCCTTTATGAACAATTGCTAAGAATGGAAGGCAATCAAAACCCTCCTAAAACCCTAACAAAGACTTGATATGGAAGATCTTGTTTGAAATGACTCGGAATGGATTGGATGACATAGTTTGATGATTGGATCATATAGAGGACTCTTCCAGGTACCTCCAGGTGGCATTGGTCTGATAGATGAGTGAGTGGAAGCTACAAGAAACCCCTTGTTTCTTGAATTTTTGATATAACATGAAAGGTTGACCAGGTCAAAGCATGCAAATGATTGAAAGATGATGTGTGAGACTTGTATTTTATGATCATGTAAGTTTCTGAGTGGGTTACAAATTTCAAATATGCTAAACCAGTCATGGAAGTTGGCCTATCACTAAAAAGGCCTAATGAGGAAGATTGTGAGAAAACTAGGTAGAAATGAGAATGAGATTAGGGATGGGTTTTAATGGATTAGGAATGAATCCAATTGTGTGGTTTTTTTTTCAAAACCTATATCAAATTTTCATTTTGTTCAGATGTTTTGAAGATCATTAAAAATGTTGAAAATGTTGTTCTCAAAGTGATTTGTCTAACACGGTGAGGTATGTGTAGGGTGAAGACATGAGATTGGTTTGTAAGACCAATATTGATATTGAACCTTGGAATCCATTTGTTTCAAGATGTTCTAAGGATGTTGAAGGATCATCTAAACCATTAGAAGTTCATAAAAATTTACACACAGGGGTTCTAAGTCTTGATTTGCATGATTGTGTTTTTGGAGCTACATGCAATTTTTTGTGTGTGAGTGAGAATGATGTTCCCTAAGTCTTATTGCATAGAGTTCAAGAATTCAATGCACATGAAGTTGTTTTATAGGTCTCATAGGTTCATTTGAATACATTTGTCCGCATGATAAAATCTTATAAAGATGTGAAAAGTCAAAGGCTCTTGACTGGTTTTTGAACCCTGTATGCAGTTTTGAGTGAGCATATGAAGATTAGTTTGAAAGTCTTTTGTCCTGTGTGGTGAAATATAATGGACTTGGTGATGACCTTGATGTCATGGAGGTTCTATCCATGTGATTTATTGTTTGGGTTATGTGTAAAAGTTGAATGTATGCTTCAAATATTCAAGACAAACTTTTTGATAGTAAGAAGCCCTGATTGCGAGTAAACATAATGGTGTTGTTCAAGGAATGAAATGACCTAAATGGTGTTGGGGACTTAAGGTAAGCTTATCAGGGGTCTAATTGAGGCATGTGTGAAGTGTTTCATCCATTTTTAGGGGCTCAAAGTGTTCCAAGATGGTCAAGGTGTAATGTGTGCCTTGAGAAGGCCTAATTGCATTAGGTCTCTATTAAACCTAATGGTAGTTTTGGTCCGTATGGGTAATGATTGACCTATGTACTGGTTTTTTCACTTGTGCATGTTTTTTGATCTATTCCAATGGTGATCCATGTATGAAGAGGTTTATGGCCGACCAAGATGGGTGAGAGCAAGAGTCAAGTATAAAAAAAAATGTCTAATAGGCCTAGTTTGACTAGTTAGAATATTGAGTATATAAGCAAATGATATAGAAGTTTGGAAACCAGGTAGAGGGATTGAAGACCATCAGAGAGGTATGGTGAATATGTCATTAAGATCTAAAAGTGGTTTTATAGATGATGAGCAAGGTCATTTGACATAATTCTACCAGGAAGTGGGCTAGTTGAGCGAAGAGACCTAATAGACTGTTTGAGAAAGATAGAAGAGTGAGAAGAGCAAAAGAAAGTGGTCATCTTCAATTGAGTGAGTAGCAAGTGTCCAAAGGTGATAAAATATTCCAAGTGGCTGAGTTGATGTTGATTCACCTAGGGCGTTGGTGCCTCCTTACAAGTTGGTGCTTGTCAAACGACTAGTTGAGTTGGTGCTTAACTAGTGAAGGGTTGGTGCTCTTTGTGGGGTTGGTGCCTTAGTAAAATTTTGATCCATTGATTATAGGACTGTAGTCCAAGTTGTGTGTTAGTGGGTTTTATCCTCAATGAGGGTTTCCCACATAGATCTTGTGTTCATGTGTTATGTTTCTACTTCATACTCATATGAATAGTTGATTGTGTATTGCTACAACTCTAGTTTTGTTTGAATGATTAATAAATGATATATGAAATTGAAATTACAAATTTTTATATTAATTCACCCCCCCTCTGAATGGTTTTGCTTCCAACAATTGACATCAGAGCAAGGTCTCTTGTGCAGGCATAACAGTTTAAGGGAGATATTTGGAGCACAAGTATGGATGTTGATAATGAAAGTGTTTATTATGATTACAATGAGGATCTATCCACAGTCATTGAAACAGCGTGTGAATATTGTTCAAAATAAAAGAATCATATAGAAGAATGCACCCAGCTTAGAATGAAAGTAAAGACTTTAGAGGCACAAGTTGAGCAAGATGCAATCAAAATAAAGACATCAGAAATTTGAGGAGAGTACTGGAAAGCTTAACAATATTTTGGATAATCAAAGGTTTTTTCATGATATGAAAGGTATTGGTTTCAAAGAAGAACAAAAAAGAGTTCAAGGAGAGTCAGTTTCCAAAAGTCAATGATCTATCAAGGAGCGACAATGCTGGTAGAATAAAGACCTATGCAGAAGTGATCAAGTTTGAAGTCAATCATCAACAAGCCAAGAAGGGTTTTGTTCCGTCAAAGGATATCAAAAGCAGTGATGTATCATCCAATGATCATCAAAAGACAAATAAGGTTAAACAATCAAAGTATGGAGATTATTTCATTAGTTATTGTTTCTCTTGTGGTCAATTTGGACATAGAGCTGTTAATTGTAGATAGAGAAGTAGAATCTTGTGTTATCACTGCAACTAAAAAGGACATATTGTAAGAGTGTAAGACAAAATCTATAAGGAAAACTAGTCATGTTAAGAAGACATGTAGTCATGATTCTAAAGAATGAATCAAGAAAGCAGACCCTATGGGTAAAATGAAAGAGAAGCAGGAATCTAGAGGAGAAGAAACTATGATAACCCAAATTGTCTTTCATACTCAAAATGAAGATTTGAAGTGGTACATAGACAGTGGTTGTTTAAGTCACATTATAGGAGATAAGAGCAAAATTATCTCTTTGAATAAGAATGCCATAGGTTCAGTGAGGTTTGCAAATAATACATCTGTTAATATAGTTGGCAAAGGTGCTTTGAGCTTGGTCAATGGGAAGACCAAGACAGAAAATGTATTGTATGTAGATGATTTGAAACACAACTTGTTGAGTGTAAGTCAAATATGCACCCAAGGACATACCCTAACTTTTCATAACAAAGCATGTGAAATAAGGAGAGCAAAATCAAGGAGGTTGATTGTCAAAGCCAAGAGAACTGAGAACAATCTATATGTATTGAATGAGATCATAAAAGAGAAGTGTTTTATGAGCAAGGTAGATGAAAGTTGGATATGGCATAGGAGGTTAGATCATATGAACTTTGACAATATAGTCAAGATCAGCTCCAAAGGATCCATGAAGAACATGCCCAAAATTTTCAAATCTGCAAATGCTCTTTACAAGACATGTCAACATGTCAAGCAGACTAGGAAGAGATTCAAGTCTAAAGAATACTCTACTAGTAGACATTTAGAACTAATCCATACTGATCTATGTGGTCCTACAAGGATTCAAAGCATTCAAGATGACAGCTACTTCATGTTGCTTATAGATGACTTCACAAGAATGACTTGGATAGCATTCTTGAAAGAGAAGTTAGAAGCTCTAGGTAAGTTCAAAACTTTGAAGGCTTTGGTTCAAAATGAGATGAATGGGAAGATCAAGTGTCTTCGGTCTAACAAAGGAGGAGAGTTTTGGTCAAATGAGTTTGATGAGTTTTGTGAGGTCAATGAAATAAAAAAAATAGTTCTCAGCTGCTAGAACACCCCAACAGAATGGGGTGGTTGAAAGAAAGAACAGAACAGTTCAAAAAATGCCAATGACCATGTTGAATGACTCAAAGTTGTCTGATGGCTACTGGAGAGACGTTGTGGGTAGTGCAATTTACACTTTGAACAGAGGGCAGATTAGGATCAATAGTGATAAAACTCCATATGAATTATGGAATGGTAGACTCGTTAGTGTTGAACATTTTAAGGTATTTGAAAGTAAATGTTATATCAAGAGAGATGAAGACTTAGGCAAGTTTGACTCAAGATCTGATGAAGGTATTTTTTTGGGATATTCATCAGTTAGTGATGCCTACAAATGTTATAACAAGAGGTGCAAAAGATAGTGGAGAGCACAAATGTGAAGATTGATGAAACAAATAAATCATATTCTCAATCGAAGAATGATGGAGCAATAGAGATAGATGAGGATGAAGAAGAAATTGAGGAGAGAAAGGACTCAAAAGGTCCTAGGTAGACTCAAAAGGATTATCATGAATCTCATATCATTGGAAACAAAAGTGTAGGTATACAAACAAGAAGAAGAATGATGAGTAATGTTAATCAAGAATATACCGCCTTACTGTCCAAATTTGAACTTAAAAGTTTTGTAGAAGCAAGTGAAGATAAGTTTTGGAGAGATGCCATGAATGAGGAATGAAATCAAATTGAAAAGAATGAGACTTAGGAATTAATACCTAGGCCTAAGAACAAAAATATCATTGGTACAAAATGGGTGTTCAAAAACAAGTTGAATGAAAATGGAGAAGTCACTAGAAACAAGGCTAGATTAGTATGAAAGGGATATGCTCAAGGAGAAGGAGTGGACTTTGAGGAAAACTTTGATCCAATAGTAAGGTTAAAAGATATTATGATGTTATTGCCTATATATGTTTCAAAGGCTTCAAGATATACCAAATGAATGTCAAGTCAGCTTTTCTAAATGGGAATTTGGAGGAAGAAGTGTACATTGAGCAATATGAGGGTTTCCTATTGACTAATAACAAGGACTATGTCTACAGATTGAAGAAGGCCCTTTATGGTCTAAAACAAGCCCCTAGAGCTTGGTATGCTCTACTAGACAAATATCTTTTGGATCAAGGTTTCAAGAGAGGAGTTGTAGATAGTAACCTATATATCAAGACTGAAAATGACCATCAGTTGATCATGGTGGTCTATGTAGATGATATCATCTTTGGTGGAACTAATGTGAACATGGCCAAGGCCTTTACAGAGGTGATGAAGTCAAAATTTGAAACGTCTATGTTTGGAGAACTATCATTTCTTGAACTTCAAATCAGTCAGTCAATCTGAAAAAGGTATGTCCATTTCATAGGTCAAGTATATAAAAGAGATGTTAAAAAAATTTGAAATAGAAGATTGCAAGGTTGTAATTACACCTATGGTTGCATGTAAGCTAAGCAAGGAGGATGAATATTCAAGAGTAAATTAGACAAAATATAGATCTATGATTGGGAGTTTGTTGTATACGAATGCCTCTAGCCCTGACATCATGCAAGCAATAGGTCTTGTGGAAAGATTTCAAGCAGATCCTAAAGAAATTCATCTACAAGTAGTCAAGAGGATACTTAGGTATCTCAAGGGAACTATGGAGTATGGATTCTGTTACCCAAGAAGCAAGAAGTTTGATCTAGTAGCATATACAGATACAGATTGGGTTGGGAGTCTAGATTATAGAAAGAGCACTGGTGGAGGAGTCTTCTTCTTAGGTAAGTGCCTAGTCTCATGGATAAGCAAGAATCAACTATCAATGGCTTTATCTACTTGTGACGCTGAGTACATTGCAACAACTTCATGTTGTACTTAGATGTTATGGATAAAACAAACCTTAAAAGACTACAAGGTAGAGTTTCATGGTCCTAGTCCAATTTTATGTGGTAATTTGATGTCATAAATGTCTCAAAGAATCCTATCATGCATTCAAGGACTAAGCACATTCCTATCAAGTATCATTTCTTAAGGGAACAAGTAAGTGAACAAAGTATTAAGCTTGAATTTGTGTCTACTAAGAATCAGATTGCAGATATCTTGACTAAGCCTCTTCCAAAGGCTACTTTTGAACATCTGAGATAGGGACTAGGTGTGATTCATGTTCCTAACAGTCACTAAGTAAGTCAAAGTGCTTAGAGGAGCTAATAAGGAGGTGATTTAGCGCCAAGAGTAGGAAATAAATGCGCAAGCTACGAGATCAAAATGGGAGTTATATCAGTTTGTCAAGAAGAAAATGTCTGACGTATGCAATGAAATAAGGGAACTTGTTGATATGATATTTTATACATGTTTATTGAGTTTTGTTGTATGTAGTGCTTTGTCATTAATGTCAAAGGGGGACATTGCTCTGTATAAGGAAGATGTATCCCGGTAAGAGAAGCTTCTTTGAAAGACTGTCATCAATGAGTGGCTGCCATCAATGACAAAGGGGGAGATTGTTGAGAATATGTTCTAAGGTATGCATGGAGTTGTCACTGATGTCATGAAAGTGTCATTGGTGTCATTCTGAGTTGTCTTTGTTGTTCTTGACGCTGAGTTCATCAGTCATGTACTTGAGAGACCTAGTGAGAAGGCATAGGTTTAGTGCCTTAGTGTAGTGAGTAGACTGAGGCTTGTGACAAGAAGGTTGGTAGTGTGTGAGCATGGTATGATGTTGTATGACATGAGTATGAGGTGTTAAGAGCAATGCAAGAAATTTTAAGGTGTGTTCAAAGTCTAAGTGTGACTTACAGGTTTAGGCCTAATGTGCAAAGAGACCTAGTGTGGCCTAATGAGGGGTCAAGCTCAATTTTCAAGGTGCTAGAGCTCATGAGAGCATTTCCAAATTGGTGAAAGGTTGTATCAAGTGTATTGACCAAGTCTGAGGTCAAAGTCTGAAGGAGAAAGCATGAAATATGGTCTTTAGATTTTTTGTGTGCACAGAATGAGGGATAACAGACCGAGAAGAATTTTTTATGCTCGGCACGTACAACCTTTGCATGAGATCTTAAGAAGTTCATGGAAGTTGGAGAAGGTTCCTAGCTCAAATTTCTTGGCATTGGTTTTGGAGTTGAGAGGCAATCTTTTACGAACGATTGTTAAGAATGGAAGACAGTCAAAACCTTCCTAAAAAAAATAACAAAGACTTGATATGAAAGATCTTGTTTGAAATGACTCAAAATGAATTGGATAACCTAGTTTGATGATTGGAGTATGTAGAGGACTCTCCCAAGTACCTCCAGGGGGCATTGGTCTAACAGATGAGTGAGTGGAAGCTATAGAAAACTCCTTGTTTCTTAGATTCTTGATATAGCAAGAAAGGTTGAACAGGGCAAAACATGCAAATAATTGAAGAATGATGTGGGAGACTTGTATTTTATGATCATGTAAATTTTTGAGAAAGTTACAAACTTCAAATATGCTAAACTAGTCATGAAGTTGGTCTATCACTAAAAAGGCCTAATGAAGAAGACTGTGAGAAAACCAGAGAAAAATGAAAATGAGATTAGGGATGGGTTTTAGTGGATTAGGAATGAATCCAATTGCATGGTGTTGTTGTTCAAGACCTATAACAAATGTTCATTTTGGTCAGATGTTTTGGAGATCATTAAAAATGTTGAAAATATTGTTCTCAAAGTGACATGTCTAACACAGTGAGATCTGTGTAGGGTGAAGACATGAGATTGGTTTGTAAGATCAATATTGTTATTGAACCTTGTAATCCATTTGTTTCAAGATGTTCTAAAGATGTTGAAGGATCATCTAAACCCATTGAAAGTTCATAAAAGTGTATACATAGGGGTTCTACGTCTTGATTTGCATGACTATTTTTGGAGCTACATGCAATTTTCTGTGTGTGAGTGAGAATGATGTTTCTGAATCTTTTTGCATAGAGTTAAAAAATCCAATACACATGAAGTTGTTCTAGAAGTCTCATAGGTTCATTTGAATACATTTGTCAGCATGAGAAACTCCTATAAAAATGTGAAAATTCAAAGGCTCTTGACTGGGTTTTGAAACCTGTGTGTAATTCTAAATGAACATATGAAGATGCTCAGTTTGAAGGTCTTTTGCCCTGTGTGGTGAAATCTAATCGACTTGGTGATGACCCTGAGGTCATGGAAGTTCTATCCATGTGATTTGTTGTTTGGGTTATGTGGCAAAGTTGAGTGTATGCTTCAGATATTCAAGGCAAACTTTCTGGCAATAAAAAGGCATAATTGCAAGTAGACCTAATGGTGTGGTTCAAAGAGTGAAATGAGATAAATAGTGTTGGGGACCTAAGGTGAGCTTAGCAAGTGTCTAATTGAGGCATGTGTGAAGTGTTTCCTCTATTTGTGAGGGCTCAAAGTGTTTCAAGATGGTCAAGGTGTAACATGTGCCTTGAGAAGGCCTAATTGAATTAGGTTTCTATTAGGCCTAATGGTGGTTTTGGTCCTTATGAGTAATGATTGACCTATGTAATGGTCGTTTCACTTATGAAACGTGTTTGTTGATCTATTTCAAGAGCGATCCGTGTATGGAGAGGTTTATCGTTGACCAAGGTGAGTGAGAGCAAGAGTCAAATATAAAAAGAAAGTCTAATAGATCTAATTTGACTAACTAGAATATTGAGTATATGAGCGAATGATATAGAAGTTTGGAAACCGGATAGAGGACTTGAAGACCATCAAAGAGGTATGGTGAATATGTCATGAAGACCTAATAGTGATTCTACAAATGATGAACAAGGTCATTTGACCTAATTCTGCCAAGAAGTGCGCTAGTTGAACGAAAATGCCTACTATGTTGTTTGAGAAAGAAGAGTGGGAAGAGCAAAAGAAGGTGGTCATCTTCAGTTGAGTGAACAGGTGTCCAAAAGTGATCAAAGATTCCAAGTCGCTGAGTTGAGTCACCTAGAGGGTTAGTGCCTCATTGCAAGTTGGTGCTTGCTAAAGGACTAGTTTAGTTGGTGCTTAAATAGTGAAGGGTTGGTGCTCCTTATGGGGTTGGTGCCTCGCTAAAATTTTAATCCATTGCTTATTTGACTATAGTCCAAACTATGTGTCAATGGGTTTTATCCCCCATAAGGGTTTCCCACAACTTGTGTGTTCATGTGTTATGTTTCTACTTCATGCTCATATGAATGGTTGATTGCGCATTGCTACAACTCTAACTTTGTTTCAATGATTAATGAATGATATATTAAATTGAAATGACAAGTTTGTGCATTGATTCACGCCGCCTCCTATCCGCCTCCCCCCTCTCAATGGTTGTGCTTCCAACATATATAGTGTATATGTCCATAATCCCAAATGGTGGCGTTTGAGGCTATATATAGTTTAAATGCTTAGCACCGCTCCTCACTAATGTAACACTTTTTTATATTGTTTTGAATCAAGGATTTTGCCTTCATATAGTTTAAAGAAATGCCACATTTTATCAATGTAAAAATTCAAATTTATCATAAAATAAATAAAACATGGTGAGGTTTGAGGCTAAGTTTAAATGCTTATCACTGCGCCTCACTAACATAGCACTTTTTTATATTGTTCTAAATCAAGGATTTTGCCTTCATGTAGTTAATAAAAATGCCATATTTTATCAATGTAAAAATTAAAATCTATCATAAAATAAATAAAACATAGTTGTAGCACTTTGTTGCAAGTATAATATTCATTGGTAACCTTAACCTGCCATTTACATCTTGGCAACGGAAGATGCGAAATGGATTTGGAATAGCATTTGGATTGGCAGAGATGCAAACTGGATGTGGAATAGCATTTGGTTTGTGCAAAGATGCAAAATGGATTTGGAATAGCATTTGGTTTGTGCACAAATGTTGACGAAGAAATTGATTTGGATTGAACCATAGATAAATAATTACACACCCCCAACAAACCAGCATGTTGACATAGAAAATCAATTTTGGATTGAAACAAGGATAAATAATTAATTACACAACCACAACAAACCAGCTTAGATAACCACGGATCTCTATGTACTAGGAACACTGATATGAAGATCACATTGAAAGGACATTTAAGAGAACTAACAATGATACCTTGAGATTCTTATTGTGTCTGGAACAGATATCATGGTCATCTTGAGAAAATAATATCCTTTAAATTAGTCACGTCACTTAATGACAATCTTTTCCTTTCTCATAAAAGGAAGTAGCCCATTCCAGGGCTTTTGGTCTAAATAGAATTTTCATATTTGCATTATCTTCAGAAGGTCCAGAGCATCTCTACGAGAACCAACACTTGAAATCCATCTGCTATACACAAACAGGCCTGAAATTTCCACAGAGCGCAAGGCTGCTCAACTGCAACCATTAATTCAATCTGTACGGCATAGTTGTACACTCCATCTTCTGAGTAATCAGTTACAAGTTTAAAATAGAATCCTTGCACTTTCTCCATGCCGTTGGTACAAACTGCAGGGCATAGTCCTCTGCCTTCTCAAAGAGCTCAGAAACATGAACAAGAGCATGAAAACCTGTAGATGAGATGCACATCGAACACTTCTTGTATCTTAAAAACTTCTTAACTTTTGCAGTTTGTGCTAGTTAAAGATTCTACATTTCTGGAATGTGATTGCTAAGCCCCTCAGAAATTATATTATAAGCTTAAATGTGGAAGTGTCTTCAAAGCCCCAGGGCAGGTCTTTCATTCAAACCACGTTGAAGCATACCTTTGAAAAGTTAGGTCTCCGCCTGCAGAGAGCTAGGAAGTGATATGGAATCATCCTTGTACTTTCTCCAAGCCTCTTCAAATAGCAAACCTTTACACCTTAAGGATGTTCAAACAACGGAGAATATGATATTGCTTACATGTGCACTCAAATACAAAATACGAAACACAACAAACTATGGAAACCCAAACAAAACTGAGAAAAAAAAGCATATAACTCTTCATCAATGCGAAGTGAAATAGCAGCGAACAGCCTCTTGCATCATATGTCAGAGAATGCTTACATTTTAAGAAGTTCCAAGACTTGAACAACTCCATTGCGGATATCAGAGCCAGATTTTCGTGTCCATGATTCCTTATATGCAAGTACCAATTCCTCAACAAGCCTACATGCAGGCGAGTGTAATTATTTCACAAAATTTGGACAGCAATTATAACTAGGAATTGGAACCAGACTCAACTACTATGTGCTGTATTTCACTCTCCAAGTATTTTCTCACTTAGCATACTATAATTTAATTAAATACATATTCAAAACATTGAAAGGGCAGTATGTTATACAGGAAATAAACAGTGCTACATGCCTCTCGGTTTGCATCAAGGATAAGACTGTCCACCTAGTGACACTCATAAAAGATAATTACAAGCAGAAATCACCTTTCTACATATGGTGTTTTTCGAATCCATGTCAGCTTAGTAATGGTAAGAACCCTTTTAAGAACCTGCACACAATGCTAATTATTTATTTTCTTGTAAAGGATGACATCCAAACATCAATATCAGCACAGTACTATAGAATGTATTTCGTGTTGAAGCTTTTTAATCATCCAAAGCCAAAGAGAACTAAGGTAGAGAAAGACCAAACAATTAATCCCAACACACTCACAGCTGTCATGAAACACAAAATCATCTATAGCACCTTTTTCCATTGCTTATAGGGATATGGTGGCAAATTTTAAATTACTTTAAACGATGATGAGAAAACATATTGCTGAAACATAAGCAGATTGCTCCAGAAATGTAGCTAATAACTATTCATTCAAATCTATGTTTCATGGTCGTTACTAGCACCTGTGTGGGTTTGGTCTGCCTTCTTTATAGGTATACAGAGGTTTGACTTGGGGTCTTTGCCATTCGTAGGATGGTATGCAACCATCAAATACCACAGAATGTTGAAGGCAACTTGAAAATTCCCCAAATCACAAAGACCATAAGCATCCAATATGGAGACAATCCAACGTACGCAACTAAAGAAAAACTCTGAATGAAGCAACGGGGATCACATTCTCAATGTGAGTTCTTTCATGCAGGTTTTGATATTTGAAAGTAGGAAGCTTGAATACGTAAGCATTAGGGGTCATAAATAGAATTATTGTGACCTTGTCTTTTGCATGCAACCAACGGAAGGAAATGGAAAAAGCAGCAGCATGAAAATTAGGCTATAAAGCATACCAATATCACTGTGGCATCATCTTTTGCGTGCAACCAATGAAAAAGAAGAGGAAACAGACGCTTGAAAAAAGCTGCAATAACAAGTCCCATAGCCTCAAAAAGTGGTTCAATATGCTGGAGCCATATAATGCGTCGTTCCTTATCTTCACTGTGTCGCTCCATCTCGCTAAGCATTGCATCCAGTAGTTCTCTATACCTGTGCAGTCAAATATTGTCTGATTATCAAATTTCTAACTGTAAATTTGCAAGAGAAATAGAAGAAACTCAATGATATATTTTATGAATTGCCATATGTATCCTCAATTGCAATACAACCATTGAACTGATTAGCAATTAAAAAGGTATGCAAAATATGTCAAACCATAGCCCATAACTCATAAATATTATCTTGCTCGGTAAACAGATTTAATTATAATAGCAATGTGGCCCTAAGTTCAGAATAGCGTACGACATGCATGCAAAGTAAAAATGTATGTTTCCTTCCATGCAAAGACTCTTGTGTTAAATCGTCACAACACCCTATGTGCTATGAGCACAATTGCAACAATAAAGAGACAGAGATCTTGCGATTGCCAAAACTATACATATGTTGTACACTATTGTATTATGTATTTATAGATTACAATGATAAACAAAGAAGCTTCAAGACAAAAGGAAACTTCTAGAGGGAAGCTTCCGGGAGAATAAAAATGTGCATAGAGATACATTTTAAAATATACAAGAAGCCCATGTAACTATGCAGAAACATTTAATGAAGTACACTATATTTCATAGAAGGTACTAGCCCATGTGGATAATATCTCATCATTTCCTCCCTACTTAGAGGAAATTGTTCCCAATTTCAACAGATTACTACAGAGCAACTTAGTGGTTTCCAAGTTGAGCCATCAAAAAATTGAATGAAGTGGAGTACAGAGTGCATGCAGACCACAAATACTGATGATAGAGTCTCGATACAAATAGAATCCAAATATTGAATCCGAGGAGTTTGAGTACTTGGAAATGAAATATCTTGAAGAACGAAAAGCTTTGTCGATGCCAAAAGTATCCTCATATAAAGAATTGAGCTCTAGACATTGATAAATTGCATGGAACAAAACGTTGATACTGTAAAGATAATGTTGTAGTTGTTTGAGGATTAGGTCCATAGCATAGAACTCAATCATAAAAATCATTGAATGAGAACTTGCTGCATGTCCTCCCTGCTTAAGAATGGAACCTACGAAGAGGCAATGAAGCAGGAGAATATGCCGACATTGAACCTATGAAAAGTCCACCTTGAATTTGTAATGAAGCTTGCTTAGAATCAGGACCCATTGTTAATTGAGGAAGGAAATGAGCTACATGGAGTTCATCATCCATTTTCATAATTTCTAAGTGGACCGAGGAAGAAGAGTCAATTGTAGCTGGAGTGATAGACTTGTTCATAAGTGGAATATTTTGTATGACAATTGCGGTCTCCAAAACAATATCTTCTCCATGGGTCGTGTGGCTAACCAATTAAGGAGTGCACGATACCTCGTGGTTAGGATGGTAAGGATTCTGTAAAGATGATAGCAAAGCAGGAACATCAATTACCCTGACAAATTTAGGCAGATCCAAGTTGCAAGGCAGAACCACTGTGAAGATATGGTATTGTTGGGCATGTGATTGATTTTGTAGAAGCATACTCTGGAACACTTTCATCATTTCTTGCATTTGTTTGGCCTGATTCTCAGCCTGTCTAGATAAAATCTGTTCAAGACAACTAGTATCACTGACAAGTTTATGAGCAAAAGAACAAATACTAGTCGATCCCTGTGAAGGTTCTTGTGAGGATTCCCTTGTAGCTTTTGGATCTATTTTTGAACAAATCTCGGATAAAGAAAGAAAATCCACCAAGGTTTTGCAGCCAATAATCTGAAAACGTTTGTTTGTTTGATTTGCTTACCCAGATTGCAAGATATGAAAATTTTGTTTGTTTCTATCTCAGTTGTGATTGGAAAAAAGACAGTACAGCAGTACCAGATGGCCAACTTCTGAAGGTCCTAGGTTCCTTAAAAGTGCTCGAAATTTTTAATGTAACCACTTTCCAGAAAGCTTTCAACAAGTACTTTCAGATGGTGCAAGACTCGTTCTGATTGGACGCTTCTGCCAGGAGAAATCTGCACAGCAAGTTGAGGCATTTTTTGTGTAAAAAAATATCAGCAAAACTTGTAGAACACCAATGCTGAATTAACTCCCCAAATTTGAAGGTTGTTGGAAAGAATAGATCTACTGGAGGGGAAGAGATAGGAACCCTCAAGGAGACTAGATCTAATGCCTTGATTAGGAGAGGCCTAAGGGTGTTAAATCTAGTAAGGGTAAAAGATGGAAACCCTTGAAAGGACTAGATCTGAAAGCCACAAACAACATGTGTGTGATACCAAATGATATGATCTAGTGGAGGTTAACATGTAGAAACCCTCAAAGAGACTAGATCTAGGGCCTATATCAAGGAGTGGCTTAAGTGTAAGATCCAGTAAGGGTTGACGGATTAACACTAAAGAGGACTAGATTGTGAGTCTGAGATCAAAGGCTCTGATACTAATTGATATGGCACAATTACAAGAATAAAGAGAGAACACGAGATTTCTACAAATGTACATATGTTGTACACACTATTGTATTATGTATTTATAGATTACAATGATATACAACGAAGCTTATAAGAGACGAAAGCAAAAAGGAAGCTTCTAGAGGAAGGAAGCTTCCGAGTGAATAAAGATATGTACAGCATTTAAGAATATACAAAAAGCCCATGTAACTGTGTAAAAACATTTAATGATGTACACTTAGCCGGAAGCGGCTAACTGTCTTGAAAAATGGCAATCCATAAAATTTATATATTTTTGACAGTCCATCCATAATTCGATGTATGAAATGATTTCGAATTAGATGTATGGAATGATTTCGATGGAATTTGGATGGACTGTCAAAAATCTAGAAATTTTCTGGAGTGCCATTTTTCAAGATAGTTAGCTGCTTCCCACATAGCCCATGTGACTATATTTAATAAAATGCACTAGCCCATGTGGCTAATACCATCACTATGACTGATTTAGCACCTAGAATTGAACACCAGAGTGACAGAACCAAAGGTAAATGTGGCAAGTCAAAAGAAGCAGCGTGAAGCACCTCTGACTGAACACAAATCCAAGGGAATGTATTTAGAAATGTATGTGGTCAAGCAAAGGGACAAAGAAAAGGAGTGGAATCGGACTTCGGGGAAATTCAATATTTTGGAAAAGTAAAAAATAAAAGTTGGAATCAAAGCTTGTACAAGTTTAAGGGAGAATCCAAGGCTGACAATGACCTTACAAAAATGATCCAGACTGCCAAGAAGGTGCAGAAAAGTTTACAAGAAAATAGGAATAGATCATAGAATTATAATCAGTCTAAGAGGGTATAACCTTGGGTGTTGCTTCACCATCGATTTCAGCTTCAGTGCACCCCAAGCAATCTTCATAGTACATCCTAGTCGTCAGAAGGAACGTTGACCAAGCCACAGGGAACAACAAATGTAAAGGGAGATTTTGTCACCATGTGTTGATGTCATTGTCTATAACATGAATAAATAAAAGAATGATTGTACAAAGAATAACAGATTTAAGACCTTTAGTTTAATGATGGAAGGTTGTGTACACATGGACCATTGCAATGTAAGGGTACCATCCCAGGAATTGCTACACCATTGATTTCAGCATCAGTGCATCCCAGCCAATCTTCACAAACAATACCCTTAACTTTAATTTGCTTACTTCCATCAGATATGTCAACCTCATTTGGACACCACACACAACTGCCTAGTTGTCAGCAGGGACACTGACCAAAGCTAAACGGGAGACAAGTGTAAAGAGAGATTTTATCATTGTGTTATTTTCGCTGTATATAATCATGAATATATGTTTTAAATAAACATATGATTGTACAGTGTCTAATGTATTTATGAACCTTAATTTCATTTTTAGTTTCGCAATGGCTTGGTAAGGTTCTGTCTGCATGGACTGTTGCAGTCAGCTGTTGTACGGGTACCTATCATTCCCTTTCCAAGATGTAAATGTTGTCTTGATACGTTCAGATTTCTCCATCATTGTTTCTGTTGAGTATCTTTATGCGAGTCAATGCTAAAAATATTGGAGATAATGTACATTGCAGTCATAATTAGTGAAGGCTCCTACTTCTATCATATTTTGTTGTGTCCATTTTTGTTTAAGGTGACTGCATATTGCTTCTAGATAGCTTATTGTGAATATGTGATGAGTGTGGCGTTTCCCTATTGCATTATTCCGATGAAGAATTCGTAGCTACAGCCTTTTAAGAAGTCTTTGATCATTCAATGGATAATCAAGTGATTTTTATGAACAGACTAGTACTCGATAAATTTCAGGCATTAACATCCTAATTGATGCTTCTATTAACTCCCAATAATGGAGTTAATGAAAAATACAATGCAGAGCTTACATAAACTCCGCGACCCTTAATTGGAGGAAGATAAATACTGATGGAACCTTCATGGGGAACCCAGAAGGAATTTGTCGAAATCATAGACAAGAATCACTCTTCTAATATGATGAAAGTCTAGCTATCCAAGATAACAACTTGGTGGAAGCTTTTGGTATCAGATATGGTCCCCAAGAGGATAAAACATATGTGCGGGACTCCTTTCTAGAAACTAATTCACATGTTTAGGCATCTTATCTCTCTATATGCAACTTCAACGAACCTCATCTTGGAAGATTGACCAATATGATTAGAGAAATCAGATCCATATTGAAATCTTTTTAATTAGTTATGCTAGGAGATCCAGAAATAATGTGGCAGATTTTCTTTCCAAATTGGCTACCACCAGGTATGTGCCTCACTAAGAAAAATGTGAGTGGAGAGATTGGCTTTCATTTGAGGGAAACGAAGTCTTATCATTACATATATTGCTGCATCAAATGAACACTATTAATAGGCTAACGGTTTTGATTTTGAGCTGGTGACACTAAAGGCTCAACGCTTGCACCCACTTCTTAACATTGTCCAAATTCGAACCTTGATCTCCTAGGGGCTCCCTGGGCTCACACCATAGTTCACCACCCTTAATGTGCACTACCGCGCTGGCTTTCATTTGAGGAAACAGAGTCTTATCACTACATATATTGCTGCCTCAAACGAATACTATTAATAGGCTAATGATTTTGATTTTGAGCTGGTGAGTCAGTGACACTCAAGGCTTAATGCTTGTACCCAATTCTTAGCATTGTTCGAGTTCAAACCTCAACCACCAAGGGGCTCTCTAAGCTCACACCATAGTTCACCACCCATAATGCGTGCTACTGTACCAGTTGCAGCCGGCCTGCATACGATCCCGACAACCCAAGGAAATTTCCAATCACAAACGAGAGCAGAAGGTCAATCATTTAATTAGTCGCCCCTGCTTACAAACAATATAGCCCAAATTACTTCACTTCTACGTACCCAACAAGAGGGTTTGCCCTGCATGACTAGGAGTTGGCTTAAAATAAAGAGGGTCTGCCCTCCCTGAACATGAATTTGCTCCTCTCTTTCCTGCTCTGGGCAGCACAGGCACTTTGAGGACCTTTGTGCACCTTCCCAAATCTTTTGTGCACCTCTAGCTCTTGATTCCCACCTTGCACAAAAACTGAGAGTTGTGCACCTCCTCGTCATTTTGCACCACCTCCTTGTTGCACACCTCTTCGTTACTCCTCTCTTCCGTGATCCGGGCCGTACAAGCACTTTGGGGACATTTGTGCACCTTCCCAAATAATTTGTGCACCTTTGGCTCCTGATTCGCACCTTGCACACAAACTGAGAGTTGTGCACCTCCTCTTCATTGTGCACCCCCTCCTTGTTGCACACCTCCTCTTCATTGCACACCTTCATATTTCGCATCCTCGGCAAACAATAGTGCACAGTACACCACCAAGAAGTCGGGCTCCATGTGCACTACACGAGAAGGCATCTTCAACAACAAAGTCCACATCATACAGCTGACCAACACTTTGGCTTCCTCACTCAGAAACAGCTAAGGAAATCGGAATGGTTGGAATGCAAATGGTTCTTGTAACCATTTGCCCCTCTTGTAACATATATCTAGACATCTAGACAAGCATAGATATCAATATAGTTCTTTCTAATACAAAAGCCTATTGCCCATATACATTCTCAGCGCCAACACAATCCTTCTTAGGAATCAGCTCACAAGGATAACACAGCTTTGCTATTGTTGAATTGCATTTCATCCTATTCAAAACAAATGAAAAAGCTTATTCTCCTGTGCCTTGTCTCTTAAATGTGTAATGGTTGCTTCCGCATGTTTTTATGTTAACTACCCATTGCATGTTTGCCATAAATTGCAGTTCTATTAAGTAAGATCCATTCTTAATAGGTTGTGGATTATCATCTATCCATCTCCTGGTCTCGGCACAGATCATTTCCTATCTCATGCATGGATGTAACGTTTATCGTACCCTTAGAGATCCAATTCGGCACTATCCTTTCATTGCAAAGGACTTGAATATGTTTGTAAACTTGAGAATAATCTTTCTTGGTCATAGCAATATTTTCTTCGAGTCTTGGTATGGGAAGATCCTTAAGTAATCATATAATGGAAATGGAAAGGAGTATTTTTTGTTAATCCCTTTGAGTGTCTTGCTCTTGCGCAGTCTGATTCCTTATTGTTATAATTTAAAAATATCATTATGTTTATTAAAGGAGAGATGGATGGGTGGTATTGGTAGTGTCATACCATTGGCATGACCTTTTAGGATGTGAAACAGGGACTCCAATCATAAGAAAGTTGGTATTCGAGCTAGCAAGGTAAGAAACACTATTACTATAGGGTTAATATTGATGAAATGGTAGTTTTCCACCACTATTCTATTTTTTATTACTTGCGTTCATGTGTTCACCATTTGGGGATAATTTTAACTAACAAGTTACTTGTGTGGGCATTTCGCTACCATGGCATGAGGCTCTAGCATTCAACAAACTATAGACTCTTCCAAAAAAGGAATAAGAATGTCACGGAAAAATATCCTTTAGATAATGCGTAGAAGGTGACAACTGCTTTTCATAACCGTGAGATGGGACTGATTCAAAAATCCGACCTTTGCCGGAAAAGTACAAGAACCCATGGACAAGAAAAGGGAGGAACCCCATTTTCCATTAGGCTACGAAGGTGAATTTAGCAGCCAAAAAATTGCTCTAGAGATCAGAAAAACGACATACAAGGCCAATGTCAATCACCATCTCTCCCAATAGCCCATTAAACACCTCACCGTGCAAATGGCAGACTTGAATATTTCAAACATTAAAGACTTGAGTGAGCAGATAGCAGACTTGATGATCTCAATTCTGGAGGTTGTCGAGGATGGTGAGAAAAGTAGTATGCCATTCTTCATCCAAACCCTCCCCTGAATGTCAAGGGAGGTGAGAAAGCGATAGGTTACTCACAGTCTACGCACACCTCTGCCTATGAAAACCTTCATTAGTGGCTCTCCTGCACAACTCTGAAAGAAGTTATGCAGGTAGGGTGCCAGAAAACAGATAGGGAGTTGTTCTGGCAGCGTATGCACTCCAGCATGGCCCTTACAGTTGGAAATTATCAGGCAGATGCTCTGGAAGGAGGCAACATAGAATTCTAAAGGTAATCTCTTAGGTTTTATTGCTCAGTCTGGGATTGTGTGAAACTGGTATCCTGTTTTCAGTTTTTTTGGCAGTTCCTGTTGTTTCTCTTGGCTTTTATGGTTAGCATTTTTGGAGGATGGGTTTCTAAGCTTCAGGTGAGGGTTGTTTACCCGTTTACAGAAGCTCCTTTTTCCACTGTTTCTGTACCCTGCTCAGATGATTTTGCCAAAAACTGGATTAATATCACCTGCAAGTATGGCATGTCAACCATGACTACTGTTTCTGTGGCTACAATTTTGGATGCTCTGGCTCTGCTCGCCAAGACTATTTGAAACTCTGAAGAGGCCCTTCGCAACAGTGATTATTGTTTCTTTGTTAAGGGTCTGGGCCTGAAATTTTTGGACACTGAATCTAGAATGCCCTATAATAGTTAAGAGTCTGTAGTCAATTTGGAAATTTGGAACGTTTCGGGCCTGTAGGATTAGTATTACAGGTAGTCAAGGTTTATCCATGGATATTAAATAGTTTATTTCTATGTTATGTCTTGTAAGTAGTTCAACAATTCGTTATCAGTGCACAATCTGGTGATATTTTTGTATAAAAACTTTGATGCCATGGTCGTCTGGAAAACTGATATACCATGAGTTTCAATCCCTGGAATACAAACTTGACATAACTTGTAATATTTGATACTAATATAAAGTTCTATTTTAGCAAGAAAAAAGAATGCTTGCGTTCAATTAGCTAAAACAGAAAACATTGCACTTTAGCAAATTCCCCAAGGATCTGTCATATTTGCTAGAAAAGAAAGGCAAACTTTAGGAAACATAACAAGGAGTGCTGACTTATATTAACAAGGAACATAAGGAAACATGAAATTCAAAAAAGCTATTTACCAGTATGCACGAGGGTTCCTCCCTTCAATGCAAATCACAAGGGCCACAGCCATTTCCACTATAGATTTCCAAAATTCTTTGCTGCCAGGTATGTTTCGACAAGATGCATCAAGAATTGCGTCCTTGTACCAACCAAGCTCAGCTGAATTTAAATTCTTTGCTAAATGTACAAAGGTACTTATCGCTTGTACCTGATAAACAAAAAGGACATAACAATCAAAATAAACATTCAGTCTCTAAAGAAAATTGATTCCGACTACAACCCGAATTCATGTGAACTGTACATTAAGTCCATATGCTTGCTGGTCATAAAAGATCTGTTGGTTCATTTAAAACTTCGCCATTTGCCATAGACATGTTTCTGATTGCATCATATATGATTAGCATCTATTAGGAAATATTTTCGAATTATTCATCTCACAGCATTCTAGCATTATTTATCTGTTAAGTTAAAATATTCACAGTAATCCGAAGCCATGGTTGAAAATTTACATAATTTATATTGCAAAATCTAGTGCTATGTTAAGCAAACAAGATAGTCACGGCTCACAACCTTATCTTATTTAACTTTCCTGTATCTCCTACAGTATGACATTTTGTAGTCACCAGGACACCTAAATTTTGCAATTCTGGACCCACCATATTAAAATTTTAATGTTAACATTTGAGCAATATACCACATATGATGATCTCATAAGAAGAGTTGAGCAATATACCATATATGATGATCTCATAAGAAGAGACAACTGGTTTATTTTGTGCTATCCTGATTCTCTCTTGGTTCATATTTGGTCCATCTCCAGTGCTTTCTCTTTACATTTAAGCCCTAGGTTTTCTTGTTTTATCACTTTCTCAGGTTCCCAGCATTTAAATTTATTTCTGCGCTTCAAGCTTTAAGTTATACTTTTATCCAATTTCACCCAATCAGAATGCATCACCTGGCATTTGTTCATTCTCTATTTCCCCAGGGGTTCTTTTGCTTCGCTTTGGTTATTTGTTTGGGATTTTCCTCAGAGTTAACGAGATCATGTCGGATGGCACACTACCATTCTATTTCACCCCAGGGTGCCTTTGTTTTCTTAAGGCTTGTTCTTTTTTGTATTCTTTCAGAAGCAGCGAGTACCTGCCAAGTGGCAACCTGTCATCACATTTCACCCCAGGCTTTGTTTAGGAATTTTAAACCTTTCACGTGCTCGGAGTTAACGAGGTTAAGACACTTGTCTTAATCCTGTTCTGTGTTCCCTCGGAGTCTTTCCTTTTAAGACTTTAAAGCCTTTTAGTGTTTTGCTTTTGATTTTCCCTCAGAGTGAACAAGACCCCACCACGTGATGCCACCTCATTGTCTTTCACTTGGGAATGTTCAATGAGAGCGTGGTTTGCACTGTCCTTTTGTGTTCTTTTAGAGTTAAAGAGCCAATGACAAGGGTCGCTCTATCGTTATCCCTTGGTCTCTTTGCGGTCCATTTCTCCTCCATGCTTGTTTTCGCCTCGAATGAAAGTGTCACAATATTGCTCTCTCTCTCCCTTTTCCTGATTAAGGGTCGTTTGTTGCGTGTAACTTGGGTTGTTTTCATAATAGTTGTGTATGCTTTGGTCCCATCTCTATGATTCAAAACAGCCATCAGTATCCAAAGTTTTAAGCCTAGAACCCAGCGGAGTATTTTCAATGACTTCATGTCACTTTTATATGTACTCTGAGATCTCTTGCTCGTTAATATGATCCAAGTTTGGTCTGGGGATAATGTTTACTAATCGTTTCCAATTTGAGAGGGCATACTCCATAACTTTTTGGGACTATAGCATAATCTGCTCTGTGGCATAATTCAGTGTTTATCATCTAAAGATCAGGTTGCAAGTTCCAAGATGAAATATATATATGACGAGGCTTGTTGTCTTTTGGATAAGACTAAGATAAGGTGGGAATCTATCATTGTGTTCTCCTTATATGTACCCCATCCAGCTATGGCGAACAGCAGGCGTATCCAAAAAGGGGACGAAAGCACGCAGACTGAGCAGTGCATACCTTTATTTCATCCTTTGGGCAAAAGGACAATGATGATATCTAGCTGAAAAGTCATCAGGCATGGATGGTATAAAAAAAAATATTTCATCCATCCTGATATCAAGGTCCTCCCCAAGTGTATGCAATGGGTGGGGGTTCAAAGTGGTTTCAAGTCTAGTGATGCAAAGAAGCAACAGTTAGAGATCCTACCCCTTGTAGCTTTCAATTGTTGGCCGACTTTCCCCGGCATTGTGGTTTTAAAGTAGGGATGTAATTTTGTCTTTTCAGGAGAAGGCGAAGAGACGCTCAAACTATTTGTTTCATATTAATACCCTTGAAGAATGGGCCTCCGTGCCTATAAAATCTTGTAACATTTTTACAAGGAGCAGAATTTTAATTGAAAAATCTTGTAAGGAGATGCCCAAAGAACAAAGATTTTAATACAAAGAGTTGCATTTTTCTACAAATTTTGGGCATAGTCACTCTAAGTTCTTAAGGTTTGTCTATACATCCGAGTGTTGTTATTCGTATAAATAATTTGACAATTCTGTTTGGGTTGTTTTATTTAAATTCTATTTGAACAAATGTTATTTAGAGGTTTAAAATTGAATGGTCAATATTCCCGTTGTTTTAGTCTTGTATTGTTCATTTTCAAATCTGGACTATTGTCACTTTTGTTCTGGGCACTTAATGTTGGATAATTGTCATTGATGTCAAAGGAATTGTAACGGATATGAATGGAAATGTCAAACGGAATTGTTGCCAGAAGTGAACAGAATTGTTGTCGGAAGTGAACGGAAATGTCTACGGAAATGTTGACGGAAATGTCAACGGTCACATCTCTTGGTGAAGAGGTACCTCTTGGATGGGACACATCCTTTAAAGACTATATAAAGGAGAAGAGATGTGAAAGTATTACAAACATTCGATTTGATTGAAGATCATATAAGTGTGAGAGAGAAGGAAGAGATGAGTAGAGCAGAAAATGAAATAAAATATCATTTGAGAATTGTGAAAGAGAGGAGAGCAGAAATTATACAAGAAAATCAGTGAGAGAGAAGTGTAAGAGACGAAAAGCTATCATTTGATTGAAGAAGCAATCATGGACGGTGGAATCAATTTGGCTTGGGGTCGGTGCCTCATAATCTAGAGGTTGGTGCTCCTGTGGGTTGGTGCTCCTGTGAGTCGGTGCTCACGAATTTGACCGAGTTGGTGCTTGGTTTGAGGATTGGTGTCTTCGGTAGGTTGGTGACTGCAAACATTGTAAAAGAGTTATATATATATAAAAGCAATATTTTGCCGTGGTTTTCTCCCAAAAGAGTTTCCACGTAAATCTTGTGTTCTCTTGTGTTATTAATTGCTAGATCTTGAATGTTTATGGTTGTTGTGGTTGATTAAATTTGAAAGGATTAAAAAATTATGTTATACTGATTCACCCCCCTCTCAGTAAAAGCATGTGCTTAGCAATTGGTATAGAGCAATTCCTTCAGAATCAATCTAACCGCGAGACGGTATATCCCAGGAGCACACATGGCTAGTCGTCAAGCTCAGGACGGTTTCTCCACAAAAAAAGCACCATTGTTTGATGGAACGAATTATGTTTTTTGGAGTATAAGGATAAGAACATATCTTATTGCTCTAGGGTTTGATATTTGGTTATCAGTAGCGATAGGGTACATAGCACCAACAAATCAACGAATGGATCAGACTGGAAAGAAGGCATGTGAGAATAATGCAAAAGCAATGAATGCGATTTTGTGTGGCTTATCAGAATCAGATTTCGTAAAAGTAATGCATTGTGTGTCAGCAAAAGATATATGGGACAAACTTCAGAATATCTATGAAGGTGATGACAAGTTCAAGAAGGCGAGGCTTCAAACACATAGAAGGTCGTTTAAAAGTCTTAAGATGAAAGATGAAGAAAACGTTGCAGCCTATCTTCTCCGTGTGGATGAGATAGTCAATACCATCAAAAGGCTAGGTGAAAAAATAGAAGAATCAATGATAGTAAAGAAAGTACTAAGGTCACTTTCTATGAGATATGATACAAAAGTCTCGGCTATTGAAGAAATGAAGGACTTGAACACACTGAAGATGGATGAATTACATGGAATTCTCACAGCATACGAAATGAGAATTCCATGGAAGCAGAAAAGCCAACAAAGCATGAAGCAACTTTCAAAGTATCAAAGAAAGTGAAAAACGAAAACCATGAATCAAGCTATAGCACAAGTGAAGAGTCAGATAAAGAAGAAGCCCTATTTGTGAGAAATCTCAAAAGGCATCTAGGAGATATAAAGGTAAGTTACCTTTATATTGTTTCAATTGTGGAAAAATAGGACACTTTGCAAATAAATGTCCCCATTCAAAATAGCAGAGTAGTAATGACAAAGAGGAACATGATGAGAAAGAAAGTATCAAAGAAGAGATCTAATAAAGAAAAGATAAGCCTTTATTTAAAAAGGGCTAGTAGCTCAAGTGAGGAGATTGAAGGTGTTACAAATATTGACAGAGGCGAAGTTTTGTTCATAGGTATAGAAGATTGGGATGTTGATGACCAGATAACTAGAGGACAAGCTTGGAGTGACTCAGAAGCTAGAGAAGCAGAAGTAGATCTCGAAGGAGAACTCTTAAGTGCCTTGAATGAAAGCAAAATGCTCAAGAAAGAGAATCTGAAACAAAAGCGAAAAATTCAGAAATACGAAAAAGACGATCAAAATAGAAAAGAACAGTTATCAAAAATTCGAGGAGTCATAAATGGTCATCATGAATCTAAATGCTCAAGTCGAAGAGGCAAAGAAAATAAAGAAACTAAAATCAAACTGAAGGCAAAGAAGGAAGAATGTGAGAAGCTAGAGGCTGAGATTGTTGCCTTGAGAAAGGATTTAAAAAAGACGAACGCTAAATTGACAAGCAGCTTAAGATTTGAGAAGTGCACCGAGGTTCTAGATGAGATTCTAGATCGTCAGAGGTCACTATTAGACAAGTCAGGGCTTGGCTATGGAGATGAACAAAAGGTTACCAAGGAGGATGTTAAAATTGCTAACCTGTGAAGATAGAAGAGAAAACTTCCCCAAAGAACGAAGTTCCACAAGTAGAAGACAAAGGAAAGAACCATTGGCATGATAGAAGATCATTCTTGCCAAAAAAGTCTGACAAGTACCAAGGATCGTTTTATGGCTATTGCTTTAATTGCAACAATTTTGGTCATAGAGCAAAGGAGTGTAAGAGACATGCAAGGAATGGATACACATGGAACAGTGGCAAAAATGTAGATATGAGGAATGGGCATGCAAGAAATGAGTATGCATGGAACTATGGCACAAGTAAAGGACGTGAGAGGAATGAGCATGGTTGGAACAGAAACAAAGATTCATATGGTTTCTCAGGTAGAAATTCATTTACTCCATTGTTAAAAGACATGGTATGTTATAATTGCAATAAGTATGGACATATAGCAAGACAATGTGGAAGTAATCCTATAGACCAGAACAAGAAAGAGGATGCCCGAACCAAAGTCAAAAGAGAATTCGTGCAAGTTTGGAAGCGGATGCAACAGCGAGACAATTAAAAGGAGCAATGGCAGGGAGGCCATGATGGAGCACAAAGCACAAGAAAAAATGGTAGTGAAGACCATGTTGAAGCAAGAGAGATATGATATGCACAGTGGAAAGATGCTACGAAGAGGAACAATAAAAGAAGATATTACAATAAATGGTATAAAAAAATTCAAGATTGCAACGAAGACAACAAAAGAAGATAATATCTTTTTCATCAAGTGACTATGAGAGGAAGCATCAACTCAGGGGGAGCAGGGTGTACAACCCTTTGCCATTGATGTCAACGAGGGAGAATTGAAGACAGGGAGTTCATATACTAATTCATAAGGATTGTCATCAATGACAAAGGAGGAGATTGTTGGAATAATTGTCATTGATGTCAAAGGAATTGTAACAAATATGAACAAAAATGTCAAACAAAATTGTTGCCAGAAGTGAACGAAATTGTTGTCGGAAGTGAATAGAATTGTCAATGAAAATGTCGACAGAAATGTCAACGATCACATCTCTTGGTGAAGAGGTACCTCTTGGATGAGACACATCCTTTAAAGGCTATATAAGGGAGAAGAGATGTGGAAGTATTACAAGCATTCGATTTGATTGAAGATCATATAAGTGTGAGAGAGAAGAGAAGAGTAGAGCAGAAAATGAAATAGAATCTCTTAAGAAAAGAAATGTGAAGGGTATATTTATTTTAATGAAGAATATCATTTAAGAATTGTGAAAGAGAGGAGAGCAAAAAGTACATAAGAAAATCAGTGAGAGCGAGTGTGAGAGAAGAAAAGCCATCATTCGATTGAAGAAGCAATCACAGACGATGGCTTCAATTTGGCTTGGGGTCGGTGCCTCATAGTCTAGGGGTTGGTGTTCCTGTGGGTCGGTGCTCACAAATTTGACCGAGTGGGTGCTTGGTTTGGGGATTGTTGTCTCCAGTAGGTTGGTGCCTGCAAACATTGTAAAAGAGTTATATATATGAAAGCAATATTTTGCTGTGGTTTTCTCCCGAAAGGGTTTCCACGTAAATTTTGTGTTCTCTCATGTTATTAATTGCTAGATCTTGAATGTTTATGGTTGTTGTGGTTGATTAAATTTGAAAAGATTAAAAGATTATGTTATAATAATTCACCCCCCCTCTCAGTATAAGCTTGTGCTTAACACTTAACCATCCAGGAATTGTATACACCATTGGATGAATAACTTCATCTGCGTATTCCATCTCTGAAAAAAACTGAAAGATAGAAGTTAGTTTTCTTTTAATGTTTTCTTTTCTCTTACTTTTGAAAACACTCAAGTTAGGATAGGATTTATTTTTAGGTTTGTAAATATTTCCGAGCCTTATATAGGTGTTGAGTAACCAATACCATATTTAGATTTAGATTTAGATTAAAAAGGAAGGGTTTTGAACCCTTTACAATGTTTGTGCTAAAACATTGAACAACACATTTTATGTGCATCAACTGAGTACACATACTATTCATATTAGAAGCACTAAGCCCTAGATTGATTAACAACGTGAACTATGAATAAATATTCAACATACCTTTTCAAGGGTGCTTATCAAAGGGAAGAACAAGGATAACAAGACAAGATAATCAAAACATTCTTATAAATTAATTGGGTATTTAAAAGTTTCAAATGGTTTCCACAAAAACCCTTTACTATTTGTGTTGATTTTGCATAAGAAGAAGAAATGGTACAAAGTTCAAATCATTATCACCATTTTTGTTGATGTTTGGTGAAGCAGTTTGTTGATAAATTGGCTGGGATAGAAAAGCTAGAAACTACTGGATGGTCATGGCCTCTGTTCTAGTACTTGCGAGAAATTATAAGTAATCACCACAAAACCAGCATTTTTTGGCCTGCTGAGTAATCACGCCACTTATCGTGAGCCAAGTAGTAAGCTCAGACTCGCACTCACTAGTCCGATCTTCTACTCAGCTGTTGGGCGCTAATAACCTCCAGTGCATAAAAAACGTCATTTGTAACTTTTGGTCACAATTTTCTGCTGCTTTTGTTCTGCCTTTTTTTAATTTGGAAGAATCTTTAACTTCCACTTCTAGGGCACAGCAGACAAGGACCTGGAGATGAAATTATGGTGCATTGATTACTATAGTCTATGAGCATTGTACCCTTTTTTGGTCTAAAACTGAGCTTGTACTCTTTTTTGGTTGAAAACTAATAGAAAATATACTTATGAGTTCTCTACATTCATTTCTCATGTCATTTAGCCGTTTTTACATGTTATTTAGGTTTATTTAATGAATTTATATTTTTTTTTAAAGTGGCAATGAAGTTGTCAAGTAATTGCCGAGTCCGAGACAAAATTTTGGGCTGTCCAGTGTGAGTTTTTGCACTATGGTCATGGCCCCCTTGTTTTTTCTAGAGGAGAGGAAGTTTGAAAGTTTATACCATAATTATAAAAAAAATCAAGATAGAGAAGACAGAGGTACACAAAAGAAGTTATCCGAAATGGATCCATTCAGTTCAGAAAAATATGATTTTGCTCATTCAAACTCAAACAAACATGCTCACACTCATAATTCGTTGAGTTGAAGAAAAAAACCAACAAGGCAAGAGAAGGAAAGGGTGAAGATGATCATGTACAGAAGCTGGAGTGGAAAAATACAGAGGCCCCAGAAAATGTTGGGACCCCCAAGGACCCAGTGGCAGGCTTACTTTTCAGAACAGGGTTCTTATTGATGGGTTCGGCACCTGCCAAACTCGCCGCCATGTTACAGCAGAAAAAACACACAGGTTCAGCAGTTGCCAAACCTGCCTACATGCAGTAGAAGTGCCTTGGTAAAGCCAAGACACAAGCCCCATATGTGTTGCTTCTCAGCCAAGTGACTCCTGGGAAAAGCAGACAGGTTCAGCACCTGCCAAACTCGTCATAATTCATTCAAATGGGTTTGGCAGGGCCAAATTCATCCAGATATGACAGCACAGGAAGCAGGACAACCCAAAATGGAAGATGGATTGGTTCCCATCCCGACAGTTGAGATACAATGTCTCTTCAAAGTATGTGTAACTGTTTGTCATCATTCTTCAAGCATAAATATGTTTGTTTGAACCAGGGCAAGACATCTAGAGTTGAGTAGAATTCGCAGCAGTGTAGGAAATGTCTAATTCTAAGTTTGAGTAGTGTTTCATCACAAAGCAAGTGTTGAGGTCATTGTAGAGGTGTTGTGGAAATCCCACAATGGTCTCGAGCTGCTCCATAGTTGAGCTTGCCTTGTAATTTGCAATATTGTTGATTGAAAAGGAGGCACAGCCCCTTTTTTTGCTGTAGTTTTTACCCAAATTGGGTTTCCCCAGGGCATATATTGTGTTCATAGTGATGTGTCAGCTGTCGTCGTTGGCTTTTCTTGTTGTTCAAACTTCAATTATTTCATACTGATTTCACTGCCAGCTCTTTAGGAAGCATTTTTTATCTATCTTAGCGCTGTTTTTATAAGTAAAGCACTTAGGACTAGCAGTATTTCAGTTTGAATTCAATCGTACATGATTCATATGTTTTGATGAATTACACTACGTTGCCGATATGGATACAGGTACGGGTACGGGTACGAGAATCGGATACGGGGATTTTTTTGGGGGGGGGTTTGGATACGGCCGTACAAAAATATATATAAAAAATTACAAATATAAAAATATAGCCATATAAGCAAAATTAACCACATAATATACGTAGAGGAAACATAATAAGTTAAATAACCACAAAACATACTAATAATGCAATGCCAAATATCATAATATTCAATTGTTGAACTTAGATGAGTCTTATTTATTATTACAAGTACATAGTGCAAATGTTACAACTTACAATGTATAGACAAAAATAAAGACAAAAGAAAATGCCCTCTCTGCAGTTTGGTGAAGATTAAATGAGATGACCTGGTGTTAAATCAACTTAAGACTATGCCCTGTTCTCTTCTTTGAGCTTATTCACGAGTTACGCTTTTGTATTATACCTGTGCAAATCATCTTACCGTATGTACTGCACAGAAAGAGTACTGGAGAACCATATTTTTGGGACATAAAGGATAAGCAAAAAAAGACATAATTGATTTCAACCTCTCCCTCGTCTTGATCATGTTACAGACATTTATTTCCTTTATTTTGGCAAGGCTGAAACGCGATCCAATAACTGGAAGACTTACTGACTTGCTCTGGCAACCTTCACAGCTATTGTATACAGCCCTAATAAAGAAGATAAAGATGAATCGACTGAGGCTCACGTTTTGAAAACAGTCAAACACAGCCAGCCATTGAAACTGTAGAGAGGTTTTCATACTTTGTTTTGTTTTTTGAAGTCCATGTTTGACTTTTTATTAAGCAATATTTAAAAAAAAAAAAAAAAATTGCAGGAAATGCCAAGGGAGCATCCCCGGGCTGTGGATACGCCCAAATACATCACCCAGACGTATCCGGGAGTATCCACAGCCCAGGGATGCCCCCTGGGCGTATCCCCGCACTCCCGTATCCGGGAGCATTTCCCCCACGCTCCCAGGGCTTGGGGAGCGTATCCGGTAACGTAGGAGTTAGACATTGATATGACCAAGCTAATCACGGATCAAGGAGGCGCACTTCATTACTTCCAAGGAACGAGAAGGTAAGGGAGTGAAGGATCGGTATTGTCTAGAGAAAGAGAGGAAGTTCGAAATCAAATGTCAAAATTCTATTGAAGTCAAATCCACAATATGGAAGATAAGACCTACAGAAAAGGGATCCCATTACATGAAGGATATGTGTTGATCAAAGGGAGGGGGCTTCAAAGCCCTACTTCCCACAGTCATCTATTATTCCAGAGAAGGAAAAGCTAACATTTTATCCTAGTTCTTGGTGTTGGCATCCAAGTAGGGATTTTAGGCACTTGGCTGAAAGAGCTTGAGCAACAGGGAGAGCACTCAACCCACATCAGGAGGTTGAGGACCAAGGAAATAAATAAGACAACAAAATGAGCCAACATTATTGACAAGGAATGAGACCATAAGTGAGAATAGGCTCAATTTCCGTGCACCAATGGTTAAGATTATGTTTATCATAAGGAATTATAATTTGTATATGACACTGTGAAAGTATCTTATTCCAACCAATTTCTTGGTACGAATTCTCTTGTTAAGTTGCAAAACAATAATTCTACTCCAAAAAAAATTTAAGATTCTACCAAGTATCAACCCCAAAATTATTCTTCCCCAATGAAGAGGTCATTAAATAGGACACCTCAAAAATAGCTTGGAAATCACCCCCAAGTTATTGGGTTAGGTAGACTTGAATGGCACCTCTAGATGTTATCTCGGCCCTTCGGAAGCGAGGCGCTTGGGAGCAATCTCCTTCGGGACACTGTGTTTTAGTTTAGTTGGGGACATGGTGTAATGATGAATAACCAAGTTGATGCTTTGGCAATATGGAGTGGCCTGAAAGAAATATCAGATGGGTGATTGCAGAGGCAGTCTATCAGGTTCTCGCTGCAAACATCAACTCACTAAAAGATATGGAGAATGGGCAACTGATACGAACGACAAAAGACATACATCAAATTTTGTTCTATTTTGAAGAGTTTAGAGTGGAATATGTCCCAAGAAAGTGAACCAGGCAACATACCTGCTTGCAAACATGCAACCTTACAGGTAGATGTCAAGATTAGCAAGGATACAGATGATGGTATGGAAGAAGACTTAGAGCAGGCCTTGAGGTATTTGTCAATGAGGAGAAAGAATCACGTTAAAGCTAATCTAAACCCCTTTATTTTCCCCAAGTCAAGGTGGTCATGATTTATAATATTAAGTTGAAGTTTGTTTTTGAAGGATATGCTTTAATCGTGACTAGGGGGAAGTTTGATCCCCTAGGCAAATGTCTCAACAGTGATGGGGATATCTTTTCCATGCTTCATTCAATCCCATATAATCTTTCATTTATGTCACGCTCAAGGAAATTATGTCAATAAGAGGTGGCAAGAAGATGAATTTAACACTTTTTTAATGTCTATTTACCTCCCATCTTTCAATTGCTACTTTATAGTCCGTCATAGCTCCTTCGCTTCTGTTTGCTTCCTCACTTCGCATGGCCGCAATTATGCTCGTGTTTATGTCGTTTTACCCTCTTAGTTGTGTTTTTTAGTTTCTTTTGTTTCAAGGCCAGTTTTAGCAGCTTTTGGAGGGGAAATCGCAGTCGTTTGGTGTTCTTCAACACTGTTGTTTGCTCCTTTCTTTTGGTCAGGATTTTTGGAACCCGTCTCTACCTGGATACAAAGTGAATGGGAACAATTTGCAAAACGATTTGGCCTTGTCAGCAATGTGGTGATTGCTCATGGCTTTCTCTGGCTTGTTTTAGTTCCCCCAGGCACTAAGTTGTGTTGTTTTTATTCCCTTTCAACTCCTGCTTTGGATATCTTTGAGATTTACGATTTCTGTATCACCTGGGCTTTGAATTTTTCTTTAATTTTGGTGCATTATTTCTTGGCTAAGAAAAATGGAAAGATATTATCCCCCTCCCCCTCATAGGGCCAAGAAGCAACTCAGATATGCGGGGAAAAATCCTATGCCAAATAGACCGTCCAATGTCTGATTACACCTACCTTTAAGGGTAGTGAATCCCTTAAAAAGGACAGAAACTTTAGGATGTGCTTCACCTGCCTGGAACCCAATTGCCTCTGCCATCACTCTTGTTAATTAGCTCTCCCCTTGACACCCAGTAGACTCGTCCAACACACCATACATTATAATGATGTTGTGGTGAATGAATTCAACAAAAGTTAGATCACTAGCAGCCTTAGAGCCACCTTGTCTGTCAAAGATGCTACCCATGAGGAATTGAAACCGGTTTTGCTGCAATTGTTGGGGTTAAGTAAAAATTGTATTCTTTCTCCCCTGCTTCTGGTGGGGTTCCCCTCGTTGTTGACCTCCAATGTGCAAAATCATCCTACTGGCAGTGCTGCCATGATTTCTTTGCCTTTAAAAGACACTGACAATCTGTGTGCTGGCCTGAAGAAACTCATGTCTTCTCAACAGGTGCAGATTGAGACTCTAATTCTTCAGAAAAATTACAGTGCAAGGGAGGATAAATATTGGAAATATAATGATCCGTTAGAGTTGATAGATTATACTTGCTCTATAATATTTAGGTTAAGAGTTATTAAGTATATGCGAGGTGTCATTAGAATTAAATAAAGTAATTAGGTGTTGGTGGTTACCTACCTAACATATTGCAGTGATGTATAAATATGACATCAAGCTATAATAAAGATGCCTCATTCTTACCTCCCATTTGTACTCATTTTCTATTGATGTCTCTTTTAATATTTTACTATGCATGAATCCAATAGTAAACAGTGTGAGGAAAATTTTGACACTCTTTACACGTTTGTTCAGGAAGCCGACTAGTTTAGAATTAAAGATGGGCTCTCTACCTTGGTTGCCCAGACTTTCCGTTGATTTTATGATATGCTCAGCAGGTGTCTCACAAATAGGGGAAACCATTTGCGACTTTCGACAGCACCTCCTCTCTTATCTTCTAAATAAAGATTTGGTTGATGAGGAGGGACTCTGTCGTGCTCCTAAGATGGGTTGCCATCCCACTGTGATGATCAGGAATGGGAATGAAGGGGAGATTGCACCAGCAATGCCTCCATGCAATCACGGCTTCCAGTTACTGTTGTTTTATGGTTTAGCTTTTTTATGAGTAGGTTGATCAGCTCTCAGATGATATATTTCACAATATTTTTGTTTCAGTTTGTTTTTTCTATTGCCTGGGACTTGTCTCTCTTTGGATGGTTGACACTACCTTTAGTAATCTCTTTATGACTATGATTGACACTACTTTTAGTAATCTCTTTATGTCATTATGACTATGATTGACACTAGATGGATAGATAGTGTTCAGTTAAGGGCTACCTGGTACTTTTGACTTCTTAGACTTTGCTATGCTATTTCTATCTGGAATGCAGATAGGTTAATGTAATTTTGTTTATCGACGTCTTAATACAATCATTTTTGCCTATTTTTCAAAAAAAACTCAAAAATTATTCAAGCTAAATAAAATTACCATGACAATAACAATGAAATAAGTAACAAACCCTACCATAGAAAGCGGCTAGCATCAATACTACACTGCCAACCATTGAAAAAGGAGGGAAACAACAATAATAACGTCTAGTAAAATTAATGAAAGAAAATGCAAGTTCTAGGTCTCTTTTCATTGTTCAATAACACAAACAACCCAGGTATACCAACTGGCACTTGCAAGTTTGTAACCCATTTAATGAAACAATATTAACAAACTTGGTCTAATTTTTAGATTATCTATAGGCTGATTAGATGGATCCCTTTTGAGAGTGTGAGACTGTAGGTATCAAAATATTGGTCTCTTAGTCAAAACCTGTCATACCCAAACCATCATTTAGGTGGGGTCACCCACACATTCATTTATCAGACAATCTATAACACTGAAATACTGGTTTGAATGGAACTGGAACTTATAAAGCCAACTAATATATTTCTAAGCATTATTATTTATAATCATTGCATTAAATGGTACATTATAGAAAAAAGTATTTCACATGGAAATTCACACAAAATACATGCAAGGATAACAAAGATCAATGAAACACCTATGTTAGACAAATCTGAAGCTGCTTGGGCATTCTAGAGGTATCAGCTCAACTCAATTAATATTAAAGATTCAGTCTTATACAAAATTTCAATGGATTTTGCCATTTGGCCTAATGAACTTATCCTTAGAAAGTGGATATCCAATTCCTAGCAAGGGTTTTAAATAGTTATCGCCTTTACCTACCTTCCAAATTGTTCTAGGACATTGATCTGATGAGGCTAATCATAATGTTCTAGGAGATGGAACATGATTTTAGGGCAATGCAAGCTTTCCCTTAAAAGTTTGTTTCCAAACTTCCAACCCTAATAAACCTCATCCTCAACAGGAAGCTATAATAATATATGAAAACTCACTCAGAAATTTATCCCAATCACAGAGAAAACTAAAAATAGAAGTATCTCAACCTATGATTGGCTATGCATTGACATGAAGCTGAGGAAGGGTGCTAGAAGAAATAACTCGTGATTTGAAAGACCTAGGCCATGTTAATGAAGTGTTCAGCTGTAGAAAATGCAGATATCCACATTGTCATGGCTTTTTCCTTGAAGAAGGAAAATACCAGAGAGACATATTAATATAAGAGGACCACTGACCTAACAAAGAAATCTTTGATGAGGAAGATATATTCCACAGAGCCAAGCATAAGAAAAGATAGAAATAACGCTTTCAGTTCAAAACACTGAGAAACAGGTATACAAGCCACTTTTGGGAGACTCTCTGAAACAGAATCAGAGGAAATCATAAACAGAAAGGAGATGTGCAATTTTTTTACGAACGAGGATATCCAATTTTAGACACTAAGAGACATTATTTAAGAGTAATTGATGAATGAGGAGAAACAAGACTTTACTCTTAAGTCAATGCAAACTATTTTAAGTGAGAATCATAACCATCACATGCATATTATTTTAAAAGTGAAGAGTTTTAATGGAGGACTCCATTCTCTAGTTAATGGTTGGAAAAAATGCAGCAACAGAGGAAGATGTGATCTCCCACTTTAAAAACCATGGAGAAAAGGGGGAAAATGTAAAGGTAGTTCAGGCTAACAATATAGTCGAGAAATTAGGACTCTGTACTACCTTTTGCATTAATGGTTCATTAATTACATTAGAATGCATCGGTGATTGAGATTCAACTAAGGATGTTTGAATTTGTTCGCTGCCACAAATTGGTAGATATTGATTGCTAGTTGGATACTTTTTAAATCAATGGTGTATTAATGGCATTAAAATGTGTGAATTGGAAAATAACTTGGGAATTAATTATGGGTTTTAAAATCACACACTACTCATTTAAAATCTTATACAATGCTTATTTATTTGAAACCATGCTCAAAGCACTCTGAATTTAGTATTTATCATGATTTTTTACTCTCATTAGCCCATTTATACCCCATTTCCTAGAAATTAGCAATGACTGCTACTTATAGATCAATTCACAGGTCCATCTTGGTTGACGATGCTTCCATGATCATTTACATTTTAAGTTGAGTTTCATTCTATCCTTGTAATAACCATTGCAATTTTGGCTTTTTTGGCCAAATGGAAATCAGGGTTTGCAGGAATTCCATATACATCTCAATAGCATCTACAACGGCATAAAATTCACTAAGTGGGAAATTGATGGCCCTATTCCATCACTAGTTGTGCTTTAGACGCAAAAAGAGGATGGCTCCTTATTGTGCCAAGTGTACAAGAACACAAACCACACTAACATATATCTGCAGGCATCTTCTCATCATCATCCAACACAAAAAAATTAGTGTTCTTATGACTCTTGCCACTAGTGCCCTTAAAATCTTAGATGAAGAGCATATGGAATATGAAAACCATCACCTCACTAATGTATTCACGATGAATATCTACAAAAGTAGGCACATAACTAGAACTTTCAAAATTTTGATAATTGTTATGGTTCCTCCTTGTTATCACATAGGATTGCACCTGTCTTGATTCTGTAGCTTGTTGTACAATTGCCTAATGATACAATGGAAAAACCTCCAAAGCCATGGGACTTTGGCGAATTGAGGTTGGTCTCCGGAGAAAACCGGCTTCCTTTCACTAAATTTGATGCAAACTGATAAAATACCAATTTTGCGAAAATCTCGCTCTTTAATGCTTTTGAATCCTAAACTAGGGTTTTGACGGGAAAAGGTTTGAAGAATTGAAATTTGTAAAAAACTGAAAATAAGGTGATTGCACCAAATATTTTATAGTGGATTTTAATGCTTGCTTGATGAACACAGTAGAACAGAAAATATGTTGAATTTGTTTAAGCACAGACTCATACAAATAGAAATTAGAGGTAGTATTTTAGCTATTTTTCACAAAAGGGAAAAAGATCTTTATTCCAAACAATATTTTCAAGAAGGTAAAATACCACAGATGAATTTCTTGAAACTGAAACAAAGAGACAGATTCCACAAATAATCAAACAGCTCACAGAGATTTCTTGAGACAAGAAAGACAAATCTTCAACTTTATTTCTCTCCAAAGATTACAGCGTGTAGTAAATACATTCAAAATGCAGAAAATATATCTAGCAGCAAAAAGATAGATTGGGCCACAGGTCTGCGCATTTTTATACAAAAAATCTCTGAGATGAGATCTAGTTTTCCAAACTTAAACACCGAGTTGAAGAAGATCATGCAAATCTGAAACCCTCATGCAAAAGAAGCGAGTTCTTCTATTTCTAGCGTTTTTGGACTTGTGGAGCGGCTGAAAAATGGCATGCACGAGCTGGGTGTGATTTTTGGCGTAGCATGGCGTGGTATGGCGTGGCTGGAACTACTGGATCTCCATGCAATGCTTTCTCATCTGATAATGGCTGAAAATAGCTTCCTTGTGCAAAAAGAGGCGCCCAAAATAGAACTGGTCTTTTAAAATAAAAGATAACTTTGAAATAAATTCAAGTTACTTTTCCATGCAAAAACCCCAACTTGCAAAACATGAGCAAGACTTTTACAACTTTTTAAGTCTATCACTTTTGCCAAAATGAACCGTGCACTATGCACTTCATGATTTTACACTTTTATCGATCCATACTTGTCACAATGGAAAGTGCAATTTATACTTGTGCTTTTTGCAACTTTCACATTATCAAAAAATATAGTGTAAAATATGTTTTTCTTTTTCTCAAAAAGAGTTATAAAAAATAAAGTTGAACCTTTGCAATAAAATTACAACTTACAATGTCTTGGAAATGAAAATATAACATATGAAAGTATTTCAACAGAAAGAAATTCAATCAATATCTAGAATCTCTTCGGTCTTCTTGTCATTCTCAACCTACAGTTTCTTAGTATATGTATCAAAGGCTCTAAAAATCCCTTGTACTCGTTCTAGATCGGGCCCGCAAGAGTAGATATTGGAAGCTGCGCAATCTGCTTGAACATCAAATAGTTCTCTTCTGAAAGTCCTTATTGATTTGTTCCTTCAAGCTTGTCCTTATGTCTCTAATTATTTCATAGTGGTCCATTTATTGCTGCAATAACCTTATTGCCCTTGGATTTGAACTTCATTTCTTTAGGAGGCATGGAGATTGAAGTTATTACTTGTGAGAAACCAACTGTGAAAGCCGACAGGATCTACAAGTGTTTGGAGCAATTCAAATCTCTCGTGAAACTGGAAGGTGCTGGAAGCCCCTGAAAGTTCCCGCGGAAGTGGAAGGTATGTTTTGCGGAATCCAGAACCCATCGTGCACTTTGCACGCTTGCAAACGTACAAAGTGCACATCGAATTTCGGATTCCACCGGCTTGGGTGCGTGGTGGGATCCGGAGCCTGCCATGCATTTTACACGCTTGCAAATGTGCAAAGTGCATGACGAATTCCGGATTCTGTCGATCTTGGTTAGGGTGTTTCGCAGGATCCGAAACCCGAAGTGCATTTTGCATGTTGTGCAAACGTGCAAAGTGCACGTCGGGTTCTGGATTTCGTCGTTTTGGAAGATGGGTGATTTGCGAGATCCAGAACCCGCGAAGCAATTTGCACTAGTGCAAATTGCATCCAAAGTTCTAGATTCCGCAGTTCAAAAGGGAAAGATGGGTTCTTTTGGAGGTTTCAGGGTTCTTCCTAAAAAACAAAAAGGGTCTCCCTTAGGCTATTAGATGTAATGATATCAGCATGCAAAATGCATGGTGGGTTCCATATTCCCCCAGTCTTGGGTATGGGTGTTTCGAGGGATCCAGAGCTCGAAGTGCATTTTGCACGTTGTGCAATCATGCAAAGTGCACATCGGGTTCCGGATTCTGCCGTTTTGGAAGATGGGTGCTTTGAGGGATCTGGAACCCGCAAAGCAATTTGCACGAGTGCAAATTGCATCCAGAGTTCTGGATTCCACAATTCAAAAGGGAAAGATGGGTTCTTTTGGAGGTTTCAGGGTTCTTCCTAAAAAACAAGAGGGGTCTCCCTTAGGCTATTAGATGTAATGATATTTTTGGGACAAAAATATCAACACTCCCCAAGACGGAGAATTCAAGTAGCCACCCATGTGCATTTTTACCATACATTGAAGAGATCTCTAACAAAAATTGCAAAAAAATTGAGAAGGAATATTAAATTGACCTTTTTTGCCTCAGCACATGATTAAAAAGATGCTAGAAGACAATGTTGGACCAAGAATAGTAACAGCGTATATCTCATCCCATGCTCATGTGGCAAAATTTACATCAGGTAAATAGGGAAAATTGTCCCAAAGAAGATTAAGGAACATTGAGCAAACCTCCACCATGTCCAAGTGAGAATCCCTGCTCTTGCGGAACACTAAAATTCTGCCTCAACATATTTGCAAAGAGAATCCAAAAGTCGTTGTGAAGGAGGGCCATTTAATGAAGAGGCAAAGGAAATTATAATACACACTGCTAGGGGCTACCACCCCCAGACCCCCACGTTGTGGCCCCTCATCCAAAGAAGTTATAGAGCAAAATTATGATTTTTTTCAATGTTTTTATTAAGGCTTATTGGACGAACGTTTTGTTTCTTACAGGGATGAAACTAGTGGCAATTTTGGCTTTGCTAACATCTTCTCTTGCAAGTCATATATTTTGTCTAACGTCTTGTCTTGCAGGTTGCCCCTCAAGATTGCCAATTATAGGGATGAGGGTTAGGACTTGATCCATTCTTGGATGCCAATTACCTATAAACTTAGAAGAGGGCCCAAACCTAGATTAGAAAATAATTAATTATGATTAGTTTGTAACAACTAGTTTATAACAGCTAGTTTGTAATGGATAGTTTCTAAAAGATGGTTTATAATGAATAGTTTATAATTGGCATGTCCCCCTTTTGGAAATAAGCAAAAGAAGACCCTTAGCCTTATTTTTCTGTGTTTCCTATAGGCTAAGGGAAAGGAATTGACAAAGGGAGCACTACCCCTCATCACTTGGTAAAAAGGTACTTTTTGGTTAAGTTGTTCTAATTTTGAGTTGAGGGGCCCTTTTGAGTTCATGGGCTAAACATAGCCCTTAGGTGATTTTAAAAGAAAGATTCCCTTATGCATATTCTAATTTTCCCTCCAAGTGGAGTGCCCCACTTTGGGGAAAGGGTATTTAAAGAGGATGGGGGATCATTTGGAAACGAGGTTATGTTTATGGATTAAATTTATGAGTTTGAGAACGAAAACGCTTGGCTTACACCCTTTGGAGACAAACACCTTCATTGGGACTGAAGTTGAGGACGAAACCCTTCAACATTCAGCTAGGGCAGCTTCATTCAGAGGTTGCATCAGATATCATTGGACAGTTTGTGGTGTTTTAGAACCATTGCAAGACTTTCATTATTTTGAAAGGTGCCAACTTCACCCTAGGGTTTGGTGATTGGCTTGACAGGTTGGCGACTAAGGTTTGAGACCCAAACAAGGCAGCAATTAGGATTTACACGTATTGAAGACCCCTTTTCTAGGGATGCGTGGAGTAAAATTCAGAAAAATATTATTCCCAACTAAGGTGACCCCCTTTTGGGGCTTGTTTTGAGGGTTTGTAGGGTTATTCCAACCTGAAATACACTTTCGAATATTGCATAAATATTCTGATATTCTATTGCTATTTTTAATATAAATTTCCAGCCATTTGATCTAGAAAAATCAACAAAAACAAGGTATTTATGTTGCTGTACTTTTCAGAATAAATTGGTGCCTATTTAGCAGTGTTTTATTGGCATTGGAGCCCTAAATATTCATTTGCAAAATTCAAAAATTATTGGCTAGGGTTTGAATATTTAATTCAGAAATTTGCAGTTTTGGTGTTAGGGTTTGAGGGTGAAAAATCAGAAAATACAATTTTTGGTTAGGATTTGCTGTTCATTCCAGTTTTGCATAATTTTCCCTCGAAGGGAACATTACAGTAATTGATTGTAACAAGTTATCTAAAAAGCGTGAATTTTACAATCCCATCAAATATTGTGATGATGGGTCACGAAATATGACCACAAAACTCTTATGCAATCTCTTCCAGAAATTTTTGTGTGTCCAATCTTTTCCAGAAATTTAGTCTTGTTAAGTCATTTCATGTTTAGGTCATAGTTTCTCTGATTTTTGCAAAAAAATAATACCAATCTAGATCGAAAGCTCCCTTTGTAATAACATCTTTTATAGTTAACAAATATCCCCATTTATTTAAAAAAGAAAATGAAAATAAAGGAGAGGAAACTTCAGAATCAGCAGTTTTTTTAGACAGAATTGGGACTCATTGAGGGCGATGAGTCTGGCCCAAAATAGGTCTACACTTCATCAAGAGTTGCACTTCCAAATATATGGAAGGTAGTCTATAGGCTAGTGCCGGAATATGCATCAAAAACAAACAAAGAACCCTTTGAGAATATTGATGATGATCCAGGTCGCAGTTTGGGACCGAATCCCATTAAGACAGTAACCTCCCTACAAGATGGGCGTCACCTTTCAGGCTTGCAGTTTTTTTTCAAGGTACAAGAAACCCAAAATTCAAATTTGTGTCAGAAGCTTAGGATTTTATGTGTCGTTTTCCTTCACATAAGACATCAAATTCCCCGAAAATGCTCTAAAGGGCCCGAAATTCAATAGACAAAAGTAATAAAAAATCTCAGAAATTTCGAAAACCAAAATAAAGTGTTTTAATGAGTTCCACTTCACGACATATCCTCTTCATTTAGTGGGATCACTTGTTGCATGGCTTTTCAATTTCTTGAGATGAGTCAATTCTTCTTCTACACTAACTTTGGATTCTACATAGTACATACAAATCGCTTCATCTACTTTTCCCCATCCAATTACACGTATTGTTGCACATCATTGAGAGCAGAGAATAGAGGGAGGTCCATGGTCATTACTTTTTAGTATAAATTAGGGAGAGGAAATTGTGGTACCTTCACATTTGTGAAAAATTGCTACCTATTCATAATAATCTACATTACCAGATATTGTTGGTAAGGCCTGCAGATATAATACGAAATGTTGTTGGATACAAGTTCATTGGGGATTCGTCCAGGGCACATCCCTAACTTTGCCGATACGCCCGGATACCTATTCGAGCATATCCACGGGGGCAAGGACTTACCCTCGCTGTATCTGCATTGAATCACCCATAAAAAACATGATTTTTTTTCAATTTCACTTAATGAAAAGTCAAACATGGACTTCAAAAAACAATTAAAAACAAACTAAAGTAGATTCTCAACCCTAAAAGCAGCTTTCACACTCATTTTATCAAAAGAAAACAACACATTTATCTTTCACTGCATTTTTACCTCTCATTGCACATTTGGTCTCTCATCTTCTTTTCTTTCAATTGCATAGGATTGAAACTCCTTCCTTTTTTAATCCTACACTACTACCTCTCCCATTTTGGTGCCAAGGAATCTAAGGAGCTTGCATAGTTTGTGGCTTTATTTTTTAGTTTTCAAATGTTTGTAACTAGTTTTATTTATTTGTTTTGTTATTCTTTTAAACATTCTTTCAACAAATGCCAAATGCTTTAAGTTTTAAACTTTTAATAGCAATATTATTATTTTTCACCAAGGGCTACAGGGATTTGTCAAAATGTCTCAGGTTGTAAGTGCTAGTTCAGTGGGCCAAGAGACAGCCCCCAAAGCCAATACATAAATGCCCCTTAGGAAGTATGTGGCGATATTAGAACAGATGCCAGGTGGAGGGTGTTTCCTTTGGCTTCGCTCCGAATGCAACTGTAAATACAAGAGCTCGTATAATCGAGTGAAAGCCCATTTGTGTGTAATTTCTATGGAAAGCCAGGAAAGGGCTTGCCACAGGTAAAAATCTTTGCATACATCAAAGAGCAAGAAGCAGTAAATGTCATCGTTGGGCAAAGATTGAAGCATCATTTGAAAAAGAAAGGATCACCCCCTGTTGATCCATCTCATGCTCATGTGGTGACTCCATCACACCCATTTCTTGCTACACCCGTCGAGGCCACAGAGGAAGAGGATTCACCTCTTGGTTGCAAGAGAACAAAAGATGCAAGCCCATTAGAAAGGTCATCTCAGAATGAATCTAGGGGCATAGCAGAGCAGAGCATTGCGCATTGTGTTTATGTATGTGTATTGTCATTTAATGTTGTTAGATAACCATACTGGTAGGATATGGTGAGATCTATCAATGTTGCCCCTAAAAGTTTCATCGGCCCAATATGAAAACGTGCGCACCACCTTGTTGACAAAAGAAAGCAAACAAGTTGAAAATGCATTGAAGCCCACTAGGATTTGTGGATCAAAACAGGGGTGTCCATTGTTTTTGATGGATGAAAAGATATGAAAACTAGGTCATTGATTAAAGTCGTCGTAGTGAGCCCTAAAGAGGCAATGTTTTTAAGGGTCGTTGATTGTGAGGAGCAAGTGAATGATGCACGATTCATTGCCGACATCCTAATAGAGTCCATTTAATTGGTGGGGCCTCAAAATGTTGTCCAAGTTGTAACAAAAAATGCTAAAAATTGTAAAGTTGTAGGCATGTTGGTTGAGGCAAGGTATGGGCACATATTTTGGACACCTTATGTCGTTCATTCCCTCAACCTTATGTTGCAAAAATTGGAGACCAACATTGACTAGATCAATCAAGTCTATGAGAAGGCAAGCAAGATCCAAATGTTCATAAGTAACCCATTATGTGTCCAAAGGCATCTTCAAGGTCTTCTCGAAATTGCAGTTGTTAAAGGTAACTTTTTATTTAATCATCCATGAATCAAGTATATTTTTAATTTGATTTTGTTTGTAATTTGTATTTTATTCTTGAACATTTCTTTTAATTTTATTTTTTTAATTCCATATTAGGTTGCTAAGTCTCGGTTTGCCTCACACACACTCATCTTGAGACAACTTGTCAAGGTGTGTGAAGCGTTGAGTAGCATCGTTATCAACAACCTTTGAGAGGCAGGGAAACAGTGAAAAGGCCACAAAGGTGAAAGGATGAATTCTTGATGACGTATGGTGGGAACGTGTGGAGTATTTGCTCATTTTTAAAAAATCCATCATCAATATGCTAAGATATGTGGATATGGATCATCTATGTTTGGGTGAGCTTTATGATGGAATCGACTCAATGATTGAGAAGATTAAATCCATCATAAATGTCAAACAGCAGGATCCTACGGAGCAGTTCTTCAAGGAAGTGCAGTCACATCTCATTGAAAGGTGGAACAAAATGACCATCCCATTGCACCTTCTTGTTTTTGCCTTGACACCCAAATACTACAGCATAGAGATCCTTTCTTTGCCCAAGAGGGTCGCACTATATGAGGATGTTGAGGTTAGTGAGGGATATAAGGCGGTATTCTCTAGACTTTTCCCGGATCCAGAGGTAGAACACCAAGTTATAGAAGGGTTTGTGCATTTCATATCCTCCATGGGTCACTCTCTTGGCACCATTCGTGACAAGTACAAAAAGAAAACTCAATTTTGGTGGTACCTCTATGGGCAAGCATCCGCCCACCTCCAACCACTTGCAATAAAAATTCTATTGCAAGATTTTAATTATTTTAACTCTAACCTTCTTTTAAACGTTTTGTTTTAACTTTTTACTTTTATAAATTCTAATTGACTTTGTGGCTTGCCTCAATAGGTTGCAAGTTCCTCCTCAACTGAGCGGAAAAGGGGTACTTACAGCTTTATCCACTCAATTAAACGCAACAATTTGGCAATGAAAGAGGCAAAGGATTTGTTTTATGTGTTTTCCAACTTGCGTCTTCTCTAACACAAACAACCTTGATTACAAGGAAGGGGAAACAAAGTGTTGGGATGTGGGACCCAAGAGACTGTTGACTTGGATACCTCTGTTGCCTACCTTTCATTGCTTGACACGGAGCTAGACAGTGCTTCACAAAACCTGCATAGTGGAGCTAGTGGGAGTGGCATTGTTGCTGCTAGTGGTTCTAATGAACCACAAGATGAGGAAAACATCACAGCCGAAGATGAAAATGAATATAGTGAATCATGAATATGCTGATGTCTTTATTTTTGTCCATACATTGTAACATTTGCACTATGTACCTATTATAAAGCGACCTAAGTACGACCATTGAATATTATGATATGTGGCATTGAATTATGAGTATGTTTTGTGGTTATTTAACTTATTTTGTTTCCTCTATGCATATTATGTGGTTAATTTTGCTTATATGACTATTTTTTTCTTGTTTATTTTTTATATATATTTTTGTATGGCCGTATCCAAAAACGTATCCAAGCCTCAAAAAAAAATCCCCATATCTACATATTCGATTCCTGTACCTGTGTCCATATCAGCAACTTAGGTAATAATCATAGTAATAGAAATCGTTGTACATACCTCTCAAATCAAATAAGTAGTTAATTCTTGTATTCACATATTGCTGTGTGTATATTCTTATCTTCATTCATAAGTTCATTTAATCAAAATTCTAATTTTATTCCTACTCTATAATTATTGTAATTTATTACTTCTGCCTATAACACATCTAAGTGAACAATTTAATGTGTTTAGTTACTTTTCATAACCTAGGGTCTTTTAACCCTAGTACTCTCTTTTGAAACTGATTGTACATTCTGAGTCCCAATAACATATTTTAGTTATTTGCGGACATTAACGTATTTCCTTTATTTTTTTTTCTTTCTTTTCACACCCCAAACCCCTATTTTATTACATGCAATTATTAATTTAACACAAAACTAACTACACATTCATGTTGTTTGTCCTCATAAAAAAATAATTAATCTCTTACCTATTTATTCTTTCAAAGTTTTCAAGAATGTATATTCTTTCAGCAGAAACTACAAACAAAGCTTACATTTAAAAATTATTTTACTCTATCATTCGCTAGTAACATGTCTCATATTTTGGCAAGAAATAATTACAGTGAGGAAAATCATTCAGATTACTTGAAGACTGCCGTAATTTAGAATTCTCTACATACATTAGTCGCAAAAACTTCTCGCATATATCAAAATACAAAGAGACTATAAAGGCACTTTAAAAATCACCTCCGTGTTAAAAAATAATAAGCATCTAACAAACCAATTCAGAAGTTGACAATGTTCACCTTCACTTCAGGAGACCAATGATCTAAGGCCGTTAACGCACAAGGAATAACTAGTGCACATGATGGTCCTAGATATGGATATTTAACCTGCAACGATTAAAAAGCACCTTGTCACTGCTTTTCATTCAGAACAAATAGTGACCTTGCACAGAAATGATAAATAAATTTGTCTCTTGCTCATTAAAATCTGTATCTAGAAGCAATCTCAATGCCCACTCGGAAGCTTACAAACACAAAATGAAGAAAAACAAAAAAAATATAACATTGACTAGCCATTTTATACCTGTAAACAGTTTCCTATCAAGGAATATACAAAAAACTAAAAACCACATTGACAAAGGAGCATCTGGTCAACGAACAATCTGGCATCAACCAAAAACAAAAGTCCGTGTTTGTGTGTGTTTGTGCCTTGTCGGAAATGTTGACAAGGTTGCGCATGCTGAAGATGATCAGAACATATCCAAGAGACAAACAAATCCAAGAGACAACTCCAACACCCCAGGAACATCAAGTGGAAAAGGTTTCAGTCATCTGGAAAAGGTTTCAGTCATCTCCCAGAGGTAAAATTGACCCCTTTTGGGCAGATGACGAAACTGTCGCTTAATGCAGGCAGTGGTTGCAAAACTGCCAGTCTGCAATAACCAACGGCTTCACCCATGGAGGTTGCAAAACAAGAATAACTGCCCAAGATGACAAATTTTGACATGTGGACCATTTTCCATGAAAAACCATCAGTCCAGTAAGCAGTGGTTTCGCCCGCAGAGGTTGCAAAAAAAGAGTTACTGCCCAAGATGACAAATTTTGACATGTGGAACATTTCCAACAAACAGAGAACTCGAAGAGGCACTTTAGGCATCAGAGGTAGTCAGAGAAGATTCAAATCAGTTGGCAAGAAAGCTGACGAGAGTCAGTTAGGGAGTTAGCTTCAGTTGAGAAAGAGCAACTGAGGTAGATGAGAAGAAGCTTGCTAGGGAGAGTGTGTTCAAAAACAGAACATAGAGTGTATCAGGTCCATTGAGGGACTGTTTCTGGGATGCAATCTTCCTCATGCTGTATTTCAATAAGCAAATCATGTGAGTATGTGTAAATCCCCTGTATAACTGCCATTTGAATTCAGTAAAGAGTGTTTGTTCCCAAGTCTGAATACTGTCTAAAAGTGGACCCACTGTAAGTGAGTTAAGTCTACTATGGGGACAAAAGCTGCCATTAACTTGCCCCTCCTCATTCCTGCCTGCATCACATATACTAGGAAAGTATCTAAATAAATAAATTTAACCATATAGGGGTCCTCAGTTATTCATTAAGCATGATCCAAGAAATAATGTTTAGCTTTAAGGACATGTTACTCGAAGCAAGAAACAATACAGGGAAGAGGTTCATATGGTCATGGATATAAGCAACAGCCCTTTTAGAATCTAACCCTAGAAGGGTGAAATGCACATGAAAGAATAATTACAAAAAAAAATTAATAGTAAATCCATAAAATTTAGAAATAACTCAACAGAAATTATCACACCCAGAATGTAAACCAATGGGAGGTTGCAAAATGGCTATCAAGATAATTGTATCATAACTTTACAATGCTACATGTCACGTGATCATTTCAAGGGCCAAATTTACACAAACTATAATAAAAAATCTAGTCCCAATTGCATAAGAAAAAGAAAGAAACGTGATCTATCACCAAATGATAAGGTCTTGGAGCAAGCACAAAGTGACAGGCCGGATCATATACGGAATGGCAATGAAATTCTTATTTCATGATTCAAATTGAAATGAAGCCAAAGCAAACAATATAAAGCCAAAAATGTGACTCTAGAGCTATACCTACCAAGCAGTCCATTCATATTCTTACAGGACTCTTGAGCTACACACAAGACGACAAAAAATAAAGAGCAACTACATCCAAGAATAATGATATATAATCTAACTAATATTACATCCTCCCCTTAATCTGCAAGGGTTGTTGTTAGACCAAGCATTCCTCTGAACTTTTCAAATTTTTCTCGTCCAAGCGTCTTTGGCAGGGTGTTTGTTGGTTGCTCTGCTATCGAGCAATGTTGCAACTTGACACTGCCATCTTTCACATAGTGCTGAATCAAGTGAAATTTGGTATTGATGTGTTTGGTTCGGTCGTGAAAGACTAGATTCTTTGCCATCTGGATTTCAAAAGTGTTGTCAACCATGAGAGGTGTTGACAAAGCTTATTGCTCCTACAAATCTGAAAGAACCCTTCTGAGCCACAAGATCTCTCGAGTTGCTTCTGAAACGGCCATATATTCTACCTCTGCTGAAGAAATTGTCGGCACTGCTTGCTTCTTGGATTTCCAACTGACAACTATTGTTCCCAAATTCATTAGAAAACTCGAGGTGGACTTTCCATCTTCATGATCACCAGCATAGTCGGAATCTGAATACCCAACCAGTTTGACGTCTCCTGCCTTGGAGTATTTAAGCCCAAAATGTTGTGTGCTTTTGAGATATCTGAGGACCCTTTTTGTTGCTACCCAATGACTCTCCCTGGGTTGTTGCATAAATCTTAAGAGGACACCAACTACATATGATATATCTAGTCGAGTGATAGTCACATAAATCAGACTTCCAATGAGCTGTCTGTATTTAGTGGCATCAACCAAATCTGTTGAATCTTCAGATGTCAATCTGAGATTTTGTTCCATGGGTGTGTTGAGATGCTTACAATCTTCCATTCCAAACTTGCTCAAAATGTCACCAACGTACTTCTACTGAGTGATGAAGAAATACTTTGATTTCTGAATTACTTCAATACCCAAATAGTAATGAAGATAACCCAAATCAATCATTTCAAAGCTTTTCATCAACTCTGATTTCAATTTTGCAATGTACCATTCATTGTTCCCTGTGATGAGCAAATTGTCAACATACACCACTACAAATACAACTGTTTTGACAAAAAGAGTTGCATCTTCAAACTCAAAATGTTTGAAGTTCATGTTAATGAGGTGCTCAGCCAGTTTTTCGTACCATGCTCTAGGGGCTTGTTTCAAACATACAGTTATTTTTCCAATTTGCACACCTTGTGCTCTTGTCCCTTGATTGCAAAACCATCAGGTTGTGTCATGTACACAATTTCCTTGAGGTCTCCATTCAAAAATGCAGTTTTGACATCTATTTGGTCAACTTTTCATCCGGTGTGAGCTACCAGAGCCAACATGGTCCGAATGGTAGTCCATTCTGCTATAGGTGCAAAGATTTCATTGTAGTCAATTCCTTCCTTTTGTTCATACCCCTTTGTGACAAGCCTTGCTTTGTGCTTGTCGAGTGAGCCGTCTGCCTTGTATTTGTTGCAATAGTCCCACTTGCAGCCAATCGGTTTGCAACCATATGGTGGATCAACCAGATTCCACGTCCCATTTATCACTAGTGAATTATACTCATCTTTCATTGCTTTTCTCCAGGAGTCAAGCTTCTCAGTTTGTTTGAAAGTTGTTGGTTTTAAATCAAAAGCAACATTGAGTTCCTCTTGAGAATCATCCAATGTGAGTTTTCCAATCATGTCCTGAATTTCATCAATAGAATTGTCTAGTTGAGATGAGGTTGCATGTGCACTTCGTGTACCTGTTTTCCCAACTTCATCAAGTCTCACATCTTTCAGTGTTTGAGTAGCCCACTTAGGCTTCTTTTTTTGTGTTGCAGGTGCTTCGAGTTCATCCTCTGAAGTTCCTTCACTCTCTGCCCTCTGTTCTTCTGGCCCCTGTTCAATATCTGATGAAGTTTCACTCTCTCCTTCAGGAATATCAAGCTCATGTTCGGGAGATACTAGAAAATCAATAGATTCCCAAATTTGTATCCCCCAATCATTGTACGGAACATTCAAATCACTCTCCTTGTAGACATCAAACTTTGCATTTTTGTCTAGTCGACTCAACTGCCGATCAATATGCTCTTTGTCCTTTGCAGTCTCACAAAAGACAACTCTTGCGACAAGAAACTTCTCTTTCTCATCATATACCCTGAATGCCTTGGAGGAATCAAAATATCCCAAATGGATGCATTTTTCGTGGTTCAATTTGTTTCTCTTCTCCTTTGGAATCAATGCGTAACAGGTGGATCCAAAAATCCGAAGATGTCACACTGAAGGGACGTGACCACACCACATCTCATACGGAGTCTTTGATTCAAGCACTGTTGATGGTGATCTGTTGAGAAGGTATACTGTTGTTTTAGCTGCTTCGACCCAAAAGTGCAGATTTACCCCTTTGAAATACAACATTGCACAAACCATATTCATCATAGTTTTGTTCATTCTTTCAACTACTCCATTTTGTTGTGGAGTGTGAGGAACTGTGAAATGGTGTTTGATCCCATTTTGTTCAAGATAGGATTCAAACTTCTTTGATGTGAATTCACTACCATTATCTGCCCTGAGTGTCTCGATGCGTGTTTGTGCTTCATTTTCAATCATTGTTCGAAACTTTTTGAAAGTATCGAAAGCTTCTGATTTTTTTCAAAAAGTATATCCATGTCACCCTGTTGTAGTGATCAATGAACAACATGAAGTACTTATGACCACCAGCGGAGAGGATTGGAAGAGAACACAAGTCTAAATGAACAAGCTGCAATTTTTTGTCTGCTTTCCACTGTGACTTCGAAAATGGTTTGATTGCGTGTTTAGCCAAGATGCAGGGTTCACACTTCTCATCTGATTTTGCGGGCAATGTGGGCATGCCAATAACACCATTCTTTTGTAATACACGAATGTTGTTATAGTGAGTGCACCCAAATCGAGCATGCCACAACATGTTTGGAGACATTCCGTCTTCCACAAGATGAGCATAATTCCTTGAATTTGATGGCTCACCCTTCAATTTGAGTAGTTTCATTTTCTCATATCCAATCAAGATGACTGCATTGTCACTTTTTCTTCTGATTGTGACATCACCATTATCCAACAGAATGGAATGGCCTTGTTGCCTTATGAGCACGAGGGACAAGTTTCGTTTCAATTGAGGAAGGTAGAGAACATTCTCAAGGTTGTAGTCTAGAAGTCCTGGACACTTGAGTCGAATTGTACCTCTTTCCTGTGGTTGCAGACTTGATCTATCTGCGAGGTATACTGAGCCACAACTTTCTTCAATGTACTCTTTAAAGAAGTTTTTTCGAAAAGTCATATGTTGAGTGGCACTAGTATCAAGGACCCAAGCATCAAACCATGAGGAATTGATCAAGACATTACTTCATCATCTGTACTGGAAAACACACATTCACTGGTGAACTGCGCTGAGTTTGACTCTTTTGATTGTTTCTTTGAATTTCCCTCTTTTTTTTATGGTATGCTTCAATTTTCTCCCATGGAGTCCTCCATTTGTGAGTCTCATGGCTACCTTTTATGTCACACCGTTCACAATAGAGGTTCTATTTATCATTATATTTTTTATTTTGACCAACATGATTTTCATTTTTGCCATTTTTGTACTTGTTATTGCCTTGGTTTTTAGAGGACATGGCCTTGTTTGATGTTTTGAAAATGTTTGTTTTAACATAGCACACACTTTCATATGTTGTGGTTTTTGTTTTCCTTCCAAATGCCTTTACTCTTTTAGTGATTTTTTCAACCAACTGGTCAAATGTGAGTCTTCAACTAATTGCTTGCTTGTAGAAACTCCAAATAGGTTGAATAGTTGGAAAGAAATGTTTTTATGGATGCGGTCATGTATATGTCGATTTTGACGCCTGTTGCTTCAACATCATTTTGATAGCACGTATCTCTGAAGCCAATCTCATCACATCACCATCTTTTAATTCTAGGTTGAACAATTTTAACTATAATTGAATGAATTCCAACTCTGAATGAGAGTCATATAGATCATTCAATTTTTTATATGCTTTCCATGGTGTATTGCACCCCTGTATATGACGAAACACATCTATGTCCACTAATGCCCTCATCAAGGCCAAAGCCTTCTGATTTTTCTGCATCCATGCCCGTATGTCCTTTGCATTCCCTATTGGTTCAACTGGTTGTGTTGTCCCATCACAAATATCGAACCATAGGTCGTTGAAGATGAGCATGTTCTCCACTTGCCGAGACCATTCTAGCCAACTGTCTTTACCAGTCAAGGTAGTGCCAACAATGGATTTGATGGAATGCATGGTTTTGAGTTTTGCTTGAGTTTTTGGAGGTTTTGAGTTTTTGTTTAACCCCAATTGGTTCCTTATCACTCCAAAATGGTCCCCTTTTCTATATACGCAAAGGTACTAAAAAAAATTCGCTTTGTCATTAACACTGACTTAAAAAGAAAACCTCACACATCAATATACTCGGTTTTTCATGATTTCCGGATTTACGTTTTTCAACATACACGAATGGGTAAAAAGAGTAGCTCCCCTTATTTCTCCTTGAAATGCAAAATTTGATTGTTATTTTCCCAAATTCGCTGAGAGTAAAATGCTTCAAAGCGAAAAAAAAATTGCTCAAATTTAGATGCTTTCAAATAATTTGAAAGAAACATTTAAAAAAGGAAATTTGCTTTTTAAATTAAAAAAGCATAAAACTATTTTACCTCTCCTCCAATTTGTATTATGTGACAACTTTTCCAATATTGGAAATAATTAAAAAAAAGGCCTTATATATATATATATATATATATATATATATATATATATATATATATATCCCACGGTCTGAGATGATTTTCACATGGCAGGATATTAGAAGATGAATCGCTTCACAAAAAAATGAAACGCTTCTAGCAATAGCGAATTAATGCAGCTCACAATAGACCACCAGCGCAGAGAAAATTAATGCAGCTCACAATAAATGCAACGTCCAATTCCTCTAGGCAAGTCACTGTCACAGAATAGGTGGGCACCAATATATTGCAGCTTCAAAAAAAAAAATATGAGCCTCAGACTCCAAAAACGCCACGCAATCAGCACAAAACCAGACATACAACACCATGCAATCAGCAAAAAATAAAACGTCTCTCTGGAACGCTACACTACTCAAGACACAGGTCACAATCCATATGAAAATTTCTACGCAAGTCTATGGATCTTATCGCCTTCTTCCACCTTTGCAATTGTGAAATGCCTCATCTGATCTGCCACACTTTTTGTTTCCGTTGATTTGTCATCCCTGAGGTTAATGAAAATCAGAAAAGAATTGAGAAGTTGGTGGAGGCCGTATAGCTAAAAGAATGGAGGCGAAATGAATTATAAATCCTGCTCTGATACGAATGACAGGTCGAATCATATATGGAATGGCAATGAATTTTTTATTTCATGATTCAAATTGAAACGAAGCCAAAGCAAACAATATAAAGGCAAAAATGTGACTCTTGAGCTACACCTACCAAGCAATCCATTCATATTCCTACAGGACTCTTGAGCTACACACAAGAAGACAAAAAATAAAGAGCAACTACACCTAGGAATAATGAAATATAATCTAACTAATATTACACAGAGAGGATAACCAATTAAGATCAACTTTTAATTGTGTTGCTTGCGCCGGACACTCATTCATGGACACACTTTAAGCACATTACAAAGACTTGACACATTTCAAAACATCATCTTTAGTGCAGTCAACATGTTACAAGAACTAAATGCACATACTCACTCTCACACATGCCTATACAAGCTTATTACAATACATGAAGAAGATCTAGACTCTCATACAGTCCCTCCTAGACTTAAACAACTCTCAATTCTATTCTTGAAGATTTCTGCTCCTCTCAAACTCTCTCTCTCTCTTCCTGGAGCTTCCCTTTCTCCTCTTGGTATTTTTCTTTTCTTTTCTTTTTTCACCTCAAAAACTAACTCCTCTATCCACTTCTGATATTCTTCTGACTTCCCTAGTTTCTAGGAGTGTCTCTTCAGCGTTCAAGACGTCAAAAAAATTGCGCACAAGATCTGCCCATTCACTATTTTGGGTCGTTACACTTTACCTTTGGATGTCACTGGCAATTGTGCCCAGAATTTGATAGTTTTCAGTTTCCTACTTTTCCACATGATGTCATTGACAGTTGAGCCCAAGATATCCATATCAAAACATCCTACTTACATTGGGAAATATTTAGTATGCAAGATTTACAAGGTTATTCCAAAAATAGATCAGAAATCTTTTTCGGCACTTCCAATATGTGTACTAGCTATGTGACTCTAGAGCCACTTTTGTATGGGACTCCAGAGCTAGTTGTACAACTCCAGAGGTAGTTTGTATGGGATTCTGGAGTTGCCTTAGAATTGCCATAACTTTTGCATACGAACTCGGATTGAGATTTTTTTTTTTTTAATTACATAACTTTTTAAGGGAAATCCAAATAAGAAATCAAATTCAAGGTTAGGGACGTTCTTGATGCCCTTTTTGCCTTTGATCCACAACCTATCTGTTTTAGCCCTTTAACGTATGCAATGACTTCCAAGATTGTATGGATGGTTGAGAAACTCAACCAACTTGCTTGGAACCATGTAGCTTCTTGAAACTAATTATCCTCCAATATAGTTAAGGTTACTAAAGCATTTTTGTCCTAATTTGTCTCCCATCAACTTCTCCATGTCGAAACAACTAACAAATCAATAAAAACACACAAACACACCACTCTATTTTTGGTTGATGCAATATTGCCTATACGCCTTGGATGCTCCTACATCAAAAAACGGAGGTATTTAAAATGTCAACTCCTACTATACAGATAGAATAAGTGGTAGAATCACTTTTTTGACCACAAAACATAATGGCCATGCCGTTCCCTTCCAACAAACCAAGTACTTCAGCTGATTATCATTCTTTTTCTTCCAATTCCAACTCCCTATTGTTGGTTTTAATTATGTCATCTTCTTGTTATCTCTACTTGCTCCTTTTGTGGGATTAGACCCACCAGAGTCCGTCCCCCTCCGCCAAAGGCTTATCTTCCTCTCTCTCCATCTTGTACACTGAAACCCACCTTCGCTCGACAACCTCCACCAAGATGCTCCTTGTTGCATCTTCCTTTCTCTTGTGGGCTTAAACCCACCATTGACCGACCACCTCCTCCTAAACCCTTATTGGCTTTGTTTACTCACTATCCAACCTATTGTTGGATTCTTCCTTATGGCACTCTTCGTTATTTTCATTTCATCTTTCTCATGGCTGTCATCTCTTCTCTTTCCATCATCATCTTGCTTGTGGCTAGTTCATTTATAAAAGTCTTAAAAGACTCTTCTTCTTCACATGCTTCGGCTGATAAACAAATCAACTGCTCCTCTTCACATCTTGTGAACTCAAGCGGTTCACTCTCTTCACCTTGGAAGGCCTCTATGAATGCCTCCTTTGTCTCCATCTCTACACTTGCACACTGGCTACAATCACAAATTAGTTTATAAACATAAGACTTAACAGTCCCCATAGGTTCTTCCTCCATCTTCACAACATCATTGACTAATATAATAATCAACTCTTGCTTCTCTTCGTCTTGGCTTCTATTCGCTGCTTCAAAAACCAGCTGCTCTTTTTCCTCTTCTTCATTTCTCGTCCTCTATTTATCAACTCTAGGTTGATTGCTTTCTCCTTTCTTTTCTTTCTTGCTATGTGCAAATAGTCTTGCACCCTCCTTTTCCTTATGAGAACAATGCAAATCTCGACTCATAAGAGTCTCTTCCCCATTACCTATGTCAGTTGCTCCCACATATGCAATGACACTTTCATCCTTTAGTCCTCTTGGTAGAAACATGTTCAACATTTCTATCTTCTTCTTTGTTGGACTTGCACATTGAACAAACACATTAAGGCAATCAAGAGTTCCCACAAACACTTTTTCAGCTCTTCATCACATCTCAAGGACATGTTGTCCAACTCTTCTCTGCTACTCACATTCTCTTCATAGCTTTCACTCTCATGATGAACTCCGATAGGCCTATTTTCAACAACCTCTATGGCTGTTCTCTCTTCATCCTTCTTTATACTTTCTTCTCCTTCACAAGTTAGGTCTTCAAGCATACTCTCCTTATGTGCATTAACTTGCACATCAACAATCTCTATCATTTCCTTCGTGGAAACCTACAACTCGTAATGGCTACCTTCTTCATTCATCTCTATTGTTTCCTTCAAGAACATGTATCTTTACATGGTTGTCCTCAACCCTTTTTCCCTCCAAAAGAGGAAAGACAAATGTATTGTCTCCATTCACCAAAGACAATTCTGCCTCTTCCACTTATGGGATACTACAAACTTTTTCCCATCTTCAAATAATGGGTTTCCTTCTTTCGGTTCAACAATTGTCACATCCATATCCTTTTTCATGAAAATTCCTTCCTCTAAGGGATGCTCACAACTTTCCTCCTCGTTATTTTTGAAAACAAACTTGGGCTTCTCACATAGAAACCTCACTCTCTTATTGTCTTTCAATACAACGACCTTCTCCTCACACACATCCTTCTCCTTGCTGCTTCCCAAAGTAGACTTCAACTGCTCTCATGGCAAGTTTCCTCTCATATTGCCTTTCATGGCAATCTTTTTCTCTTCTCTATCACTTCTCAAGACATTAAGCTTCTTCAACCACTCTACTTGCATTCTTGGGTGCACAACATGACCCATCAACTTGGAAACTATAAGTTCCCAATGCCTTACCTCCTCCTTTCTTTTCTCTTTTTTCCTTGCTTGGAGATCTTTCCAATACTCAAAAGAAATGTCCACACAACTTCTTCTATGCAATCTTTACCCTCATGGGGACTTCAATATTCTCATCTTCAAAATACATTTCCAACCTCACTACCCATTTCATGAGCTTTTTTGGGCTCTCTTTACCACATAACAAAATAACATTGCTAGTGGGCTTACCTCTTTCAATTACCTTGACCTCTGATGGTCTCTTTAAATCTCTTACTTCACTTGCTTGGACTCTCTCCAAAACATCTAACCTTGCTTGTAGAAACAACCACCCCACCATCATCTCTTCTTCATCCTCTATACTCACAGCTGCAACATATCCACTTTGTGTAGTCTTCATTATTTCCAATCGTGCTTGGAATACCTTTAACATCATTGTCAAGTGTTCTACCCCTAGTGTTCTTCCTCCTTTGTGTGTCATATCTCCTCAAAGAACAGTATTATCTTTCACAACCCACAATAGACTCAAACAAGAGCCTCTCAAACTTCCTCAACACTTGCAGGACTTCTCTCACACCTACAACAAACTTAATGATCCTAGTATGATGGCGAACCAATTAGAACACTGAAAGCTGATCAAAACCCTCTATTTAATTGATGCACGAAAATCAATGCAAGGGCAAATGTTACAGCCCAGCAAGAAGTTCGTCCTCTCCTTAAAAATCCAAAGCTTTACTAAAAATTCTACAAACTGGAGAAAAGGGTCGCCCCTACCAAACAGAGAGAAGTAGACAGTACCCAAAAGGATCTTTTTGGTATTTTTTGAGTTATGAATTAAAACATCAATCTGCTGCAACTAAAATGCAATTCTGGAAAAAACTTTAATATGTAAAACTGAACTAAGCCAAAAGTTAATTACAATGCATAAGCCCCAATGTAAACTCACAAACTAGACTATTTCACCACTAGTCGCTATCTTTCAAGCGAGAAGCAATGCCAAGTTAGGAGGCATACATTCCTCGAAGCAATCCCAAGGCCAATTCGGCAACATAACATTATCAAGATTTTCTAATGCCGAAATGAGAGCACTCTTCCTCCTTTTATACTTTTCCAACTGGGAGTCTCTAAAATCCTCTTGCATATGGGATAAAACATGAGAGGGAAAATAATATAATCCTCTTCAATTCTTTTTCAACCTCAACATTAAGTCGTTGAGCCTAGGCACCAAGGTCCAAAATTAAATAATAATGTTTAATTTACGGACTTTAAAACGGAGGCCAAGATGATGTCGGAAACCAATGATCTATAGCTCGTTGGAAAGGTCTTGACAAGACGAATCCAACCCCACTCTCAAAATCTCATTCCGGTGCCAATCCCGAACTTACTAAAAATAGTAAATTCCTGAATGTTGAGAAAACACATCCCTGCGAAGCTCTCTGAAAACCCCAGAAAGAGACCAACAACCAAACCACATCCCACGAACAAAAGCAACCACCAAAACATGAAACCCCAATTTCAACCTCCGAGTAGCCTACGGGTCTCCGGAATAGGCCAACGGTCAACTGTAAAAGATCAAGCTGGAAAACGAAACATTACAATTACCACCTATGAGAAGCATTAACCATCATATAGATCCAGTGAGCGGTTCAAGTTTGCCAAACGAGACAACATATAGGCTAACACCTATGGAGAATGAGTAAGCGAAGAGACAAGTGAGCTGTTGGAGAAGGGTCTAATAAGGGAAAGTATTGGCACCTAAGAAAGGTGTAGATTGGAGTATGTGTACAAACTCTAGATCAATAAACAAGATCACTATCAAGTACAAATTTCCATTGCCAAGAACAGATGACTTGATGGACTGTTTGAGTGGAACAAAGTAATTTACAGAAGATAGATTTGAAGAGTAGGTGTCATCGAATCAAAATTAGAGAGGGTGATGAATGGAAAATGCATTCAAGACGGATGATGGGTTGTATGAGTGGCTTGTTATGTCATTCAAATTGTCAAATGTACGTAGTACATTCATGAGACTCATGAATGAAGGGTTGAAATTTTATTTGGGTAAGCTTGTCATTGTTCATCTTGATGATATTTTGATTTTTAGAGACTCAAAAGAAGAGCATTTGTTGCATTTGAGTTTGGTATTGCAAAAGTTGAAGGAGACGTTGTTGGTCAACTTCAAGAAGTGTAGCTTCATGAAAAAAGAGCTTATTTATTAAAGATTGTGATCTCAAGAGGAGGGTTGAAAATAGACCTGGAAAAGGTAAAAACAATAGTTGAATGGCCATCACCAAAAACTATGTTTGAAGCTAGAAGTTTTCATGGGTTAGCAAGAATCTGTAGGAAATTTATCAAAAACTTCAACAGCATATGTGCACCCATTACGGAAACAATTAGAGGTGAGAAAAACAAGTTTGAATGGACTGTTGCATTAGAGAACGATTCAGATTTTGAAGAAAAGAGTGACAGCACAGCCATTGTTGGCATCCCCAGAATTCAACAGTATTTCAGGTTGATTGTGATTGTAGCCGGACAGCCATAGGAGCAGTATTGAGTCAAGAAAGTATGCCCATTGCTTACTTTAGTGAGAAGTTGAATGAACCAAAGAGGAAATATTCAATTTATGATCCAAAATTCTACATTATGGTACAATCTCTCAAGAAGTGGAAGCACTATTTGTTGCCCAAGGTGTTTGTGTTGTACACAAACCATCAAGCATTGGAGTTCATAAACAGCCAAAGTAAGTTAAATCAAAAACACATGAAGTGGGTTGAATTTCTTCAAAGTTATTCATTTGTTTTGAAGCATTGGAGTGCTCAATGCAAGAGTAGAAAAGTTATCATAGTTTTTGAGAGAAGAGTATAAGTCATTGGGTTTGAATCAATGAAGGAATTGTATGAGGAGAATTTGGTTTTCCAAGGTGCATGGGCAGCATGCATGAATCCAACAAGCATGGACAGAACTCTATGGCTGGAGTATTTGATACAAAACGGTTTGTTGTTCAGGGGAAAGAGGTTACGCATACCTCAAGGATCAATGAGGGAGAATTTGTTATACAACTCCTCAATGAACAGAAGTAAAACAATGAGTTTGTTCTAGATTGTGTATGGTTGCAGCACAAGAGGAGTATGTAAGTAGAGAAGTACAGCGGATTTGAGAAGAAGTGTTGAAGCGGAGGATTTTGCAACGAGTATGCATGATGATCATCAAGAGGTGAAGAGATGATTAGCCAAAATTACCGCGACGTACAAGAAGCATGTTGATCAGACAAAGAGAGAAGGGAATTTTCAAGTTGGAGACTTGGTTTTGGCACATTTGCATAAGGAGAGGCTTCCCAAGGGAAACATATAACAATCTCACATGGAAAAAGATTGGGTCTTGCAGAGTTTTAATAAGGTTCTTGACGAATGCATATGTGATTGAACTCCTTGATGGAGTGGATATATCACCCATCTTCAATGTAGCAAATTTGTACCCTTACTTTGAGGGACAAGACAATGGTGAGGGATCAAGTTTAGATTCTTCAAGCATGGATTGGAAGCAGCAATTCACTGTGAAGGCAAGAGCGGAAGTTGAGGAACTGTGGGATACGCATTGGTACAAAGACAAGAGGCAAAGAGTACATACGTATTTGGTGAAGTGGAAAGACAGAGCAGCTGAAAACATGACTTGGATGAGTACATCCAAAGTTGCAAAACAAGGAAAAACCATTGAGGAGCTCAAGGGAGGTTCATCAGTAGGAGCTCATGAGCAATTTCAGTTTACCTTGCGTCTCTAATGGAAAAGCATCCAGGTTCATAAACAATCTTGCATCATCCAAAAACATGGACTCAGGTTCTTGTGCATATTTGTTTTGTGTTGTGCGACTTGTCGTCTCTTATGACAACGTTGTGCGGAAGATCAACATCAAGCCAAAGAACATCATCAGGTGTCCCATAGGGCAAGGAAGTGAAGAAAGGATGGTTTCAGTCATCTCCCATTGGTTAATGACCTTTTCTTAGGAGCATGAGGAAACTGGCGCTTAATATAGGTACAGTGGTGAAATGGCCGCTTTATGCAAGCAGTGGTTGCGAAACCTCCCCAACAGTTATATAATCACTAATCTATAGCAACTAGCGGTTTCGCCCACGTTGAGCAAGCAAAGTACCTGCCCAATCAAGAAAACATGATGTATGGACCAATTTCCAAGATTGAGGGAGCTTGAAGGGGTTGGCAGGATGTCAGTGTCAAGCCACCAAGATTCGAAGAGAGTTTTGGAAGAGGGTTGGAGAGTCACTTGAGATCATTCAATCAAAGCAAGAAAGGGAGAATGGAGTGCAACTCCATAATAGCAAAGTTGTGAGAGAGAGAGTGTGTTGGGTAAAGCTCAAAAAGTGTTACAACAAAGCTACAGGCCTATTGAGTAGATGTAAGATCATGTAGCCTAATCAATGGATTGAGTATAGTCTTCTTAATAGTCATAGGGAGAAGGGAGAGTGTGTATATATGTATGAATCTCTATAACACAACTGAACATCAAAAAGAAAGCATTTTGGTTTCCATTTTTGAGTCTTGTGTTTGCATCCCTATTCTTGAGTGGTAGTGTAACCCTTGTTGGGGAGTAAGGCAGCTAGCTATTCACTTGGCCCCCTCATTCCCGTATGCTATTCACTGGGCATTTTAATAAGGACTATATATCTCAAATGGTTGAAAAAGATAAGCCATCTAATAATTCCTCTTTTATTGTAGCAAAGACCTCCAATGAAGACTTGGGGGATCTATTCTTGGCAGCTTCAAGTACACATGCATCCCTACTCGAGTGGCAGTGTAACCCTTGCTGAGGAGTAAGGCAGCTATTCACTTGGCCCCCTCATTCCTGTATACTATTCGCTAGACATTTTAATAAGGACTACATATCTAAAATGGTTGAAAAGGATAATCCATCTAACGATTCCTCTTCTGCAGTAGCAAAGACCTCCAATGAAGACTCAGGGGATCTATTCTTGACAACTTCAAGTACACATGCATGCCATGATGCATGGTTGATTCACTAGGGTGCCTCATTTCATATGACTCCCCATAGGGAACGGTTCTCTGAATATGAAAAGATCAATGGAGGTAATGTCTTCTTAGGAGACAACAAAAAATATAATATTATAGGTTGAGGAAGAGCCAAGTTGATACTCAAAGACGAAAGGATTAAAACCCTCCCTAGTGTCCTACACATTCCAAGTTTGTTTAAAAATCTAATTTATGTAAACAAGAGGTACGATGTGGGTGTGTAGGTGATAGTTATTAAGGATAGTTGCAAGATGGTTCGTCGAGCAATGCTTGGCTAGAGGAATCCGCACAAGAATGTTGTTCAAGATTAAGGCAAGAACTATTAGTGATGGGTGTAATAACTATGTTGTTCCTAAGGTTAAAAACTGTGTTGCAGGGGTACGCCCCCCAGCTCAACGCCTCCTGTTCGAAGACACCTCCGGCACGGGGACGTCTCGAGTACTCTCGGAGGCGTCCCAGAGGCGCCCGCCGGCGTGCCAAAAACGTCCGGCACGCCGGCAGGCGCCTTCGGGACGCCTCCGAGAGTACCTGAGACGTTTCCGGGGCGTACTCAAAATTTTCCGGTAGAAAACCCTAAAAACTTAAGGAAACCCTAAACGCAAAAAACGCAGAAACGCCTATAAAAGCAGCACGTCCCTCTTCTTCAAAACACACGAAGCAGGGCGCGACCATTGTTTGCATTTGGCAGTTTGCAGGTGCAGCGGCAGTTTGCAGGTGAAGATGGTGAAGAGGAGACCAAAAATTCGCCGAGAGGAGAAGAGATTCAGAGAACAAATTTTCAGTTGAAGAGTGGACTGTGGCAGTGTGGAGTGAAGCCGCGCCTACGGGGAGGACTCAGGGGTTTGCAATTTCCAGGTATGTTAAAAAAAAAAAATTTCATTTAGTATTTAGTTTTAATTTTTTAAACTTTGTATTTAGTATTTAATAAATTAATTTTAAATTTTTCATTTAATATAATATAACTATTAAAAATAAAATAAAATTTAATATTAAAAATTTAAACTAAATACTATTTAGTTTTTACATTTTTAATATTATAATTTATATTTATTTTAAATTTACAGTTTACTATATCTTTAGGTAGTATTTAAATTTTATTTTTAATATTTTTAATTTTAATATTCTTTTAAATTTAAGTTATTTTATTTATTTTTAATTTTTAATTTAAATTTTCTATAATGTTAAAATTTGTAATCGTATTAAAATTTATTTATTTTTATTGTTCTTGTTTCACTTTCCATAAATATTTATTATTTAAAAAAATCATTATCAAATGCATATTTTTAAAAAATATAAGTTTCTAAGTTCTAACCCTAACTTCTACGTATGCTCTTCTCTCGCGCGTAATTGCGATCTTGAGAATCACAAACAGAGTTAGTTGCATTACATTTATTTTTTATTTTTTCAAGTTTAAATATTTAAAAAAATCAAATGTATATTTTTTATGTTTTTAACCCTAACTTCTGCGTATGCTCTTCTCTCGCATGTAATTGCGATCGTGAGAATCAGAAACAAAGTTAGTTGTTAAAAGTTTTAATTTTGTATATTTTTGCTTGGTTCTAGAATCTAATTTGATAATTCATAATTAGGATATCTATGGCATCTAGTTCAATGTCAGGAGGAGGGCATGATGAAGCAAACCACGCTGAAACCTCACTTCAAGTGAAATATGACCCTGCCTCCCCTCTTTGGAAACATGTGACGATACTTGAAATCATTGCTGGAGGTGGGACTCGTGTGTGGATATGCAATGATTGTCATTCCACATTCAAATCCTCGTATACTCGGGTCAAAACTCATTTGACTGGGTATGGGCCATCGGGTATCAAAAAGTGTGATAAAATTCCCAAGCCAAAAATAGTTGAGTTCATGAAAGAGCAAGAAGAAGCTGATGCAGCAGTTGCTTCAAAAAACCGTTATAAAACAATACCTCTCCAAAGAGGTAGATCAAGGAGACCACCTATAACCCCTGCAGCGGCGAGTCATCTTTTCATTGAAAATCAAACTCGAACTCATTCAGTTGCAATACCAGAAGCTGATGATGATGCAGATGCCACTTCACGAAAAAAACCAAAAGGACTATTGGAAAAAGCTTTCAATGTCGCACAAAGGGACATTGCTAATGAGTTGATTGCTAGATGCATTTATGCATGTGGGCTGCCCTTCAATGTTTTGAGATCGCCTTATTGGCAACAAATGTTGAAAGCGGTCAATGAAGCTCCACAAGGTTACAAAGGCCCTCACTATGAGAAAGTTCGCACCACACTCTTGGCCAAAAAAGTAGAACATATTCACACTTCTTTGCAGCCAATTAGAGATTCGTGGAAGGATTCAGGGGTATCCATTATCTCAGATAGATGAAAAGATGCTCGAAACAGGCCTTTGATCAATGTTATTGCAGTATGCCCTAAAGGGGCAATGTTCTTGAAGGCAGTGGATTGTGAGGGCGAAGTGAAAGATGCTCAATTCATTGCAAACATTTTGATAGAAGTTATTGAGTCTGTGGGCCCCCAACATGTTGTCCAAGTCATCATAGACAACTCAAAGAATTGCAGAGCAGCTAGGTTGATTATAGAAAGCAGATACGAGCACATATTTTGGACACCTTGTGTTGTCCACTCCTTCAACTTGGTGCTGCAAAAGATTAGTAAAATTCAATGGATAGAGCAAATTTATGCAGAGACCAATGACATTCAAATATTTGTCACAAATCATCACGTCTCAGGGCATCTTCAAGAAATTCTCAAAGTTGGAGTTGTTGAAAGTAAGAAATTCAAGAACAAATTCTTAGACTTACTTTTGAAGTTCTTAATTTTGAAGTTATAACTTTTTAATAATTAATAATTTAATTTTAGTTGTTTATCAACGTTTACAGTTTGGACAATTAAACTTGGTCTTATTTTTTTTTTGTAGATTGTTGAAACTAGATTTGCTTCTCACACGCTCGTCTTGAGATGACTTGTGAAGGTGAAAGAGGCACTGAGCAGTATGGTGATAAGCAATGTTTGGGGTGTGTGGAGGCAAGCAAGCACCACTGGTATTGAAAAAGCCAATAAAATCAAAGCGTTGATCATTGATGATAACTGGTGGACCAAAATTGAATATGTGCTCAGTTTTACAGAGCCTATTCTATCTATGATCCGATTTACGGATACAGATGCAACTTGCATGGGAGAGGTTTATGATGGAATTGATTCCATGCTTGAAAGTATGAGAGAGATCATACAAAATAAAGAGCAAGACCTAGAAGAAATGTTTTATAATGAAATCAAGACGTTCATGAAGAGGTGGAATAAAATGACCACCCCATTACATCTCCTTGCTTATGCTCTCAATCCAAAGTATTATAGCAATGAAATACTTCAGCTACCCAATAGGCAACCACCATATGATGATGTAGAAGTTGCAAATGGAACTAGGCAAGCATTCAGAAAGCTTTTTCCTGATCCATCTGTAGCTAGTGCGGTCCGCAACAAAATGGCCATGTTTGTAGCTTCAGAGGGCAGCATGGGAGAAATTGAGGCTCTTTTTGACAAATTTAGTTTGTCTCCAATCAAGTGGTGGTATGTACATGGCCATGATGCCAAGTACCTATGACCTATTGCAATCAAGATTCTGTCACAAGTATTCAATTTGAATTAAATAAAAAAAAATTATTAAGTTATTGACATTTTTTTTTACATTGTTACAAATTTTAAATTCAAAAATTCTAACAATTAACAACCTTTTTTTATGATAGGTGGCTAGTAATTCTTCAGCAGAGCGGAATTGGAGTACATATGGATTTATCCATTCTGCTAAAAGAAACAAGTTGGCATCCAAGAAAGCTGAGGATTTGGTATTTGTACATTCCAATTTGCGCCTCCTTTCACACAAGTCTGAGGACTATATGCGAGGGCCTAACAAACTTTGTGATATCCTTCCAGAGAATATAGACTTGGATGCCTCCACATCTACATTTGCCCAAGTTTCATTACTTGGTGTGGATGATGTTGATGACAATGAAGAGAATTCAACACCAGGGGTGGAGAGTGGAGCTAGTGGGAGTTGTCCAAGTGGAGCTAGTGGGAGTAACATTCATAATTATTAATTAAGTATATGAGGACAATCTAGATGAATTATGAATCTATGATTTATTCTACATTTGCATTTTGAAAATTTGAATGTCTTTGCAATGTATACTTTGAACATTTTGAAATTTGAAGCAATGAATGAACAGACACTATGTATTTACTATTTTCAAGTGTTTTACAAAAAAATTGAGTAATATGCATTTATATATATATATATATATATTTTTAAATATATATATAGAGACGTACCCACGAAGTATCCAAATCAAGGTTTTTGAAAAATGACGTACCCGCGTATCGAAATCGTACCCGTACCCGTACCCGTATCCAAACAACATAGGTTAAAAATGAATCAGATCAGACTCTTCCACTAGCTGCAAAAACAACAATGCTTCGGCATCAAAGGATGGGACATATTGGAGAGAAAGGCCATCAAGCACTAAAATTAAAGGTATGGTTGAAGAAATTTCTGATTGTCTTTTAGATTTCGAATTCTGTGAACAATGTGTACATAGGAAGTAAACTCGAGTTAAGTTTCCTAGTAGTGCTACTAAAGTAGATGGGGTTTTGTAGTTGGTACATATAGATGTGTTTGGCGTTGTGAAAGTTCCATTCCTAGAAAAATCATTGTATTATGTTTATTTTATAGATGACTTCTTTGGAAAACCCTGGGTATATTGTATGAAGATCAAATCTCAAGGTTTCAGTAAGTTCGACGAAATCGAGCCTCCTGTAGAAAACCAAACAAAGAAGAAGATTAAAGTCTTAGAAAATGATAATGGTGGAGAATACTGCCCAAACACATTAGAGGAGTTCTGTAAGCAATGAGGAATAGAAGGGCAAAAGACAACTCCATACAGACCAAAGCAAAATGGAGTTGCTGAAAGAACAAATAAGACTAATGATTAAGGGGAAAAGTGTGCTTATTGGTGCAATCTTAGAAAGAAAATTCTGGACAAACGCAATCATGACTACCTGTTACCTAATTAATAAATTGCTCACATCAGTTTTTGTTGATAAAACTCCACCAAAAACATGGACTAGTACGAAATCCTCTCTCAAACATCTTAGGGTCTTTGGTTGTGATGCACATAAGCATATTTTGAAAGAAACAAGAACTAAGCTAGATCATAAATAAGCTAAGTATATCTTTATTGGATATAGTATTGGTGTAAAAGGATATAAACTTTGGAACCCAAAAAACAAATAAGACTGTTTACAGTCGTAATATTTAGAGAAATTGAAAGGGTTCCAAAACAACGACAACCACGTTAGGAATAAGAGACATTACGATGTACTACAGTAATAAAATAAAGAAAAATAGGACAAGATATTACATCAAAAACTTGCAACTTGCTGGAAAAACCACGGGACAATGGCAGCTCTCTTTTTATTGGATATAAATAATTTTCACACACAATAACAAGGTCATACCCTTTAAATAAGAAAAACAAGGAAGATTCCAGAAAAGCATTTTGAAAACCACACCAAATAGTATAGTGGGTCCCGTGTTGTACAATTGTATTGCATCATACGAACTGTACCGCATTGTACGAATGCCCAAAAAACCACTTGTACAGAGGCCACCACCTACAATCCCCCTTGTACCGTAAATAATATTGCCAAGGGGATTACAAGATGTCACACCATTACAATTGTTGGAGGTCTGGATATTCACTTCACCTCCTAACAATCTCCCATTTGAAGTCAATATCCTGGAATTCTTCACCTAAGTTTCCCATCTGAGTGCCATTTGACCAAGACTTTCTTTATCATGTGATTTCAAGCCCTGTTGAAGTTGCACACAACTTCAACTTGTCTCTTGACAATGATTTTGTCATCATGTCAGTTGGATTTTCTTTAGTAGATATCTTCTCTAGCTACACATGTCCTTGTTCTAAGACTTGCCTTATAAAATGATACCACAAAATCTATATGTTTAGTTCTTGAATGGAACGCTGCATTCTTAGCCAAATGAATTCAACTTTCGCTGTCACATGTTGGCAATTTGAGTATCATTAATAGATGTGGTCTAAAAGGAGATTGATGTTTGAAATATTGTCATTGATGTCAAATGAAAAATGTACTATCAAGCATTAATGATAAAGGTGTTGAGCTAAACAAACCAGTTGTAGAGTCCTCATGGAGTTGTATGTGCACCTTGAATTCCAAGAACAGTCATATGAATGCCTTTGCTAGTTTGTTGAATATGGCTAAGTACACAGTTTGTTGGTGACTGCATTTGCATTTACGGCAGCATCTAGAGGAAACAATCACACCAAGCTACTCAAGTTTGTGCCTAGTCTTGGTGGTCCAAGTTTCATGTCTTAAGGATGAGTAGAGCAAATGTTACAAATGCATAAGGTTGTCCCTCAGCTAAAAGCCTGTTAAGTTTCCATACTTAGTCGATTTTGCACCTTTGCATTTGTCTGGGGAATTATTTCGGAAGAAGTGACTTGGGCAATTCTTTTGGAAATAATGGTAAAGGAAATGCTTTCGGAAAATTGTTGAAGACTCTTCAGACAGAAAGCCCACAACAATTATTCCGAAGCTTTGGAATTCTGTCAGAAAAAATATTTTGTCTCCACACTTAGTCGATTTTGCAGATTGGGAATTCTTTCCGGAAAATGGTCTGGACCTTGTCAGACAATTTGTCCACAACAAAGTCCCAAAGGAAATGGGTTCCAAACAAAAGTTCCGAAGGGAGCTTTGCAAAAATGCCAAAGGGTAAGCGACCCGATCAAAGTGTTTGGAGGGTACATTTACAAAAGTTTCGAAGGGTATCCTGCAAAGTTTTCGAAGGGCATTTTGAGAATCCCTGAAAGGTACATTGCAAAAATGCCGAAAGAAAAAGTCACTTGGCATTTTGTCAAGGAAATTGTCCCGAAGCCCCTTTAGACGAAAAGGCCGCAACAAAAGGTTTCAAAGGGTACTTTGCCAAAGCTCTGAAGGGCATGTGACCCAAACAAAGGCTTCGAATGGTAAATTTACACAAGTTCCAAAAGATGTGTCTCGAGCAAAAGTTCTGAATAGGTCACTTATAGAAGTCCCGAAGGACACTTTCGGAAGAAGGGCATTGATGAATTCTTTCAGAGAATTTGTCTAAGGCAGAAGGACTTGCAACTAAGGTCCCGAATGATACTTTCGGATGGAGTGGACACTTACAAAATTTCTGAAGGATATTTCGGAAGAAGTATAGGTCACTCGCAATATTACCAAAGGATAAGTGTGGAATCTCGTAGGGCATTTTCACAAGTGCCGAAGGATCAAGGCGAGTTAAAAGTCGAGCAAGTCTGAAGAGATCAAAGGAGCGAAAGCAATACATGGACGCCGAAGAAAACAAGATGAGGTCAACATGCCGAAGTTTAACGACCAAGCCAATATAAAGATCATGCATCTTCAGAGATTGAATGACACGCAAAAATCTAGATGAGGAAGATCCAACGAAGCGCAAATTATACATACACAATAACAAGGTCATACCCTTTAAATTGGAAAAACAAGGATGATTCCAGAAACGCATTTTGGAAACCATGCCAAATAGTACAGTGTTTCCCATGTCATACAACAGTATCATGTCATGTGAATCATATCGTGTCGTACGAACGCTAAAAAATTGCTTGTACGGACGCCACCCCCTGCAACCCCCTTCATGTCGGATGGCTTGTCGTAACACATATAATATTGCCAAGGGGGTTACAAGACATCACACCATTAAAATTGTTGGAGGTCTGGATATTCACTTCACCTCCTAACAAACCAAAGGAAGAACTTGAAAAGGTGCATGTTGAATTCGATGATGGAGAATTTATGTCTGAATACAAGCAACTAGAGAAGATGAACCAGAAAGGAAGTTGTGTGACAAAGATTGAAACGAAGCACATGATGTTGAACTGGAAGAAGAAGAATTTCAAACTCCAGACTTCAAAAGTTAAGATCAAACTAGAAGAGTACCAAAAAGGTATAGACCCCCTCATTTTTGTTTTGCATTTCTCTTATCAATTTTGTCAGTTACTGATGAAGACTACAAGAATGTGAAGGAGGCACTTGCCTCAAATGGAAATACGTTTTGGAAAAAGGCCATGGAGGAAGAAATGGAGTACTTGGATAAAAATAAGAAATAGAACTTGGTAAAATGGCCTCTTGGTAGATAACTTGCTGGCTGCAAATGAGTGTTAAAAAAGTAGTACAATGCAAAAGGAAAATTGAGAAGCATAAAGCACAATTAGTAGCAAAGGGATTCCCTCAGCTAGAGGGAATTGATTTTGGTGAGATTTATTCTCTTGTTGCCAAGCTAACTTCAATTATATTTATTTTGGCTCTTGTCGTTGCTTTCAATCTTAAAATAGAACAGATTGATAGACAGACAACATTTAGGAATGAGAAACTTGAGGAAAAAATATATATGGTGCAGCCTAAAAGTTTAAAGGTGAAAGGAAAGGAGGACTTGTTGTGCAATTTGAAGAAGTCTCTTTACAGCCTAAAGCAATCACCAAGGATGTGGAATTAGAACTTCAATAGGTATGTCTTGGGACTTGGGCTTATATGAAGCAAAGATAATCCCTATGTTTATTTCAAATAGGGAGGTGATAGGTTTGTCATCATAGCTTTGTATGTAGATGACATGTTCTTAATTGGTAACAAGGAAATGATTAAGCATTTTAAATCTCAATTTGATATGAAGGATCTAGGTGCTACAAAGATTATTTTGGGCATGGAAATTAAAAGGGATCAACCAAATAGGTAACTATGGTTAAATTGTAGGAAATAAGTCGAAAAAATATAGCAAAGGATTAGAATGAAGACATGTATAACCTATAAGTACTCCCTTTCCTGTTGGTAAAAAGCTACTTGCTAAACAAAATCCCAAGACACGGGGAAATCAATGGCATGTCTCAAGTTCCTTATACAAGTGTTGTTGGAAGCCTAATGTATGCAATGGTCTACATTAGACCTGACATTGCCGATACAGTGAGAGTTGTAAGCATATTTATGTCCAACCCTAGGAAGGAACAGTAGATTGTTGTGACAATGATTTTTAGATATCTACATGGCACTTCAAATTATGCACCCTGCTACCAAAGAAGACCTATTGAAAATAGAATTGTGAATTTACAAGGCTTTGTGGATTCTAACTGGGTTGGAGATCTCAACTGATGAAAATCAGCAAGTGCTTATGTGTTTATCTTGTTTGGGGGAGCAATGAGTTGGATGAGCAAAAGGCAAGCAGTTGTTGCAATATCTACAACAGAGGCAGAGACATGGCAACCACTCATGGCAGTGAGGAAGCCGTATTGTTATAAACGTTGTGTTCGACTATTGGTTTATTACAAAATGTTGTAAGGATAGTGAAAGGTATTGGAGAAGCTTAACAGAGATTTATCTCATACAAAAAATATTAAAGTTGAATACACAAGCCAAATACATAGAGAGAAATTATAAACACACGCTATATTGTCCTATTGTTTTCTATTTCATTCGGGACATTACACCTTTATATATAGACAAAGCCTTCTCCTATAATCATGGAGATTCACCAACTCAACATATCCCTCAAATCTCTCTAACTAACAACAAACCTATATACGTGTGTTTGTTGTAACTCACTTACACAAATAGCTATAAAATATTCTAATGCATTAACAAACCAAATATCATGCAATTGCTAATTTTTCCTAACAGATAGATTGTGACAGTCAAAGTGCAATATGTTTGGCAAAGAACCCCGCTTATCATTCTCGATCGAAGCATATTGATGTATAGTATCGCTTTGTTAGAGAAATGGTTAAAGACATAAAGGTATTGTTGGAAAATGTTGATAAAACAAGAATGTTGTTGATTCATTAACGAAGACTCTGAGTACTAAGAAGTTTTCTTGGTGCAAAAGATCAAAGGGCATGGCTGCCCTTAGCTGCTGAAAGTATGGCCTTATGGTCCCCTATGAAAAGTATTCAATAAAGGGGGGATGTCGGAAATGTGTTGTGTATTTTTTATGATTTACACTCTACATATTTTACACTCATCTAGACTGTACATGTGGAATGGGGGACCACCTTCCCAATGGCACGAGGCAATAGCTCTAGGCTGAGAGCCATGAAGAACTGATAGGCCCTCCATCCAGGAGTGTGGGGACGGGCCCTTAGAAAGGTTCAACACAATAACCTGAATTTTTTTGGGACCTTATGGGTGTGTTTTGGGTGGTTTTAACCCGTGTTTTATATAGCCTATGGCTTTGATACCCATTGCAATACCACTTGGACAGTTTCCTATTGATGCACCTACAAATACTCGCTCGTGCATTAGGGTAAAGCAGAACTTGGAAGTATGTTATTGCATTGTAAACGGTTGAGTTAATGCAATAAAGAAGAAGTTGGTGTGCTAGGTTTTTCCCCAAAAAGGTTTTCCCAAGTGAAAATCTTGTGTATCTTGTGTGTGCGCCATTTATATTTTTTGTTATAGCTTTGATTTTGTTAGCATTTCTTCTCATGTTAGTTTATCAGTTATTTTCTCTTCAAACTAGTACAAATATCTTAAACACATCTATCTAAAAAACGTTGAGAGATGTCAATCTTGAGGCACCTATATTGGATTTGTCACATACCACATTGATTAATGACTCTATTATCTTCTTAGAAAATATCCAGCTGATTGGTGATAGATGGCCTCAGTCTAGCAGCACCACTTTGTCAGGTTCGAGAAACTCTTTCCAGAAAAGGAAAAAAAAAGGCTCCAGACTCCACCGTATGCCCAAGATATTACAATTTTTCGATCGACTTTTCCAAGTAAGAAGAAAAACTTCAATATGATGGTCAAATGGATGTGAAATTGAAGGTCCAAACTATCCAAAGATGGTCAAATGGATGTCAACTTTAAGGTGACCATTAATTGTTAACAACTCAGGGACATTACAGTCCACCATCACCCCCTGGCTGCCATTGTAGAAAGCCTATCGGGATGATAGTGATCGAGATGGTCTAGCAGAATCTGTTCTCTGCTTGTGGGCATCTGAGATTAAAATGACTTTGACTTCTTCTATCCAAGAATGAAGTGAAACGATCTCCATTTTTAATTACATGTTTCCTTTGTTTATTGATAAATATTTAAGGGTTCCTAAGACACTTGACAGGCAGTTAACAGACATTGACCAGATTCTTAAACTAATCTGCAAAATTTCTAAAATATTTATGCAACCTCAAAAAATATTGGAATATCCACGTTCAAGTTTAGTACTTAGAAAACCTTAGTTCCAAATCATTTACCATGCTTGTTCTGAATTCTTTGGGAAAAGGAAGACAGAAAGGAAAGAGATCTACTATAACAGTGTTTTTGTATATAATAATTATTCCATCCAAGGATTACCAAAAAACAAAGAGTTTAGAATAATCCGAGGATTTGCAGACGACCTGCAATGTGCTTGAATTGGTTCTTAATGATAAACAGGTATTTAATAGACAGTGAGCTTGATGGTGCAACTGACCTCGCATGTACAGCAACTTTTGTAGCATCTTTCGCGTAACATTGTTAAGATAAGTCACACCTGAATGTAAATGTCCCTTTGTTGATAAGGAGACAAGTACTTCAGAATATCTGGAAAAGCACTTCAGATGGGCAGTATTCAAACAAAGTTGTCAAAAAAGAGTGCCAGTCTTTACTTTTACTTTGAATATAAAAATTTTGAGGTTTTTGCTTGAATTGAATTATTTTTTTCCTTGAAACACCTTTGACGTCACACTAGGATCTGGTATATGCATATATATTTATTGATTACAATGTACAGAAAGATAGCTAAAAGTATAATTAATTGTATCAACAACACAAAAAAATTACCTGCTTCAAGCACCAACGCATCTGGTGTGATGCTATGACTGCAGAAGATTTTGATGCATTGGGAAGGGATGAATCCAAGTCATCGTCTTTATAGTTACTGCAAGTACTTTGAATTGCATATTTCAACATCGGCAATGTTATGGGCATTAATTCTAGGACTAATCTCTTATCGTAGGTTATTTTTGTCAAATCCAAACCCTTATCATGATATGAAATTCGGTAACTAGCAGATACTTTAATTATATTTTTCTCCGGTTCACAATATACAGTCTCTGATAAATCCGTGATAGCCTTTACTGCAAAAACAGACAAATCCTTTGGTATCCATGACATCATGGCCCCCGCATCAGCAGAAGCAGAAGCAAGTGCCGCACAGCATAAAAAGAAGTTTGTGATGTCTTGTGTTTCTGAAGTGTCTTTGTCCAACCACTTCCCATCCTTTGCTGGCAAAAAACGTTCAAGAGCATACTTCATTTCTGCACTTTTTTCATCAACAATGTTATGTTGAGTTGTTGCCAATATCTCATATAATTGACTGGATAACCTGATGCATGAGAAGTTACAAGTAAGAAACAGAAAGTGTGGAAACAGATTATGAATAAACATTTCGATGGCACCAACCAAAGTTCTTGATCTAAATGACAATACCATCGGACTTCAAATCTCAAAATATCATATCACACAATCAAATATAATATTATGTTTTTTTCATTTGCTACCCAAGGGACCAAAAACTGATTTTCTAAAAATTTGTAGCTCCTAGTATCTGACCATAACCAATTTCGAAACTGCATGCAAAAACTTTTGCACCATAACAGAAATGCAAAACTAATACTCACTTGCACAGCATTTTAGATTTTCAAAAGAAAAGGGCATAAAGTATTTGATTTACATCGCAGAACTCAATAGATATATTGTGATAATTCCATAAATATGGAACTAATCATTTCAATAGGCATGTTTATATATCTCGAGTTTCTTGGGGGATAAAAGTGACTCAAAAAATGCTGCTTCTTCATTGCCTACAAGGACAATTTAAAATTGACAGCTATCAACCAAAGATTGCAAATGTGTGGCTCCATCCCACTAATAAGGAATCGGCTGCTCTCATGTCTGTTGAAATTTCTTCAAACAATAAATGCCTGTCGGGGTAAACCCTATGTTCTGTAGAAGGCTAGAAGCATAAAGCTAATCTCCTAACTGCTTTCCTAGAGGACGTCTCCTTCATCGAAGCAGTCTTTTTATGTGTGGACCTACAAATCAGTGACAAATTGAAAAAAAACAGGAACAAACTCAAGATTAATCTAGTAAAATAATACTGCCCTGCACCCTGATCTGAATACAGAATATTAGTACAAATAAGCCCAAAGAATAGATCCCTTAATTGTCCCACAGACCTCTCCCTGGTCCAACCATTCCTGAAACTTAAATTGCTGGGTGAAACATACAAAAGAGAGAAAATATAAAATACGCTCAGGCAAAGGGGGAAAAAGTGAAACAAAATAGTTCAGAATACACTTGTGTTCTTTCATAGCTTTTATTCTTATCAAATCATCATGAGCGGTAGGTATGGGTGTGAGTTAACGTTTGGGATCATTTTGGTGCAGTTTTAAAACCCTTGTTTGTAATAAATAACTAAGCCTGATAATGGACACATAAAAAACTCCTGTGGTGGCACTCAGAAGATTTGGAAGAATACAAACTATATACACATTGATTCTAATTATTTTGCCAGTTCATGGCAAATTCCTCGAAGATATATATTCTGACAAATACATTCCTCCCATGAACAAACTGAATAGATTAGTTTGGAAAATGGTTTTGTGAGGAGAATGTTAGGTTGAATATGATTCACAGCCATTGATGGAAAACATGGCTGTTGCAGATTTTGATAATAGTTAATAGATTATAGAAAATCTTGTGGTATCTAAATCTCTCTCGAGGAGCAAACGCTTTCATGTAGCTTTTGGTCTATAATAAATTGTTCAATTCTAAATTATAATACTCTGCTGAAGAGAAGCTTCTATGGACACTCCATCTGTATTATATGTTATAAAAACAGGTAAGTCATGCAACCACCTAATTTACATTGTCAATTTTTAATGCCTGTGCAGAATAAAACCTCTCCTGAATTGTTTTTGGATCCTAGCATATTTGCCTCTATGGAGAGTGTGATTATTCCTGTACTGAAAGGTCAAAAAGCTTGTGGATTTCGGTGGTTTGCTATCCCCAAATTTGTGATAAGGGAAGCACAGGGCAATAGGAAAAAACAATTTTTGAGGCTGTACGGTGTAATGTCTTCTCTGTTGGTAATAGTGTTTGGTTATGAATCAAGGAAATCATGTATATGATGACTTCCCAGGAGAAAATGCCTCAGCATATCATGTACCAAACAAATTTAAAATATTGGCTAACCTATAGATATTATCTTTCTTGGAAAAAAAAAACTCCATGGCAGAAGGTTTCTCATAAAGTTTCTCATAGGAACCCAGGTTCAGCTGTCACATGCAGTCTTCTTATCAATTCTTTGCAAATTCAGTCCGCTTTTTATGGAAGGTGTCAGTCCAGCATCTAAGAGTACTAGAAAGGCGAGAGCCTTGCTTGAGGTATAAAAGTTACCAAGATGCAATGCACTGATAAACTTCTATTGAAGTCAGTCCTAAGCTTGCAAGTGAAGCAACTAGGAATGCTTGGCAGATAAAACATGTAACTTTTCAGAATATGATTCCTGAAGCTTTAGACCTTTACAAAACCTCAGAGGATAATGAATTCCACACATATTCAAATATAAGCATCACTGAGAAGGCACCACAGCCAAACCAGCTGTTAGCATAGCAGACAAGTACATAAAAAATGGATATGTTTAATCTGTCAGTGGTCATTTATCTGATTTTGCTAGTAAATATGTAGTGTTCTTATTATTAGTTTAACTTTGTTTGATAGTATATTCAGGAACTTGGAGCTGTAAGGGAAATGAAACTTCTCTAGAGACTGTGTTACGGGGCTGGTCATTTTGATCTGAATGTTAAAACATCATACTTGCTCCCAGTTATATATACATCATTTAGTGAGTTTCTTTCAAAACAAATGATTATCGATTCATTAGTCAATAATATGTGAATGTTTTCAAATTCACATATCAGACCCTATGAAAAATTGTATGGCAGAGGATGGCCAGTAAGATGAAGGAACCTTTCTTTAAAGGAACATCGCCACACAGAAAAATATGTTTGTATAATGTCAAAGGCATGGAGACTGTGATCCCCTTAGGGAAATATCCCAAAAAAAATTAATGCCCAAAGTGTGTCAGGTTAATCTTTGGTTTCTGAATTTTCCCTTGTGAGCTCTGGTCCCTTTGCATGTAATGGATACTGGCAACGTACCTAAATGACAGAATCGTGTCTAAATCATCCAGTCTCTAATGACACTGCCTTGCATCCATGCATTAAAGCTCTTGATTGGCTTTTCCATTACCAACATAGCCAGTTTTGAAAGAATGTTAGGGGAATGCAAAAGTAGGGAAGATGACATTTTTAAAGCTGCTGCTCGAACGTTTCCCAAGAAGCCTGACCAAATGGTAATTTATATAAACTCTAACAAGAAACTCAGAGACCTACTGTTTAGGAGTAAAAACTTAAGTATATGCTGCAACCACTTAAGATATTTTTCCTGCCAAGTGGCAGCCTGCATGCAGCTGAAAAACATTTATAGATTCACTCCAAATTTTTCAAGGTAATTTCTCTGGTAAAACTTTCTCAGTAGCACTTTCATGGGACCATTTCAGAGAAAAAGGCACCTAAATATTCTCAGCACTTGCTAAGAAAAATTAGGAAGTCTCTGATTGGGACAGCTAGATAATTCTGACACAAACAAATATCAACTTCCAAGTACAAACACAACTGGTTTTCACTTCTAGCTCTATGCAACATATCATGCAAAGTTGCCCAAACATAAAACCCATATACAAGAAGGTGCAGAGATAGTGAAAAAAAGGTATGCTCAGAAAAGTATACTCAGATGAATGAAAAGGTTATAAGAAAAGCATTTTAAGTCCCAAAAAGGAACAAAAAACCAGAGAGAGAGAGAGTACTTTAGACTCAGTTGTTTATTGACTTGTAGGATTTGTCTCTGATGAGGTTCACTAAGTATGCTATGCTCATTTTATCAAAATAACACTAAATTTCTATTCCAAAATCCCTCAAACATTTCTGGCCCCCAGAAAGAGAGCAAACATGTTAATGTCCACAAATGACCAAAAAAGGTCAACGGAGCTCAAAGTGCAACCAGTAAATATAACATGATGGAGAGAAAAGAAGATAAAACGAATTACAAGCTAAAACTTACTAAAAGCATGATAATAAAAGACCCTAGCTAATTAGAGATAGTGAACACAATGCAACTAAACCCTAAATATATCAAAACCATAATCCCAATTCCTATGTATTAGAAACATTACAAATAACCATGAGAAAAGAAGACCCACCCGCAGTGAAAGAAAATGAAGCTGATGAAGGCCAAGACTAGAGGCAAAGAATGTCCTTAACCTGAATCTGTGTCTAGTTTGGGAAACCATATTCACATCTATAAAAGTAAGCATTCTATAAACCCATATCACAATCACCAAACATTTGAATAGTATGAGTCCAAGTGGTCAAAACATCAGGCATAGCCACCAGGAAACTCAAGTTCAAAGAAGCTTACCCTGTACCCTTATTGATAATACTCTCGTACCCTATTTCAAAATGATGTCCCCATATCCCATGCCTTCCAGTGACTATCATATCTGAAATTTCATTACAGAGCCCCAGATTTAAATCATAGAAAGCACGTTAAAGTGTTGAAATTGGGTAAAATACTGCACCCACTTTGTTGGGCGTGGTATACTTCAACAGATAAGGTTGGGTGCAGATCAAGCGTCAATTTGACAGGAAAAGAAAACCGAAAAGAATTATTATAGTAAAAGTAATTTGAATAAAAATCAGTTACCCAATGGAAATCCTAGCCTTGCAACAAGCTAACCTGACTAGTCTATCGGAATTCGGCTGTTATAACTAGCGGTTATTGAAGAAAACACAATTTATCAAAATCTATGTGATTAAAAATTTAAACAGGATGAAAGACCTAGAAAATCCAGTAGCGACTGGAAGACATGATATGGACAAAAACTATCACAAGGGGAAAAAAATGTAACATCACTACTAAAAAAAATTAGAAATGGTATTAATACAGATATTACAAATGGTAACATCGATGACCATACCCAAATTTTAATTATAATAAAAAACAAAAAATAAGAGGTTTCAGAGTTTGGCTGGAAGCTATTTTATAATCTAATTTTATGGTAATTTGCAAATCATTCAATTAAAGAATTCACTTACTGCATAAGTTTTTGTCGGATATTAGTTCGGGCTTTGCTTCCTTCCTCTTCTTCGCTTTTCGTTGGCTCGGCTGCATCGATTTCTTTCTCCATTATTGCCAACTCAATGATTCAGTTGTCGAATTGCTTGTTTAAATCTGCATTTATATTTTAAATGCCCGCAAGTGTGACTCTAAACATTCGCTTTTGTTGAATTTACATCTTTTACAGATGTGTTTCCTGCTCTAACCCTTAAATGATAAATGTTTTTTTCATTTGATGTAAATGTTGAGGAAGAGGTATTACATTGAATTTTAATATATTATTTTTTATTTTTACATAAAAGCCGAATGTAAATGTAAGGTTGATAGGCAAGTCATCTATTGAATGTATTCTTGATATAACAATGATGATCAATCTTTAACGATGAATATTATCAATATTAATTGTTATTTTATTGACAGTTGTTCCTTATGCTCTATGTATGGTTGGAGTCCATACCGTTTTCATAGGTATTTGGTAACGATTACCCCATATTACAGGGGGAATCGGAAGATGTGCTGAAATGCAAATATCTCATAGGGGACCAATGTATTTTTTAAGGTAACAATGGCATACATGGGTAAGGAAGGTGGTTTTGAATTTGGATTGTAGACAATGTGAACAATTTTCCCAATGGCTCTATTAACTAACTCTGCGTTCATCCATAGATTGAATGTCAACATAATTTTGTGTCATTTACATATAAGCACATTTGGCTCGAGTTGAGTGTTGTGGTGGTTAGGTGTGTCTTGTTATTTGTTTTGTTTTTCTCTAAATATTGCAATTGGAATACGTAATGATTTTAACATTTGCTTGTTATGCATTATAGCTAATTTGTTAGTTGCATACAAATGTATCGAGATTTTAATTTCTTCTGGAGGCACGAAGAATTATGTTCTTGATATGAGCATATTCCAGTATTTTTTGTTGGATCTACATTTTTTACATTGGTTAATAAATTCCGGAATAGTCATTTATTTGTCGTGCATCCTTGTTGACGTAAATTTGTGTGTAAAGTTGCACGTGACAAATATTTGCCATAATGTGTGACCAAATGACTTCCCCACATACATTGGTATGTCATTTACGAGGAAAATATATCCTGAGTCCCCAACAAGTATAATTGAACAACCGTCAAAATCTTTATTGTTACTTTGAGGGAATGCCTCACGCAATCGACTATTTATATTGTTGAGCATATTTGGGCCTATGAAGCTCATTTCATCATTGAGCACATATTCAATGTGTCTCATTTGTTATTGGAAAAAATATTAGTGCTTGTCCCTTAAGTGCCTTCATTTCTTGGATAGGAATGCAAAGGCTTGAATGTATTTTTGATGCATTTATATTAAATGTTGCAACACTAGTTGGAGTAAGGAGAGCTAGGAGAGAAATCCTTATGTCTACAAGTCCATTTAAACCACATTTGATGTTGCTAATCAAGTATGATTTCCTTATACCTGTTGTTCCTTAAATAATCAACCTGAATGGTGGAGCCTATGTTTTTTTGGGCATGGTATAAAACAATTTTGAAGGTTGTTTGTTGGTTACTTGATAACACATTTTGTAGTGGCTCACTTAGGCACTCAACATCTGTAATTTGGGTGACTATGCATTGAGAATCTATAAATTATAATGTTGTTGTGTGTAGGTTGATTAATACCTTTGAAAGGTTCTAACTGTGGTTGATGTTGAAGTCACGAAGTCCAAGCATGTTGATGTCATCTATTTTAATGTTGTTTGATGGGTGCATGTGGGACAAGAGTTACCATTCATGCATTTCCATTTCTATTTGTACATATTTGTGTATGTCACTATGATCACTACTTGATTCAACAATGTTGTTTTCTTTTGTAGTTGTTCGCTCTGTATGCCATGAAGTGTAGGAATCTTTGATTTGCTCCCAATGTATAACAACATCTTGCCTAGTTAAACCAATGTCCATTGTAATGTTGTGGAATGGTTTGTATAGTAAGAGCTTTGCTCAACATAAAGATTCATATGATGGTGAATTATTAATAGGAATAAAAGAGAAATGAAGGATGTAAACAATTTTTTGAATTGTTCTATTTCTCCATTGATGAGTTTTCCTTTGATTGTTGAAAGACCATGTTCATGCAGCCTCAAGGCATGGTGATGTGTTTCAAAAAATGGTGATTTATATACATGTCAATGAAGGATGGTAATTTTCCTTCCTCGAATGTGCTTTAAAAAACACATTTAAATATTTGTTTGCCAATGAATAGGGTAACAAATGTTCAGCTACAAACTATTAGAGGGAGATTTTGTAGCATGCGGCGTGTCTCTTGTGCACCTATGTCATGGTCGACAATAGTTTTTGTGAAGAACTTATTGTATGCAATTGTTGCATAAATTTCAATTGTAATTGTAGTCAATTTTCTAGTTAGCATATGGTGGTAGCTTTCATATTTGTTTTCAAATTTTGTTACATACTTTGATATATATTTGAACACAGTTTGGCGGGAGATAACTAGTTGCCAATCAGCATTTACACACCATATTGAAAGCATGATTACATTGTAGATGTTAATTCTTGCATCATTATGGGTTGGAAGGTAATTTGTGTGGCCTTCATCATCGATGAACATGTTTGACTTCATTTGTGATGGCCATGGGGCTATATATCTACATTGTAGAGTAGTGGCCATGGGGCTATATATCTACATTGTAGAGTAGTGGCCATGGGGCTATATATAAACATGTAGACTCATTGCATTTGGTGTGATGTTGAACCTAGTTTACAAGATCATCATAAATTTTTTTAGCATTGGTATTAAATATCTCATTTTTTGTGAGCAAGCTTGGATCATCAAGATTGAATTGATGTGTTTTATCATTGATTATGTTGATGCCACATGGGTTCCATGTTGTTACATAGTGATCAAAGAATACCCTTATAAAATTAATTTGAATACGGACTTCCCAGTCTAATGTGTCCATGTTGGGTGTATTTTGTAACCATAAAAATATATGGATGTGTGTGGATCCTCTATGTTTCAATTCGTACTTGTTTACAAATAATAAAATAAAGAATTGTGATCATGTAAGGATTTTTTTTATGTATTAAGACTAATGAAAGATAGTTTGAATATCGATATGTGTACCAGTAGTCCTTGATGTGGAGATGTTTATCTAGGATTTCTTCACAGAATATTGTAAATATTTATCTATATATGAAGATGCAAGATGTGGGTTTGCAATTAGTTTTTAACTTCTCTAATGATAGTTGTTACTTGGGAGAGTTGGAGGGGTCGTTGACATGATTTTATATAAATGTGGCCACTTAGTGTCTACTACACTCAAGGTGAAGGACAATGTTGGGGATCCCAATTGTGTGATCATATCTATTAGTTCATTTCTGCATTTGGACCAAATAAAATGTGTACCTCTAATCATTGATCCAAAATATAGTAGTTGTTCCATAATAGTTGCATTAGGTACGTGTGTTAGATGTTAGAGTAAGTCTAAAATTGTGATTGGCAAGTTGTCCTGAATGTATTTTTTGTAAAACACTGTAGATGTTCTTAGCTTTAATGGCACGTCATCAAGTTTAACAATAAGTAGTGAAATTTGGATAACTTCCAAACCAGTTGTCTTGACACCAAAGTAAGTGCATAGCATACTCATATAGTTGGACTTTCCTAATAGGGGGTCATTGGTACGTAGTAATTCATGATGGAAAAAGAGAAGGAAATGCCATAGAAAACATGCACTCTTTGTTGTATTCATTGATGGGTGAACTACTAACATTTGGCCAATTGATTATAGATGGGAGGCTACTATTGGTATTATTTACATAATTTCTTATCTGGACTACCTCTATTTATGCATTTGTAAGATATGCTACAAATGATGATATATGATGATCTTGGAGATTTGTAGGTGCATTCGTGTCTCCATCCAAGTGTAGATTGTTGATTTGCATGTTTTTAATGTCCACAATGGTTTGTGAAGGGCATATGAGATATCAGTAGGTTCATATGGTGGTGCATCAAGTGTGTGATGGTCAAGATGGATGTCTCTATAATAGGGGTCATTTTTCATTCTGTATTGCAAAGTCTGCATGACACATGTTCTACTTATAAAACATTCATCGGGTTTGTTTTTTGAGCCAGTTTTTATTAACACTAAGATGTATCAATATTCGGTTTGGTGTGATAGGTACCTAACAATAGAAGATATATGTTGGGGAAAGCTAATAGTGTGGTCATTGTATTTGTATTGCCCATTGCGTGCAAGGGGTACTTGCAATATTTGAGAAATTCTTCAACTTGAGTGAGATATGATAAAATTTTAGGGTGTATACCTAGGTTCATGCTATTAAAATCAAACAAGTGATAGTGTTTTCTCTCTACAATGCACTTGAAACCATGGGTAGTCTTTGTTTAAATGCCTCGATATAATTCCTTACAAATGAAACATGCAAGTTTTGAGGAAAGACCATTTATCAATGCACATAATCTTTTATGGGGTTGTTAAACATTGGGAGCACCGAGTGGGGGGTTGATATTTATTTTTTGTGAGTCAACAACATTCATTTATTTGATCCTTGCATATTGTATAACCCAAGTGAGCTCTTTTATTTTCTTGTTCATTTTCCATTGATGTCTATAACGATCATGAAGGGAAAATTAGATGCTAAATTTTTTCAAGTGTTATATAGAGTATAATATTTTGCATATGAAAATAATGTATTGTGTAAAAATATAACTATTTTAAAGTGAAGAATAACATTACAATTACAAATCAAGCGTAAAATCAAAATTGCACAATGTGTGCAAGTAGTAGATAAGAACGGCATGTTTTATATGGATGTCAACATGAAGAAGTCGTGGGTAGAGGTGAATAACATTGTAGGTGTAATTGTGAAACTACATGCAACATTATAAGTATAGTTTTGAAAACATTTTATGAAGATATAATATAGCAAGCACAATTGTGTTATTTAGAAAATGCATGTATGCAAGCACATACAAGTTGTAATTATTTACAACTTATAAGAACATGTGTGTACCAAATTATATCAAATGCATCAAGTAAAGTTACATCTTGTGGTGTGGATTCATATTTACTTGCATTTAGTAAGGTACATTAGATATGTTCTTTGTCATTATACACCTCCAGTTTTACTACTAGTGTGAAATGGTACTTGCAGAAGATAACTCTTTTGACACTTTCTCAAACCTCTCCAAGCAATGATGATATATTTTATAAATCATGTGTTGTGATACCCATAATTATGGTAGCAACATCCTCAAATGTTGTCGTCTATATTGTGTATGTGGCGTCTTCTAATATGAAATTCAATGCATATTTATATTCACATTCTTCTACAACCATGTTAATTTTTTTACAATGCCAAGAAACATCAGTCTTTTGAATCATTTTTTTTTACATTCTCTATTGTTAACTAAAGCAGTGCAAGCAGGATAATAAAAATTTGTTATTTTAATGTGGATGATTGTTGCATCTAATGTAATTGAACTTAATTTTCCAAAAAACCTTTAACTGTGGATGTCTATAATTATTTTTTATTCAATAATAATTGTACTCAGTGATGACGTTGGCATATTCACAACATCTTCTTTATACAATCTCCTCATTTGGTGTGCCTTAAGTATATTCAGGTTGATGAAGAATTATGTATTTAAGTTGGTCCTTATTTGTTTTCCACTATATGTTTGAAGGTTCTTTTTATGATGGCAAGAATTGGAATTGGCAATGTCTTGGATACACACAAATTAGCTAAAATTTGCCCTTCTTTATCACATAAATTTTCTCAAAGGGCTACTTTACTATTATATCTAGAGTTGTCTTGTAGATTCAATGTCATTTTCATGTTTGAAGTCTCATTTGGCTCTATAAAAGTGGAGATAGCAGTAATAGATAGAACAATGCCAATAATGTCAACCATTGTGTTGGCAAATGCATGTTTGATCTCTTTAATTGTTTTAAAGTGGAATTGGTATAGTGTTATAGTGCAATCTTTTTCAAGACAATGTTTAATAGAGGATGTCATGTTGAAGATGATCTCTAGTTGATTTTTTGGGTGGTGGTATTTTTTGTTTGCATATTGTAAGGTTTTATTTGTAATTAAGTATATTTTACCATTTTTTATTTGATTGAATAATAGAGCTAATGTTTGGTCGAAATAAGTCATAATGATGTCATCTCATTCACTAGCGATAATTATGAATATAAAAACCTGCCCTAAACCACTAATGGTTGAGTAATTACATAGATTTCCATTTTTAAAGACTTTGTCTTTTATAGTCCAGGGGTTTTTGTAAGGATTTAAATTTCTAATTATAGTGTGTGGCAATATTTATGTGTGTTCTATTTCACACGTCAATCCTAATGCATCGTCAATATTAATAGCTTTCCCACAACTATCCATTTTTTAAAATATAAAGTTAGTATATAGGTGCGGAGGAGAGATGATTTTCTTTTGGTATGTATAGTTTCCTATAAAACAAAAAGAATAATTAGTTTGACTTTGTATTGAGTGTAATCAACACAAAGTATTACATGAAATTTGAATGTGAAAGCATAATAACATATTATTTACCCATCAAATTTGATGTAGCGAAGGTAAACCTAGTTGTTAAGTTTGTTGACAATGAAGATAATCCTAGGCAGATTAATGTACCTTCTGAGATAAGATATGCAAGATTAGCTAAGACTAATTTGCAAAAGATAACTAGTAGCAAAAAGAATCAAGACCAAACCACTGATGTTTTAATTGAGGAAATTACTTTTGATTCCCCATCTGAGGAAAATATAGAAAATGTTGATGGAATGGGTCAAAGGTTAGAGGCTCAAAAGGACTAGGAAACTCGATGCAAGGGTTATGAGGAAGAAAACCAAGGTGATGAACAGGGTGAGGAAGGGGAGTTTAAGGTTGATGAGCATAACTAGTTCCATGGGAATGAGGACTTTGAGGGAAATCCTTTTGAGGACAACTATTTTGAAGATATCCAGACAAACATTGGGACTCTTGAAACTCAATAATTCTAAAAAAATTGTTAGTTATCATACCATCCCTGACCTTCAGGTTTTGTCTAACGGGCTTGTTAAAATGGAAGAACATTTTAACAAAAAGATTAACTGCTCCACCTACCAAGAAAGCTAGAGTAACATGTTTGAAATTTGCCAAATTTTTCAAAGCAGAATTAGGAAATTAGAGAAGGGCTTTAAGGATCTAGGTAATTTCACTAATGGGATTATGACTAACACTACTAATGAGGTGAAAAAAATTAAGACCCAGATAGAGAAATGAAAACATCTATAGGACAAAGGTTAAGAAAAAGATAAACGTCAAAAGATTGAAAGAGATTCCTCTTCTCGGGAAGAGGTGTGGATGAAAGTGCAAAATGACTGGAGTAATCCTAAGTTTTAGTTTTATTACTTGGTTTTTGATTTAAGCTATGTTCTTGTTATGTTATGACTATTTTGTTTTGATGACTGTTATCCAGGCCTTTTGGTTATTATTAGGATGGATTGTTATGATGCTACTTTGTCGTATATTATTATACATGGTTTTTTGGTCTTGGCTCCCTGGCCCTTCTGGGGTTATTATCAAGGAGATTATGTTTAGTATTGTCATTATGGGGGGTTCTTTTTGGGTTTATTTTTTACAAATGGTTAGTTGATACTGTTCTCGAAGGGTACACTGGCCCATAATGGATTATTATCAGGGTTTTGTTGTGATGTAATTCTGAACTGATCTGTCATATATTTGGGTATGGGACCCTTTTCCCAGCTAAACATAATCAAAAACATATTGTTTACTATCTTGAATAATTGAAATATATTTTGTTATGCAGTATTTATATGTTAAGATTTTTTTTATTTTGACATTTGCATATGAACTTCAACAATGTTAAAATATATTTTATATGAAATGTAACATTTTAAATCTAGTGGAAAACCATGAGTAAAAATATTGTAGTATGACTTCTATCCCACTATTCTGCTCAACAAGATAATTACCACCAGAATTTACATTGGGGAAGTATCTTAAAACTTAAAATGTTTCCCTTCGATGTCGCTAAGCGTTGCATGAATAATCTTAGGTAGAAAGGAATGGAGTTGTTGACATGGATAAACAACCTTGCCAGGGAAATATAGTCCCTTCCTCCTTGATATCTGTACAAAATACTACTTTATAGTATCAATTATTAACCATCACTCTTATTTTAACTTTTTAAAATCTATGTTAAGTGATAATAAATTAATAGTTTTATGTCCATGTCCATTTTGTTGCTTGTTAATGTCTTGATTTATCTTTTGATCTCGTTGTAAAAGGGATTGGGCCCTTTCAAAACTTATAATTTACTTATTATCCCCAAAAAAAATGTTTTGTTTAATTTAATATATAATCTTAAGTGTATTTTAATTGGTATAAATATGTTTCGTTATTTAGTATAGTACATTAAAACAAAAATAATACATACAATTATAATATTATACTAATTTAATAAATATAATATTATAATAATATGTATGTATTACTTTATTATAATATTATATAATGTACAAACAAAAGTATATTTACTTTCATAATTCAATAGTGAGTAACTAAAATAATTTTATGGTGACCACTGATTGCATTGAGATATCTGACATATCACTGATCTATGCACATGTTAAAATACATTCTATGTGAAATGTAACATTTTAAATAAAGTGACAAATCGCAATTAAAATATTATAGTATGAATAATATGCCATTAATTTCAAAGCTCATTATAAGTAACAAAGTACAATAATTTATGGATTTCAAAAAATTGGAGGATATTAAGATAATGCTTATTGGAATGTATAAGTTAAGATTAGCCTTCACTATATTAGTCATATGCTTTCTCACAAAGGAACTTGTACATGTCTTAGAATTCCATATGTGTTGCATGGACCTTATCCATATTTGGTGGAGCGTGACATAAAATTCTTTGTCCTTAACAATATATTTTACAATATATTCATTAATGTCAATCTAAAAATATTTATACATGTGATAGATACATTGCTTCCAAGTAATTGTACTTGAGATACAAACTAAATACGTGCATCTATTATAGCAGGAACTTCAAGATGATGATGATGATTATTATTATTATTATTATTATTATTATTATTATTATTATTATTATTATTATTATTATTATTATTATTATTATTATTACTTGTAACTGAGAAATGGAATTAGATTTGTGTATCAAAAAGGGGGTTCACACCAATGCAAGAATTGTATTTATTACATTGGTTTTGAGTCATAGAAATGTCATCACTCTCTGTTATGGCACTTTCAAATGCCCTAGAAATATTCATCTCGTTGAGATGGCTAACAATTGAATCAATGGACATTGTATTCGATATAGTAATCAATTCTTTGTGATTCTCCATTAAATCCATGCTATAAATAAAAAATAAGAAATTTTATAAATCAAATATTATTATATACACAAACAAAGTCTACTACAAATTTGTAAATTATTTGAAGTAAAATAATTAATTATCATTTGTATCTCTAAAATATTTGGCTTTTAAGAATATGATGTTAACTTAAATAACACTATACAATGAGGAGGTCCCTTCTTAACTTACTCCAAAAACATTATGTATACAAAATTTCACGTCCAATAAAAAATGTGTTAGAAGAAATGGAAGGAAGTTATGGTTAAGAAAATTATTGTATTAGATAAAACAATAATGTGCCAATTTTAAGAATGTATGTTGTATTATGAGTAACGTAAGTATAGAATAAAGTGAACATAACTGTCACATAGTTATTTTGATAGTGCATGTTTAACATGGTAATATTTAGGGGCATTGTAGAAATATTGAAGCAAACGTTTAAAAAATATCAAACTAATACATATTGTTTAATATTGGGAAGGTTTTTTTTTGGTTTATTTCAATAATAAAATTTGAACATGGGATTGGGAATATGAATTATATTGTGAATTAATATATGATCATGTTTATATTTTATTATATGTTTGATAGTATTATAAATAATGCTAAAGCTTTTAGAGAATGTTTGGTTGGTTTTAAATTTGAAGTTCAAAATTGTATGAGGATGTGCAACATAAAAACGCTTTATTAAGTTAAATATTTTATGTCAAGGATGCTAAGTTCCAACATTTTATGATGGTTAATGTGAATGATAAATTGTTTCTTATAAAATTGCTTCACATTATATTTGTTTCATAGACAAAGACCATGTTGGAGTCTCCTTTGGTGTGGTTGTACTTTTTTCACTCCTAATTGTCATAGTATTAAAAAATATCTAACAACAAAAAATATGCAATATGAATTAAAAATATAAGTACAAGGAAAATTTAAAATGATACATAAATTTAATCGTAATTGATTAAGAAATAAAAACTAATTCAAAAATGAAATAATCTTATGAATTTAATTTTAGTTGAAATAAATATAGACGCTAATTTAATAATGTAATTATCACAAATATTAGTATAAATTAGTAAATTTTAAAACATATTACATATAAATACATAATATGTGATTTTCAAAACTAGTGAAAAAACTAAACAGACAACTATCAAGAACTACAATAAGATACATTAATAAATTTTAAAAATAATAACAATAGAATATTTTAATCAAAAAAATAAAAATAAAATAAATAATTATCATTTATATCCCTAAAACAATTGGCTTTTAAGAATAGAAAGTTAGCCTAGATATTATTATATAATGGGAAGTCTTTTTTATCCCTAAAACAATTAACCTTCAAGAATATTATATTAGTTTAGATAGTACTATAAATTATGGGGGTCTATCATTAATTTACTTTAAAAATATTTTGTATACATAGTCTAACGTTTAATTAGGGATGTGTTGAGAGAGCATTATAAAGTTTGAAATCTCTCTACAAATCCCAATTCCTAATATCAATCAAGACACTTGTAAGTCATAACACCAAATTACACAGATGTCTTAATATGTTCCCTAATAATAACAAGGTAAGAATACAATAAAAACGTACATAACCAATTAAATGGACCACAAAGATCATATACATTTACAAAGTAATGATTAAAAAAACAATTATATTAAATAAGAAGAAAATAATATTTAAAAATAATAATAATAAAAATTAAGTATATTATTATCAAAATTATATATATGAAACATGTTTTTAAGAAAAATATGAATATTATCAAAATAATCTAAAAAGCAATTAACACCAACATTGTCAGTAATATCTATATATTTTTTCATTATTAAACTAGATTGAAGTTGTATTAATAAATCATTATTTATATCATATAAGACCCACAACCCTTCTTTCATCATGAAATATATATATAAAAAGAGAAGATTAATATGTTTGGAATTTATTCGTAAGAACATAAAATTTATAGTCGAATTAAAAAGAAGATATCAAAATAACTATAAGAAATAAAAAATTTAGATAACTTCAAATCATTTAGTAAAATAAAATAATTAAATTATCTAATAATTATTTGATTGTAAATTTCATCTCAATAACTAATCATAAAAATGAATATCCCATCAAAACTTTTAAAATTAAAATGATGAATAATAAAAATAATTAAAAACTAAAATTTAAATCTCTTTAAACATTAAAATCATATACAATCATTCATGAATGTTTACTACTTATCTTTTATTAAAGAGGTTAGAAGGTCAATATAAAAAATATACATAATATTTTCATTAATAAATAAAATTTTAATTAAAATTAATATAATAGCAATATTAATAATAATTATTAGTTATTAAAATATTATTCATAAAAATAATCTTAAAAATAGATAGTTATATTTTAAAATATAGAATCAAACGTTTAATATGAAAAATGTCAAATAACAAAATTTGAAGTTCTTTAAACATTTCAATAATATTTGAACATTCATAAATGTTAATTTTTCAAAATGTTTATCCCTTACTCGTTCATTAAGGAGGCTACAAGGTTGATAAAAAAAATAAAACATTCTCTATAAAATAATCATTTAAAAAATTAGAAACTTAAAAATAATTTGTTATATTGTAAATGAAAATGGTAGTATGAACACTTTAAGTCAGAAATTTTGGTTATTGGTTAATGTTTTGTTCAATGATTTTTATGATTTTTTGGGAACATTTTTTGTTTGTAGAACTCGAGGAAAATTACATTGGTTAATATTTTGGTGTGGAGGATATCATAGCAATCCTTATCCAAATTAAATATTTAAATTAATAGGTTTTTTTCATCAATGTTTAATTTTTTTAATTTTAGAGAGAAAAAAAGTAATGGAAGACTCTAAAATATATTATATTGTGCTTTCTAGAAACTTGGGCCTTAATTAGAGGAGATTTTAATGCTATTACTTCTTTAGAAGAAAAATCTGGTGGCAACAACAAGCTTGATGCTAATTTGAGTCTCATGTTGGAATACACTTCTTCTCTTAATCTTATTGACATTAAGCCTAGTAATGGGCTCTTGACATGGACCAATCGGAGATCAGGTAATGCTTTCATTGCAGAGAGGTTGGATAGATTCTTGTTGACCAAGGAGTCTTTTGTTAAGGGCAAATGCCCAAGTCTTCAATTCGCAATAATGTTGGATTAAATCATTGATTTGTTATGATATAAGTCTAGAATTTTCAACGCTTGAAATTTCCTTTCCATTTCCAGCTGATATGGCTTCAACATATTAATCGTACGAACTAAATTCATTCTTGGTGGATGAAAGGTAAGCCTCGTCATGAAACAAATATGTTTGTTTTTGTGTAGAAGCTCAAATATGTCAAATCCCAACTCATGAAATGGAATTGGGATTAATTTGGGGACATCAAGGTTAAAAAGAAAGAGATATATAATAGATTAGAAAAGTTCATCAAAACCATTCGTCTAAGCACTATTAATGAGAAACTCAAGCATGAGGAACTCGATTTAATTAATCAGCTATATGAATGGAATCTTAAAAAGGAAATTATGAGGAAACAACAATATGGAATCAAATGGCTTCAAGAAAGGGATAAAAACTCGGTGTTTATTCACAAATCCATGATGATGCGAAGATGTTTCAATCATATTCCTTATCTTGAATTGGATAATGGAACTCTAGAGTTATCTTCACAAGGTATTTATTTTCTCATCTCTTTATTGTTATTCCTTTAGATATGGTGACATAACAATAGATTATCCAAGACATTCCCACTCTTATTTATACGGAGGATAATTATTCTTTTCTTATTATCATTTATTTAGTAGAATTAAGACACGTTATCTTCAACATGAGTAAAGGGAAATCCCTTGGGACAGATGGGTTTCCTATTGATTTTTTCTAGGAATTCTTGGATATTATTCAGGACTTGTTAAAGGTTGTGGAAGAAGCCATAACTGCTAAAGTTATTCTTAAATAGATCGATAAAGACTTCATAGCTTTGGTTTCAAAGGTACAGGAGGTAACGGAAATTTTTGGTTTTCATCCCATTGCTCTGTGTAATGTTTTGTATAAAATTATGGCTAATAGATTGTAGCTCCTCCTCCATAAAATTATTTCCCCTAAGCAAGGTGGGTATGTGGCTGGTAGACAAATCCTTGATGAAATTGTATTAGATGAAGAAGCCATCTATTATATGCAATACCAAAAGACTATGGCTATATGTATAAGATTGGATTTCTCCAAAGCCTATGATGGGGTTGATTGGGCCTTCCTCTTAAGACTGCTCAAGTATTTTGATTTTACTAAGGAATGGATTCTTTAGGTGAGAGGCTGTAATTCCTTGGTTTCTTTCTCGATTCTGGTTAATGGTTGTATAACTAGACCTTTTGGAGCCTCTAGAGGTATTTGGCAAGGATACCCTCTTTTTCCTTATTTGTTTATCATTATGGTAGAAAGTTTGGGTAAAATTATTACCAGAGTTAGAGAAGAAAGAATTATTGAAGGTATTACTCTTGCTATGGGTCTTAAGTTGATGATGCATTTGTAGTTTGTGGATGATTATTCCCTACTGGGCAAAGCTACAACTCAAGAGGCTTCAAAATTTAATAACAAGTTACAACTTTTCTAGGCAACAACTTGTCAAATTATCAGTGAGGACAAATTAAAAATTTATTTCTTTCACACATCTTCTAGACAAGAAGCTAGGATTCTTGACAAACTTTGCCTTCAAAAAATTTATTTGTTAGTTATCTACTTTGGTGTTCCCTTGATGGAAATCAAACTTTCTAATTGGAGATGGTTATTGGATAAGATGAAAGCTAAAATTTCCAAGTGGACAAATAGATGGCTCTCTATGGGGGGATGAATCACCTTGTTTAATAATGTTCTACAAGTTATTCCCATTTACTTCTCTTCTATCTTGCATGTTCCTAAGGTCATCTTCAAATAAATTAATCAAACATGCCACAAGTTTTTATGTAAGGGGCCTCAACTTATTGAAAAATTGTCTTTGGTGTAATGGATTATGCTTTGTCTCCACAAGCAAGAAGGAGGTTTAGATTTCCGTTTAGCTCAACTAAGTGGTCAAGCTCTAGCTACTAAGATTTATTGACATCTTCCTCAATCGCCATCACAACTTTGGGCACAAACCTTAAGAGCCAGATATATATTCTAAAAATAAACTTCTTGATCAAATTATCCAGTTCTCCCTTCCCTTGAAAGGCTTCATGTGTTGGTTGTTCTAAAAATAGGTGAGTCTTTGATTAAGAACAAGTTGTTTTGGATCATCAAGAATGGTAAAAAGGCCCACTTCTAGATTGATTCTTGGGATGGTTATCCCCCTCTTGTTAAATAATATCCTCATTTTCATGGGCTCATGGAACATATGTATCATGAAGATTGGATTACAGTTTCTAAGTACTCAAATAGGCCTATCAAAGAATGGGCAATTGAAAGGAAGTGGATTTCTTGTGAAGCTTGGCCAATCTAAATTTTATGGGATTCTAAAATCCAACTTCTTCATATTCGAAAAGACAGAGATCTTTCTTGCTCAAATGAGGAAGACTTATTAGCTTGGGGAGGATAACATAATGGAATATGCATTGTGGCAGATGGTTATCATTCTATTTGTCATCCTTCAATCCAACCTCCTAAAAAGATTTTAAAGCAACTTTGGAGTCACAATTTGTGGCCTAAAGTTAGGTTTTTCATCTGGCTTCTCCTTCATGGCAAAGCTCTTATGAGAGATAAACTTATGAAAAAGGGATTCAATGGCCCCTTTAGATGTGTCATATGTAGGTATCATGAGGAAACTTTTCCTCATCTATTTTTTTCATTTCCCTTCATTGTTGAGTAGTGGCAGTTCTTGGTGAATATTTTGGGCATATTATGGATAGGTATATTATCCCTGATTTAACCCCTTTAGTATTAGAGCCACATTTTTTAGTTTGATGTCTTTTCTAATCAGATTCTTTGGGTTGGGGTTTATTTCATCTTATGGAACACATTAAAGGAGATAAATGCTTGAATTTTCAAGTAGAGGGCTACTAATAGTGTTTGGATATGGCAGTGCATTCTTAATAATATCAAAGAATCGGTCATGCACTTGATGAAACACCCTGTAGCACCTTCCCAACATGGGATGCTCATTCTTCAATCTCTTCACATTATTCAATATACCCAAAATAAAGATTAGGCTGAGATAGGGATAACCACCGTGGTAATAATTGTTAACATCTCATGGACACTATAGTGATCTCCAATTTAATATACCCAAAATAAAGATTGATCTCCAACAAAAGTAATATATTTCAGCCATGAAATAGGTTTGAGATGAAAAGGCACAAAAGGCTATGAATCCACCTTTAAGCACTATAAGCATGAGGTTTATAACAAGTGCTCGAAGTTCTCTACTATGTTGTAAGTATGACATTTAGAGTGAGGAATCCCAATATGGAGAAACCTTTCCCAATCCCTAATCAACCAAACATCATAAAAATGTAGAAGCTTGGGCTCTATCTTAGCCTACCATATTTAATTAAGGCAAGAGAGAAAAAATTGGGGTGAAGATTTCAACCCCCGTTGGCTATTTAACTCATAGAGATTTGAGGAGAAAGGTCTAATAACTATATAGAGAAGCATAAGAGTGTAATTCTTTAAAGAAGTTTGACAATTCTAACGTTATTCTTTCCACCAAGTTATTGGATGTTGAAGATATAATTTACATATCAAACATGACCTCTTAAATGTGTAAAAAAGAAGGTAAATCAAAGTTAATAATTTTAAACTTACTTTGTAAGACAAGCCAAGAAGTCCAATCTTTAGAGGAAACAAGATCATGTACTATGTTAATGACTTTCCTAAAAATCCTAAGAGATTTTGTTAGCTCAGTTGAACATTGTGCCATTAATACCTATATCCAATAAAATCTATACCATATCATGCTAACATATCAGCTTCAAAGAAACTACTCACCTAGGGCAAGCAACATGTTACAACAAAATCCTCACAACTTAGATAGTTGTAAGCCAATTTTAAATGATGAAATCAATATAATAAGAAACATACAAGACTATTGTAATAAATAAATATAACATCCAATTACACAAAGATTAGAGTCCATTCATAAGTATGAGAGTAAATACATAGCCATAGAGTAAGGGATAATCAGTCTCTCATTTCTTTCCTATGCATCACAAAACCATATATATATATATATATATGTATATATATATATATATATATATATATATATATATATATATGTATATATATATATATATATGTATATATATATATATATATATATATATATATGTATATATATATATATATATATATGTATATATATATATATATATATATATATATATATATATATATATATATATATATATATATATATATATATATATATATATATATATATATATATATATATATATATATATATATATATATATATATATATATATATGCACGAGTTTATTACATCATGGGGTGGTTAAGTAAACCCACATCCTAATTGTACCTATTGCATTGTTAAGCCCTAAAGTATATGAGACAATATTATAGGCACATGCCCCAACTTTGAAAAATGAGTCATTTATAAATTGATATAATACATATGTTTGGGTGGTTTATGGTGCCAACATACTTCCACAACTATTAGGAACATCATCATGAAGATCAAGCCATGGCAGGTATAGTAATGTCATTCAATTCTGGCACTTTTTATACTAACTCCTTCAAAATATGAGACCATTCCCTCAAAATATGGGTGATGCACTTGTGTATTTGATCCATATAATAAATATATACAATGGTAACATTTGTATCATGGGTGTTTGTGGCTAGCTGAAATTAAGTTGCATCTTACAAGGACCACATCAAGTTAGTGCTTGTGACATCTAAAGATTGTTAGTGACACACGTGGGAAGGTATATGATTAGTTGTACAGAGTATTGTGCTTTCTATTGATCGAGCTACTCCTCAAGGCCCATTAAATTAATCTCAAGTTAGATAGCCTTAGTCTCATCCACATCCACATTAGCAACTTATGTAATTAATCCTATAATTTTTTCCTCTATCTTGTTGGTTCAGTGACCTTGATAATGACTTAAGACAACTAGATAAGAGTAATGGTTTATTTTTGTAAAGTTTTGTTTTTATTAAAAAATTGACATGTCATAAATGGTAATTTTACAATCACAAAGGGTCATGGGGTATTATAGTGGCCATGGTGTAATGTAGAGGCATTACCACCTTCAAAGTGGATCTTATAAATCCATGGGTCCACTAATATTTTGGAAATCATGTGGAAGGTTTTGAAGCTTGTTATGTAGGGATCAATAGATCATGCCACGTGACACGATCATGAAAAACCATTAGTAATAGTTCAAATTTAGTCATAATTATGGCAGAACAACATAAATATCTTTGCATGGTAATGCCAATTTAAGAATTTAATGTCCCCTTGGAAAGCTCTGGAAGAGCACTTTCAACTAGTGGTCACCATGCAATCATTAACCCAACCATACAAACCTTTTTACAAAAAGGTCTTTTAGGAATCATGACAGTTAAAGAAAGCACAAGAATGCCAAAAATCAAGAAAAAAACATCAAAAAGGTATCTCATGCATGCATTAAAGGTTATTTTTTAGGAAAGATAAAAGAAAGAGCAGAGATCGTGATTGAAATGTTTTGAATATGTCGACATTGGAAGGATCAAGGAAGGAAGGGAGATCTTAGAAAGAACCATATATTATATATTGAAATTAGAAAGTAAAGATTAAAAGAGATGGTCTATAGATAAATGAGAGACCACAAAGAGATCAAAGAGAAGGGTCTCAAAGAAAAGGTTATAGAGTCTATAATAGAGAGTGAATGTAAAACCTGTAGAGTCTCAAAGTTAGAGAATATTGAGATAGAGTAGGTAAATAGAGTCACTATGAGTGTAGATGTCATTAAGGAATTTTCTATTTGATAAAGAATAATGCATGTTGTTTGATGTTGTGTGTCTCTAGCTACATAGCCAAGGGTGTCCCTTCATTGGCAACTCCTACGTGAACTGCACCCAATTGTATTAGAGCAAGTTTAGAATCTTGCTAAGAATTATTTTCCACAATGTTGTGATTATAAAACAAAAAAGGGTGTCTTCTAACAAAGAAGAGGTGTTGGGTAGAAGGTGTCATAAGATACATTCCAATCCATTTGAGTTTTATTTCAAGTTTGATAAAGTTTTGCAAGTGGAGAAGAGTCTTAAGATAAGTTGTGAGCCTCTTTTTTGAGTTAGTTGCAAGTTATGAAAAAGAAGCTTGCATTTGTTTCACGTATGAGAGGATTCATGTAAGGGGAGAGACTTGGGTGAATGTGAGAGATATTCTTGTTTGAGTCTAGTGTAGGTTATGAAAAACAAGCTTGCTTGTGTTGGTTGCATGTTGTGAAATAAAATATTGTATGTGAGAGAGGATAAGTTTGTTTCAGGCATGTGAGAAGTCTTGAAAGGGTAAAAAACTATGAAAAGAGACTCTTGTTTGAGTCCAATGTAGGTTGTGAAATATAAACATGCTTAAATCAGTTACAGGGGTTGAAAAATAAACTTGTTTGGGAAGAATAAATGGAACATAAGAGAGGAAGATCACCATGAGTATAATATATTGTAAAGATGCTAACATAATTCCAATCAAGATTGGAAATGATGGATATTGTACAATGTGGAGAAGATGTTACAGTTGTGAGTGAAGAGGATGAAGAAGAACAATAATGGAGTTGATGTCCCTACAATAAATGTTAAACACTTTGTAGAGAGACCAAACAAGCAAATTAGAAGACACTAATAGAAGAAAGAGTCCAACCAAGGTCAAGGTGAAACAAAGAGGTAAGTCCACTTACAATATTGATTTATTTTGTCGTAAAGATAGCCTAGGGAAGCTCATGAAATGAATTTCTAAGTTACAAATTTTATTTGATGAGGAGAATATTGTATATCTCATAAATATTGCATGTAAGAAGTAATGTGGACATGCAAATATGTATTGGAGAGATCTCCTAAAGAAGATATAAGAGAACGGAAAGAAGAAGGTGAGTAGTTGGGAATAGATGGTTTCCAAGTTGATGGGTCTTCTTGTGCATGCAATTTTGCATATCGAATGGTGGAAGAAGCTCCGTGAATTGAAACTTGAGAGGGAGAAAAATAATATTGAATTGAGAAGCAATAAGAGAGGGAAGTTGCCATGTGAGCAACCCAAAGCTATTATGAGAAATAATACATGGAAGGATACGAGTGAAAAGAAGAAGATTGCCTTCAAAGATAATGGAAAGTTGTAGTTTAAATGTGAGAATCCAAAATAATTTTTCAATAACAAAAAGAGATAATTTTGTGAATAAGCCATAAAGGAATAAATATTCATGAAAGAGGATGCAGAGGTGATAGCTTATTCAACAAAATATTGATACCCATCATTTTATGGTGGGAAAGAAATTGTGGAATCCCATAAGTGGGAAGAGGATGAATTATCATTAAGGAATAAAGACAATATAATTGTTATTTCTATTTTATAGTGAAGAAAGGCTAAGGATGATAAAGAAGAATATTGGGTTTCCATAAAGGAAATAATGAAGGTAGATAAAGTGTTATTCAATACACATGAGAAACACATAGTTGAAGACCACAAATGTAAATAAGAAGAAAATATAGTGAATAATGATGTTAAAATAGTCATGGAAGTTATTAAGAATGGACCTTTAGGAGTCCATCTTGTGAATTAAAGCTATAATAAAAAAGTGAGCAACATAGTAGAGTTGGACATGTATTTAAGGCATAAAAAGGAGTTGGAAAAAGTGTTTATGGGGTCTATTGATTATGTTAATGCAGTTGATTCATGTGTAGGTCCAACAACAGAGGAGATGGCAAGGGAGAGGATAAATTGTGATTCAATCCAATGTACTCATGTTTATGAGAGACACCAAGAAGAAGTGGAACAAGAGATATTTCACTTGCAGTTGTTAGATGCGAGAGAGAAGACTCTCACAAGAGAGATGGAAAAAGATTAGAGAAGTGAAGAATGTCACTCATGTGGCATAGAAGTAAAGAAGGAAGAGAAAGAAGAAGAATGTAATCAGCCTGATGTTGATGCAAAGAAGATGAGAAGTGAAGAAAAATTAAAAAAGGAGTTGTCACAAGAACAACAAAGCACTATTTTTAGGAGTAGTTATAATGATGAAGTCATTGTGGAAATCGAGCTTATAATATGAAAATGGAAGGAACACCTATTAGGACTATTAAGTCTCATGTTTTAAAACTAATTTGTGATTATATTCTATATCCAAGTGTAAATATGGAAAGAATGAGACATCAAAATAGGTCTTCCAAGATGAAGAGGCGAAGCTAGAAGTGCAAAATTATGCACTTAAGGAAGAAAGTGAAGAGGCTCAGTTGATTAGTACATTAGCCAAGATGTTGGAGAAGTAGAAAAAGAAGGATATTATTTTAAGACTCTTGGGAAAGAATAAACCACAATATAAATGGTGGTGGCATAGAATAAAATAGGGGAAGAGATGGTGGACATGATGAAAGAAGAGTAATATCCATGACAAAATGAGAGCTTCAAATAGATAAGACTAACATACAAAATAATTCAATAGTAGGTTAGATAGTGAATAAACAAAGCCAAAGAAGGCTTTGAGAGGAGGTGGTCAGACAACAATGGGTTTAAGTTCACAAGAAATCATAAGATGTAATAATTATAATCTTGGTGGAGGTGGTTAGACAAAGGTGGGTTTAATCCCACAGGTACATTGAAGAAGAGGAGAATCATTTGTTGGAGGTGGATGGACTATGCCTAAATAATAGGTAAAAATAAGGTAACCATTTAAAGAAGTTGGATGGATTATGGTGGGTATGATCTCATAAAAGAGAAGAGTGTGACAAAGGCAAGTAGAAGAGAAAGGATTTGAAGCCAACATGAAGTTGGAAACAAAAGTAAAAAATAATACATTAAGATGAGATATATGGTGTGTTAGAAGGGAACACCACAATCATCAATCTCAGTAGCCAAAAGATTGGTTTTACCACTTATTCCATCCATGTGATTAGGAGCTCACATTTTTTATTACCTTGAGTGTCTAATGTAGGAACATCCGGGGAATATAGGCAATTGTACATCACCAAAAACATGCAGAAGTTTGAATAATCTTCAATAAAGAGTCTTGAGGAAATTTCATAGTGCTGTCAAATTTCTTGGGCTATGTTAGGAAGATCAAAAAGTTATAGGATCATATGGATCACATTTGGGGTCACATTGTCACATTCCCATGTCATAACTCTAAGTTTTTTTGTATTGGTGGTCACACATAATTTCCCTCAAAACTCTAAGTTACAATATGGGGAGCCCCATACACAATATTTCCTAAGTCTTTAAGTTCACAGGGACTACATATACCTATGTGTTGGTTGCCACTTCTTAACTTTGAGGGTGGGTGGAGGTCACACACAATACCTTATGTGATCACATTATTCATAACAACCATAATCTCCATGTTCATTGGGTAACCACATACACATATGCTTATTCCTATAATGGTCACACAAAAAATAAGTGTTTGTAACTTAGTCTATGGTCCCATGGAGATTAACTAACCCGATAAGATTATAAAATGAAGTGCAAAGTCCAACATGTCCATGAAACTTTTAGAATTCATGTATGAGACCACATAAGCTCATTGAGTCTATGGAGGATAGGTGTCAAAATATCATTTATTCATGAGGATCACAATTTCAATGTGTTTTATAACATTAATGGGGCCATGGAGAAGACTTCCAGATCCAACATATTTATTGAGTAAATCCTAAAGTATCATAAATCTATGATTATAGAATTGAATGCCTCAAGAACACCCCATGGGGTCAATAGAGTTCATGTGATGATGGGTTGAAGGGTGGTTATGGCCATTAAATTTATTCTCATGTTCATGGGATCCACAATCTCGGTTTCCTCCTAGGGGATCTAAAAACAATCACATGAGTCCAGGGAGCCTGGGATTGTGTTAAATATCACAATCAAAGGGGTTCACATGGTATTATAGTGATCAAAATGTAACAAATATGTGTTACCACATTTAAACATATTTAGTTTGAGCCACAAATCAAGGTGGATGCATGAGTGACCATGAAGTAGATTTAATCAATCCACAGATCCATAGAGACCTTAGAGATCACATGGAAAGTCTTGGATCCTATTATGCATGGACCATGAGATCATGCCATGATCATGATAAACTAGGAGTCACAATTAAGATTTAGTCACAGTGATGGGGGAGTGACATAAAGATCTTCACATGATCATAAATTTTGCATGGTAATGCCAATTCAGGTGATTAAGGTGTCATTAGAAAGCTCTAGAAGAGAAATTTTAGCTAGTGGCCACCATGAAACAATTAACCCAACCATGCACATGTTATAAAAATATATTTTGGGAATCACATGTAGTTAAGGAAAGTAAAATATTATTGAAATTAGGGGAAAAATAGGACAAAAGGAACTCATGCAAGCATTAAAGGGGAATTTTTAGGCAAGATAAAAGGAAAAGAAGATATTAGAATTGAAAGATTCGGAAAGGGTCAACATTGGAAGGATCAAGGAATGAAGGTAGATCTAAAAAATAAGTATATCTTTAAACCTATAATTAGTGATCAAATATCGAAAGAGAGGGGGCACATATTAGTGAGAAGCCACAAAGAGATCAAAGAAAGGGGTTTTAAAGAGAAGGTTATAGAGTCTACAACAAAGAGTGAATGTAACACATATAGAAGCATAGAGTTAGAGAATAGATATATAAATAGGTGAATAGAATCATAGTGATTTTAAATGCCATTAAGGCTTATTTTTCATTTAATAAAGAAGAATGCATGTTATTTTCCATTGGGCGAGTTTAACTACATGGCCAAGTGCATCCCTTCACTAGGAACCCTTGGCATAAACTATACAATAGCCTCTACACACATTGCAACATCAAAGGGAGGAGGAAGTGGATCCTCTCTTAGAAAGGGAATTGCTGAAATGGATTTCCCTCAAATATGGATTCAATTCCATACTTTTTTCTTGTCCATCCTACACAAACAAAAACATGAGCATTCTTGAACCAAGTGAAGGAGGAACTACCACCCCCATGTCCACAACATCCTACACTATAGAATCCTTTGTTGAAGTCCCAAAAATCATCTTACCATGAGCAAGCAAACTCTAACCCCTTCATTGAAGAGGAGGGATAGAGAATTAGTTGTTAGAGTGGATATATGGATGTCGTGGTGATAGTGGTTGTCTATGATAATATTTCTCATAGTACAAAGAGCACTCTTGAAGAGACTAAGCAGGTCTTAACAGTGTTAAAACTCCAAACCCACCTTCTCAGCTTGTTCCTAGATTCAAAATACTACACAACTGAGCATAAAAACATTATCTTTAGTAGAAAACTACTTTGAAACATCCTCATTATTGAAAATACCATATTTTATATACTTTTGGAGTTGAAAAAAAGTAGTCATTCTAAGAAAAATCTAAAAAAATCAATATGGTTTAGCCATTTAGTACCATCCCCAAATATATCAAGTCTCCACAAAATGCACTCAGGATGAAAAAGCACAAAAGGTTATGAATATACTTTCAAGCACTTTTGGAATGATAACAAGTGTTGGATGGTCTCTGGTCTGTTATAGGCAGGACACTTAGTTTTTTACCCTATTTTTTATTTATTAATTATTTTTTTGTTAAATAGATACAAAACATTGAAATATTAGAATGTTATAGATACAAAATTATCAAAAATAATTTTGATTGCAACTTGATAAATATAAAAACACGATATTTTTGGAAAACACTAGAAAGAACATAACTTAGCTAAAATATGGGTTCCTAGTTGAATCTTTATGATATTTGACAATGGACATCGGTAAAAGAAGGGATTTTTATTGTTTATAATCAAAATTAGAATATGAAAATATTCCTAGACAAGACTGCTCTCCCTAGATGAAAACACCCATTGGTTGTGTCATTTGACTATAGACTTGTTTGCATTGACTGTGATTATTTTGCTTTATACGCATATGTCTGAGCAACATACCTGAACATATCGAGTCTTCATAAAATAGGCTCATGATGAAAAGGCACAAAAGGATATGAATCCACTTTCAAGCAATCTAGGCACAAGGATGAGTCTGTAACTAGTGTTGGAAGGCCTTTGGTATGTTTCAGGCATGACACTCAGTGTTTTACCCTTATTTTAATTTAACAATTAAATGTTTATTAAATAGGTATAAAATATTATAATGATACAAATATACAATTATAAAAAAAATTGATTGCAACTTGGCAAATATAGAAACATGTTATTTTTGAAAAACACTATAAAGAAAATAACTTAGCTTAGATTTGGGTTCCTAGTTAACTATTTATGATATTTGATCATGGAAATTTGTAAAGGAAAGGACTATGAATGCTCATGATCAAAATTAGTATATGAGAATATTCATGAATAAAACCACTCTCCCTAGATAACTATTTTAGTCAGTTACGTCTTTTGATTATAGACTTGTTTGCATTGACTATGCTGAAACTAATTGTTTTACCTTATATGCATGTGTCTGCTAAGCATACTGAGATATTTTAGTTTTGATATAATCACACAAAGATCATTGTTTTACTTTTCATTCCTTTGGAAACCCTATGGGTCTCGTGAGAGCTAGAAACTTTTTTAAAATATGGAGATTGTAATAGGCTGAGTTGACCCCAATCACCCATTGAAGATTGACCATGCCTACGTATCAAGATACTCTGAGGAGGAAATCAATCAAAATGTAATTATTTCACCTAGAGTGATTTTGTAGTTGTGCTCCTTGACTATATGTATGTATCTAGGAATATGGATTTGATATTTGATTATGATAACTCTTGACTTGCTTTGAGATGCTTCATAATTGGTTTGTGACTACTCCTAGTGAATGATCTTGAATTTGAGAAGAATAGGGCATATTTTCTCAATGTGTAATATTGCATAAGTGCTTGATAGATAGTGATAAACTAAGAATAATTAATGACCTTTGATTTGTATTTATAGTGAAACCTTTTGATGATTTCCTCTAGTCAACCTTATGAAATTTGTGAGAAAACCCAAATAAATAATTTGAAATTCAAAAACTCATTATTCAAGGGAATGGGATGAGGTTGTACTAGCATAGACCTATCCCAAAAAATCAGGGACAAATGTCTTGATATGGGAAGGAGTCTGAGAATGATATAGAGAGGTTTGAGCATTGACTTGGAAATTTTGTGTAGTATTGATGACAAATTGAGGGGTCAAACCTGCATATAAATAAATGGCTTAGAGGGATGGAAAATAAGAGTCATTTATTTAAGCACAAGTTGAGTGGTTTAGGATGTGCTAAAATTAACATTTTCAAGTACATGTGACCAAATTTAGGTGTCTACATTTTTTCCCCTTATTCTAGTACTGAAATTGCTAGAGTAGGGGAGAAGGAATTAAACACGAATGTGTACAACAAACTTTATATTTGATAGGATAATCCAACCATGTAGGAAAATCATTTTTATAAAAACACATGAAGTAATGCCAAGACTATTGAGTATTATTAGACTTGAATATACATCACATGTAATAAGATGAATCACACTATTGTAGATGAATCTAGATTCTACTTGCATGATCAAAAGAGAATGAAGAACCTTCATGACCCCATCATGATCTCACTGCCAATAAATTTGAATTGAAGTGAACATCTGGATTTGAATTTTTAAATAACATTATATTTGATATGTGCACGAATAAATATCATTTCTTTTAACTTTGAAAAATGTATATATGTGTATGAAAAAGTATCATGCCCCCTGATTTTGTATCAAATGATATAGAATGTCATGCATCTATATGTTTAAATGTATGTGAAACCTATAAATTTTGATCTTATAATTTTTTTACATATACCCATGCATATGCATTCAAGTGTGTATGGATATGTACTCTAGTTTGTTTAAAGTGATTGTGTATGCATTACATATGCCCCTAGGATCTTTATCAATGTGTTAATATTTTCCATGTGCTTAATTTCTGAAATACCTTGAATCTTTGAAACCTATTCTTTATCATGAAATTATGATTTTTGAATTACTTAGAATCTTTGAAACACACACTCTATCATGAAACTTTTAATTTTCAATTACTTTGAATCTTTGAAACTTGTATTATGAGTCTTAGAAATTGTGATTTTTGAATGAATTTAAATTTTGTAAACCTCTAGTATGTTATGAAATTTTGATTTTTTAATTAATTTTAATCTTTGAAACTTGTGTTTTAAATATTTGAAACCTATACTCTATCTAAATTATGATTTTTATATTCATGGAGATTTGGATATCTAAGATAAGCCCACTGTATTGCCCTCTTTTTGAGACGAAGGATATAGCTTGCAAGTCACTCTTCTCAAAATAAGAGTTAACAATATCATATGATAAATATATAATCACATAAAATTATGTCAATATGTGAAGAATATGTCATCATAAAAATGTATTTTTTATTGAAGTGTGTATAAAACATATGTCATGTGAGGCATACAAGTGTCATGTCTAGATATATATAGCAATGAGACATGTAGTAAATTAACCATCTCTAAATTTGACTACATAGTAAAAGTGTATGATATGGATCATGGCACCACTAGTCAATATTAACAAACATAACACACAATATCACAAAATGTCACACATAAAGCCAAGGGCCACATACAATGGACATGTTCAAATGTCACACAATCAAATAAAATATCGCACAAGGGCCACAAGCAATTACACATGTTCAAATGTTGTACATGTCAATCAAATATTTCGCACATAGGATAGAGGGACACATGTAATAAATAAGACATGTCTATATCCTATCATGCAAGAAAGTAACAACCACAAAGGAACATAAAACAAGTGAAAACTAGTCTACTCTATCCATATGTATTAATGTCACACCATAGAAAAAGATCATAATCATGTATCAAAATGTAGGATATGAGTAATTGGTAAGACACTTATAAGATACATAGCTTAACATGGTATAGAAGGCATAGATAGATATAACACATGATAATTCAACCTATAGAATTAGATGCCCCCAGCATAGGCATGGCCACTGGGTAAAAGGGATTCCAACTTCTATGAATACATGTAAAGCATGTATGGCCTACATCACAAACATATACCTCTAAAATGCATGGGTATAAAAAATAATATGCTATCTACCAAAGATGTGATAAATAACATATTTAAAGAAGTGAATTAGCAACCCATGTCATGATTAGGTCTTATTTTCTATTTTTGAAAATATTTTAAATGTATTTTTATATTTTGACATAATTGAATGTTTTCAAATTTTAGACATATTTTATTTTTTGAATTTTCGAAATATATGCAAATGCAAATAGCAAGTATTTAAAAACAGAAGAAAGGGAGGGATCTTAACCATCCACAACATCTGTCAAGGCATAATGTGTATTAGATGTGATATTATGGAAATGTGGATAAAGTGAAAGCAAGCAATATGTCCCAACTGAATATGTGTATTGAAATAATGTATCTTTATATCATATGCAGAGATAAGACTATGCATGCCCACAATGGGTGAGAATTAATGTGTTCTCATGTAGTATGTAGCAGTAAGAATGTGCAATTAGTAAGCTAAAATGATATCCCAAGTATATGTAGATAGACAATATGAAAGAATGAGGAAGTAACATGCCATGAAATATGTGTACTATAATTATTGCAAGAAAAGTGTCATAGATGTTTGGATTAGGATAGACAATTGAAAGACCAAAATCCAAATCAAACAAAGGCACAGGTTGGAAGAAAGGTTAATGGAATCACATGTGTGCCAAGATAGAATAATAGAACAGATAAGCAAATTAAGCAAGCATCAAGAATCTATGTACAATGAAATTTATTCCTGTCAACCGATGACCCCATAAATGTAATGCCCCCATGTAGGTCCTATATCAAATAAGGAAATTGCCACTTTTTTGTGAGCAAGTAGAAGTATACCACCATCCATGTCCATCATTTGTTGAATCCTTCAATGTATTATTATTTGTAAAAACATTAATTTGATTGATTTTACCTTCATTGTACCAAGCCTCAGGATTATCATAATCATAATCATGTTATTCCTCTTGGTCTTGAAATTATGATATGTCATTATTATCATCATTTGTATATGTATATGAAAAACCACATAGACCATATATTAGAATTATCTCATTGAATTTATGTTGCTCTTGATTTTTTTCATCATTATTAGGATCTTGGATCTCAATATGAACCAAAGAAGAATTAGATATCATTGCATGAATACTAAGAAGAGAAATGGTTTATCCTTTGACTTCTTGACTTGGATATGTAATTATAGCTTTTTTAGTATTTGCCTTATACTTTTCCTCTATGCATATATTATATATAGTGTTTGAATATTTAGGAATCACATTTGTACCGTTAGTTTTTCTAGGAATATATTGCTTTCAAACTTCCTTCTTGAGAAACCCTTTCTTAAGGATGCCTTCTTTCTTATCTTGAGTTTCTTTTTGCAACTTTTGTTTTAGTGCTTGCTCTTTGAGTAACTTCTCATTTTCATTTTATTTTCTTTATTTTTATTCTTTTTTTAGCCTTTTTTTTCATATTTTTTCTTTTTGTAACCTTTCTTTTTCTGATACTACCTTTTGAAGCCTTTCTTGCTCTAATTTTGCCTTTTGTAATCATTTTTGCTCTAAATTTGCCTTTTGTAATTCTTCTTATTTTGATCTTGCTTTTTATAACTTTTCTCTTTCTAATTTTTCCATTTTATTTGATTGAACTTGTTCCTTGGTAACTGCAATAATAGTATGAGAGGGTTACTTGATTGATTTATCTATTATAAGATCACCATTGTCAATGATACTTTGTATTTTGTTCTTGAAAACCCAACAATTGTCTGTATGATTCCCATGCATTCTATGATATACATAATAGTATTTTGATCTCCTTAGAGGATGCATATGAATGAGGTAATGTGATCATCTTGTTTTAGAGCATTTCTCTTAGAATCTCACTTGAAATCTTATTATCCTTTTGTACACTTTTTGAATTATTAGTTATAGATATATCTTGTTTTGGATTCTAATATTGATATGAAGTATTTTTAGGCACAAAATATTTGGATAAAGATATAGATATATGGTTAAAAATTGCATGATCTGTATCCTTTGGATACGTGATTCAATTTTTGAACGATATTATCCTTGCACTAAAATATTGATTTCAATTTTGTGTTTGCAACTCTTCTATTAACGTTCTCATATTGAATATTTGATCTTGAAATACCTAATAAGCACAATCCTTAGATACCTTTGATTGAATATGAAAACAAATACCATGAAGAGGGTGTATGGGTGGGGTTGAGGAAGGACATGTTTGCTACCTTCATTTTGAAATATAGACATGATTGACTAGGGGTGTAACTAAATAGAATGTGTTTGATTTGTAGGTTCTCTGAGATACGAATCCCATGCATAAAGAGTGCAGGATTCTACCATATTGTAGAGATATTATCCTATATATAGAGTACATTGAGAGTAACTTCCTAAGGCTAACTACTTATGTGTGCACTACAAGACCAAATGATCAAGAAGTTTCCTATGGTTGAAAATTAAAACCCTATGTGTTTCTGATATACCGTGAGGTATGTGGAAACTAAAGTGTGTTTATAACGATGTCTAATGACTTGAGTATTAGATAATTACCTCTCACACCACAACTCAGGTAAATTTAAAACTATTTAATTGAGAATGATAGCTCCTATGAGTTTTTAAAATGTTGGGACATAGTTTCTAAAAAAAAAAGAAAAAGAAATAAATTGAAATTGAAAGTCAACAAAAGAAACAAATGGGCATGGAAATCAAGAATTCAATTTGAAATCCCTGGGTCAAACAGAAACCCCAAAGCAACACTCAATTAAATCTAATAAAAGATGATCAAATTTCTCTTTAGTGTGTGGGAATCATGAATTATGAAATGCTAGAACAAAAATTGAAAAATGAAAGAAAGGATCTAAGAATATATATGGGTTCACCAATATGTTTTACCTCATTTTCCATTAAACAATTAAATACTTGTTAAATAAGTATGAAACATTAAAATATCAAAATGCAACATATATATAATTATCAACAATAATTCTTATTGGAACTTGTTAAAAATATAAACATGTTATTTTTGGAAAACACAATAAATAAAATAACTTAGCTTAGATTTGAGTTCTTAGTCAATTGTTTCTAGTATTTGATAGTGAAAATCAGTAAAAGACAAGATTGTGATTATTCATGATCAAAAGTATAATGTGAGAATAAACCTGGGAAAGAATGCACTCCCTAGAGAACAACGTAGATTGACTGTGTCCTTTAACTATGGACTTATCCATGTTGACTATGCATAAAGTGTGATGGTTCTACTTTTTATGCATGTGTCTGCTAAGTGATCCAAGATATTGTGATTATGATATTTCCATGTGAAGATCATTGTTTTCCTTCTCTTTGCTTTAGAAACCCTAGTGGTCTTGTGAGAGCTAGAAACCTGTAAAAAAAGAGGGGGAGTGTAATGGGTTGAGTTGACCCCAATCACCCTTTTGATGATTAATTGTTTCCTACATATCCAAATGTTCCAAGGAGGGAATCAAACCACATGTAATTTTCCCACCTAGAGTGATTGTGCAATTATGTTTTTTGATTATATGTATACAACTATAAATATGGCTTTAATACTTAAAAATAATAACACTTGACTTGATTTTAGATGTTTCAGACTTAGTTTGTGACTGATCTTAGTGAATGATCTTGAACTTGGGAATAATATGGTAGATTTTCTCAATGTGCAATAGTGTATAAGTGTTTAATAGATAGTGGCAAGTTAGGAATAATGAACGACCTTTGATTTGTATATATAGTGAAGCCTTTTGACAATTCACTTTCACTAACCTTGTGAAATATGTGCGAAGACCAACATTTGAACAATATAAGATAAGGCCACACTAAGTGACTAAGTCTGTGGAAGTGGACCTATTTGCCAAGAGTGAACCTATCCCAAAAAATCAGGGACAATTGTCTTGATATGGGAAAATGTTTGAGAGTGATATAAAGAGGTTTGAGCATTGACTTAGAAATTATGTAGTATTGATGATAAACAAAGGGGTCAAACTCGCATTTAGATAAATGGATTGTAAGAATAATGAACAAGATTCATGTATTTAGGTACAATTCAAGTGATTTCAGATGTGTCAATAATTAATATTTTTAAGTACCTATAACTATATTTGGGTGTCTAAACTTAGAGTGAGGAATCTCATTATGGGAAGTCTTTCATAATCCATGATTAAAAAAACATTATAAAAATGTGTAAGATTTTGGCTCTATCTTAGCCTACCATATCCAATTAAGACAAGAGAGCCAAGTCCAAGGTAAATATTTCAACTACCACTGGTTATTAACCTATAGAAATCTAAGGAGAAAGGTCTAAGAACTCTATTAAGAAGCCTAGAAATGTAATTATTGAAAGGCCCGTCGCAATTCCAACACTAGTCTTTCAACCAAGATATTAGACATTGGATATCTAACTTGTGCATAGTAACATTAGGCATGAGCACTTGAATGTGTAAAATATAAGGTAAATCAAATTTAAGAAGTTTAAAATTCCTTTGCAAGACAAGCCAAAAAGTCTAGTCTCTAAAGTAAACAAGATCATGCACTGTGTTAATGCCTTTTTAAAAATCCTATGAGATTTTGTTACATAAGTTTAACATTGCACCAATAATACATAGTGTTAAGGTGTGGAGCCTAAAAGCTTCACATATGAGCGCATTTGACAGTTTCGGGTCTACACAGTCATCGGCGTCGGTCAGGAGCGATCGACGTCGGTCAGGTGCAGTTGAAGAGACGCCGGCGTCGGCAGTGGATCGGCCGACGACGGTCATAGACAAGCAGGCAGGAATCGGCGTCGGTTACCTATGCGTCCAGAAAGCTATTTTCGAAGACAGAACCGAGTGTTTGCATGATGAGTTTAAGTTGTAGTCTTAAGTTCGCGTCTCTATTATTAGTAAGATTATTTTTAGAGCCCTTTTTCAAGAGGCTTAACTGTTGGTTGTAAGTGCATGCTCAAGTCTCCTAATTCTATATGTAGAATTAGATCTTCTTAGCTTATTGTATTGGTATGTTGAAGAATAGTATAGAGTTGAATCAATCTAGGTTGTTGGAGTTGATTGTTCTTGAGAGAGAGAGCTCTTGAGGGATAGAGATCTAGTGAGAGATCTATACATCTGAGAGAGGTGTGGAAGAAAGAAGTTTTTTCAATTGTATTCATTTTGTAAAGAGTTTAATACAAGTTTTCAGGGTGGTTTCTTGTATCTCTTGTTCTTGTTATTATCTAATTCTAGTTACTTATCTATCTGATTTAATTCCGCGTTTATTGCTTTCATAAGTGTAATCTATTGTTGGTTGATCCCCAACAAGTGGTATCAGAGCTTAGGTTCACTAATAAGTGGTTCAGATCTGTGTAGTGTGTATTGATTACAGGTTCTCACAGGGGTTTCTGCAGGGATTTCTGTTTGAGTGGGAGAAGCAATGGTAGATGAAAGTAAACTTAGAATGGAGAAGTTCAATGGCAAAAATTATCAACATTGGAGAATGCAGATAGAGGACTATCTATATCAGAAAGATCTCTACTTACCGTTAGGTGGGGTTGCAAAGAAGCCCAAAGACATGGATGATGAAGAATGGGAAGTTCTTGACAGAAAGGCTCTGGGGTCCATAAGATTGAGTCTAGCATCCACTGTGATATCTAATTTATCACAGGCAAAGTCTACGGTAGAGTTGATGACTACTTTAGAAAACTTGTATGAAAAACCCTCAGCTTCTAATAAGGTATATCTTATGAAGCAGTTATTTAATTTGCATATGAATGAAGGTGGATCTGTGTCTACTCATCTGAATGATTTCAATGGAATTGTGCATCAATTAAGTTCAGTCAATATAGTGTTTGATGATGAAATAAAAGCTCTTTTAATATTATGTTCTTTGCCTGAAAGCTGGCATGGCTTAGTAATGGCAGTTAGCAATACTGCGTATGCATCAAATATTTTGAAAGTAGAGGATGTTGTTAGTGTTATCTTGAATGAGGAAATTCACAAGAAAAGCATAGAAGAGACATCTGGGAACGCTTTAAGTTTTGAAAGCAGGGGAAGGCAGAAAGATAAGAGCAAGAGGAGATCAAGATCTAAGTCTAAGGTGAGAGGAAGATCCAAATCCAGGAATGGCAGGAAGCCACAATGCTGGAATTGTGGAAAGATTGGGCACATAAGCAGAGATTGCTGGTCAAAGCCTAAGGAGGACAATCAGCACGAAGGAAAGGAAGAAGCCAAGGTTGCAGGTATTGCACAAGATGCTTTAATATTCTCTCTGCATAATAATATAGAATCTTGGGTGTTAGATTCTGGTGCATCTTTTCATGCTACCCCTAATAAGGAATATTTTAGTGACTATATCCATGGAGATTTTGGAATAGTGTATCTAGGGGATGATGAGCCTTGTAAAATAATTGGCAAAGGTAAAGTGCAGCTAAAGATGCAAAATAGCAACACATGGGTGTTGAGAGATGTGATGCATGTTCCTAGCTTGAAGAGAAATTTGATTTCTGCAGGAAAGTTAGGGGATGAGGGTTGTACAGTAACTCTCACAGCAGAATCTTGGAAGGTGACCAAGGGTGCACTTGTTATGGCCAGAGGTAAGAGAGAAGGTACTCTCTATTTGTGTAATTGTGTTACTAACAATTATCCTTCTGTATTATCTACTTCAGATGTGGATGCTAAATTGTGGCACTCAAGGCTTGGCCACATGAGTGAGAAGGGGATGTCAATTCTTAAGTCCAAAGGTATGCTTTCATATTTAAAAGGCATAGATCTAGAGTTTTGTGAGCACTGTGTATTTGGAAAACAGAAAAGGGTTAGTTTTCTCAAGACTGGGTCTACTAAGAAGAAGCATAAGTTGCAGCTTGTTCACACAGACATGTGGGGACTGGCTCAGGTTGCTTCCATTGGAGTATCACAATACTATGTATCTTTCATAGATGATGCTACAAGAAAGGTATAGATCTATTGTATTAGGAGGAAATCTGATGTATTTGAGACTTTTAAGATTTGGAAAGCTATGGTTGAGACTGAAATAGGTAAAAGATTGAAGTGCCTGAGATCTGGCAATGGCAGTGAGTTCTGCAGTTATAAGTTCAGAGATTATTGTTATATGCATGGAATCTGCAGGTAAAGGATGGTTCCAAGGACACCTCAGCAGAATGGAATTGTTGAAAGGATGAACAAGATAATAATGGAGCGTGCAAGGTGTATGAGATTGCATGCTAGTTTGCCCTTACAGTTTTGGGCACAAGCTGTTGACACTGTAGTGTACCTGATTAATAGAGGACCCTCTACAGCTCTGGATGGTGGAATTCCAAAAGAGGCATGGACAGGTAAAAAGTTAGATCTCTCATATCTCAAAGTTTTTGGTTGTGAAGCCTTTGTGCACATAGATAAAGAAAATAGAAAAAAGTTGGATGCTAAGTCTATGAGGTGCACATTTATTGGCTATGGCTTAGATGATTTTGGTTTCAGACTTTGGAATCTAGAAACTAACAAGGTAATTAGGAGCCGTGATGTTGTTTTCAATGAAAGAGTGATGTATTGTGATCAGTTGAGGAAGTTGAATCAATCTGGGCAGAGCAATGGTGAATTGGACGATGTGACGGTCCAAAATAAGCTCGTGGGAAAAAAAAAAAAACCACTTGCAGGAAAACACAGAGACCGATGTCGGCAGGTTAGGAACCAGCGTCGACAGGATAGAAATCGACGTCGGCCATACAGAGACCGACGTCGACAGGATAGGCACCGACGTCGATCAGGCAGAACTGATGTTGGCCAGTAACAGGCTTGGAAGTGACCGAGGTCGGTCACTGTCAGAGAATTTGGGTGGACAACGTGTTGTGAACGAGTCTCAAACACCCATCAGGAGGTCAGAAAGGGTGAGTAAGCCTCCAATTAGATATTCTCCTTCATTATTTTATTTATTGCTAACTGATGGTGGAGAACCAGAGAGTTTTGAAGAAGCAATACAGGTGGAGTCCAAGAGTCAGTGGGAGCATGGCATGGTTGAGGAGATGGAGTCCTTAAGAGAGAACCAAACATGGGATTTGGTTGAGTTGCCAGCTGGTAAGAGGACACTGAAGAACAGATGGACCTACAGGTTGAAAGAAGGTGAGAATGGATAGATGAGATATAAGGCCAGATTGGTGGTGAAGGGATTTGCACAAAAGCCAGGTATTGACTTTGGTGAGATTTTTTCTCCTGTTGTTAAAAGACTTCTATACGGATTGTATTGTCTTTGGTTGCTTTTGAGGATTTGCATCTTGAGCAGCTAGATGTTAAGACAACGTTTCTTCATGGAGATTTGGATGAAAAAATTTATATGGAACAACCGGAAGGATTTGAGGTCAAGGGTAAGGAGAAGTTAGTGTGCAGATTGAAGAAAAGCTTGTATGGCCTCAAGCAAGCTCCTAGGCAATGGTATTTAAAATTTGACAGGTTTATGACTGAGCATGGCTACAGTAGGTGTCAATCTGACCATTGTGTGTATTTCAAGAGATTTGATAACGGTAGATTTATTATTCTATTGTTGTATGTAGATGATATGCTGGTTGCAGGATCACACATGCAGGATATCTCTGAGCTTAAGGTGAAATTAGCTCAAACGTTTGCTATGAAGGATTTGGGAGCAACAAAGAAAATCCTTGGCATGAGCATTAAGAGAGACAGGAAAAATCACAGGTTGATATTGTCTCAAGAAAATTATGTGGACAAGGTGTTGAAACGGTTCAATATGCAGGATGCTAAACCGGTAAGCACACCTTTGGCTGGATATTTTAAGTTGAGTAAAGAACAATGTCCTAATTCACATGATGAGGTAGAGTACATGAGTAAAGTTCCATATTCTTCTGCAGTAGGGAGTTTGATGTATGCAATGGTGTGTACTAGACCGGATATTGCCCAAGCAGTGGGAGTGGTAAGTAAGTATATGGCCAATCCAGGTAAGGAACATTGGAAAGCAGTTCAATGGATCCTTAGATATCTGAGAGGAACCAGCAGTAGGCACTTGTGCTATGGAGGTTCAGATACTTCTCTACATGGTTATGTAGATTCAGATATGGCAGGTGATTTGGATGGCAGGAGGAGCACTACAGAATATGTTTTCACTGTAGGTGGAACGGCGGTTAGCTGGATATCTAAGTTGCAGAAGGTTGTTGCCTTGTCAACTACAGAAGCAGAGTATATTGCAGCCACAGAGGCTAGCAAAGAGATGATATGGATGACACGGTTCATGGATGAGCTTGGTAGGGAGCATGAGAGTTGCAGATTATATAGTGATAGTCAGAGTGCAATCCATTTGGCTAAGAATTCAGCCTTTCATTCAAGAACAAAGCACATACAGCTAAGGTACCATTTCATACGACAGGTATTGGAAGATAGTGAGTTGAAACTGGAGAAGATCCATACAGATAGGAATCCTACTGATATGTTAACCAAGCCATTTACAAAGGAGAATTTGAATCTTCATTCAACTTCTGTTGGTCTTCATGATTGAGTTGAAGATGGAGGAGCTAGAAGATGTTGTTGTACAGGTACTGGTGCAGCTATTTATCTCCAAGTGGGAGATTGTTAAGGTGTGGAGCCTAAAAGCTTCACATATGAGTGCATTTGATAGTTTCGGGTCTACACAGTCACCGGCGTCGGTCAGGAGCGACCGACGTCGGTTAGGTGCAGTTGAAGAGACGCCGGCGTCGGCAGTGGATCGGCCGACGACGGTCACAGGCAAGCAGGCAAGAATCGGCATCGGTTACTTGTGCGTCCAGAAAGCTATTTTCGAGGACAGAACCGAGTGTTTGCATGATGAGTTTAAGTTTTAGTCTTAAGTTCGCGTCTCTATTATTAGTAAGATTATTTTTAGAGCCCTTGTTCAAGAGGCTTAACTGTTGGTTGTAAGTGCATGCTCAAGTCTCCTAATTCTATATGTAGAATTAGATCTTCTTGGCTTATTGTATTGGTATGTTGAAGAACAGTACAGAGTTGAATCAATCTAGGTTGTTGGAGTTGGTTGTTCTTGAGAGAGAGAGCTCTTGAGGGATAGAGATCTAGTGAGAGATCTATACATCTGAGAGAGGTGTGGAAGAAAGAAGTTTCTTCAATTGTATTCCTTTTGTAAAGAGTTTAATACAAGTTTTCAGGGTGGTTTTTTGTATCTCTTGTTCTTGCTATTATCTGATTCTAGTTACTTATCTATCTGATTTAATTCCGCGTTTATTGCTTTCATAAGTGTAATCTATTGTTGGTTGATCCCCAACACATAGACCCAACATAACCTATATTATCCCATGCTAGCATATCAACTTCAAATAAACTACTCACTTAAGGCGCACAATATGTTACAACAAGAACCTCATAACTTAGATAGTTATAGACCAATTTTATAAGACAAAATCAATATAATAATAAACATACAAGACTACTGTAATAAATAAAAACAACATCAATTTACACAAATAGTAGATTTTATTCATAAGTAGTAGAGTAAATACATAGCCATATATCAGGGGATGTAGACACTCAAATTTAATCATTTAGTACTTGACAATGTTTAATCTTGACATCCTTGCCTTATTTGACCTACTCGCCTTTTCATTAACTTGCAATCTCTATGAGAGTCTTCACTTTTCTACTAATTGTCTTGGAAATACTAAAAATACCATTCAAACATTCATATTCTATTTACAAATTCCTATCAACTAAGTTCTAATAGTCTATGTCCTTATGGGACAAGACTGCATTAGGTCAGACAAGGTTGTAGCCCGATCGTGTCCACTAGTGTGGCCTTGTCTCTTTCGCTCTAATTATCACTTTTCAAATTCTAGATGTTTTATGTTGACTATTCGACACTTTTAACAAAGTCAATTAACACATATATTTCAAATATACCACTATATAAATACATCAAGGCCACTCAAGGCAAAACCTATCAACTTGGAAAAAAACACTCTCTAAAACCATTTCACATGGAGCAAAATATCGTTAGTCTTCCCAATTTAAGTTTTGATTAATTCTAGCAGTCATTGGGCAAGTCTAAAACTATTTTATTTTAGGTCAAGGGCATTCATTGCTAAGCATTCAAGACAATTTACAAGTTGCATCCATATATTGAAAGTATCAAGATTCACACACTCATTTTAAGAGGTAGAACTACATTGGCCTGAGACCTTTTTAGGCTATGTAAGCAACACTCAAGTTATACAGGGTTTTCTTAAGATAACTCAGCTATTCCCCTAGCCTAATGTCCCCTTTTTCATTTGATGTCTATATGATTTATGTGTAGTAAATAGGGTTTTAACATTATAGGTACTTTCATGTAATAACTCAACACATGCAAACAATAAAAAAATCACCTTTGACAGGCATAGGTACTCAAATAGGAAAATCATCCACACAATCAACACATATGCAACTCCAGTCAAACAAATAAGACTGTAATGTGCCTCTATCTACCCTAGTGTTGCCCTATTTCCATGTATTGTAATATTTTATTTTTATGTGTGACACACTTCAGATATCCTCCCAATCAATTCTACATTAGTAATCTACTTGCATAGTCAACATAATTCAATTTCAAGCTAGATTTACATATTTCATTAAAAGTTAATATTTATAGCTCATTTTAAAATATGTATTTTACATACATATTTATTATATCATGTAAATCTAAATCAAATTTTATATTTTAGTGTTTATTGCATTTAATTATTAAATCAAAATAACCATTAAACATTCTGGTGAACTCATATTTTTTATTAGAACACTAGTTTCTATTTGATTGATTTTTGTCATAATATTTCACATAAATTTCTAAAAATTCTTAACATTGAAGGAAATAAGATTCAACTTTGGATATAAATCTAAGACCACAAGTCAATCTTCTTTGACCTTGGATTTTAATCTAGCACTAAAGAAATGATCTTGTCACCTCAGATCACACTTGACACTAAAACATTTATTTCAATCTTGGGTTGAAACTTGTTAATCTCTATACATAAAAATATTTTGAATTTTATTTTATTTTTATTTTATATTGTTTTTTGTTTGTTTTTAGCAACTATGTTCCAACAATTGTAAAGCTACATAGAGAGTTGTCATTTTTTGCTAAGGGGTGACTTGGTTTATCATCACCATGAAGTGAGGCATATTTTCCCAATACTTAGGCCCTAGATAATGCTATATACATATTTTAGTTTCTCCATGCCTCATATTACATTGGAAACACATAGGGTCCTTTTTTTACACTATTAGAATCCTCTTTAGTTGTTTGATTTGCAGTGCACCTAAAAGGAGTGTATCGCCTAGGGAAGTTACTCTCACTATAGCCTTGGAGATGGGATAATGGTCTATAGGCACAACTCAGACTCTGTAGTTAGTGCTCTAAAGTATTGGGATAATATTAATCTATCAATGAGAAAGTATATTTGAGATCCCAACAATCATTCAAACCCTTGCCTATATCACCCTTTATGTCTTACTTTTTGCATGCATTGTATTCATAATGGGATCAATAAATGAGTGTTTCTTTCATATGTTACATAAGATTAAGCAATTCATTGTAACATATTTTATTAATTTTCAACATGATTTTAATTATGTTTTTATATGGACTCAATGCCAAATTAATCAATAAGTTATGTTAAACAATGTCCAATCTCATGGCCTTCCTATTTCAAATGGTTGCACTAATAGATCATGTCATTATTCTTTTGTAATGCAAACACCATTATCTTTTGTCAAATATGAAATGACTTGGGAACAAGAGGATTCATATGTTACACAATGTCCCAAACATTCAAATTCAAAGTATCTTCCATTTTTTAAAGGCGCATTATGGCCCGCCTTACAAAATCCAATACTCTATTTTATCAAATTCTGAAAACTAGGAGATTCTAGATCCTAATCAGACAAATTGTTGTGCGAAATTAAAATTCTATAGATATGAAATAAATAACCCAAACTAATTTAAAACTTTTTAAATTTGGAGAGTACTAAGGAAAACACAAACTTAGCTAGAAAACTAAGATGCAAACTATATTTGGGATTAAAACTAGCTAGGAAGCTATGTTGACTGAGTGCGGATCTAGAACAGGGATTTGTAGATTCTCTAGATAGGATCATTATAACTGAATAGGAGAGAAGTGTGATGTTATCTCCAAGGATTATTAGTGGTGTTTGATAGGTAGTATATATATGATATTTTAATGATAGGTTTGCCTTCGCCTATGCGTTTTGTAGATTGTATTGGAGCTTCCAATCTATTACGAAAACCATTGTATACATTCTTATTCACTTGAAACCACAACTCCATGGACTAAGAAGACAATTTTAATCATGGGGAAAAAGAGGTTAGCTATTGAGGTTTTACTTGATCTCAACACCCCCTATGTTGAGTGTTTCCTACATACCAATATTTTGAAGAGAGATCAAACTTCATGTAGTTTTCTCATGTTGTGGTGATGTGTGTGAAAGACTAGTGTAAAATGCTAGATGATGGTGTAATCCTAGTGTGTTTAAGTGCTTCAACTATGAATATGGCCTTGGAAGTGTATTCATACTTTAACTTGGGGATACTAGGGTTGTATGTAATCAAAATTGGGAGAAATAGGGAATTTTCTCTCGATGTAAAATTATAATTATGGTGTTTTTCAATGTGAAATTCTCGTGTGTGAAAAATGGTTTGATATGTGGATTTATAGTGATATTTTTAGAATTCATTTGGATGTGTCTTGATAAACTTGTGGGATGACCTATTACATGAATTTGAATTTGGGAAATTAGTCATTATTTGGTAGGAGAACATGAGTGGTGGAGTTGAACACTTGTAGGGAGAACTATTATCCAATTAGGGTGATGTTTTCCTAAGAGCATAAATAATTGATATAATTATAGGTAAAAATATATAGATGATTTTGAGTTATTTCTATTAAAGAATAGGGGTATTCTGGGGTCATTGGTTTGCTTAGAGGAATGGTCATCTACGTGAAAAATGAAGGAAAGTGGTCAAAAGGTCATGGAATAAGGTATGAGCTAAGTGTGTAAAAAGGGTGGTAACAAGTCGATTGTTATAGCTTAAATATTAATTTGTGTGTCTACATTTCCCCTTTTATATTCTAGTAATGCAGTGAATTGAATGTACTAGAGTAAAAAGAAAAATGTGTACCTTAACTTACCTATGAAGTGTAGTGTTGAATGTAGACCACAATGGTGAATTGTGTTTCATGATAACATGCAACAAAACATGTATAAAGTCAGTCCTTATTCATGATGAAAATAAATAATTAAGATATAAAAAAACTATACATGTTATAACAAGGAATGAATACACCTAATTGGGTACACAAACCATTGTGTTTTCTAGTGCAAAACTAGTGACTACAGAGGGTAGGACCCTTGGAGATTTTATTTTTGTTGAAAAGGTTGATTGGATTGTGCATACCCCAATCCTTATTGATTAGGAAGAGTGTGATTAAGAAACAAAGGAATGATTGAATCCATCATTACATACACAAAGCAATGAAGTAGCTTGGAATCCCTCTGTGAATTTTAATAGATTGTTATGGTGTAAAACAGTGCAAAAGGTGAACCAACTGTTTAGTCAACCTTTTTTGGAAATAAGGATTAACATAAAGAGAAGACTAATCAATAAGGAGAATTTTGATTTAAAAAATAGACCAATTAATGAATTAATATTCCATTGATATTTTAATAAGAAATATTGAATCTAAGCATGTGTCAAATATAGAAAATACAACATTCAATATTATGACAATAGAAATACGGAGTATAAATTGTACTTGGATTATACACAAATGTGCATATATATCTTAGTAATGCAAGTGTATAAATAGATTGTATGAAGATTCTAATCTAGTTTTCATATTTTCAATATTAACTTTTTATTAGCACAAACACTTGTGTCTCCCTATAGACACTTTCATCTCCTTATGGACACTTGCATCGACACTATTGTTCATGCTTTAATACATTTGTCATATAATAAATGTTGAATGTTGACTAGAAATTCCACTTGGATCTTTTCAGGTTTTCTTTCACCTTTTGGATTATGTTTCGATCACGTGCACAGGTACTCAATATTAAAATATAACTCAAACCCTAGTTTTTCACCTCAAGTTAGGATACCTTTCCAAAAATGGGTTAGTGTCCTCATAATGTCTAATTGACGTAAAGACACCTCTTTCAATGAGTGTTGCATATATATCCACTATTCCAAAGAGGGCCTCAAACATATGTAGTTATCCCCTATGTATTGACTTGTATGTATACAAGGGTGCAATATGTTATACGCAAGTACATATAAATGATCTAACTTGTAACGTGATGGATATATGGCTCACAGAATACTCTTTGAATGCTTCATATTCATAATGTAACTAATCATATGACTAATATAGAAATTGGTAAGTTTTGAATACTTGAGTTGTGCTTTTGCTAGATGAGCATTTGGAAAGTATTTGATATCACTTGATAATAATGAATGGTTTTTTACTTGTATTTATACAACACCCTTTGTAAATATTTTCACAAAAGGGTTAATGAAATTTATTAGGCTGACATGTACATATCAAAATATTTGAGAATTTGAGTGTTTACAAGGCAAGGACACTTACATTGGGAATTGTCATTGATTAAGGGAGGGATTGTTGAGCATTGTTATTGAATGTTGAGATTTGATATTTAATATTGTCATTGATGTCAAAGGTTCTAATGAAGATGCATGGTTCTTTCATTGATGCCAATCTAATGTCAAAGTTCCTTACGCAAATGCTTGGCCAAGTAAGCATTGAGGTATGCATGTGATGAGTTCTGATCATTTGCATAGTGAAGTGTTGTTGCTACAATATTGTTTGTAGAATGTTTTGATATCATTTTGAGTGATATCTTTGAAAAGCAACATGAGTGAGTACAGACCAATATAGCAAATGTAAGGCATCCTGTAATGTTTTGTCTAAACATTGTGAAAAGGTATTTTTAGGTGACAAGATGATATTATTTAGTTTCGAATAAGAAGTAGTGAGTTTTGATGAAGAAGCTATGTGCTCTGAAGTTCTATGAAAGTGGTGCTAAAGATACTCTAAATAAGCTATGAAGATGAGAATGCTCCAAAGAATACCTAACAATATTTGAGCATGAGAGATATTACTTGAGATTGTATTTAAGGTATTGAAGACCTTGAAAATGATTTAGAGATTAACTCTGAAGATTTGTATATGCAACTTTGAAGTTACTGTGAAGATATCCCAATCGAGCTCCAAAGATCTATAAGTGGATCCGAAGAAGTTATATTGAGGATCTGAAGAAGAGTGAGTGTATGAGATTATTTTATCACACACAAGAGGCATTGGAACATAGGATATTTTTAAGGTAAGACCTACAAAGTGGCTAGAAAGTCATAATCAAGGCATAATATTATTTACAGGTGAAGGCTTAAAAAGCAAGAAGAGCGATGGTGGCCATATGAGGTAATAGGATCAGTTTCCAGAGTAGGGGTGAGCAAGAGAAAATTGACTAAGGTGAGTCAAGTTATTTCAAGTATGTGCATGAAGTTTCAAGTCAAAATTTGAAGGTTAAGGATTGAAAAAGTGTCTCAAGGTTTCTCAAGTGCATAAAATGAAGAATGGTCTACCCAAGAAGGTTTTCTCAATGCTCATTGGCATGTGCAGTAGATGCATGAGATCCTGAGATTTTAATTGTATATGAATAAGGATTATAGATTAAATATATAATAATCATTTTATGGAAAGAGGAGCTAAGTTTTTTGAATGATCGTGAAGACTAGAAGTTAGTCTAAACCCTCATAAAACCCTGATAAGGACCCAATATTGAAGATAATGTTATAAAGAGCTTAGAATAGTCTAATATGATTATACAAGTGATTTGAGGATGAATTAAACTCTCCCAAACATCTCTAGGTATGATTGGTTTCTCAAGTGAGTAAGCAAACCATACAAAAAAGTGCTTGTCTTCTAAAGATTTAGTATAGCATATAACATTGACCAAGTCAATGGCTCTAAGTAGATGGAGATCAAAGTATGAGACTTTTATTTGATGTCCATGAATATTTTTGGATAGGTTATAGATATTAGATATGCAAATTTAGTGATTCAAGTTGGCTAGTTGTTGAACAGACCTAGTGGTGTAGTCTATGTGAAAATCAAGTAGAAGTGAGAAGATGTTTCATAATGTATTTTAATAAAAGAGTAATGCATTAAAATGCATGATGATTTTTTTGGATCTTTAATTATATATCCATGATTTTTTTAATCTTGGAAGTCAGTATAAGTGGTTGAAATATTGAATCCAAAATGTCTTATTTGACTGAGTAGAGTTTGTGTGAGAGATGGTCAACATATTGGTCTGTAAGACCAATAGTTTCATTAGAACTCATGATCTAATTGGTTGAGGTGGCTCTGAGGATAATTTAAGATCATGTAAATGTATTTAAATCCCTTTAATATATTCAATCATGTGTAATATGTTCATGTTTCCTTAACTGTGTTTTGGAACCAGTTGGCAGTTCTAAGTGAACATCTTGCAAAGAAGTGTTTGAGCCTATTTACCTTGAGTTGAAGCATAAGATGAAATTAGTGATGACCTAGAGGTCATAAGGATTATGAATATGTAATTTTTTCCCATAATTTTATGGAAAAATTAAGCATATGATTTTATTGTTCAAGGTAAAGTTTCTATATATGCACAAGCCTTTTATAAGCAGTGACTTGAGTAAGGGTTCAAGCGGTGATTGGACCTAAAAGGTGATAGAGACATAAAGTTAAGTTGGATAAGGGATATTGGAGTGGCTTATGACTTTTTATTGTCGTGTAATATGTTTTGATAAGCTTCAAGAAAGATCAAAGGTAACATGTTGTTGAGAAGGCCTATTAAGCCTAAAAGAGGAGTAAGGGCTAATTGATATATGGATAACCTATTGTAGTGATTGATTCATGAATAAGGCATTTTATTCTAATATTATTTAATCTATTCATGGATAACTTAATTTATTTTAATGCATAACCAACTTTGAAGGATATGATCAAGTGACTTGTATAAAAACAAGGCAGTTAGGCTTATTTTGGTGTGCTTAGAGTGGATGCTTAGAGGATGCTAAGTGTGGGTATGTTGTGAGAGAAGGAGAAAAATAAGATAAGAGAATGACATATATCATTTTTGAGAAAAAGGAGGTCATGAAGACTAGCAAAGGTATCATGAGTATCTAACAGAGGTTCTGCAAGGGAGGATCAAGGTTAGAAGACCTAATTAAGCCAAGTAGAGAGCTAATTGAGCGAAGAGGGATGAAGTTCAATTTGAGAGGGACTAAATTAGATTGAAGAGATAAAAGAGAGATCATCATTTATTATAGAAGTAACAAGGGTTTTTGAAGGTGATCAACATTTGATGGTTGAGTTGGTGTCAAGTCATCTAGGGGGTTAGATCCTCCTTGCAAGTTGGAGCTTGCTAAATCCAAGTAGGTGCTTGGTAAATCAAGCGGTTAGTGCCTCCTTACAAGTTTTTGCTTGATAAATCTAGGTGGTTGCTTCATAAATTAAGGGTTGGTTCTCTTTTTTGAGTTGGTGCTTAGTTAAAGACTATTAAATTGGTGCTTGATAGATTAGGGTTTGCGCTCCAAGTTGAGTGGGTACTCAACTAAAGATTGATGTTTATCTTATATGACTATAGTCTATTTGATTCATCAATGGGTTTTTCACCCAAGAGGGTTTCCCATGCATATGATGTGTTCATGTGTTGCATGCTCTTATATTTAGATGTTTATGCTTGCTTAGATGTACATGCTTGTTAAGATGGTTAATGAATGGATGAAGGGAATTAAACAAAAAGTTTTAAAAATTGATTCAGCCACCCCCCCTCCCCACCCCCCATCAGTCATATTATTTCCAAAAATTGGTTAAATAGCAGGTCCTTTGGAACAAGGTTGTCAACATAATGAAGATCCTAATAAACAAGGATGATTAGTCAGTAAACTCAAGGAGGTTTCTCTACAATTAAGGAACCATTATTTAATGGATTTAACTATGCCTTTTGGAATGTTATAATGAATATATATCTAATGTCACAAGGACATGATATCTGGTAGTCAGTTATGGATGGATATATTTCACCTCCAATTCCACCAATACAGGTAATAAAGCTAGTGAGAACAACTCCAAGGCAATGAATGCCATTTTGTGTGGCTTATCGGAGGTAGAGTTGGTAAAGGTAATGCATTGTATTTCAGCCAAAGATATATGGGATAAATTGAAGACCATATATGAAGGAAGCTCCAAGGTGAAAATAGCCAAGTTGCAGACCCATAAAAGATAGTTTGAAAACCTGAAGATGAATTAAGATGAATCTATTGCATCATATCTATTAAGAGTTGATGAAGTTTTCAACATCATTAGAGGATTGGGAGAAGAAGTGAAAAAATATATTGTTGTCCTAAAGGTATTGAGATCACTAACTTCTAAATTTGACTCTAAGGTGTTTGAAGTGGAATAAATATAGGATTTGGACAAGCTAGAGATGGATGGGCTACTGCCTATGAGATGAGAACAACTAAAGGAAGACCTCTCAAGAAGGAAGTTGCTTTCAAAGTTGAAAAGAAGTTAAAATCTAAGAAGGACAAAGATGAGGCATGTTCAGATATTAATGATAATGAATTGATTGCTATTTTTGTTAGAAAGCTCAGAATAAATTTAGGCAAGTAAAAAGGTAAGTTAACATTCAAGTGTTTCAACTGTGGATAAATTGAACATTTTTAAAACAAGTGTCCTCATAAGCAAAATACTGAGGATGATGATATAGATAATAAATACTATAGGTCTAATAGGAGAAATAAAAGCTTCAAGAAGAATGAAGGTGGTCTTTCAGGAATAAGAAGAGATTCTACACCAAAGAAGTTAGCTCATCTGATGTGAGTGATTCAGATACATCTGCTAGTGAAGATGACATGAATGAATCTAAATATAACAATAATGAAACTCTGTTCATAGGCATAGAATAAAAAATTGAGGGTTACTCACACGAGAAAGATCTCATAACTAATTCAAAATCAGATGAAGAAAGATACTATGAAAGTGAAGATGCTAAAGTGGACCATGAAATAGAGCTCATGAATGCCCTAAAGGAGTTGAAGATTATGAAGAAGAAGAACAAGAAATTGAAGTCATTAGTTTAAAACTATGAGGAGTATATTGGATTGTTTGAGGAAAGGCTGGACAACACCTCCAAGGAGTATGAAGAGATCATTCAACAAGTTGAATCCCATAATGAGAGTATGACAACAAGTCTGAAGGCTAGAGAAGAAGATTGTAGCAGATATGAAATTGAAATAGAATCACTAAGAGTTGATTTGGATCAAACGTCTAGTAAGTTGAGGAGTTTTGTGAAGTTTGAAAAAAACACTGAGGCTCTAGATGATATATTGAGTAGTCAGCAGGCTGCAAGTGACAAGACAGGTCTTGGATTAAAAGAAGACCAAAAGAAGGCACCTCAAATTAAGGATGGGACTATCAAAGATGAGAAGGTCAACATGAAAGGACCTATCAGATAGGCCAATGATACAAGGTAAGCTAATTATTTCAATGGTTATTTTTTTCATGCAGTCAATTTGGTCATATAATAAGAGAATGTAGAAGACCCTCCAAGAATGAGTACTCATGGTACTATGAAAGGAGAAGCATTTGGTCAAAGAAAGATTATAATCATCATCAGTCAAATGGTATGTATAAACTGTTATGTTATAGTTGTTATGATGTAGGAAATATTTCAAGATTTTGTCCTAGTAGAATTAGAAGGTCAATCAATCAAGACAATTAGATTCATAGTCATGTCACTCAGAAATGGATCAAGAAGATAAACCCTATTGCCAAGATAAAGATGGAGCAAACTAATAAAGAAGAAGATTCTGTGAAAGCTTAGAGTATAGATAATGGTTACTCAAGCCACCTGTTAGGAGATAAGAAAGCTCTTGGTTCTCACATGATTGATCAGAGCAGCAAAAATGAAGAAGTGACTAAGAAAAAGAAGAATGATAACATAAGTCATGATCAACTCATAAACCAAGGAGGGATGTTTGCTACTATAGAGCAAAAATCAAGCAAGGGATGTCAAAAACACTTGTTATCTGCATGTGTTGACAAGATAGTCAAACAAAATAAGGATGACAAGGTGGATGATGTAAAGTTCAAATCAAAGGTCTAGCCTAAAGAGCCAATAAAGTATGGAAGAATGTTGAATATTCAGACTTGTGAAGAGGATATGGAGATATGGGAATCTCCTGAGTTCATGCTATTCTAGAGCCCTATAAAAAAGGGGTGGTTCCATTAAGCTTCATGGAGATATTCTTCCATTGGCATAAGCATGAGGTTGCAGAAAAAGAAGGTTTCTTTTGATAAGATTTTAGGTTATCTATGTTGCAAGCAAGGAGATGAAGTCTATCCATTCCTATGTCGATAGCTATGATGTCAAAGATGTTTCGAAGATAGAATGCAGAACATTTGGCATATAAGAGGTAAGCTTCTGAGATTTGTTTATTTAGGTGAGCTTGATCTGTGAAGACCAAGGGGGAGTCCCTATTTATATAGTTGATATTAATTAATATCAGTTGGTATTAAGTATGGTTAAGAGTTTTGGTATCTTCTTCTATCATATAAAGAAATGTATGTGATCTTGATTTCGTCATTATTTGAAAGAATATATGCTTGATATAAGGGGGATCTTGGTAGATCTATGTTTTTTGTCAAAAGAGTGATTACTTTTGATATGCATAGAGTTAAGGAGAGAGATTGTGTCTAAGATGCTTCATAAACTCTATTTGTTGAGCTTTTGATGAGTTAGTTGGGAGAGTGACTTGATTAAGAAATTTTTGAAGATGGTTGCCATAATTTTTGAAGACTATGTGTCATCTAATATCTTTAAGAGATAGTACCAGCTCAAAGGAGGAGAAGAGTATGAGTTCAATAGTCATAGATGATCTATGATGTTTACCATAGTAGAAACATGATGTATGTTTGGTTTGAGTGGGAGCTATTCAAGTTGTTGAATAAGCCTGATCTGTGTTGAAGTGATCTTATAATTTGAGTTCATTTTGAAAGAGGTAAAAATTGTAAAAGGCGTTTATCATTAATGTCAAATGGGGAGACAAATCAAAAAAGTTCTGAAAGATCAAAAAATGATGAGAAGATGGAAGAAAGATAAGAATAGACAAGATCTAGGTCTAAGAGATGATGGCCATCAAGAAGTGGTTGACATAATTTTCTGAGTATGTTTGCCATCAATGATAAAGGGGGAGATTGTTAGACATTGTCATTGATTAAGGGAGAGATTGTTGATCATTGTCATTGAATGTTGAGATTCAATATTTAATGTTGTCATTGATGTCAATAGTTCTAATGAAGATGCATGGTTATTTCATTGATGTCAATTTAATTTCAAAGGTCTTTTTGCAAGTGCCTGGTCAAGTAAGCATTGAGGTATGTATGTGATGAGTTCTAATCATCTGCATAGTGAAGTGTTGTTGCTAGAATATTGTTTACAAAATGTTCTAATATCAGTTTGAGTGATAAATTTGAAAAATATCATGAGTGAGTATAGGCCAATATAGAAAATATAAAGCATCCTATAATGTTTTGTCTAGACATTGTGAGAAGGTATTTACAGGTGACAAGATGATATGATTTAGCTTTGAAGAAGAAGTAGTGAGCTCCAAAGAAGAAGCTGTGTGCTTTGAATTTCTATGTAAGCAGTGTCAAAGATACTTTGAATAAGTTGTGAAGATGAGAGTGCTCCGAAGATAATGCTCCGAAGAACACCTAACAATATTTGAGCATGGGAGAGACTATCTCAGATTGTATTTAAGGTTTTGAGGACCTTGAAAATGATTGAGAGATTAACTCTGAAGATCTGTATATGCAACTTTGAAGTTGTTATGAAGATCTCCCAATCGAGCTCTAAGGATTTGTAAGTGGATCCAAATAAGTTATATTGAGGATCCAAAGAAGAGTGAGTGTATGAGATTATTTGATCACACACAAGAGGCATTGGAACATAAGAGAGTTTCAAGGTAAGACCTATAGAGTGGATAGAAAGTCAGATTCAAGGCATAATATGATTTGCAAGTCAAGGCTTAGAAATCAAGAAGAGAGATGGTGGCTATATGAGGTAACACGATCAGCTTTCATAGCATGGGTGAGTAGGTGAACATTGACTTAGGTGATTCAATTTTTTTCAAATATGTGCATGAAGTTTGAAGTCAGAGATTGAATGTTAAGGCTTGAAAAAGTGTCTCAAGGTTTCTCAAGTCCATAGAATGAAGATGGTCTACCTAAGAAGGCTTTTTCAGTGCTCATTGGTATGTGTATCAACTGCATGAGATCCTAAGATGTTCATGGTAGATGAGGAAGGATTCTAGCTCAAAGATACAAGCATTAGTTTCTATAAAGAGGAGCTAAGTTTTATGAATGATCATTAAAACTTGAAGTTAGTTTAAACCCTCGTAAAACCTTGATAAGGACCTGATATTAAAGATCTTGATCTAAAGAGATCAAAATAGTTTGATATGATCATAAAAGTGATTAGAGGATGAATTCAACTCTCCTAGACATCTCCACGTGTGATTGGTTTCTCAAGTGAGTAAGCAAACCATACAAAAAAGTGCTTGTCTTTCAAAGATTTATTGTAACAAACAACGTTGATCGAGTCAATGGTGCTAAGTAGATGGAGATCAAAGTATGAGACTTGTATTTGATGTCCATGAATGTTTTTGGATAGGTTCCAAATCTTAGATATGCAAATTTACTGATCCAAGATGGCTAGTCACTGAACATACCTAGTGGTGCAGTCTTTGTGAAAATTAGGCAGAAGTGAGTAGATGTTTCATGATGTATTTTCATGAAAGAGTGATGAATTGAAATGCATGATGATTTTGTTTTGATCTTGAATGATCAATCCATGATTTTTAGAATCTTGAAATTTGGTATAAGTTATTAAAACATTGAATCCAAAATGCCTTATCTGATTGAGTAGAGTCTATGTGAGAGAAGGTCAACAGATTGGTTTGTAAGACCAATAGTTTCACTAGAGCTCATGATCTGATTGGTTGAGGTGGATATGAGGATATTGTAATATTTTATACATGTATTGAAATCCCTTTAAGGTATTCAATCATGTGTAAGATGTTCATATTTATTTGACTGTGTTTTGGAGCCAATTGGCAGTTTTGAGTGAACATCTTACAGAGAAGTGTTTGAGCCTGTTTACCTTGAGTTGAAGCATCATATGAAGTTGGTGATGACCTAGAGGTCATAAGGATTCTGAATATATAATTTTTTTCCATGGTTTTATGGAAAAATTAAGTTTAATCCTCAGTTGTTCAAGGCAAAGTTTTTTTATATGCACAAGCCTTTTATAAGCAGTGATTTGAGTAATGGTTCAAGTGGTGAATGGACCTAAAAGGTGATATAAACGTAAAATTAATTTGGATAAGGGATATTGGAGTGGCTTATGACTTTTTATTGTCATGTAATATGTTTGGATAAGCTTCAATAAGGATCAAAAGGTAACATGTTGTTGAAAAGTCCTATTAGGTCTCCATAAGCATAAAAGAGGAGTAAGGGCTAATTGATGTATGACCGACCTATTGTGGTGATTGATTGATGACTAAGGCATGTTATTCTAATATGATTTAACCTATTCATGTATGAACTCATTGATTTAAATTCATAACCAACTTTGAAGGATATGATCAAGTGACTTATATAAAAGCAAGGTAGTTAGGCCTTTTTTGGTGCACTTAAAGTGGATGCTAAGTGTGGGTATGTTGTGAGAGAAAGAACATAAGAAGATAAGTGAATGTCATAGATAATTTATGATTAGAAGGAGGTCATGTAGACCAATAAAGCTATCATGAGTATCTAACAGAGGTTCTGCAAGAGAGGATCAAGGTCAGAAGACCTAATCAAGCCAAGTAGAGGGATAGTTGAGCAAAGAGGGTTGAAGTTCAGTTTGAGAGTGACCGAAGAAGATTGAAGAGATAAAAGAGATATAATCATCTATTATATAAGTAATAAGGGTTTTTGAAGGTGATTAACATTCAAGTGGCTAAATTAGTGCTGAGTCATCTAGGGGGTTAGAATCCCCTTATAAGTTGGAGCTTGTTAAATCTAAGTGGGTGTTTGGTAAATCAGGGGGTTGGTGCCTCCTTGCAAGTTGGTGATTGCTAAATCCAAGTGGGTTCTCGGTAAATTAGTGGTTGGTATTCCTTGCTAAGTTGGTGCTTAACAGATTGGGGTTGGTGCTCCAAGTTGAGTGGGTGCTCAACTAAAGATTGATGTTTGTCTTATATGACTATAGTCCATTTGCTTCATCAATGGGTTTTCTACTCCAATAGGGTTTCCCACATATATATTGCATTCATGTGGTGCATGTTCTTATGTTTTAATGTTTATGCTTGTTTAAATGTACATGCTTGTTAAGATGGTTCATGAATGGATAAATGGAATTAAATGAAAAGTTTTGAAGACTGATTCACCTCCCCCCTAGTCATCTTGTTTCCAATAGGTAAGTTTTGAATACTTGAATTATGATTCTGCTAGATGAGTGTTTGGTAAGTATTTGATATCACTTGATGATAATTGATGGTTTTTGACTTGTATTTATATAACACCCTTTTTAAATATTTTTACAAAAGGGTTAATGAAATTTTTTAGGCTAACATGTACATATCAAAAGATTTTAAAATTTTAGTGTTTATAAGGCAAGGACACTTACGTTGGAATAGAGACAATAGTTCTACACTACTGTCCAAGTTTAAATGCAAATGTCTAGAGAGATGGAAGGTTGTTGGAGTTTTGTAGCTGATAGTGAATGATGTAAATCAAAATTTAAACATACTCTAGGCTACAGGTGATTTGGGTAATCTAAATATCAATTTTGACCTACAAGATAAACATTTAGGCCCAATGATATGGTAAATGCAAGCCTATATGTTGAAAACAAGGTCTAGAACTGAAGGGTAAAGCCCTGAGTGATATTTGTCAAGTGTACAAGACTAGTTTAATATATAAATCTATATTTAAGCATCTACACCCCACTTTAATCTAGTAATGCGTAATGATGAAATTGTTAGTTTCAAGGAAAGAAAATGCATATTGTGATGTGTACAACACACCTTGGTTTGATTGAGCCATGCTTGAAATCGTTGTATGTGCATAACTTGTAACCAAGAATAGTTACACATGTAATTAGTGCATATAATCTAAAAATTAATAATTAAATTTTGTTTTAAATTAAAGAGAGCAAGAAAGGACTACACTTGTGTGTCAATGCAACCATGTTTCCACTTGATAATTTAATTTAGTAATGATGCTTTCTAGTTGAAGCATTGGAGAGAGGTTCACAATTAAATCTTGGAGATGTGAAGAGGGGAATTAGAGGGTGATTATGCCCCCAATCCAATATAAGGTTGAGTTGTGTCAAGCCCATCCAGAACTCAAAATCTTAATCACACAACTCAAATGTAACATAATCTATCCAATCTCAATTGAGTCAAATGGTGTAGCCATATCAATCCATGATAATGGAAGTAGTGCCAAGTCCATCAAGAGCATAAAATATTTATCACACTAATAAAAAAGCCAATTATTATAGTAGATAGAGCTGAAATAATGCATCTTGGTAGGGTCAGTACATGAATATTAGTAAAATATGAATAATGTATGTATATTTTGGTGCATTTTTATGGCATATGCATCTCAAATATGTCTCAAGCTGAAGTATCCATCAATATATAATCTTTGCTCGATAAAATTTCTATAACATGTATCGCAAATCTAAAAAAAATGTCCCAAATCTATGCAAAATGTATAAAATTATGTCCCAATTGTATATCTAAATCATGTAAACTAAATCAAATTCAACCAATTTGTCAATTGTATGTATGTAGAGTCATGCTCTATGACATGACCCCAATGCTAATCCCCCCTTTTGAGGTGAGGGGAATGAAAAAGTGATAATTACCTCATCTCAAAAGGATAAGACATCTATGATATATTTGTTTGAACCATGAAGCATATAGTAGTATCATGTTGAAGTAGATATATCAAATAAGCTTGCAGTATGTATAAATAACAATCCCTAAAATGCATGATGGGAATCATGGCAAGATTTAGATTTAACAAGCTCAAAATATAATCACTCACACAACAAGATCACTCAAATTTCACATAGAGAAGGGTCTAAGGAGACCACAAATAAGAGGCACATTCAAATGCCACACACTCAAGGGGAGGACATGTCGAAATGTCTACACACCAATGAAACAATCAACACTCAAGTCACTATGGCCAACAAGCAAGGAACATGTTCAAATGTTCCACAAGTAAAATAAAGCAGCAATCAAAAAGTCAACTTAAGTAAACCATGTGAAGAGATGAAGTAAGTGAAAAAGAAATAACTTACATAAGTATGTCATATTAGTCCCTGCATACATATGTTAACAAAATGTCATGTAAAATAACATATCAAAGTACAATGTGTAAGATAAAAACATGAGTATAGGCATGTGTAAATGTCATTTTATAAGCTCAATGTGATGATGGAAATGATAAAAAATAATACATGTGTCAAACATGATCATATAGAATCAAGATGCCCCCAACATAGTGTGTCACATGGGACAAGGAAAAGGTCTAACATATGTATGTTCATGTATCATGGATCTAATGTATGCCTATATCACACTCGAGTAATTGTGAAACACATGTGTATATAGAAAAATGATATGTTATCTACTAACATAAAGTAAACAACATATACAAAAGTTAGCAAACATGTGAAATGATAAGTAATTTATATTTTATATTTTTTATTTATTTAAATGTTTTTATATTTTAATGAATATACATTTTCTTTGAATTTTTTAATTCTTTTTAAATTTTTTTAATATGTTTGTAAAGAGATAACTATTCGTTGATCCCATCTAAGGGATTCTCATAGGATATTTTATATTTTACATATGGTATGATAAATTGGTCATGTTGCCAAAGTTCATGTATATGTGCTAAATTTGGAACTGGAGAATATGTAATAGTCTGTATATGCCTCATAGGACTCTGTGATTGTGAGGTAGTGGTATAAGATGTAGTGGTTCATGGAACCCATTGTTTAATGCTTTATGGTTTCCTTGGTGTAATTTTGGGTTTTTGTACTTATTCTGAAACATGGTTTTTTGCTATCAATAACTAGCTAAGATTGTGGAGGTGCAAATGATGAATTCTAAGAATTCATTGTATATCATTGATGCAATGGCCTCTCAAGTATGGGGTGCCTAAGAAATGGGATTGCCTATTGCTTACCCTTTTGCATGTGATTAACCTTAGTAGGTTGTATAATTAGTTGTCATGGAATGAACTTGGCCTTCTATAAATGATATTCATATTGAATCCCTAAAATTGTAAATACCTTGTTGGCATGAATATACTTAAGATACCCATGCATTGTGGAAGGTACCACACAAAGTTTATGAATCTAAGGTCATCTGAATAACATATCAAAGACTCTCGTATGTGGCATAACTAAAAATGTTGTGGTCACATGTGTTGGACCATCCTATAGATGTAAACCAATCACATGGAAAAACTTGTTGTATCTTCCCATCGCATGATTTGACCATTTTGTTCGAAGGGAATAAATCGTCTTGTGTGCATGCCAAATGTGTGAGTAATGTCATGGTACATACATTCCCATTATAACCATTATCAACCATAACTATATGTATATTTTGATGATTAGTATGTAGTCTTATAAATAAGGAATGGAGATTTAAGTCATCATCCAAAATATTTCTATCATCAAATGAAATGGAAGGCCTCTAAACCATAGGAGGTGTTTCTCTTGTAAGTAGACCAATAATCCCATCTAATGGGTGCCCATAATTTGGTGGAGGAGGATATGCATGATATGTCATTTACACTTTCGGGTGTTTCCTTATAATTATCTTGTAATGGATTGTTAAGTATCTTTTGAATTTAATGATCATTAAGTTGTAACCATAAATCCCTTGGAGAATACTCGAAAGTAAGTTGTTCATTATCAATATTATCTTGTATCTTGTGATTCAATTTAAAACATATGTTCATGAAATTCCCCACACATTGGTGGTCGTCATAATAATCATTGCCATCATATCCTTTTGATATAGGTTGACTCATATCAACAGCCATAGGAGGAGGGAGAGATATGATATGACTCTCAACTAACTTCAAAATTAGTGAAGCTGGAGACTCGAGTAATTATTTAAATTATCTCTTAGGTGAATTGGATAAGATAAGCCTATTAGGTTATTGTGACACTATATTAACCATTGTAGTTGTTTCCTTTTTAGCCTTTATAGGTTTAACCTTATATGTTGGTTTGATATGAAACTTGGTAGTGGATGTAGTCGATGTGTTTGCTACATACTTAAGCTTATTCAATGATATAAGTTTCATTTATCTATCTCAAATAATATGGCATAAGTTTTCAAAAGATTTGAACTTCTTGAAAATAATAGACTCATGTAAATGAGAAAGCAAACTTTTTTTGAAGATAGCTTGAAGCTCTTTATTTGCTATTGGATTTATTGTTTTAGCCAAACATATTCATTGATAGGTTCCTTGGTTCCTTGTTTGATCTTAGAAATTTATGCACAGGACATATTTTTGGTAATGTTGATTGAAATATGTGCTAAAAAGTGATCCATTAAAGGCTTGAATGCACTTAATGATTGTATTGGTAGACCATAAAACCATCTCAAAGCATAGCCATTTAGACTTATTGGAAATAATTTGGTCAAAACTTTGTCATTGGAAGCATAGTAAAGAGATGCCACATATAAAGATTGAATATGTTGTTTAGGATAACCTTGACATCATAAAGTGTGAACTTAGGTGCTATAAAACCAATTGAAAATGGGTGAAAATATATCTTAGGTGAAAGAGGATTGAGTAATATAACTTGTGAATCAATAGCATGAGTTGATTTCAGAGCATTTTGTTCAACATTGGTAGCCTTAGTTTCCAAAGTTTAAATAATTTGCAGAAGAGTTTACACTGTAGGCCTATTGAGATTTGGATTTGAGATTTGAGAAGTCACCAAAGTGGATGAAAACACCACATATTTGATGTAGGCATTGGAACCAAAAATTGAGTTGAAGTATTAATTATTCCCAGGGAAGATATAACAATAGTTGTACAATCTAAAGGCTCCCCATTATTGGATGTGGATGCACTAGCCTTAACATGTTTTTTGACTTCATCTCATGTAACATATGAAAATGAATCTATTAATTCTTGTTTTGTATTTATATGGTTGATTAAGACTTCCTTGTCTTTCATTTTAAAATGATATTTTTGAACATTTTCCATACTTGATAAATGCAAACAAAGATGCCACAAGTAATGGAAAAATTTAGATATGTAAATTATTGAAATCAGAAACCTTTGAAGGCTAAAAACCCTAGAGCAAGCTAATATTTGCATAAAAATACTTAGAGGTTGAGTTCATCTACTGTTTAACCATTTTTGGAAATAAGGATTAACATAAAGAGTAGCCTAATCAAACAAGGAGTAAGTTATTCTAAAAATTAGGCCAATTAATGAATTTAGATTCCACTGATATTCGAATAAGAAATACTAAATTTAAACATGTGCCAAATATATAAAGTACAACATTCAATATTCTAATGATAATAACATGAAGTAAAAGTTGTACTTAGCTTATAAATTGATGTGTAGGTAGATCTGAGCAATGCAGGTGTATAAATAGACTATATGAAGATTCTAATTTAGTCATTGGATTTTGAATATTAGTTTTCTATTAGCACAGACACTTGCTTCACCCTACGAACACTTGTGTCGATGCTAATATCCATGTTTCAATGCATATGTCATATATAGAATATTGACTATTGAATGAAACTTATAGCTAGGTATTTTTAAGTTTTTTGTCACCCTTTAGATTGTGTGTTCAGATCATGCACACATGCTCTTAATATCAGAACATAAATCAAACCCCAATTTTTTACCTTAGGCTAGGTTACCTTGCCAAAAATGGGTTAGTGGGATCACAGTGTTGAATTGACCTCAAATAACCTTCTATTGATGAGCCTTGCCTATATAGCCACTACTGTGAAGAGGGCCTCATCCATATGTAGTTCTCCCCTGTGTGTTGGCTTGTGTGTGCACAAGGGTGTAATATGTTATATGCAAGTGCATGTAAATGATATAGTTTGTAACTTGACAAATATGTCTCATGGCCTACTCTTTGGATCCTTCATACTTGTATTGTGACTGCTCCTATGACTAATATATAAATAGGGAAGAATAGGGTAGTTTTGAATACTCAGAGGTGTTTTTCTAGATGTGTTCTTAGTAAGTACTTGATATCACTTGATGATAATGAATGGTATTTTACATGTATTTATACAACACCTTTTGAAAATATTCTCACAAAAGGTTTAATTAATCTTATTAGGTTGACCCATACATATCATAAGATTTACAAATTTTGAGTGTTTAGAAGATGATGACACATATGTTATAATAGGGATAATAGTGTCGATGCTACTATCCAAATTTGAACCCAACTGTCCAGGGAGATGGAAGGTTTTTGGAGCTCTATAACTGATAGTGAAGGATATAAATCAAAATTTAAATGTATTGTGGGCTATAAGTGATCTAGGGAATCAAAATATTGAATTCATACTATAAGATAAACATTTAGACCCAGTGAGATGGCTAATGTGAGCCTATCGACTGCAAGGAAGGTCTATAGTGTATAAGACTAATTTAACATATAAATATTAATTTAAGCATCTACACCATTACAAAGGAAATGAGGCTCATTTTTGGTGCAAAATTGGTGCAAAAAGATAGTATAATATGGGCTAGTTGTATAAAACATGGAGAATGACAATCATTTCCATTCCATCTATGAAATCGTTGAAAAACTAAGTAAGAACAAATTCATATGTTGTGCATGTGCCCCCATTTTGATATTTGGTGTATATGGATTCTGAGATTGAGTAATAATAATTGAAAATTTGAGCAAAAAACTATGTACTATTCGGAACACATGTCATGCGTGATGCCCCCAAACTGAGCAAATCTGAGATAAACTTGGGTATTCTTCTTGAAACTGAACCTGTATATTTGTTACTAACTATTTTGTAGTGCCTGTGATTCTAAGAATTTATGGAAGTGACTATTTTTTCCTACTAGTATAACAACACACTATTTTGGATAAAACTGGGGTATAATGATAATGATAATGATAAGAAACTGGTGGAGGTTGTGCAATGTATGTTTAATGCACTCGTGATGTATCAATTGTGTCATTAGTTGTGTGCTTCGAAAAAGGATCACTAAATATTTGTGTTGCTTTGCTTTCATAGTGCATTTGAACTCTTTATAGGTGTGCTCACATCAATGATGTTTGCATCTATCAAATCCTAAATTTGTGCCTTAAACTGATGCACTTGTTATTAGTATGCCCTAATGTTCATGAAATTGACAGAAGCAATTCTAGTCAATTCTTTTTAGAAGAGACTTATTCACATTAAACTCTTTGATGGGATGGAGAGATCCGATATCACATTACAATAGCATTATTAGGACCTTATATGGAGCTTTTGGTAAATTGGTAAACAATCTCTTCAGAGGAGTTGATAATACAATGTGTGGAGTTGGTTTTATAACTGCACATAGTACTTTTTTATCGTTATATTATCGATTAGCCTCACCTTGTATGGTTTCTTGCTTGAATTATTTGTATTGGAATTTGTAATGGTTTCACACTTAAGCTTATTCATTACCAATAACTTGACTTTCCTTTATTTTATTGTGTGGCAAAAATTTATGAATGAGGAGAATTTATTAAACATAATGAACTTGTGGAGGGCTGGAAGTAATTTTTCTTTTGAAAATATACTGTAATTATCTATCTAACATAGGAATCATCATTTTGGATGACATAGTCTTGTATCTCAAGACATATTCTATGATGGGCTCATTATATTTTTGTTTGAGTTGAGTAATCTGAGTATATGAGATCTTCTCTTTGATATTTATTGAAAAGCATTATAGAAACATATCAACTAACAGATTGAATGCATGTGATGATTGGTGGGGTAAGTCATAAAACCATTGTAAATCATTTTTTTTTTACTCTTTCAATATAATTTGGTCAATAATATGTCATTGGATACATAGTCCAAACATGTTACATGGAATAATCTCAAATTTTGTTTAGGGTCACCGTTTCCATCATATAGTGTAAGCTTGGGTGCCACAAAACCTATAGGTAGAGGATATAATGTTATATGTTATGCCAATGGAGTGTGCAATAGAGTGTGAGAATGAAGAACCTGATTAAGTTTCAAATCACCTTGCTCCACATGTAAAACCTTAGATTTTAGAGTATGTATCTCATGCATAATGGATTTTACATCAGGAGAAGAAGAATGTGTGTTAACCAAAGGTGGTACTCCCAATGAATAATTATGAATTGGCATATTAATATGTTGAAGCCTTCAGGTTGTTCCCATAGTAAATGGTGGTACAAAAGTTGTATATATGAAAGTCATAGGATTTGAAGTATTAGAGGATTGGCCTTTAATAAATTTATAGATTTCCTCTCTAACAATTTGTATGAATTCATCCTGCATATATTTATTCTTTGAAACATATCCTTGTAACTATTGTTCATTCATATCATCAAATCTATTAGTTGGTTTTGCCATTATGGTATTATTGACTAAATTTTGAAAATATTCAACTTGGGAACAACTTAGTGTAGTATTGCATCTAAGGTAAATAGAAACAATTTTCTTAACTTGGATGAAATAAGAAATACAAACTTGGAATATTGTCGCCATCAAAGAATTTATAAAATCTGAAAACCCTATGATATCAATTGGAAATAATTAAAAAAAATGATATAAACCCTAGTAACATATATGGTTAGGGTTTTGTAACATTAAGTCAATAGACAAGTTCACCAATATATTTTATTAAATTTTGAGAACTAGGAGATGTTAGACCCTTATTAGACAAACTGTTATGAAAAATCATAATGCTATAAATATGCAATAAATGGTAAAAACTAATTTAGAACTTACTAAATTTGGAAATATAATCAATATGGAAAGTACTAAGGAGAACACAAATTTAGATGGAAAATTGAGATGTAGACTATAGCTAGGACTAAAACTGACTGTCATGTTGTTGACTTGGTATGAATCCAAAATAGGGATTTGTAGGTTCTCTAGATAGGAACACTGTAACTAGAAAAGAGAGTAGTGCATTGTTGTCTCTAGGGAGTGTCAGTGTCTAGAAGATAGTAGAGCTCTAATATTTCTATGACATGTTTGCCTTCACTTATGTTTTTCATGGACTGTACTGGAGCTTCCGATCTGTTGCAAAAATAATTGTATATCTTCTTCCTTTGAAACATTAGCTCCATGGACCAAGTAGACAAATGCAATCATGGGGTAAAAAATATTCAGTGGTTGACATTGTGTTTGACTTCAACACCCCCTATGTTGAGCATTGATTACAATCAATACTCCAAAGAGGGATCAAAATCCATGTAGTTCTTCATGTGTGTGAAATATTGGTGTAAAATACTATATGCTAATGCAATCCTAGTGTGATTAAGTGCTTCAAATGTGACTTACAACCTTGGAAGTGTATTCAAACTTTATATAGGGCTATAAGGGCTGTCTGAAATTAGAATTTGGAGAAATAGGGAATTTTATCTCGATGTGTAATTAGAGTTATGGTGCTTTTCAGTGTGGAATCCTCTTGTGTGCAAAATGGTTTGAAATATGGATTTATAGTGATATTTTTGGGATTCCTTCAGATGGGGCTTTCTAAACTTATGGGATGACCCGTTACATGAATTTTAATTATGGAAATTAGCGATTATTTGGTAGGAGGACAATAGCGGTGGCTAGACATTCTCGTGGAGCATTATTTTCCAATTATGGTGATGTTGTCCCAAGAGTACTATAATAGAATAAAAAAGCTTTAAATTATAATTCAATGTCAAAAGTCAATAACCAACAATGCAAGTGACCAAAATCCAACTTCAAATCTATTCTATAACTCAAGATTAGGCAAGGTAGATAAATTATAAGCAATCAATAATGAGAGTGCAGGATAGTATACCATCATTTGCTCTAAATTTACCTTTAAATTGCATGATGTGCCCCAAATTCAAAGAGTATTGGTGCTTGAATGCTTGCTTGTTGGATCATTGTGGCTGCTCAAGACTTAGATAATGACACAATGATAGAAATAGAGCATGTGAGTATTGTTCATACATAATTTGGAATTGCATTGGGAGAGGTTGATTTAAATAGGTGGTAAGGAAAATGGAGGGTTGGATTTGAATCTCATGGGTGGCAAGATCAATGGTCTAGGAATATACAAGTAATTAAAAATTACTTGAAATATCCTATAAGGATACAATAGGTGGGCTCAAGGCTCATTAGAGGATTCTAGATCTTATTAGGCTAGCTAAATGTGATTAAAGGGTGTTTAGGAGGTAGTTTACTAGGATTTGTAGTTGGGGGTAGTTGAGTTTTGGAATTAAAAAATACAAAAATGATATAATGAAGGTTAATGGGCTACTGGGGATATAATAAGAATGTAATAGAATAATTAATTGATACGTGGGGAGTGTAAGGTTAATGGGGTAAGGAATATATAAGGGGAAATGAATTAATGACTAGAGGAAGGTTATATTATGATAAATAATGGATTAATAAGTGAAGTTAATACAAAATTGGTAATAAAGCAAGTAGAATTAGACGCATATATTTTTCTCCTCTTTGAAGGGGAATTACAACTCAAATAGGAGTAATGGTCTTTCAAAGAATAAATAAGTCATGGAATATTGTCAGTGTGTTGGGATGGATGATGCCCCCTTGAGGTGGCATGTAAGGAGGGATGAGATAGATGGCCACTTAAAAGGAGATGTGGGGTGGGATGTGACCAAAAAAGGGACATCATGTAATAGATATAACAAATTTTGCCACAGCATTGAGTCACTGATAGATGATACCCCTGGCCAAGACATAAGTGAGGGAATAGAAAATGGTAGTGTCATAGGTTTAGGCATGTCACAAATGGGAAGCAACTATGACAAGATTGTAGGAAAAAAAAGGCTGTGAACTTTAGACAAATCCCAGGAAAAGATGCATGCTAGGAGAAATTCAAGCTTGAGTTAAATGATTAGCCATAGGCTTGAGATATCTCCAAGGCAAGGACTCATGCCAAGGATAGCCAAGGGCCAATAGGACAAGGAGCTATAAGCTTCAGACAAGTCTAAGGTAGAGTTGTGGGAAGAGGAATAATTAACATGTGTTAATAGGAGGGTACCGTATTTAGATGTGTCCAAGCAAGAACTCATGTTGGGAGAACCATAACCCTAAAATAAGAAGTTGGATAATGAGTATGATGCATGGTGACTCAAAACATAAGCAAATTATTGACAAAGTCGATGGGCTTTGAGTGGACAAAAGATGATGGGAAAGAAGGTATGAGGGAAACCAAGTTTCTTCGGGCATGTGAATGGTCCTGCATTGCCTATATAGTCTAAAGAGACCTTAGGCTGATGTAGTTCGCCCTAGCAAGAAGTTAATATTGGGAAAATCAATGAGAAGCATGTGTTGATGGGGTTAAATGAAGTTAACGAGTAAGTTAGTGTGGAAGATTAGGTTCGATGAGAAGAAAATAAGTTGGAAATGGGAGTAATGGAAAAAAAATAGGCCAAAGAGGGCAAAAATAAGATAATAAGTAGGACAGGTGAAGAGTGTAGATTGTGAGGCTTTAAAATGGGGGGGATAGAAGGATGGGGCATAAAAGAAATCATTTACACCCTAACCCTTGTTGAGATTTGCCTTTTATTTGTGAGATAAAAATGGTTGAATTCCACGAGTGGTACCAAAATGAGCAGGTTTGAGAGTATCAGTGTGTAGACGAGCATGGTGACATATTAAACAACTTTATTTTTTAATGTTTAATAACATTTAATAGGGAGAGTAGATTTTAGGAATGAGGCTATGCTTATCAAAATGTGAGTTCATTGATGATAAACATGAGTTCAACCTACATACATATAGGTTCACAAGTGGAAAGCACATGATAGGTTAGTTAGCCATGGGAATGGGTTAAACACATAATTATGACAAGCACCATAGGTCCATAAGGGATAGATGTGGGTTTGCAAATGTGACTTATAAAATCACTATGTTAAACAAAATGATCCCACATTTGTAGAGATGTGGGATTGAGATGAATGCCACAGAATTGGGTAAACTGACCACAGGTTTGGATGGGCTGGGGAAATGACAACCTCATGTCCATAGAGATGCAGGTTTGAGGAAGAAGAAGTGACTTCTTGAGGATTGGCTGTGAAGTTAGAGGTAGATAGGGATAATGACATTACAACTCTATAGACATGAAATTGGTCGTGATAGACATTAGATTGTTGCCATAGCTACAAGTTTGAAATGGGTGGAGTAGAATGATGTGCCTCTATAGCTATGATATCATGTTTGATAGGCACGAGTTTGAAGGAAGGGGTCACGAGTTTGATAAAGGGGAAGAAAGAAAATTGGCTAAGGAAAATTATAGGAGGCAACCACATATTTGTCAATGCTAGTGATGATATGAGTGATTATAGATAGACTAACATGGTGATGTGTTGATGTGGTGCTAGAAGAGCTACCATTGAACAAGTCATGGGGGTGGTAATTAACGGTGTTGTGGGTGATCCATACACTGGATGCAATGAGTTTTGGTGTTCTTGAGATGGTCATAATTTATTACATGGCCCATATGCCATCAACTAGGATGGATAGGGCATTGATTACTACATTGGTTGAGTGATGGTATAGTGAGACCAATACTTTCTAGCTACCGATAGGGGATATGATAATCACCCTGGAGGATGTGTGAAGGATCTATCGGATCCTGACCAAATGTGCCTTGTTATATTAAAGATCATAGTTATCGATGGTGACGATCATACACCTGACATATTGTATGAGGGTTGGCTTATATTAGGAGTGACTAGATGTAGACAGGTTATATCACCTACAATAGATGGACCAACTAACATTAACACTCACGGATCTTAATAATAACATCTTGATGTGGTACTTTACAATTGGTCTTGGAGATTTAGTAACAAACATGGTCGATCATCATCATGTGTCTACTTGGGGACCTGATGTGCTGGCACATCTATATAATGATCTACACTTGGCCACTTATAGAGAGGAAGGGATTATCAAATTGATGACTTTTTTATAAATCTAGGCATGGGAGCACGCAGTGATAGACAGGCCCATGGGGACTCAACAGGTGCGAGCACTTGATGAACCAATTGTATTTAGATGGGAGATGATAATTAGTGCATAGAGAGGCCACACACGGACCTCCCTTTCTACATGAAAGTGATTGATGATTTGAACATGGTGCATATTACATGGATCCCCTATAGGGGTATTCAATGGGATTAAGCTAAGGATGGAGAGTATCTGAGTTATATGATTACTGCATGTTATATTACTAGTTGATAGGATATTGTTGTGGAGAGGTACCATCCAGATAGGGTACTGTGACAATTTGGGCAACAACAAGGCATCCCAGTAGTCCTCATGTATTTGCTCGAGTTGTTAGGGAGAGGCCCTTATGGGGGTGATATATTACAGGGTAAGTATTTACTTCTAATTTTGACAGCATAATGGTGATACCATGGGACACCATACAATAATAGTTGATCCAAGAGTGACAACATATTTTGATGGGTGGTGGGCATAATATGTACCTTTAAGGTTGACTCAACCAAAAGGACATACACCTAGATTGGTCGATTAGATTCAGTAGGCAATACAAAGATTCAAGCAAAAACGTTGACTGATAGCACTGGTAGGTGGATGATAGAGAAGGAAAAGAGAGGTGGAGGTGGGGGAGGGGGAGATGGAAGAGATACTCAGGGGCAAACTCAGGTAATACTATTGCCAAGGTAGCCCTCAAAAGGAGACCAGGATGAACCCTCTACCCCAACGAGATATGTAGAGGATCAATGACTTATTGATAGTTTACAGGTGGAGATCACAACACAAACAAGTCAAATTGTGGGGTTAGAGAGGTGAGTAACTAATTTATAGCTACAAATGATCCATGCGTAGATGTATATGGGGACGTTACTGGCATAAGTGATTACTCATTGGCAAAACTGGATACATTGAGGACACTAGTATCCTAGTTGACTGCATCTCATGCATAACTTGCACAACATGATGCCTTGATCACCACTTTATAAGGAGAGTTGGACTAATGGGATGCACAAATTTTGACATTATAGGGTCAAGTCTCTGAGTTATAATTACCCCATGATGATATGATTGATTTATAAATATAGCTAGAGTAAAAGGAGGAGTAGATTCAGGGTTGCAGGGATTAAGCTCAAACTCAAAAAATCGCACCTTAAGGGGATGAGGGCTTTAAAACCCTAAGTTGTTTAAAGAACAAAAGGGTTCACCATTTTTTAAACCTAGTTCTGACACTAGGTTATAATGACACTAAATAAATGATAAAATAAGAGCACAATAGATTTTTTAATAAATATAATATATAATTAATATAATAAGATAAATTTTGTGACATATAAAACCATTACATGTAATTAATTGTACTTAGATTCTGAGACATGTATACCCAATGCCCCCTTCCATCCCCCATCCCCCATAAACACATCTTCCTCACTCAAAATAATATTTTAACACTAACATACATTCAAAGAAATAGGTGATAATGATTGCTATATATATTACATCCATATTAAAAAAAAAAAAAAAAAGACACTGTATAAATGTTACATTTATATAAAATTTCCTTAAAAAGAATCTTAATATAAGGTTTTAGAAATTTTTACATGAATGTAAAATTTATAGGCAATATCTTATTTTAGGGTATTTTGTATGGATGTATTATTCATAGTTTATTATCACATTTTTTAAATCGCTGTTAATGTGAAAATCTTGTATTTGAGTGGGGAAGATAAGTGTTTATATTTGGAGAGGCTTGGGTAGGTTACATAGTTACATACATTTATCTTTTGCGCACCTAAGTCATTTGCGGACATCTTAGTTTGGAGTCCTTGGTGTTATATCTCTTATGCATGTAGATAAGTCTCATGACACTTCTCTGTACAACCCTTTGTGCTTAGTAGAACACTTGCACACCACCACATTATCGGACAATACTTCACTTTTGTGTAAAGCCTTTAGTGCCATGAAAATTTCATGTAACATCTCACACGCTCCTTGTTATCATATCACATCCACGTGCTTTGCCAAATTGTACTCTCTTAGTTATGTGATATGTCAAGATTCTCTCAGCATAACTCTCTAACTAAACAATTCAATTGCCACACACTTGGAGAAAGTTCAAACGTCTTGTGGGAAGAAGATGAAATAACTTGTAACTATTATCTTTGTAACTATTAGTAGTTGTGACTACCTCTTCTATTAATGTATAAATATATAACATATGCATCCGACCAAAGATTGATAACATACACAATTGTAGTGATAAACAATGTGTCGAGAGTATCTACTCTTTATCATACACATTGTATTCACACCTTCAACTTATGAAAATTAGAGGAAACATTTCCCCTTCTAATTATGGGAACCTTCATTCCTAACATTTTTGTAACAATATCCATTTATGTATTTTTCTCTATTCGTTCATATTGAATAGAAGTTGCATTTCTTACAAGTATCAGGGTTCTGCTTACTTGAATGTGTGTTGGTTCACTTTTTGCAATTCAATACAATGCACACTCTTAACAATCGTGCAACATAACTTTAAGCGCAAGGTTGCCCCCACACATAAGGTCCTCGGCCCTGTGGCGCAAATCATGTGATCCAAGTACAATTAAGTACGTGAAGTGGTTTAATATGGTGTAAAAACTATCTTGTTGCATCGATAGACATCCTACAATGTCAACTAGGAGGGAAAGAGGTGGGCTATAATGTTCGTGTGAGCATAACAATTAATAGACGACCTTAAATTTGATTTGCATTTGACCGTTATAAGATATTTTTCTTCAATTACATCTTAAACATACGATAGAATTTAAAGCCCTTATTTTCTCCAATTTTTTTAAAATCCAACATACTAATATAACTAAATCAAAACTATCCATCTATATTTTATAAATAAATTTATTTAAAATATATATAACAATAATTTAAACACATTTAAATGCCCATGACACTAATCCACATTATAAAAGTGTGCTTCCCTTTTCCCTTTCCTTATATAACATTTCTCCCCTATATATAAATAATTATCATAAAACCAAAGGAACACACCTCCCAACAACCCGAAGAAAAAAAAAAAAAAAACCACAATGTCCAGCAACCCAAGAACCTTAAAATTTTCACGAAAATCAACAAAATATAATTAAAACTTTATTTCATTTTATTAAAAAATTAAAATATCTTTACTACAAATCAGTTGTCCAGCTTTGGAGGTTTTTCAAATCGTCAATAAAATGGTTACAGTCGGCTATTTTTGTTATGATTTTATTGGGACTTCAATACGTTAATGGTTGGCTAGAAGACGCAAAAATTCTGGTGAATTTCAACACAAATTGTATTGGGTTATCGAAGCATTGGATTTGGGTGGCGGAATTCCGAAGTGGCTCTGCATAATTTTTATTGGGTATTGAGATTTTGTATTCTTTTCCTCTAAATTTGTATTGGGTGTCCCGGATTTTCATCGAGGGGCTTTGCATTTGAATTGGGTGCTCAAGTGTTTCGCTGAGGGCGTTTCTGTTTGAAAAGGGTGTTGGAGTTTTTCATTGAGGGGATTTGTATTTGAACTGGGTGTCGGACAGACATTTTCATTTGAGGGGGTTTATTTTTGAATTGGGTGTTGATCAGATGGACATATTGGGGAACTCTTCTGCTGCTGCTTCTTCTTCAATAGCACAACAAACATGGGAGTTGGAAAACAACATAGTAAACATGGATGTACCTAATGCAGAGTGTGATGCCATATATAGATATGACGAGGCTGGGCAAATCAAGGTGCAGCAGGACAAGCCATGGAGCAGAGATCCACATTACTTCAAAAAGGTGAAGGTGTCTGCATTGGCTCTGCTGAAGATGGTGGTGCATTCTAGGTCAGGGGGCACCATTGAGGTCATGGGTTTAATGCAAGGAAAAACAGACGGGGACACCATTATTGTTATGGATGCATTTGCCCTTCCCGTGGAGGGCACTGAAACCAGGGTCAATGCTCAGGCTGATGCTTATGAGTATATGGTGGAGTATGCCCAGACTACGAAACAGGTGTGTATGTTTTTCATGCAATTATTCCTCTTCCTTTTGCTTTTGTTTTTTTGATGCTCAGTGTTGCAGGAGATGATAGCGTGGTACCATGTGTTGGTTGTTTTCCTTTTTTGACTTTGGTGCAGAGTCATAAGAGTGGGGTAGGGTTGCATGGGGTGGAGTGTAATTTTATGTAGAGAGGGTATATGTGTCTCTGAAAATGTTGTAAGTTGTAAAAACTTATGAATACTTGTTTTTTTTTTTTTTAAACATTCAAAAAACTTCAATTAGGATAGCGAAGGTTTAGATACATGGTTTGTCCATAGGTGCATAGCAATAAACATGTTCAAACGTGGCACCATCAAAACAACCAGAGGTAGAAATTAGGAATGATAATAGCAATGGAAAATCCAAATATGAGTCCTAACCAAAAGTGGGCAATAGAGAGTGCAGTTTTTGTGCAATCTTCAACCTCTAGGACAAAAAAATAGCACCCATCTAGAAAGACTGGCCTAGCTCTAGGTGGAATCATGAGTTACCAACAGAATGTCCTTAGGGATGACACTTTTCCACCTCTCATTCAAGAGTGCCCTTGATGGGTTAGTTGTTCAGAGTGGAGGGAGCCTTCCCCGTATTGACAGTGTTTGCTGAGGCTCCCTTAGCTGAACCCAGTGGCATTGCTTCGTTGAATTCTTGATTGTAAACTAGTCTTCATCCAAAGTACTTAATAAACGGTTGTTGAAAAGATGTTGCCCCTTGTCCTCCCTAGTTCTGGCTTGTTCTTCAGCAATCAAGCTGTGTACTCGTCAAAACTATGAAGTGTAGGCTTTATTTTTTCCGGAGGTCCCCTGTTTTGTTTGGGTGGATGTCCTTGGGGCATAACAAGGCTCCAGTCCCAACAAAGGCCAATAGTAGCATTTACTTGCTCAGCCCGGAAAAGATCAAGTTTCAAAGATATCAAAATAAATTTCCTTCCTGCACTGATTTCCGTTTTGGCTAGGTGGGCTAAAACCATGAACGGGCTAACTGTACATAAGTCAATTGTGCTTTCCAATTGTGCTTTCACCTTCCAAGTTGTTTTGTCACTTCTGAGGACAAAATTGTCATCTGTGTGTATTAAATGGGCCTGTGTAAAAACAAACAGGAACCAAGTCATGCAACTTGAAAAGGAAACCAGCTGATGCTAAAAGGAAACCCTCTGAGTAGTGTCATCAGCTGAACTCAAAGACAAAACCATATTAGTTTAATCATTAGCAAAGTATCAATCTTATTGTCTCACATATCCATTAGTAGATTTCTGATTTTCAGAACTGAGTAAGGTCCTTATTCATTCAAAAAGCAGTCTGCAAGTTTCCAAATTAAAATCTAGATTTATAAGGCAAAGAAGGAAGTTCATGAATTATTTCCCTACAATGTGCATAAACTAACACTATAAGAAAAATTAAAACAAGCGGTCACTACTTAATGCTTAAAATTAACCACAAAAGGGGTTGCTGTTAATTCTTCTCATTGTTCTTGGCCTTAGTAACTTAATGCATTTGACCGTCAACTTCACTTCACATTCCCTTTAGTGGTTAACTTAGTCAGATCAGTGGCCTGGATCTTGCTTCCTTCCCTCGCTTGCATCAAAATGTTTTCCTGCTTGCTTGATAGTGAAAATCTAAGAACCTCGTTTATCCCCTGATGTCTTTTGTTGCATGTCGATTTAGTTGAAGATTTAAAAAAGAGGCCATCCTCAGATCAGATCCAACTGCTCTAAAATGCTTTAAGATAATAATATGACCATAATGATTAGAAGGTTTTTGTGTCATAGTTAGAATAGAGCTTCTTACATGCATAGTATATTATTATGTGCCTTTGTCTTGCCAGCCTTCTGTAGCACTGCCTTTAGAACTTTTAATATCAAATACAGTGTTGCTTTTGTATGAAAAAACAAACTCTTGGATTTTAATTGCTATTGCTATGTTGGTCGATAACATGTTCTAACATATCCTATTCAATTTGTGACCTATCATGATGCTGAAGTCTCTCGTTTCATTTTTCCTATTTCAACCTCTTGATCTTGTAGTATTTACTATTAAGATTTATAGTTTAAAGCAAGGCCCCTGATTATTATGCAATATAGTCATAGTCACAGGGTTCGCCGAATTTTTACCTAAAAATTCGGAATTCGGCGAACTTAATGCCCTTCACTAAAAATTCGCTTAAGTTCGCCCTGTTCGGCGAATTTCATGTTTGGACCCAACAGTATATATATAAAATAAACATTTAAGTATAAGTTAAGTTATATTTTATTTATATACTTTCAGGGTGTTTGAGAGGGGTTTCGGACCGCTAGGAGCTATAATGCAAATTCTAGGTTTTGGAGGATCCTATCATATTTCAGAGTTAGTCAGATTCCAGGGTTTCAAGGTTTCAAACTTAGCCATATTTCAGGGTTTCAAGATTTCAAGGAGGCATCATAGGAGGTATGAAGGCTGCATGAAGGGATGTATGCGTGATAGAATAGTATGAGAATATCTCTCGCAAAGTGCCACAAGCCAATCCCACCCCATTCCCAGTGCACCCCTTAAGGCATGCACTCTGCGAGATTCAATGTGTCGATGAGCCCTTGTGAGAGAAAGTGCCAGTAAATGAGATTGTGCTTGCGAGTGGTCTCAACACTGGGGGAGAGTAGCCGAGTGGTTTAAAGCGGCACAAGAAGACATTGTTAGCATGGATCCCCATTTATGGCGGCAGACGTATGGTTCTTCTACTCCAGAGTTACAAAAGCTTGCCATGCATGTCCACAGTCAATGTGCCAGTGCTTTTGCATGCGAAAGAAATTGGAGCACGCATGATTTGATCCATACTAATACGAGAAACCGACTAGGGGCCAAAAAGTTGTCAGATCTTGTGTTTGTTCATAGCAATTTAAGATTGCTTGAGCACAATCTTGCAAAAGAAAATGACAATCTTCATCTTGAAGAACCATCCTTTGAAGGAGTTGAGAAAAATATAGATAGTGTTGATGAGCTGGATGGAGGATTCGTTGATGGTGCTAGTGCTAGTGCTAGTTTTGATTTTGAAGTTGGGTTTGATGTTGCAAATGTTTGAAACTTAAGTTCTATATCAATTTTGAGCTTAGGCTCTAAACTATGAATATTTTGATATCTTTTAATGTAATTCAAGTTTGAAATTCTTATGTTTATTTTTATTTTATTTATTAAATTAATTTTATTTTTTATTTTATTTATTTATTTACAATTATTTTTAATTTTTATTGGATTTCTTTTCGACTTTTTTTTTAAAATATTTTTTTATGTTTTTATATAAGTCGAACTTAATGGCGAATTTTTTTTCGAACTTTATCTACTGGCGAACTTGAATCGAATTTTATCCTTGTCGAACTCGAACTCGAATCCGAACCTTGTGACTATGAATATAGTAATGCTTTCTATTGTCTGAATCTGATCGCACTTAACTAATCCAGAATGTAGTTAAGTACTTTTTAACATTTTAACTTATCCACAATGCAGTTCTTTTTTACAAACTCATGTTCCTATTTGATTGGATTTTTATTGCTGTTCAATTTTTAAATACAACATCTGGCGCAAGCTGCATTGTCTAAAAAGTCCAGGTACTAGTTTAAGCTTTTTTACACAACTTTTGACTGAGCCAACTGTAAATTGTTCTAGATTCTAATATGCAATGAATGTTACAATTGTTAGTTTATGAAGATTTTTGTCAATCCAAATTGCTATCAGATTATTTGATTGCCACGAGTGTTAAATTCCTTTGTGTTTATGCTTTGTGATTCTTTTATTTTGGGTAGACATACATTGTGAAGAGACTGTTTTCCTGGTAATAGGTAATTACTATGGAGTGCTAACTAGCGACTGTTTTACTTTATGTAATGTAAACAGGCTGGAAGGATGGAAAATGTTGTTGGTTGGTATCATTCACATCCTGGTTATGGTTGCTGGCTGTCTGGTATTGATGTGTCAACTCAAATGCTGAATCAGCAGTTTCAGGAGCCCTTCTTGGCAGTAGTTATAGACCCGACAAGAACAGTATCTGCAGGAAAAGTTGAGATTGGTGCATTTCGAACATACCCCCACGGATACAAACCTCCAGATGAACCGGTTTCTGAATATCAGACAATCCCTCTAAACAAAATTGAAGATTTTGGCGTCCACTGCAAGCAGGTATGTTATCTATAGACAAATGTTTTCTTCTCTCGTAGGCTCAATTCACTGCAGACCAGCTTAGTATCTAGTTAACATTGTGTTGGTTGTAATGGTGTTTATCTGTTTAATTTACCACCCCTTTTGATGTTAATAGGTTATATTAACCACATATTATTTGATTCCTGCAGTATTATGCACTGGACATTACATATTTCAAGTCGTCTCTTGATTCTCACCTCTTAGATCTATTGTGGAACAAATATTGGGTAAACACTCTCTCATCCTCCCCACTCTTGGGGAACAGAGATTATGTTGCAGGCCAAATTTCAGATCTTGGTGAGTACATAATTTTTTATTTATTTTATGACTAGGTTGCTAAGTGTCTTATGCATTTTAAATTTAATGCTTTGCATTATTTCTTACTTTTGGCATCTCTTTTTTATGAGCAAAGAATACATGGTTGTTGAGTTTATTTGAAAGATTAGCGAGATGTTTTATCAAAGATGCCAAGGCACCATTGAGCTTTCATAAACTAGGCTCCATAATGGATATGGAAACATGTGAAAACAATGCCGTCTAGCAATACAATGATGTCCTGTAAACAAGTATTATGTTTCTGTGAAATTATAGGAGCAACTAACATTCAAGCATAAATGAATTAGTAGATTAGAAGTAAAGATTTATGCATAAGCATAGGTTAGATTAATATCAAAATACATAGGGACTTTAAATTGTCCATAGACTCTCTGATTACCAAACGATCAGAATTTTGTTGAGAGATTGAGTTTAACTCAGCTTTAATTCTATTCACTTACTGAATAACTGTTGTGGATTCAGTTGATAAATAAATTTTAAGGAAAACTGTATTAAGAGAGGGAAGAAGAATTACCTTATTAAGCTGAGGGAGAGATGAAGAAAGGCTTTGTTTAGGAAGCATTGGAAATACAAGGGAGTTAAAGTGAGTAATTAAATAGAAGGAATACGAGGAAAGGATTCAAACTGAAGCTTAGATGTCTGATCTGGGCTTAAACCGAACGAGATCAAAGCTGTCACAAGAAATCAAAATTTTACTGGTGAATTTTATAGTGGCTTTGGAAAAGAAAAATTTAGGAATTCTAGCATACCATGGAATGGGGTTCACGGGTGCATCTTAACAGAATGCATGCCAGACATTGGAAGAGAAGTTGAGCAATCTATACGATAAACTATGCAACCAAAGTGAGTATGTGGGAGCAATGGTGTTGTCAATCACTGGAAACTAGAAGAGTTGGAGACTCGGGAAATATAATTAACCAATGAATCACTCAAACAAAAGATCAAGTGAAGAATTATCAACATAGAAGGTTGACAAACATGTACAGAAGTTTCCATGGACATGTTAGAAGGATGGTGGCAGATACATAAGTAAGAAATTAGAATAATGATATATTTATTATTAGTCATGTTTTATTATCTAATCTCACTATGATCCTAATTTTTGGTCTATTTTTTGAGTTGAAAAAAACCACTTATGCTTGTTTTATGATAAGTGAATTGTAGTACTGCATATTACTCAGATATCACCTTTAGGCTTTGATTGATACATCTTTGAATTGAAAAATTTTTAATGGAATTTTATGACATTTTGATCTTTTTTTGTAGTTTACTTTGTTTTTTAATCGCTCATCCCTGTAACTAAGTTTTCTTTTTGGGTCAGCGGAAAAGTTGGAGCAAGCAGAGAGTCAACTGGCTCATTCACGTGCGGGTTCATTTCTTTTGCCTCCACAACGCAAGAAAGAGGTAATTGCATTATTGTTTTTATAACTTTGTATAGTTTATTCTTCCATTTTCTTTTTGATATTCATTGTTTCCATGTCTCTAGATTGGCATCTGTTGGGACAATTTTCACTTCTCATATCGTAGTGCAACATCTGTGAAATGTTGTGTAGATTTATGTCAGGCTTCCAAAATCAACAGAGCAAAATTTTAGTCGTTCACGGTATCATCTAGGCCTTTCTGTTTAGGTGTACAGGGGTATCATCTAAAATTGATAAAGACCTCAAGCCCTTTGATTTCAACAATCCTTCATCAAACTTCACTTACATAATATGTTTTCACATCGTAGACAGGAGACATCTTTTCTAGCACTTAACACTTCTACCTTGGAATGTGTATCATGAATATGCTGTATATCATGAATGTAATTGGTACCTAGAAATCAATTTAGCAAGAACAGTAAAGAGAGATTCTATAGAAATGTCTTCTTGCCGAAGCTATTTTTTCTCCATTGCCTATAGTCTAGAATATCACTTGGTTGAATCTTAAAAGTTGTATGTGAAGCACGAGTCCCTCTTCATTATTTTCTTGGAGTTCTCTTTAGTTTTATGGTCCATTTTTTAACTTGTACATGTGGAATGTTTGAATGTATTATCATAGGAGGAATCACAACTTGCAAAGATTACACGAGATAGCTCAAAGATTACTGTTGAGCAGGTGCATGGCCTGATGTCACAGGTAGGATATTCGTGCTGAAATATCTACTATGTTGTTGCACTAAGACCATGTACAAAGATGGGTCAACTTATAATTCCAGCTGATTCTAATTGTGTTACATTCGATATTGTTGTATTCACTGTCAAATCAGGTTATCAAGGACACCTTGTTTAATTCAGTTCACCAGTCTGTAAGAAATGGGTTGGTTTCTTCCGAGGCATCTGGGCCTGAGCCTATGATTGAGACTTGATGCATGAATGGAATGGCCTATATATTTGCATTATGTTTTGTTAATTGAAGACATCTCTACTCGGTCATGAGTTGTCCTGCCAGTTTTGCTTTCTCGTCACGCTCCTGTGCTGAATATTTGAATTGTAGTATTGTTTGCCGGGAGAGCCGTAAAATATCAGCAGTATATCAGCATTTGAGACATTTCAATTTCTTAGCCAGAATAATCTCTCTAGATACGTATGGTTAGGAATATGATCAAATAAATTTAGGTGTCTGCTTGGTTAACATGGCTGTATACATGATTGTATTTCAGTAGCCTAGCAGCTTTTGGTCTTGCCATCCAACCAGGTTGATTTGTAACCGGCATGTTTGCCAAACAAGGTTGATACATGCCTGATTATTGGTAGCAAATAGGACAAAAGTGTATATCTTATTGGTAGACATGCTATTTTAGAGTATAAATGTGCATTATCTGAGTTCTATATTGTGATCCTGGATGGATAAGACCAAAGCCATACATGTGAGCATTTTCTGAGGTTGATACCAATGTTCTTTATGCTTCAGACGCACATATTGATCTTTTTCACAAATTGCATGTGCATATAAACTGTAGTGTAAACTTGCCTTGCTAAATGTGTAGCTGAACTGTATTTAATTAGATTATTGAGAGAGAGAGAGGGAGAGAACTTATGCTGCAGACATGCATTGAGTTTTTTACGAATCTGCATGTAAATTTGAACTGTATTGTTTAAATGCCTTGTTAGGCATGTTACTGAAATGGACTCAATTAGATTAATCTGAGTCAAGTATACAGATTATCAGGAAAGAGAGATATAGTTCGTCCTGCAGACATATTTTCTCAATGATTGCGCATGTGAATTTCAACCGTATTGTTAAATTCCCTTGCTGTATATGTTACTGATTGGGCTTTTATTTAGATTATCTTTTATATTATAAATTTTAGGCTTCCACAGTCCATAATATTAGAGATGATGATGCTTTTGGAAATAACTGTGTCAAAGTTTTGATTCAAAATTGTTTTTGTTTTAGATTATCTTTGTCCACTGTTTATTGAAAAAATTGTTTGCAACCATCAGCCATAGTGAGTCCAGGACATATTGATGTGCTACATTGGTAGGTGCTTAGTCGGTCCGAAAGGAGGAATATATCGCGCTACTACATCAGCTAGGTTGTACTTTGACTACCCTCATTAATCCATCGTTGTGTTGTATTTCTGAATTACAAAATACATTTTATTTTAACCACATCTACTGCTATTATCTCTCAGTGCTTGTCAGCACAGTTAGTTGCCAATACCTGGTTACTTTTCTAAATTATGGATGGTCGGTTGTTGAGAATGCCTCCTTGCAATGGGGGCAGATATGCAGGGAATGATTGTAATTTTATCCTCCTTTATACCTTAGCACTTTGCTCTCAATATGCTTATCATCACCCTGAAGTGATAAACATTGGAAAAAAAAATTGGCCCTGAAAGCTCAGAAAATGTCATATACATGTATATGGTACCTCAACTTTACTTTCTGTTTATCATTTCATAGAAATTTGTTTGAGAAAGCCAAAAACTGTTAGGAATTAGTCCTAACATGAGCGAATAAATATAATGTATAATTATTCATCAGTTGGTGCAACAAAACTCTTAGTGTTTTTAGGTGTGAGAGAATAAAGGTTGTTAGAACAACCATCCTATATTTGTGTTAGGAGAGGTTAGTTGTTAGTTGTTAGAACAACTAACCTAGTATAGGATGAATGGTTATACGATCATTCTTATATATTGTATTGTTCCTCATTAATAATATGCTGGTTGACTAACTGATAAATTGTGTGTATGAGCCTTTGGCTTTGGCTCGATATAGGCTAACTACATTACAAACCACATTGGTAATATTCAATAATATGACTGCATGGGTCTCTGATCTACCTACCAAAACTTTACCTTGTCAGGGTGGCCATGGTTATACAACATTTTGAGTGATGTCAACTAACTTGCCTCACAACTTGCACAAAGTCTTTACTGCTGCCAAAAATCACATTGTAACAAATATGGGTGGATATTCAATTATAATCTGGTGAAAACTCCCAGTAAAGTAGTGTACTTGCTTGCTAATTTTAGAAATGAAATGTGCAACTTACAATGAAATATGGATGTCCCTAAAGATTTGCATGAAATTTCCAACTTTGATTAACCTTGTAAATGTAGCTTTCACTACTATTTTGCATCTCTGACTCTCAGTGTTAGATAACCTCATGAAATTTCCAACTTTGATTAACCTTGTAAATGTAGCTTTCACTACTATTTTGCATCTCTGACTCTTAGTGTTAGATAACCCTATGAATATGGTTTTTACCCATACTTTGTTAGTAATGTTGATAGCATATTTGACTAATTTGGCATTTTTTTTTCATGTAGGCCTTTAAATTGGGTGAAGCAAAATTGGACTATGCTTTTATGATTTTTTTAAAATAAAGAGAATGTCTCAAATTAAGCTGTAACTGCCAAGTTCCGTACTGTCTTGATTTTGATGCAATAGTCTTCAAAGGGGTAGATAATGATATATGGTGACATAATTTTGGAGGATATTACTTAAAGTTGGGTAATAAGTATAATAAAGTGTAATAAGTATAAAATAAAGTGAAAAACATTACATAATGTTGCGTAATAAACACATCTCATTAGTATAATAAAGGTAACAGAATTTTGAAAAGCATTACTTAATGTTATATAATAAACATATTTTATATGAATACAAATTTACAAATCTAAAGATTGTGGTACAAATTTATCATACTATGTTAAAGGTGAATTTAACTTTACTAAAATATCTTAAGAATTCGCAATATTAAAAAAGACATTATTGGAAAATCTCAAAAATGTGGTTCAAATTTATTATATGGTGAATTTAACCTTTTAACAAACACCTTGAGAATTCCTAATATTAAAAAGGATGTTATCTGAGTAAAAAAATGAACATTAAAAAAATACCAAGATTTGTTAGAACACATCAATCATATGTTACATGTCAAAAAATAGGGAATTGAAATAAAAAATGAAATGAAAAAGGTTTATTAAATGAAGAAATTGAAATAAAATTAGAAGGAAAAGGGTTTATTTAAAAAGAGAATTGAAATAAAATTGAATGAAAAAAAAAGTTTATTAAAAGAGGGAATTGAAATAAAATTGAAAGGAAAAAATGTTTATTAAAAGAAGGGTTTTGAAATAAAATTGAAAGGAAAAAATGTTTATTAAAAGAAGGGTTTTGAAATAAAATTGAAAGGAAAAAATGTTTATTAAAAAAGGGGTTTTGAAATAAAATTAAACCAAAAAAGGGTTAACTTATCATCTCTGTATGATACACTTTTATCACTTCTCGTGTTATGTAAAGCTAAATTAATATGAAGTGATTAAAAGGTTTACTTAAAGAATTTAAAAAAAAAAAAAAAAGTTTGTTTATCAACAATATGTACTACACAATTTTTTTCACTTTTCATGTTATGTAAAGCTAAATTAATATAAAATAATTAAATGCACTTTTTTTTAATCACTGCCAAACATATCAATTGTATAATTTTTAACAACATATAATCAAAACATGTTCCCCTGAAAAATTATTTTGTTAAGAGCTCAACAAAATACAACTACATAGCTCATTTATCATTTTGACAAAATACAACTTAAAATTTACAAATTATTTGAAAATATAAAAACACACTTCTTTTAAGTCAAAAGAACCTAATCAAACAATTTTTTTTTGGAATACCATTAAAAAAAATCTATCACGCATTCCATAGGCCATATGCAGTCAAAGTAGACCACATCGTTAGCTGGTGCAAAGATACCAGCTATTCAGTTTAGAACGTTTTATAAACAATACCTGAAGCAGCATAAAAGTACCAATTCTACCGAGAAATTTTGCATAATGGAAGAGAATGTTACGTCCATTTTCAAACAAATTCCTAAAATAAGCTTTGAAACATTTATACTAATATTCAAATATTGATTTTTTGGTGGCCTTCGAAAATCTCAAAATTTACAAATCTTATTTTGGTTACGTATACCATGAAACTACACACTACAATACCCCAAAAAATTGAATTGCATTTCCATCCATGTCATTATATAAATTACACCACACATCAACATTAATGGGTCCTGTCCAAAGATAAACTAACAAATCCAGATTTGCACGATATGTATACAATTCAGCTAGACTCTTGAGATCTAACTGAAGAAAAATAATTAGAGCAGTCAATAAGGATATTTGGCGTTTCAAATTCTTGCAGTTCAGCATATGTAAATTGTAAGTATGCATCATGCCCCAACAATTAAAAAACACAGAGCTGCAGTGGCACTTTAACATTCCCTGAAGAAATATTTATTCATTTGTGTCCCAATTAGTCTGTCTACAAACTGATGCACTTCACTTCTTCCGAATTCTGTCTCGCTTGATTCTTAAAATTTTCCGACTACGTTTCTCACCTCCATTATCTGCAACTTCTTTATGACCCACCGAAGCAATTGAAGTCTGTACACCAAACATTGAAGGTTTTTGAGATGGAACAGTGGGCTGGGCTTCACTTGATTCTGCATTGGATTGAGAATCAATTGTAAGGGCCGCTGAAGTTCGTGAAACTGTTGATGAAGAAGTCTGTTCAGCAGAGCCTGAGACTGGTGCACCTGTCAATTTTGAAGGATCTTTCAAATCTTTTCCATTCATCTGCCCATTGTTTAGGACATCCACCAATGTAGTTTCCATTGATGATGTGTTCACAGCAGAAGTTGAGCTTGTCAATTCAACTATTGGTTTCTGGGGCCCTGATGAACTGGCAAACCCAGCTGAAGTCAATGACTTGACGTCCAATCCACATCCAATTGAAGACATTGTCTGAGAGGCTGATTTATCAACCACAGCTTCTACAGTCTCTACCAGCCCAAATGCTTGTTTGCTTTCACCATTCACAGAACCTCCTGGACCAAATTGAGGGTGTGTCCCTAAACCAAGTGAAGGGGCACTGCTAGTTTTAAATATAGATGAATATAAAGGTGGGGTAATATTTGATTTAAATGGAGCACAGCCGTTCAGAGAAAAGGATGAACTGCTGATGGTGGTAGAGAGAGTGCTGCTCCCAAACACTACAGTAGAAATGCTACCCAAGCCAGATGAGGGAGAAACTGTTGCACCTAAACCAAAACTTGCAGCTGAAACGGGCGAGGTGCTGGCCCCAAACTGAGTATTCCCTAAGCCAAATGGATTAGCTCTGGTTAAACCAAATGATGTGTTGCTGCAAGAGTCAAATACTGGAGAGCTACCTGCTTGAGAGCTAGTTTTGGTCAAACTGGTAAATGATACAGGAGCCGAAGCAGATGCACTGAGCTTACTAAATCCAAATGGTCCCAGTGAAGGACGAGAGGTTGTAACAGAATTGCTGAACAATGAAGAGCTTGTACTATGAAATGATGTAGGTAAACTACCAGTAAATAATGGGCTTGAAAATGTAGAGCTTGAAATAGACTGCAATGAAGCAGAATTCCATGATGAGAAAGCTGGTTTAGAATTTGAGTCAATGCCAATACTAGATGCTGCCAAAGCTGACTGAGCCGTTGACATCGGACTACTGCTTAAAGAAGATTGTGAGCTTGATTCGGATGCTACAGCTGCCTCCACAGCAGCACTGAAACAGAAATCATTCGTTGGAAAAGGTGAGCAATAATATACTACAAAAACAAACTCAATTGCTACTTAAATAAATGAATGATAAAACTTGCATAATGACTAACCTGAATAACATCTCTCTCTTGCTTTCAAATTTGAAATCAAATTTTGGCTTGGAAGCATCCGAATATGCAGCTCCATTTGTAGCAAATGAAAAGATAGGCCCTTTGCTGGTGTTTCCGGAGCCAAACTCAAAAGTTGGATGTTCATTATGGTTAAGCCCAACTGCATTTTAAGAGATGTAGTATGGGAGTTAGCAGCAGAACAAATCATAAAAACTAGCCTTGTAGCCAAAGTAAAACCATGATATACAGCTTTAATACAATTCAGAACAAGGGATAGTAAAAGTTATTGCCATGATTTCTATTCTTGCCAAAATTTAACTCGCATAAATATTTACTAATAGCTTTGCTAATACCATCAAATGCAACAGACACAGACTTCGATGTTTGGATATCAAGGGTTATTGCATCCTCCCTACTCTCACAGGCCTTGTTTTCCAGTCCCTGTGTGAATTCATACATGACAAGATATCAGACATACTGGTAATAAAAAAACCATTAATTCCAAACATTCTCTACCATAAACTCCAAACATTCTCTTCTTTCCTTCTCTACCCAGAAGTATGGTAAGGATAACAGTAGATAGCTTATTTCTTGCAAACGAAATTTCCAGAAGTCTTGCCTCAACAATGTTCGGCTGTGAGTGTTTGTTCTTCTCTGGTATAGCAGGACTGCCAAAGGCAGAACCAAGGCTGTCTAAAGATGCTGGAGTTGAAGATGCATTTCTAACATTGTTGCTCTTCTCAGAAATTACATCAGCAACACTCATAGTCAATTGATACGTGGTTTTATCTTTTGCATTGACCAACTGTTCATCAGCCGACTTTTTGTTGGGCAAAGGTAACATCCCATTACTATTTTCAAGTATTTTGTGTGCAATCAGACTCGATTGTGTAGGCACGCCACAAATTTTTGGTACATTCTCTTTAATTTGAAATGTGGTAGAAACAGAGTTGCTCTTGTCCACATCTGCAAGCTTCCTGAAGGTCGAGTTCAGGCCTGCTTCCAATCCTGATGATAAAATGGGATTGCTTGATCCTGCATTTGTCATTGATGAATCAAAACCTTTATATGGTGAAGAAAATGATGAAACATTTCCAAATGACTTTTGACGCATTCTTCGGACACCATCATCTATCACAGAACACCTCCTCTTCAATATCTGCTTATAATGAATCAAAAACATTCAGTTAGCACTGGTCAAAAACAGGTTTATTGATCTGCTAATTAACATTTTCTCAGACTAATTTCAATCCGACAAATTATAATTGCAACAAAAAACTGTAGTAGACCAATTTTGTTAGAACAAATGATGTGAAGCTTCACCTCACGTCCACCTGTACCAGAGTGTTGTATTTGTGTCCATCTGGAATATGTATCATTCTCCACTGCATTATCTGTCTGCTGCATATGAAGGTTACGATATGGTCAAAGTGCAATCCTAAATATTTAATCACCTGTCCATACTTACCAATCCTTATACATAAATCCATACCTGAATAGAATGTTGTGAATAAGCACTCCTAGAATATGGGGTTTGTGTTAGAGCAGGTCTGGAATAAGGATTATAAGTCACTCTCTGTGTGCTGTCCCACGTCCTTGAAGGTGTAGGAGTTCTATATTTAAACTCAAGCTGGCTATTATTAATTGACAGGCATTCTTTTGACGTTGGAACAAAAGAGAGACTCTTCAAGTAACCACTTTCACTTGATTTGTAGGACTGCAAAGCTAGAGGTGAAGATGATGCCCAAGTAGGCCGCACTCCCATATAAGCTTTTGCAATGTCTACAGGCGAAGATGCCGCATTGTCAGGTACCTGCACACAATAATATCCTAACGCAATAAATAATGATGATGAAACAATTATCAAATTAAAAACCATATTCTCATGCAGGCATGCATACATAAATAAAGGAAAGTTAACAATCTTTTCAACTGATAAGTGGTAAGCTTAATAAAACCATAATAATTAGCTTACATCTGCAGACAAAGCAAGGCTGGAGACATTGCCACACAAAACACTATTCCATCTACTATTCCCACTTTCTTCCTGGGATTTCCTTCTCTCCTCCTGCCATCTGTGTGCCTCATCAAGTGCTTGATTCTTTAGATAATTCCCAAAATTTTCTGTGCTTGTGTTCTGTCCATGCTCTTTTGAGCCAGAGCTATCTACTACCCGTGATTGTAGCAGCTCTATCAAGTGTATATACTCATCCCTAAAACAACACAAATTAAATACAATGTTAAAAAAGTAATCATCAAGTTTTACACACATTGCAAAACACTGAAACAGATCTAATCCATATTTATAGGCGTAGATGCACATCACCACCATTTGGGAACATAGCAAATGAATGCTTTCATATCATGCGGCAACAATTGAGACTGCTTGAGGTATGTGATACATAAGTGAAGGTCGAGCATGCCTTGATCATGACACTATCCCACGGATAATTTAGCACCCGCAAAAAAACAATTTTTGAATTTTTTAACTTGTATTTTGCTTGTTCAGCAACTATCAAACATTACAAATAAAAAGTTGGATGCTATCCAGAATTTGAATTTTTAATTAAGTTTACGAAACTAAATTTTGGATACTATAGAAATTTAGGCAGTTAATGCTATCAAGGCTTTTTAAAAAAGCAGTCATCAAGTTTTACACACATTACAAGACAGATATATCATATAATCCATATTGATAGGCAAAATTGCATATCACCATCATTTGGGAACATAGCAAATGACTGGAATTCAATGCTTTCACATTATGTGGCAACAATCGAAACAGATCAAGGCACGTGAAACGTAAGTGAAGGTTGTTCATGTCTTGATTAGGATGCTTTTGCTTGTTCAGCAACTATCAAACCATACAAATAAACTAAGTTATCGGTTCGGCCATTTTTGGAGAACAACCAGGGTTGTAGCAACTATCCAACAATACAATAAGCTAAGTTACCGGTTTGGCCATTGTCGCAGAAGAACCAGGTTTGGGTTCGCACCTGATCCTGGTCCTGGTCTGGTGCATGTCCAAATCTGCCCAGGTTTGTCTTGGGGCACTCGGGTTCGCCAGGGTTCCTCTGCCAGAAGAACCCAGGTGTTCTGCCCCAAGACAAAACCTGGGCAGATTCGGCAGAGAAAAACAGTCAAAAATGCATTTTTTTTTTTAAAATTATCATTTTTTCCCAAAAAGCTACGACTTAAAATAATAAAAATGTTCAAAACAAAAAACATATAGTTGTGTCTGCTGCCCACCATCGCCTTATCTCTCCTCTCTTTTGCCCAACACACAACCCTTCATTGCTGCTCCTGTTGAATGCCCACCTCTTTGTTGTTCGGCAGCCATTTCTATTTATAATTTTTGTTCCGTTACGTTAAATACCTTAAAAAAATCTATCTGAAAAAGTCCTCTCTGTTTAGATGGATGAGGGCAATGTTAATAAAGAGTGCACAGGTACATAACATAAGACCTGTGGCCTTGGGCTGTAAACTTTAATTTGATTGATTTAAGGCATATGCAGTTCAGTTAGTGGTGAACGAAGTAAAGCTAATCATTATTTAGTCAAAAGAAAATTTAAAGGAGGGTTGAAATAATAGATAAAATTGAGATGAAATATGAAGGGGTTATCTTTAATCATAGAGATTGATAAATTAATATAAATCAACTAGTGTGAGATAGTATTTAATTTGGACTTGGATTATAATTGGAGCTTGAATTATGGTTATTCTGGGATGTTGGTTTTATTTTGAGTTTAGAATAACTAGCAATTTTAGGTAAGGATGGGTAAAAACATAGTTATATAAATAGCCTAGATATCTTAAATACACATATCTAAAACATGGTGAGAAATATCAATCTCAAAGTGCCTATTTTCTGTGTTCAGGTAGTATGTGAAAACCCAACATAAGGCGCCTCAAGATTGACATATCTCTGCATTTTTAAATAAGTGTATGTAAGAAGATATCTAAGCTATCCTATCATCATTTGAAACTTTACATTTTGTGCCTGAATTTTAGTTAGATTTATGAACTGAGAATTTGGATGCTGTAGAAATTTAGGCAGTTCAATAATGCTATTAAGGTTTTTTATAACTCCTGCAGACTTAAAGGCCTCAGCACAGCCTACTCCATGTTCTTTTTGCTACCTGTAGAGTCATTTTATTATAACTAAAATATTCCTAATTATAATTTATCACTGCCTAACCAGAGAGTGCATAACCGATAACTGTGTCAGGACAGACCTAACATCTTTTAATCCAACATAGCCGATACATATTCCTACATATCTGATACCTTTCTGTATAACTGACATATTCCTACATTGCTGATACATTTATGCATAACTGAGTTCTTTTTACAATATTCGATTTACTACTGCACAACTAAATAGAAATATTGATGCTTAACACACAGGTGCCTCCTCCAGACTCTGTTAGTCCCCTCAAAGCAATAGAAAGAGATGGATGATGATTAATTTCAACGTCTTTTTAACTTCAAGAACGTAATCTCTTGGTGAACATTGCTTCCAGGGTTCAAAAGCCAAAGACAATATTCTTTAGATAGATAAATTGCTTCCTCAACCATACCGAAATAAAATACAAAGTCGGCACAATCTTTTCTAAGGAACTTCAAAGTTATTAAGTTTCCAGTTCAGATTTAAGTTTCACATCTGAGCGTATAGCAGTCATTTTGGACTGTTCAGATTTCAGAGCAAGTTTGTGTTAGGAGCACAAAAGTAGTACTCAAATCTACTTTTTTGACCTCATGGAAAAAGCCCTAACAATGATGATTTTTTTTGAATAGGTAAAGAGTCTATTAGCCCTCACTGATCGGTATCAAGGATTATGGGAGACTTATAATAAAGACTATTTTGAAGAACTACCTTTTATGGAAAATGTTGAAACCTGAAGATTCTACCATAAAGGCTACAATCAAAGATAGAAGTAGTCCACTTTATGAAAGCATGAGCAAGGATGAGCGTTTTAATTTAACGATATATTAATAAACACAAGTCTGGCAATAAAGATGTAAATGAAAGTTTTACACGATGATCAACATTTCTTGCAGTTGTTGTTGAGTAAATCCTTGGGAAAGCGGTTCCAACAGAAAGGAGGAAAAGGTTGTAAGCAAACTCCAAATATATGCCACTTATGCCTCTACCATAGCACCATATTAGAATGAAAACAAGATGGGAAATGCATCTATTGTATTTAGCTTGAAAATCATAGATCCATGGCTGGTAGACATTACAACCACATTTGCAAGAATTTCATGTATTGAACCTATAGCTAAAGCTTGCCTAGAAGATGAACTGCCAGGTCTGGAAAATGCAACTGCTGTATTTAGCTTGAAAATTATGGCTCCATGATTGAGAGACATTTCAACCACATTTTCAAGACTTTCATTGCATTGAATCTATAGCTAAGGTTTGCCTAGAAGATGAATTGATAAATCTGTAACAGCAAGAAAGCCTGCAGACAAAGGGTTCCTTGCAAATTTCAACAGAGGTACTAAAAATTATTGTTTTCAAGTCTGACAGTTGGCCTACCATCAATTAAAGAAAGGATAATCAAAGTTGCTTGTACATTTTGCCAGCTTTGATGCATGTACAATCGATGTTCACCAAAATAAGAAGTTTCATAAAGTTTTTACAAAGTCTCTGAGATTCTTTAGCATCTAGCTCTAAAATAGATTCGAGGGCAAAGGAGTTCAAGGAGGTGAGACTGTTATGAAGTCTAAAATACGCAACTTGTATTAAGCATCAGTATTCTATACAGCTGTCCAGGAGTAAATTAATTATGTAATTGATAAATCAGTTAAGCAGAAAAAATCAGTTGTGCAAAATATGTCAGTTCTGTCTTGATGCTGGTGCAATCTTTGGTTATTATGTCAGTTACCAATCAGATATGCAGTCATCACTACAAATGTTTGTTACAATGAACCGATAGTAGGTCTGATCCAGTCTGGACCCATTTTAATTCCCGTACACTGTTCATTAAAAAAGTTAAAATAAATGTCCAGGGTTTCGACCTTGACTCCTGGGAGCTCCAGGTTGTTGCCTGCCATTGATTCCCCATCATTAAAAAAAATGGTTAAAAAAACTTCATTAAAAAAAACTAAAACTAAAAGAACGTAGAGGTAAAAGGCAAAAATAAAGCATAAACTACAATGAACCATAAACTATTTAACACATCTATTTTGCATTGTGAGGTCACCGTCACAGTTCATATATTTTCAGCCTATGTGCCTGTGTTCGAGGTTTTTTAAGATTTTCTATTGGATCTTGGTGTATGAATCTTTATTCTACTGAATCTGTGTATGAATCTTTATTCTAATGAATCCTAGATTGTGAAACTTTATACTGCTGAAGTTGTCAAGATTTCCTGCAATTCGTGGGCATCACCATCAGAAAAAACCTGCAACTCATAGGCATCTCTTGTAGTGAGGCATTTAAAATATACCAAGCATGCCTTATCTGATGTTAAAGTATCATATCGTGGGACTCCTTTTTTTACGCTAAAGCTTATAGAATATAACTATACAATATACTATGTCATATAATATATAGTGATGCTATATATTAAACATTTACAATATATTATAGTATATATTAAGTGTTTGTTTCTTATCTTTTAGAATGTATAATTAAAGTATAACATATAATGTTTTAAAATAAATTGTATTAATATGTGTTAGTAAAAAAATATTAAAATATAGTAAATGTTGATTTTTATTATTAGGGGATACTATTTCAATTTGTTTTTATTCTTATTATCAGCACATTTGCTTTTCATGTTTTAGCTGAGTAGAGATGATTTTCCTCCAAATTTATATTTGGTGCATGTATCTCCGCTTGCCAGGTCTCAACTCCTTTTTACTTCAGTATACTTTGCTGAACGGGCACATTAACTTCAGCATTCAGCTTTGGGGATATCTGCTGATTGGAGGTGCAGCAGTAACTGACAGTCCAAAACATAGCATTAGGGGTACCTTTAAACTTTGATGTGTGATTACACTTTTCTTATCAGAATCACACTTAAAATATCTCAATATCTAACTGCACGTAGAGTTAAATATCCATTCATCACTCACAAGGAAAATGCATGATGGAAGCACTGGGGATTTCGCTGCAGATCAATATCACCACTATAAAGTAACCCCAACACATTTGTTGGGGATATTTTGCTGGGGTGTCTCAGTAGCGCAATGGCTGTAGCCTGTAACTATTTGAAATGAAGAGGAAAGGAGAAAAGACAGAAAGGGGAGAAATTTGCATTACACTGGGAGCAGATTATAGCGTTAATAATGATAAATTGTTGTTAAACTTTTTTTTTATAAATAAGTGTGTTTGCTGCATTTCTTTAGCCTTCTGTTATTTTATTTTTTAATTTCAACAAACTACAAAATGAGTATCGTGAGAGATACAGTGAATATATTGTCATTTCAGACAAACTCTTGTTACAATTACATTTATGATTTATCATTGTATTAGTATTTTCAATTTTCCATGGATGAATACCATAGGCACGAGAGATTTTAATTTATTATGTTTCAATTTTAATGCCAATTGGATATGGATATCTTTACCTTATATAATGTTTCATAATGCTCAGAGTTATTTTGTGAAAGAACAGTTACCAAATTTGTATATATTTTTGGTATTTATATATATGGGTATGCAGTCCCCAAAATCTGGGCATTTTTCTGTATTAGAAACTTGATTTCTTCGTACCCTATTGTTCCTTTATAGAAAGGTGGAACATAGAATAGTAATAACATATATGACTATTCGAACCAGTTAGTAAATTCCTCCAACAATGTTGGGCAAATAGATAGTCTTTTTTCATTTCGCAGCTATTTAGAAAGGCATTTCGGAAATAAGATAGAATTCGCATGAAACAATGCAATGTGGAATTAGGGTAGAGACTAGAAAGCCACTCGCCTTAAAATGAACAATGTAAAATGCCGAATTACCCTACTTACAAATATTACACAAACCAAATATGAGATAAACTGTCAACTACATCATATTGCAGTAGCACTTGACAAGTTGACACATCGAAAATTAATAAGGTAAGAGAGATAACAAATAAGGTCTTGAGGTGCAGAGATTGTGCCAAAAGAAATTTATCATATACTAATCTCATTTGCCTATATGGATTTAACGAATTTTTTTTTAATTGTAGAAATTAGTTGTACACTAGTCTCCTACTTATAAAATCCAAGTGAAATATTTTCCTGGCAATTTAATTTTTTTCTCTGAATATTTATGTTTTAAATCCATTTATATGACCTTGTTCCTGCAATTTTGGTGGTCATGTTTCTAACACCGTTCCCATTTCCAAAATCATACCCAAGCCCCAGTTTCCAACAACTTAGGAAAAGAAACATCTAGTTATGAAAAGAATTAAAAGCAAACACAGGAACAAAAGTAAGTTGGACATGCTCACCCAAAAGCTTTGACAACAGGGAAAGAGGCTAGAGGGTGAAAAGCCCAAAGTGGTGGAATATGAAACACTACTAACAAAAACGTAGTGGTGCTTGTGTGCTTTGTGAATCCCCTTGTCTTGTGATTATTAACAGGATTCATGAATGAAAGTTCATTTAAGGTAATGATTATTAACAAGATACATGGATGAAGTTCATTTAAAATTTTAAGGTAATAACTACTCGTGGACATGGTGATCGTGGTGATAGCTTGATTATGAAAATACTCCACGCAGTAAAAAACAGCAAAAAAAATATCTACATGATAATACACTACAAAGTCCCCACTTATAATTACATTACCTTGTAAATGTTTTGCTATTGAGTAGATTTTCAATTTCAGAGAGTTTCGAATCACTTCTTTGTTTGGCTGCTGAAGTAGGATCTGCATCTTGTATATCTGATTCTATTACAATGTCATCCTGCAATAAATAAATAATATAAGTCTTCCCTTGAGAACTGAGCACATTCATCCCCAAATCATACTCAGTGAGCTTAATTATACTTCAGTGTTACACTGTTGTCTTTCAAAACAAGCCTTCCCTTGAAAACTGAGCACATTCATCCATAAATCATTCTCAGTGAGCTTAATTATACATTGTTTTCTTTCAAAACAAATATTTTAATATCCTCCTGGCTGTTCATGATGGTAATTTTTTAAACACAAATAAAGTAGAATGTGTATTCTTACCTTGAGTACTGCTGCTCCTTGACCATTATCTTCTCGTTCCTCCTCTGTAAAATTGTCCATCAGCACACAAAATATAAGTGAGATTTCAACAAATGGTTAAAAATTACAAGTTGTGAGCACAGAATGCAACCAAAGAACTAACTACAAAGTTTTGAAGAACAAGAAGCAAAATATTTTCATTTTCACTTCACCAGAGAGAGTCATCAGCATAATGTCATGTTCAACATTGTTTGGCCAAACAGCCTTAAAATCTTGAGCTATACAATTTGATATTTACAGCAATTTTAACACGATGTTCCCCGACTTCTACCCAATAACACTCCTTCCAAAGAAGCTAGCAAGCTAGAGACTACCTCCAGGGTGTGCATAAAAGATGAAAGGAATCTACAAGAAATCACCTTAGCTGCTTGTCGTGAATTGCAAGCCAAAACCCTCATGGCTATATGTGTAACTTAGCCTATAAAAATAGGGGAAACAGCCTTACAGTTCGATAACAATCTAGAAAATTAATCTGTACTTACTGATAATTGTGGGAAATCACTTCACCTTTTCACAGCATAGCATGTGGTAGCTGTTTCTCACTGAGGTGGCATGTTATGACTCAAAATTACCTTAGCAACTAGAAGCACCTTAAGGAAGAGTCCCAACACACTTACAGGTTACAACAATGACCCAGCATGCTACGAATAAAATTTACCTTGTCTTTTGAAAGAAACACGATGCCGTTGTGATCGGACTTACCTGCTGCCAAAATATAGCAAATGCTTTTGCTTTTAAACACACAAGGAAATGCCCTGTGCACTTCCTTTAGCTGAATAGAAAACCAGTCTAATTGAATGTTTTACCTTTTGTGGGGAATAAAACTACAATGCAAGAGAATAATAATAATAAAAAAATTTAACGTCCACGAGACTAAAAATAGCCTATGGGACAGCAAGACAACTCAAGCAGATTTAAGTAGCACTGTTCGCTTCTTGTGTAGGCTGATGATGAGCCCCCCTAATTGCTCAATGTGCTCTTTGTTGAATAGGTTATGCCAAGAACTGTCACATATAGTATCCACAAATTTATCTTTGCTATCCTTGTAGGCCTCACATTCTAGAATAAAGTGCTGTTCAGTTTCCACTTTCCCAGAATTGCAAAATCTGCAAATTCTCTCTTCCCAAGCCTCCTTTGGCCTCTTCCAACGCCCGGTCTCACAACGAAGTTGGTGAGAGTTGGTTCTCAGCTGAGCAATAAGAATTTTAGCCCTCCAAGAAATGTTGGCTCCTATGTACGCTTTTTGGAGTTGATCACAAGTGGGGTTGAACTCATTTATATAATATAGTTTCTTCCTCCCGATCTCGCTTCCCCAATTTCTCTTGTAGAATTTCTCCATAACACAGACTTTTATTTCTTTATTATTTGTGGGGCACATATTGAATTGAGCGAGATGTGATCCACAAATAGTGAGCGACAGTTGCTTGACAAATAAAGCATTGATACTAGAAATTCCAGAAATCCAGTTTGTAATTATTATATGCTATTACAAGAATTTACCTTAGCATATAGGATAAAGTGGAAAATACGATATATGCAAAACAAAGTCACAAGGTTCGAGTTCGTGTTCGAGATCGAGTTCAACAACGATAAAATTCAGTTCAAGTTCGACAATAGATAAAATTCAAAAAAAAAATTGACTTTAAATTCGAACAATAAAATATAAAATAAAAATTTAAAATAATAAAATATCGATTATAATTTAAAATAAATATCAATTAAAAAATCAAAATAAATATAAAATATAAAACTAGAATAAAACTTAAAATGTTTTAAAGCAAATCCAACAAATAAAATATATGATTAAATAAATAATTAGAAAAATAAACAATAAATTTTAATAAATTTCAAAATCATAAGAGTTAATAACAAAACAATTCAACAAAAAATAAAATAAAATAAAGAACATAAAGCAAAGTCAAAAGTAAAAACCCTAAATGAAAATAACATACCTGCCCGCACCATGCGTGGAGATCACCCTGCAGTCTTTCTACCCACTGGGCCCCTAATATCTTTGTGTGTTTTACTTGTGCCTTGGCCCTCTCAAACAGTGACAGGTTCTTTGTAACAGGGGGCCACAGAGCTGCGTACCTGGTGTTCCAATGCAGATGTCTTGAGAAGATGGAAAGCTGCGTCCACATTTGAATCCACCTGCCACGGCCAGCTCAGAGCATGGAATCGCTCTGCCCACATGCAGGGCACACAGCCCCTCTGCCCACAGGCTACGACGTGGAAAACATACGAAGAAAATATAAAGAGACATGGAATAAAAAACAAGCAAAAAAAATCGGCGAACTTCAGCGATTTTTCAGTGACAGAATAAAATACGGCGAATCTTGTGACACTGATGCAAAACATGAGACTCTACATGCATGTGCTGCTCCTGTAATATTTTGAAGTTTGAATCTTTTTTTTTAAAATAAGTCCATTGTAAGAAACCTACACAAACAGTCATAGTCACACGAATCAGACTTGGAAACCCCAAAGAGAAAGAATTGACCCGTCACCCAGCACTACAAAAAACAAAGTAATCATTTGGCAAAAAGTTGACTAGATGCCCACTAAAACCAACAAGCCATGGTTCAGAATGAAATTCCTAATTATGTTTTGATGTCAATTTCATAATTAGTCCAAGAATTCAGCAAATAATTCTGCTACCCTAACTTACCTATGTTACACCAGTAATTAGGATCATGTACATGGAAACTTTGGAAATGCAAGTATAAAAGGGCAAAAACTTTTGGATGAACTTCTTAAGAAAGAGGAAAAAAATGGGAATAGGCAGTAAACAGTATTAAGGACAGAAGAAACTTCAAAAAACTTAGGAACCATATCAGAACTTTGGAAACTCCTAGACAAGTAACTGAACTTTTTGAAATATGAGATCCACCATTGAAAACTCCCCTCTTACCAGGGCTTTTAATAAGTTTACAGAATGGTGACATGTTTTAGATTCTAAAATACAAGAAACAGGTTTTCCTCCTACTGAAAATGATTTCAGGAATTTATTAAATTTTCCCTAAACACACTGATCTTTGGGGCGCAGTGGCCATCAATCACAGTGCATGCTAGTACCGAGTCATAGACACAACAGTCTGCCTAAACTAGGCCTCAGTCACATGGCATATTACTGCTAAAAATTTCCAACATCATTCTGCATGAAGTATGGTAGCAGAAGTTTCCAAGTCTTTGAGAAACTCGTGAAACCAAGTATTAAATTACCCAAAACAAGTCCAAACAGACCAACCTGGCAAGCTCAACAATCACAAGTAGATTGGCAAAAAGTATATAGCAAGAGTAAATTGAAGACTTAGGAAAGCATTTGCAAAAAATTAGAACAGCTCTTGATTGAGTTCTTTGAAATTTTCATTTCTAAACACCCATGGATAAAGAGAAAGTCAAATGGCATGCCATTACTTGGACATTCTTAAAGTCATATTCTTGTATAATCGAAAACAAGGAAACTACACTTGGTACTTTCAATAGTACAATGACATGTTTTGGGGCAAACAACAGGTAAAAGAAACTATCTAATAGTATTATCAATTCAAACGTTGCTTTTTAGGATGTATGATGTTTTGGCTACCTTAGTACTTGGGCACACAAGCAGATGGCTGGTTTGCAATGAAAAAACCAGAATTGTGCCATTACTTGAACATGCTTAAAGTCATATTCTCGTATAATGGAAAAGAAGGAAACTACACTCAGCACTTTCAATAGTATAATGACACGTTTTGGGGCAAACAACAGGTAAAAAAACTATCTGACAGGTTTATCAATTCAAATGTTGCTTTTTAGGATGTACGATGTTTTGGCTACCTTAGTACTTGGGCACACAAGATGGCTGGTTTGCGATGGAAAAAACAGAATTGTGCCATTACTTCGACATCCTTAAAGTCATATTCTTGTATAATGGAAAACAAGGAAACTACACTCAGTACTTTCAATAGTTTAATGACACGTTTTGGGGCAAACAACAGGTAAAAGAAACTATCTGACAGGTTTATCAATTCAAATGTTGTTTTTTAGGATGTATGATGTTTTGGCTACCTTAGTACTTGTTTATAATTACTGATGGAGCTACAATTTCATTTTGCTATTCCATGATGTGATTATTCTCAGCACCATCGGCAATTATTGCTCTTGTTTGTTTGATTTATTTTTTCTCACAGTGTTGCTTTTGCTTGTTTGATTTATTACACCAATAGGCACAACCTACAATGGCAGCTGGGGGTGGTGTTGGAATGTAATAATGTGAAATGTCAGTAAAAGGGCCAACCTTAAATTTGATGTTAATTTGACTGTTGTAGGGCAGTTTCAACCTTTAAATTTGATGTCCATTTGATGGCACACAGGAGTTTTTTGAGCCCGACGCAATGGTGCAGCTATATTGAGGCCAGTTATCACTAGTCAGCAGGAAATTTGCGGAAAAGGTAATTGGTTTGTTAATCAGTGCAAAGCATGTAACAAATCCAAGATATGTGCCTCAAAATTGATATCTTTCACCATCATTTAGATAGATATATTTAAAATTAACTGTAACTGTCTTATTTCGCATTATTGCTATATTTGTTTCAGCTCACACTTAAGAGTGTTGCTTTTTTTTTCATTTAATTTACCCGTAGTTTACTGGATTGCATTGATCCTGTCAGTTTTTTAATGTGCAGCATTTAGAGAAATACCATTGATTCTGTCTCTAGATCTGCAGGTTAAACAGGAGAATGATCTTGTAAAGAGATTCAAATGTGGACGTGGACAGCAAGTATTCGACTACCAAACAATGCTACAACCATGAGAAGGAATGAAGGGATGCAAAGATCTGAAGGCATCCACTGTGTGCATAGATAATGTCGTGCCTATGGGTTTCACCATTGCACTGTAAGGTGATGTTACTAAACTATGAATTTTCAATTTGTGAGTCTTTGGTATTAAGTCTCATCTGAGACCAATCCACTTGGCACATCAGTATTGCCCAGCCCAAGTCTGGCTACTACAGCATGGAGTGTTGTAGGACTTTGAACTTGCCACTTTGTAGATGCATGATCTGTCACATTGCCATGTGGCACATTCTTCACCTTCCATGTTGTAAACTGCTAAAGACACAACAAACTTGAACACGATGATAGCCAATGTAAACGAGGTTTCTTGAATTTGGTTTTGCATTCAGTCTTTTGATGATGTAGAACAAACATTCTGTATAGCTTTGTCCTAGAAGACATGGATCCCCAAACCATTCTGCCACATGGCATGCACGCCACTTAACAAACTGATTTTTTACCCTATAATTACAGCATTGACTTGTCTAGACCTAACCATCCAATATTCGTTCAGTCTCAAATACAGTATCCAACACAAAACAGCTTATTACATTACTGCAATTTAGAAGACGAAGACTTTTCATTTTATTTACTGCAAATTAAAGTAAAGGAATTTTTTATTTTATTTATGTCCAAGAGACTAAAATGATCTACAGCTCAACAACAACATTAGGTTATCATTTTAGTACAGTTTAGAATAATTTATACTTTATTTATTTCAGATTAAAATAATTCATAGGACCACAACACAACAACAACATCATTCTGATACATGCTTACAAAACTGAAAAAACACACAGATTTTAAAAGAGTGGCAAGCCTAAATTTGATCCATTGCAGCTTCTTTCTGGAATGTAAATCTTCTGCTGTCAATTTAATCAAAAAAATTCTACTGCCTTTGCAACAGATAGTTTGTAAATGGCTATCTGAGCTTGTAATTAATGTTTGTTTTTATGGAACTGACCAGTCCACAATCATGCACTTCTAATACTGTTATCTACATAAGGAGCTCTGATCTGCATTGCATATTTATCATTATATCATGAGAATAGACCACAGAGTGTCATTCTAAATACCAATTATCTAAATCCTTATCACAATGTCAATTGCTATTCAAAAATGTGCAAGAGCAGCAAGCCCAAAAAGTAGTCACTGCAGCTTCTTTCTGGAATGTGGATTTCCTGTTGTTGATTTTAGTCAAAAGTTCCACTGCCTTTGCAACAGCTAGTGTAACTGCTCACTATTTGTTGTAATTAATAGTTATTTACTAAAACTGCATACATTTTTAAATCATGTGATTGTAGTAGAGTTATCTATGTAAGATTCTCTAATCTGCATCCCTGATGGACCACATAGTGTCATTCTAAACATCCATTATTTAATTTTTAACACAACGTCCATTATTATCCAAAATTGTGCTGGAGCAGCAAGCCCAAATATGAGACATTGCAGCTTCCTTCTGTTGTCAATTTTGGTCAAAAAACCCACTTACTTTGCAAGGACTAGCTAAAGGTTGTAACTTGTGACTAATATTCTTTTCTTGTGGAATCCACCCATCCCATAGTCATGTGCTTGTAATAGAGTTATCTATATAATGTGCTCTAGACTGCATTCCAAATACATCATGCATTGTGACGATGGACAACAAAGTGTCATTCAAAACATCAATTATCTAAATCTTTATCACAGTGGCAATCATTATCCATGTTGACAATTTTGGTTAAAAAATCCCCTGCATTTGTGTCACCCTAAGTCACAAGATTTGGTGAATTTTAACCTAAAAATTTGAAAATCACCGTTTTTTTAAACCCGGAATAAGTTCAGTTAAATTCGCTGAAATTCAGCAAAAACTCACAGCCAAAAAAACCCTAAAATGTGCTATCAATTGGACAGTAAAATGTTTTTCTGCTGAGTCAAATGGACAGTAAAAAATATTGATACTTTGAAGTCGTGTTAGGTTTATTTGTTCTGTCTCTCTTTGACAGGCTTGCAGAAATGAGGGTTTGCAGAGATCTACGAAATTGACTGGGTTTGCAGAGATCACATTGAAATTTCAAAGCACAAAAAGTCTGAAGGGTCCGTTGTTCAAGGTCATTTGAGCCTTTGAGGGCATGGAGGCTTTGGAGTTCTGACTTTGCAAATTCGGTTTGAAGTGGGTTCAGACTCTCCACTTGCCGTTTGCGGGCACGAAGACCAGACACATCCATTTCTTTCCTCATGCCAGCATTAGGATTTAAATTATTTGAGGCATCTAAGGTGTGTGTAGGACGGCAGCAACAGGTTTAAGGGCAGCAGCAGGCACGACAACAATAGTAGGTTATGTTTTTAAAATTTTCATTTTATTTGTTATTAAGTTTTAATTTTTAACTAAGTTTTGCTTTATTTTAATTTTTTTATTTTATTTTACGTTTTTATTGTCAATTTTGTTAAGTTTTTATTTAGCTTTATTTTATTTCATTTTATTTTATGTTTTATTTATATTTTTTAATTTATTTTTATGACTTTTTAATTTTTTTAATTTTTAATTTGAGTTTTTATAACTATATTTTAAATAAATTTTATTTGATTTTTTTTTTGAATATTTTTGCATTTCGAATTTAATGGCCGTATTTATTTTCAATTTTTATCTAAACTCGAACCAAATTTTTTCCTCGTTGAACTCGAACCTTCTGACTTAGGTGTCACCTAGCTAAAAGGTTGTAATTAATGTTTTTTTTTCTTGTGGAACCCACCCATCAAATAATCATGAATCCAAATACATCATTCATCATAACCTAAGTTACCAGTTCGACATTTTTGCTTAAGAACCAGGATTGGGTTCGCACCAGATCCTATTCCTAGTTCGGTGCGCATTCAAATTCACCCAGGATTCGTCCTGGGGCACCTAGGTTCACCGGGCAAACCCGAGTGCCCCAGGACAAACACTGGGCGAACCCGAGCAATTTCCACAGAGAAAAACAGTCAAAAATGTTTTTTTTTAAATTTTTTATCATTTTTTCTCGAAAAGCAATGACTTAAAACAATAAAAAAAGTTCAAAACAAAAAAACTGGTATAGTTGTCTCTGCTGCCCACCATCGCCTTATGTCCCCTTATCTCTTTTGCCCAGCAGACAACCCTTCATTGCTGCTCCTGTTGAACGCCCACCTCTTTGTTGTTTGGCAGTCATTTCTATTTATATTTTCTGTTTTGTTAATTTAAATACCTTAAATGTATCCATCTGAAAAACATCATTCTCTCTTTTTCTGCTTAGATGGATGAGGGCAATGTTAATAAAGAGCGCACATATATTCTGGCACAAAATTTGGGCACAGGTCTGTAATATAAGACTGGGGCCTTGGGCTGTAAACTTTGATTTGATTAATTTAAGGCATAAGCGATTAAGTTAGTGGTAAATGAAGTAAAGCTATTTATGATTTAGTCAAAAGGAATATTTAAAGGAGAGGGTTGAAATAATCGATAAAATTGAGATGAAATAGAATGGGGTTATATCTTTAATCATAGAGATTGATGAATTAATATAAATTAACTAGTGTGAGATAGTATTTAATTTGGACTTGGGTTATAATTGGAGTTTGAATTATGGTTATTCCAGGATATTGGTTTTATTTTAAGTTTAGAATAACTAGCAATTTTAGGTGAGGATGGGTAATAAGATAGTTATATAACTAGCTTAGATATCTTAAAAACACATATCTAAAACATGGCCAGAAATATCAATCTTAAAGTGCCTGTTTTCTGTGTTTGGGTGGTATGTGACAAACTCAACATAGGCTCCTCGAGATTGACATTTCTCTGCGTTTTCTATCTATGTGTATGTAAGAAGATATCTAAGCCAGTCTATCATCATTTGAAACTTGTTTACAGTTTGTGCCTAAGGCACTTGTCAATTTGGAATTTGGAAAAGGTGTGTGAGACCGTCATTTTACTCAATACACATTAACTTCTATATTTTTTTGATCGGACGAACCCAATACGTACCAAAGGCAAAAAATAAATCGCTGTACCGGCAAACCCGATTCTTCGAACCTAAACCCGAAACTGAACCCAAACCCGAATCGAACCGGTAACTTAGATTGTGATGTTAGACCACAGAGTGTCCTCCTAAAGGTCACTTACCTAAATCTATATCACAATGACAATCTTTATCTATGTTGACAATTTTAGTCTAAATCTCCTCTGCCTTAATGTTGCCTAGCTAAGGTTGTAATTAATGATCTTTTGTTGTCTAACCCACCTGTCCAATAATCATGTGCTCCTAATGTAGTTATCTATATAAGGAGCCCTAATCTGCACTCCATACACATTATTACTCGTCACGATGTACCGTAGAGCGTCCTTCAAAATTTTAATTATGATATTATTTGAATCAACTATTAACCAAAATTAATTTCTTTTCCAGAAATCTAGTTTACAACAATTACGAACTGCAGAAGCTCGTGACTCTACTTTGGAGTTTAAATTTCTTTACAGCAAATTAAAAAACCTGGCCCTAGGGTTTCAAGCAGAAACAAAAATAAAATAAAAATAAAAGCAACACACTTAATTACCCGAAGAGTTGTCATCCTCACTGTCATCCGAACAAGCAGACGACGACGTCTCCTCCGGCTGCTGGAAAACAGAGGAAAACAACTTTCCGGCACCGCTGGCGATTGGGCTCACAAGCTTCGACAACCACGACCTGCGGCTGGAATTACTGTAGCGACCCTCGAGCGGCCGGTCATATGGAGTCCTAGCCGGACCGTGGCGCCTGCGGAGGCGGAGCTGCTTGCCCCCAGCTCCGCTCTGGTAATAGGGTAAAACTTCCATTAGAGATTGATTTTGCTGGAGTTATGAAAAGTACCGAGTAACACAGAAATTGCTCATTACAGTAACACTTGTGAGCACACGCGTGCCAAACCCTACCAAAAAATATACATATGTGGCAGAGAATAAAGCTGTGTGTATGCTTAAAAACAATTCCGGGGTTCGAGGCGTTTTCTTCAAGCCGCCTCTTCTTTATTGTTTTTGTGAGTATATGCTTTAGCCCGGATGGATATATAGTGTGTATATGTTGTGAAGTGGATAAAGCGTTGAAATTTATGATCGTGTGAATTCTGTGATGTGGGCGTTTGCTTTTTGACTTTGACGGCGAAATTTGTTAGACTAATTAAGCTTTCATTTATGTTAATTGTTGATTAAAAAATTAAAGTTGAATAAGAGTATAATTTTCAATATTTTTATTGGTTAAAGTAATAGTATTTTTATAATTTATTAAATTGTTGTGAATGTTTTTTAATATAATTGTATGTACTTTTGAAATCAATATTTTGGGTTATTGTTTTCGTTTTCATTTAGATGAGTAGTTATATTCTTTTCTCATTCTTATCTCGATGACGATGATGAGTCACATTCTTTTCTCATTCTTATTTTAATGATAATTCACAATATATAATTCAAAACATTGATCTAAAAAGTACACTAAACATTCACAACATTTTTTATTAATAAATTTGTTAAATTTTTTAAATGCATAAATTATTTAATAGTTGCCACATGTTTGAAGGAGGACCTATATGAAGAGTAAAATATGAAAGATGACATCACATAAGAGTTCAAAATAACTCTTTTTAGAGACCCTTGCATTTAATGTGAAGTACCACACCACAAAAATATATGGACTTTATATTCATATTATCCAATTTGCAGAGTTTTTTTGATAATGATAATGACTTTTTAAGAATTTTATATTAAATTGGTTTGGGGACCTACAAAATGCAGAAACAATGCAATTCCTTTAAAAAGAATATTTATATTAAATTGGTCTGAGGGCCTTATAAAATGTAAAAAGAATGCAATTCTTTTTATATTTTTGTTGTGAAGTATTATTTAAAGATTTTATTTGTTTAGATTAATCTTTATTGATATTTGTGTAGTAAGTATTATTGGAATTAGTTTTTTAATTAATTTTAGTAAATGTGTATATTTAATTTTTTAAATATTTTTTAAGTGATAAAAATAATTTTGGAAATAGAAAATTAAAAAATTGATATGTATATGATTTTTTATCCGTTGTGATATGATAGGACTATTTTTTAAGGAAAATAAGGGAAGTTCGGTTTTAAAAATGTAAAAAACTTACATTGTTTAATCAGTTACAAAAATTAAATATCAATTATAGTCTTAAAATATAAAAGGGAGATAATGACAATGACAGTTTGAATATAGTTTCCATAACTGTGACGCCTCCAATGGCCTTGATCTTCTCTATAATATCATTCACCATTTCTTTAGTAAGCCCTTGCTTTAAAATAGTAGGCACCTTCTTCGTTAGCTCTTTGGCCTCCTTTAACCCTAGATTAGTAAAAGCCCTAACTTCTTTGATAACCTTGATTTTAATAACATTGTCAAATTTCTCTAGCTTGACATTAGATGTAGTTTTTTCAACCTTTTTTCTTCAACTTTAAGAGCATTGGTAGAAATGGGCATGGCCATAGTAGCAGCGGCACAAAGCATTTGTAAGCAAGGTGCCCTAAGCTTGTCTCTGAGGCAGGGCCCAATCTGTCACCTTTCTTCAGACAGGAGGCTTGTTATTTCATCTGCAAGCTTCAGAGTTTTATTAGATGTTGGAGGCCTTGACCCATATGAATCGTAACAAGCGGGTTTTTTTAGTTTTTTATGAGGCTTGGCTTTAATTGAAAAGCTAAGGCATGTAAGCGAATCAAATGGTCGTTTGTTAAATCGCATAGGTGAGTGTATACATCATAATAATCTAGCCATGGTGAAGGTATTATAGTTCGTAGCAGAAGAAAAAAATATTAAGATTATATATATTATAGTTATTTCTTTTTAAAAAAAATAAAGTTTACATTTGATGTTTTTTAAATATTTATACAAAATGAATTGTATTTTAGGAAAATGAATTTGTTGCTTTGTTAAAAATTTAGTTGTATTTGATATAGTACAATTTGACTCATAAGTTTGAATACAAATATTTGAAATAAATATATTTTTTCACCCATTAAATAAAATATATTCCCTTCTAATATGGAAGAATGACCACTAAAAACATATTTAAGATTTATACTTTAAAATTCTTTTTCATTTTTATTTATATTTTAAATGAGTTATATATTTCATCTTATTATATATTAATATAAAATTAATATTCTAATTTAAATGTAAATTAATATAAAATATATATATTTTTAATTAATAACACTTTTTTTTAATTATTTTGCATTACAAGCATTTGATAGAGTGGTAAGTAGAAAAAAAATCAGTGTTCATACGAAAAAAAATCAGTGTTCATACAAAGGATATATATATATATATATATATAAACAAGATCGAAATATATTTATATAAAATTATTTCTTCTATTTGATTGAAATTGAAAACGAAACGCTATGATGACCAACAAACCAAAATTATAATGACAACACAATCTTCTTTTGAGTAATCTGTTATTTCTACATTGAATGCCTCAAAAAATGTTGTAAAACTCTTTCAGGGGTTAAATGGCATAACAATTGCCCTTATCACAAATAGATATTAGACTAAACAAATTACTCACAAATAGTTAGCTTAACCCCTTACCCCTGTTAAATGAATCAACATAGACAAAGAATTAAAAAAAAATAGAAATTTCTATAGCAAAGCTCTAAACAGATATTTACCCACCCAGACCCCAGTTCCCATGATACCGACATGAATTAATCATGGTTGAGACCCATGAGACTCAAGCAAACTCGGTTATTTATCAAACATACCCATTCTTAGTTTTGATAGTTTTGACTTTTAATACATTCCTCAAATTTAATCATGTGTTCTACTTAACATCATCACGTTCATGCATCAGCGTTTCACTCGAGACCTGATTGTCCCATATCATGCCACGTGGGCCTTTGAGGCATGGGACCATTTTAGACTTAGTCTTTAGCTTTGTTTTAATCAATCTCCGTGGGAGGGACAATTGTCAAGATATCAACAAAGGAAAACCTTTGGGACTTAGTCAAACTTTGGAATTGTAAAATGACATTTAATATGACCATCAAACTTAATATAGTGTTTTCTTGATGTCATCACATCCATGAATTTTGGGCTTCCTGGAATTGAACATGATCATGCCACTTAGCACAATCACATGACTCTACATTCTCTATGCTTGTCGCACCCCTTTGAATCCCAAGCTCGTGCAATGGTGTCACGTGGCATCATCATGGGCCTTCAGGAGTCAATGCCATTTTACACTTAACCTTTCGCTCTATTTTGATTGAGCCCCATGGGGGTGACACTTGTCGAGATCTCTACTGTAAATTTGATTGAAATTAAAACCATAAATGTATGATGACCATCAAACCAAAACCCTACCGACAAAATAATTTTGTTTTGCATGATCTGCTATTGCTGAATTGAGTATCTTGAAAAAATCATTGCAAATAGTTAGCCTAACACCTTAATAATAATACTTGCATGCATTAACACAAACAAAATATTTTCACAGCTAGCAACAAATATTAAAGCTGCTTTACAGCGCTTGTTATTTTTTTATTTTGAATAATCTTTCTAAATAAAATACTTAAAAATGGTGGAAAAAAATATAGATATATACATAAAAATTTAAAATAAAATAAATTTGAAAGAAAACTTCCAAAAAGTGGTTAAAGAGAATCAAGTTTACTTGTTTGTAAAGTATTGATGAAAATAGAAGTCCGTTTAAGTTGGAGTTACACTTTGGGATTGACAAATTTGTAACTTGTGTAACTTATAAGAAATAGATCCTCCTAACATGTTTATCTTATAATTTGATAATGGGTATGATTAGCAGTTGCCACAAAGGTGCAAGTTATGTCGAGAGGGGTGTTTCTTGATTTTTGGTGAATGGGGTTTTGTAAATTGATAGCCATACCTCATTCAAAATTCATGACCCCTAATCCCTTCTTATCTTTTGTTCATGAAACATTAAACAATAATAATTCAATATTTTTGGTAAAGGTGATGTTGGAAGGGATGTAATTTTTTGTTTTGGTAAAACAAGGTTTTTTGAAGTGAAAGAGTGTTAGTTAATAGCCATACCTCATTTGAATCTCATGCTTGCTTACCTTGTATCATCTTTGTGAATGAAGTTTTAAGATATAATAATCTAATATTTTTTGGTGGAGGTGATGGTAGAAAATGAGGTTGCGTGTTCCTTCATACAATAATGAGTTCTCCAAGACCATACAAAGCATGAAAATAATTAAATATTTAAAGGTACATTGGGTGATAATTATAAAGCACAATGATAAGGTATTTCATGAAATGGACTCGAAGAAGGTGAGGTAAATACAAGTATAAACCTATGTAACATGTCACACACACACAATATATATAACTTCCATTTCTCTCTCTCTCTCTCTCTCTCTCTATATATATATATATATATATATATATATATATACATACACACACACACACACACACACACACACACACACGTGTGTGTGTGTGTGTGTGTGTGTGTAACTTCCATTTCTCTCTCTCTCTCTCTCTCTCTCTCTCTCTCTATATATATATATATATATATATATATATATATATATATATATAATAACTTATTAAAAAATAGATTCATGTTAGCATGACACTTATAAAACTGCATCTTTTTTACACACAATAAATGGATACAACTTGGAAATGTTAGATTACATTCAATATAATCTATGCATGGCAATTTACATTCATATAAGGTGTTTTATGATACTCGATGCAGTTTTGCAATCATTGCTGCCAAACTTGGTAGTGTTAAGTTTGTGTTGTGTAGTGCAGGGAATATTAAAGGTGTTACAAATCTTTATTTGGAGAATACCTTCATTTTATTATGGGGTTGAAAGATTTTTTTGTCATTTGAAGGTCGTGGTACATGTTTCATGATTTGTGTTGAGAGTTAAACAGATCCCTGAGATTGAATGCTAGAGTAGAGCTTATATAAATGTAAGGCTTGTACATTGGGAAATAGATCATTTTGAAAGATTAGCTAAATTTAATAGGGGTTGATCTAGCATAGGTTTGGAATGAAAACAAGGGAAATTTGTATAGGGAAGAAGTGATAATATAAGACACATTTTTAGTGTGTTTTCAAATATATAATTAATCATGCAATTTGTAGACTCTATAGAGGAGATAAATCCTAAGGGGCAACCTAACTCTCATCCCCTACTTTTGGCATGCTTTGGTGGAATGGTTTTGGATCTCAAGTGCCACAAACTATATTCTATACACTTGAAATTTCATTGTTTTTAGATCATCGTAACATAGTTCTTGATGCTACAAAAGAAGTGGTGATTTAATCAGAGTAGCTAGAACATCCAAAAAGTCAAGTTGTAGGTCATTCTCAATATAAAAGTGAAGGTGTGCTAATGAGAACAACAAGATTGTAATCCATGTCAATCTAGTCAAGTATGTTTTTTTCAGTTATCAATAAGACTTATACCAACGTAAATTGAATTGAAATAGTCCGATGACATCCAAAAGGCAATAAATTCTTTTTAATCATGAACATATATGTGTAGGTGATTTTATTTTCATATTGATTAAATAGTTTTTAGATGTGCATGATGGGAATGGATGTATCTAAGCAAGTGACCTTTTGTTTTTGTTTTCTTACATAATGTCCTTTGGTCTCTAGTAAGTCTTGATAGAAACATCAACCCTACTTTGGACTGGTTATAATTTTGTATATGTTTGCCATAGCTCTCATAATTTTTCTTTATTTAATGAAGCACTAACTGCTAAACTTGTCAGTGATTTAAAACTTGTGATTACAAAATCATGAAAAATATGCTATGAGTGATGATGAAAGCATGGGGAATATGTTGTGGAATATCTGGAGATGAATGAAAAATGAATGTTCATTTGTGGTGCAACTATAAAACACCTCCAGTTAATCACACAAATATTTTCAATCATTATTTAGTACATGAAATCCTAATTAATCAACACAATGAAATTAACTTGATATTTTATTCTAATGCTAAACACCTATCAAAACAAACTATCTAAACAAATAAACACATTAATTTGGAGATATAAGTTTTAGTTGATTGGATCTTAAAAATCATTTCTTTATATGTTTTATTTCATTTCATTTTATTTTAAGTTGTCATTCATTATTTTATTATTTTCATGGTTTTTAACCTCCTTTATAAAATAATTTTATTCCAAGGAGTCCATCGATAAAATGTAGTAAAACAATTTCACTCTAAGGAGTCCATTGATAAAAGATAGTAGAGGTTCACACCAACAAACAAATAACTTGAAATTCGTAGGTAAAAATGAATTGACATTGTGATAAGTATAGTTCCCCACCTGGCCTCACCTTAGCTTAGGCCCAAGGTTACATATTAATCAATATTGAACCTGCATACACCTAATATTTCCATCTTTATCATTTGTTGCCTATTTCTCTTGCAGGGGCTTGTCAGCACATCAATCTCCTTGAGTGCACGTCCTAAAGAGTGCACCAAAAATGAGGTGGGATTAGATAATGATACTTTTCAAGATATGTGTTCCTTCATGCAACCTTCATATCTCCTATGATGTCTCCCTAAAATCATAAAACCTTCAAATCTAGTTAAGTCTGAAAACGTGATAAGATCCTCTAAAACCTATAATCTACATTCAGGATGTTTAAGAGTGGTTTTGAAAACATTTAAGCAAGTTACACATGTTAAGGTGTGGAGCCTAAAAGCTTCACCAAGGAGCGCATTACCAAAGTTGCAGGTTTACACAGTCATCGGCGTCGGTTAGGAGCGACCGACGTCAATCAGGTGCAGTTCAAGAGACGCCAGCGTCGGCAGGAGATCGGCCGACGTCGGTCACAGGCAAGCAGGCAGGAACCGGCGTCAGTTACCTGTGCGTTCAGAATGCTATTTTCGTGGACAGAACCGAGTGTTTGCATGATGAGTTTAAGTCTTAGTCTTAAGTTCGCGTCTCTATTATTAGTAAGACTATTTTTAGAGCCCTTGTTCAAGAGGCTTAACTGTTGGTTGTAAGTGCATGCTCAAGTCTCCTAATTCTATATGTAGAATTAGATCTTCTTAGCTTATTATTATTGTAGTTCATTGTATGTGAATGTTGAAAGAATAGTACATAATTGTATAGGTGAATCAATCCAGGTTGTTGGAGTTGATTGTACTTGAGAGAGAGAGCTCTTGAGGGATAGAGATCTAGAGAGAGATCTTGTGCATCTGAGAGAGGTGTGGAAGAAAGAAGTTTCTTCATTGTATTCCTTCTGTAAAGAGTTTAATACAAGTTTTCAGGGTGGTTTCTTGTATCTCTTGTTCTTTGCTATTATCTAATTCTAGTTACTTATCTATCTGATTTAATTCCGTGGTTTATTGCTTTCATAAGTGTAATCATATTGTTCGTTGATCCCCAACAAGTGGTATCAGAGCCTTGGTTGTAGGTTTAGAGCTTGATATCCAATAATCGGTATCAAAGCTCAGGTTCACTAACAGGTGGTTCAGATCTGTGTAGTGTGTATTGATTACAAGTTGCTCATAGGGGTTTCTGCAGAGATTTCTGTTTGAGTGGGACAAGCAATGGCAGAAGAAAGTAAACTGAGAATGGAGAAGTTCAATGGCAAAAATTATCAACATTGGAGAATGCAGATAGAGGACTATCTGTATCAGAAAGATCTATACTTACCGTTAGGTGGGATTGCAAAGAAACCCACAGACATGGATGATGAAGAATGAGAAGTTCTTGACAGAAAGGCTCTGGGGTCTATAAGACTGAGTCTAGCATCTACTGTGATATCTAATTTATCACAGGCAAAAACAACGGTAGAGTTGATGACTACTTTAGCAAATTTGTATGAAAAACCCTCAGCTTCTAATAAGGTATATCTTATGAAGCAGCTATTTAATTTGCATATGCAGGAAGTTGGATCTGTATCTAATCACTTGAATGATTTCCATGGAATTGTAAATCAATTAAGTTCAGTCAAAATTGTATTTGATGATGAAATAAAAGCTCTTTTAATATTATGTTCTTTGCCTGAAAGCTGGCATAGCTTAGTAATGGCAGTTAGTAATACTGCATCTGCTTCAAATATTTTAAAAGTAGAGGATGTTGTTAGTGTTATCTTAAATGAGGAAATTCGCAGGAAAAACACAGAAGAGACATCTAGGAACGCTTTAAGTTTTGAGAGCAGGGGAAGGCAAAAAGAGAAGAGCAAGAAAGAGAGATCAAGATCTAAGTCTAAGGGGAGAGGTAGATCCAAATCCAGAAATGGTAGGAAGCCACAATGCTGGAATTGTGGAAAGATGGGGCACATAAGAAGAGATTGCTGGTCAAAGCCTAAGGAGGATAATCAGCACGAAGGAAAAGAAGAAGCAAATGTTGCAGGTATTGCACAAGATGCTTTAATATTCTCTTTGCATAATAATATAGAATCTTGGGTGTTAGATTCTGGTGCATCTTTTCATGCTACCCCTAATAGGGAATATTTCAGTGACTATATCCATGGAGATTTTGGAATAGTGTATCTAGGGGATGATGAGCCTTGTAAAATTATTGGCAAAGGTAAAGTGTAGCTAAAAATGCAGAATGGCAACACATGGGTGTTGAGAGATGTTATGCATGTTCCTAGCTTGAAGAGGAATTTGATTTCTGCAAGAAAGTTAGGGGATGAGGGTTGTATAATAACTCTCACAGCAGAATCTTGGAAGGTGACCAAGGGTGCACTTGTTATGGCCAGAGGTAAGAGAGTAGGTACTCTCTATTTATGTAATTGTGTTACTAACAATTCTCTTTCTGTATTATCTACTTCAGATGTGGATGCTAAATTGTGGCACTCAAGGCTTAGCCACATGAGTGAGAAGGGAATGTCAATTCTTAAGTCTAAAGGTAAGCTTTCAGATTTGAAAAGCATGGATCTAGAATTTTGTGAGCACTATGTATTTGGAAAATAGAAGAGAGTTAGTTTTCTCAAAATTGGGTCTACAAAGAAGAAGCATAAGTTGCAGCTTGTTCACACAGACGTGTGGGGACCAGCTCAGGTAGCTTCTATTGAAGGATCACAGTACTATGTTTCGTTCATAGATGATGCTACAAGAAAGGTATGGATCTATTGTATTAAGAAGAAATATGATGTATTTGAGACTTTTAAGATTTGGAAAGCTATGGTTGAGAATGAAACAGGCAAAAGATTGAAGTGCCTGAGATTTGACAATGGTGGAGAGTTCTGCAGTTATAAGTTCAATTGGTATTGTTATATGCATGGAATCCATAGGCAAAGGATGGTTCCAAAGACACCTCAGTAGAATGGAATTGCTGAAAGGATGAACAGAACAATCATGGAGCGTGCAAGATGTATGAGATTGCATGCTGGTTTGCCCTTAGAGTTTTGGGCAGAAGCTGTTGACACTGCAGTGTACCTAATTAACAGAGGACCCTCTATAGCTCTGGATGGTGGAATTCCAGAAGAGGCATGGATAGGTAAAAAGGTAGATCTCTCTTTTCTCAAAGTTTTTGGTTGTGAAGCCTTTGTGCACGTTGACAAAGAAAATAGAAAGAAGCTGGATGTTAAGTCTATGAGGTGCACATTTATTGGCTATGGTTTAGATGATTTTGGTTTCAGATTTTAGAATCTAGGAACTAACAAGATAATTAGGAGCCGCAATATTGTTTTCAATGAAAAAGTGATGTATGGTGATCAGCTGAAGAAGCTGAATCAATCTGGGTAGAGCAATGGTGAATTGGACGAGGTGACGGTCCAAAATGAGCTCACAAAAAAAGAAATAATCACTTGCAGGAAAACACAGAGACTGACGTCGACAGGAAAAGAACCGGCATCGGTAGAATAAAAATTGATGTCGGTCATACAGAGACCAACGTCGGCAGAACAGGCACCGACGTCAGTCAGAAAAAACCGGCATCGGCCAGTAATAGGCCTGGAAGTGACTGAGGTCGGTCACTATCATAGAATTTAGGTGGACAACGTGTTGTGAACAAGTCTCAGACACCCATCAGGAGGTCAGAAAGAGTAAGTAAGCCTCCAATTAGATATTCTCCTTCATTATTCTATTTATTGCTAACTGATGGTGGAGAACCAGAGACTTTTGAAGAAGCATTACAGGTGGAGTCCAAGAGTCAGTGGGAGCGTGGCATGGTTGAGGAGATGGAGTCCTTAAGAGAGAACCAAACATGGGATTTGGTTGAGTTGCCAGCTGGTAAGAGGACACTGAAGAACAGATGGACCTACAGATTGAAAGAAGGTGAGAATGGAAAAATGAGATATAAGGCCAGATTGATAGTGAAAGGATTTACACAAAAGCCAAGAATTGATTTTGGCGAGATTTTTTCTCCTGTTGTTAAAATGACTTCTATACAGATTGTACTGTCTTTGGTTGCTATTGAGGATTTGCATCTTGAGCAGCTAGATGTTAAGACATCGTTTCTTCATGGAGATTTAGATGAGGAAATATATATGGAATAGTCGGAAGGATTTGAGGTCAAAGGTAAGGAGAAATTAGTGTGCAGATTGAAGAAAAGCTTGTATGGCCTCAAGCAAGCTCCTAGATAGTGGTATTTGAAATTTGATAGGTTTATAACTGAGCATGGTTACAGTAAGTGTCAATCTGACCATTGTGTGTATTTTAAGAGATTGGATAATGGTAAATATATTATTCTATTGTTGTATGTAGATGATATGCTGGTTGCAGGATCACACATGCAGGATATCTCTGAGCTTAAGGTGAAATTAACTCAAACGTTTGCTATGAAAGATTTGGGAGCAGCAAAGAAAATCCTTGGCATGAGCATTAAGAGAGACAGGAAAAATCACAGGTTGATATTGTCTCAAGAGGATTATGTGGACAAGGTGTTGAAACGGTTCAATATGCAGGATGTTAAACCGATAAGCACACCTTTGGCTGGACATTTTAAGTTGAGTAAAGAACAATGTCCTAATTCACATGATGAGGTAGAGTACATGAGTAAGGTTCCATATTCTTCCGCAATAGGGAGTTTGATGTATGCAATGGTTTGTATTAGACCAGATATTGCCCAAGTAGTGGGAGTTGTAAGTAAGTATATGGCCAATCCAGGAAAGGAACATTAGAAAGCAGTTCAGTGGATCCTTAGATATCTGAAAGGAACCAGAAGTAGGCACTTGTGCTATGGAGGTTCAGATACTTCTCTACATGGTTATGTAGATTCAGATATGGCAGGTGATTTGGATGGCAGGAGGAGCACCACAGGATATGTTTTCACTATAGGTAGAATGGCAGTTAGCTGGATATCAAAGTTGTAGAAGGTTGTTGCCTTGTCAACTACAGAAGCAGAGTATATTACAGCCACAGAGGCTAGCAAAGAGATGATATGGATGACACGGTTCATGGAAGAGCTTGGAAGGGAGCATGAGAGTTGCAGATTATACAGTGATAGTCAGAGTGCAATTCATTTGGCTAAGAATTCAGCCTTTAATTCAGGAACAAAGCACATACAGCTTATGTACCACTTCATAAGACAGGTATTGGAAGATGGTGAGTTGAAGCTGGAGAAGATCCATACAGACAAGAATCCTGCTGATATGTTAACCAAGCCGGTTACAAAGGAGAAGTTGAATCTTCATTCAACTTCTATTGGTCTTCATGATTGAGTTGAAGATGGAGGAGCTAGAAGATGTTGTTATACAGGTACTGGTGCAACTGTTTATCTCCAAGTGGGAGATTGTTAAGGTGTGGAGCCTAAAAGCTTCACCAAAGAGCGCATTACCAAAGTTGCAGGTTTACACAGTCACCGGCGTCGGTCAGGTGCAGTTCAAGAGACGCCAGCGTCGGCAGGGGATCGGCCGACGTCGGTCACAGGCAAGCAGGCAGGAACCGGCGTTGGTTACCTGTGCGTCCAGAATGCTATTTTCGTGGACAAAACCGAGTGTTTGCATGATGAGTTTAAGTCTTAGTCTTAAGTTCGCGTCTCTATTATTAGTAAGACTGTTTTTAGAGCCCTTGTTCAAGAGGCTTAACTGTTGGTTGTAAGTGCATGCTCAAGTCTCCTAATTCTATATGTAGAATTAGATCTTCTTAGCTTATTATTATTGTAGTTCATTGTATGTGAATGTTGAAAGAACAGTACAGAATTGTATAGGTGAATCAATCCAGGTTGTTGGAGTTGATTGTACTTGAGAGAGAGAGCTCTTGAGGGATAGAGATCTAGAGAGAGATCTTGTGCATCTGAGAGAGGTGTGGAAGAAAGAAGTTTCTTCATTGTATTCCTTCTGTAAAGAGTTTAATACAAGTTTTTAGAGTGGTTTCTTATATCTCTTGTTCTTTGTTGTTATCTGATTCTAGTTACTTATCTATCTAATTTAATTCCGCGGTTTATTGCTTTCATAAGTGTAATCATATTGTTGGTTGATCCCCAACAACACACACACACATCCGAAAATTATCTGTATATTTTAGGATGTTTGAGAGAGAGAGAATGTGTGTAGACACACACACACACACACACACACACACACACACACACACACACACACACACACACACACAGTCTAAAACATCCTGAAATATAAACAAGATATTTAAGAGTGTGTATACAACTTGAAACTATATGTATATTTTAGCATGTTTGAGAATATTTTAGGATGTTTGAGAGAGAGAAAGAGAGTAAACACACACTTTCAAACATCCTATTTATATTTCAGGATGTTTGAGAGAGTGTGTATATGTATATGTGTGTGTATACACACACTCTCTCTCTCTTTCTCTTTCTCTCTCAAATGTCCTGAAATATACATATAGTTTTAGGTTGTTTGAGAGTGTATGACACACACACACACACACACACACACAAACATCCTAAAATATACATATAGTTTCAGGATGTTTGAGAGTGTGTGTGTATATAACATCCTAAAATATACATATAGTTTCAGGATGTTTGAGAGTGTGTGTATATGCATCCTAAAATATACATATAGTTTCAGGATGTTTGAGAGTGTGTGTATATATACACACACTCTCAAACATCCTGAAACTATATGTATATTTCAGGATGTTTGTGTGTGTGTGTGTCTACACACACTCTTGTTTTCTCAAACATCCTGAAACTATATGTATATTTCAGGATGTTTGCGTGTGTGTGTGTCTACACACACTCTCTCAAACATCCTAAAACTACATGTATATTTTAGGATGTTTGAGAGTGTGTGAAGCTACATGTATATTTCAGGATTAACTGTGTATATTTCAAGATGCATGGATTCAGGTTGGGGAGAAGGTTAACCTGGTAAAGAACCTAAATTATTTCCTATTTTTGTTATTTATATTGCATTTTGTATTGTTTTTACTAAAAAACTACTAGTTTATGACCTGTTTGGAAAAAATGGCACTATTGTTCCTATTTAGGTACTATTATTTAGGACTAGGCACTAGTGTCTAGGATGCGGTGCTACTGTATAGTGCTACTATCTTGTATGCAATACTATTGTCCAACATGCCTGAGTTGTGATGCTGATTATTGTTAACTAGTTTTTGATGTGTGTTGTTGTCTGTTGGTTTTAATTTTGTTTTGTTGATGCCTGATTTAGTTGTATTGTTATGGGTTGATGCTTGTATGAGCGAGTTTCATACTAGATAGATGATGGAGACTTTGTGGTGTCTACCCTTGGAAGATGTTGAGATGGTTGTGCTTGAGATAGTAGGTTTGAGACATGTTTGATTCCTAAAGTTTATGCCCTAGGATAAGCACATGATGACTACATTGTGTGAGAGATGGGATGCAGTTACATATACTTTTTGGTTATCAACTGGGGAGATGACTATTATGCTAGAGGATGTGTTCCAGATTCTATGATTACCTATCTTTGGGCAATGAGTTATATTACAGGATGATATAAGTGTTTAGGCCATACAATGGGCTTCTAGATATTTCTCTGTTATGACAACAGGGAACAATCACACAAGGAGTCTCGATCACATATTATTGACATTAATTATTGCTACTAAGGTTCTACGACTACAAAAGTTCCTAGCCATTTTTTTTATCTTCATTTGTGGCTATAGATGAGAGTGAGATGTCGATTTCCTATAAGATGCACAAGATATTGTAGGATATCAAGGAACACGATATTGTGTATTTTTTGGGTCGGATGATTCTAGCTCACCTGTATAGGGATCTATACATTTCACACAAGAGATGTGCAGTGGAAGAATTAAATCATAGACATTATTGCATTATTGGGTATATGATCATATAGTTTTGAGTAGGTTGGTGGTGCATGCACGAGATGGCTGGGCTCATCTATTGTCATTTGCAGAGAGGTGGACAGGGATGGGTCGTATGCCCAAGAGGAGCACTATGTAGTGCCAATAGGCATTAAATAATTTGAAAATCAGGGATATCATCTAGAGGCCCTACAAGGGCTATAAGGGGTGGCCTGAGGATAGTTCTTAGTTGAGATAGATTCGAGTGAGTTTTTAGCTACATGACCATTGGGTCAATGTATATGAGTGATTTCAATATGAGTGGGTCACACGATAGTTTGGTGTAGTTTAGGATTTGCATCTAACACCAATTATATGGTTGAGGAGTTCCTAGACTCCTGGGAGGCCTGGGAGTAGGCTGAGGCCATATATTGTTGAGTTAGTTCCTATTCCATTAATAGAGCAGGACCCTAATATTGATACCAGATATAGATGATGTGGGAGTAACTAATGCCTATATGGCCTAGTGGAGGGATCATAGATGAATACCTCTACTTCCAAGAGGTGGGATTATTGTAGAGGATGTACTGGAGGTAGAGCCCCTTAGGGTTGTTTATGGTAAGTTAATATAGTGTGTTTGCATATTTTTTGTATAGTTGATTATGTCTTTATGTGATTAGGAATCTTATGTACTTGTTGGACATGTGTAGGTTCAAGGGACTAGGATTATTGGGAGACCACTATCAAGCCGGTGCTTTGAGATTTGACATGACATATTATTGATGATGTTGTGAAAGATGGATTAATAGAGAGGGCCACCAATGTGACCGGTGTGCATGCCCATTTATTTAACTGAGATGCTACAACTATTGCAACATACATACAATTGTCAATAGATAAAGATGAGGCATGTGTTGAGTTGCACAAGTGTACCATGCCCACACTTGATGCTCTAAGTGTGGCTACTAGTCAGATAGTAGATGACTACATATGTCTTCAGTGAGAGCATGTGGAGTGTGTATTTAAGCTAGGCATGTACCATGAGATAAAGAGTAGATGGAGTTGCCAATCTAGGTCATGGGGAGAGAGAGCGTGGTCTCTAGTTATAACTTTGATATATCTAAGAGTGAGAGTGAGGGAGATATTCCCAATAGCCATATTTGCATCATAAAGTGATGGACTTTATTTGTAATGAAACTATATTATGAGTTATATATATGGATGTTTGTTATTTAAATTGGCATCGTGTATAGTGGTAAATGGATCTTATTATATTTTACATATTGATATGGGTTTAATTGGTTTGATTATTTGAAATGATGATATTTGTAATTTGTTTTGATTGGTGTAAAATTAATGACTTTGTATCGGTTTATAAATGTTTAGGTAGATGTGTAGTGGATTAGGATTTTGTATTTATTTTTGTAGGGTTTTCTTGTATTTTGTAAGATTTTTGCATGTAGATCATATGACTATCATATGCCCTATTTGAACCCTGATGGTATGGAGAACCAATGACCATACTACTCATGATGTGTTGGTGTAGAAGGGGACTCTGAAATTGGAGCTGCATGTGATACATAGCTAGTGTGTAGATGTGTAGACTCTAGAGTAAAAATTTGTTGGAAATAAGCCACACTCGGACTAATGATGGGTTGGCCATAGAGGGGCCAGAAGCTCAGTTGGTAGATCACTCCAGTAACAAATAAAAATCCATAGGTTTGAGTTCTAGTTGGTCCATATGAGTTGTAGCTCAACATGTAGTATCAGTGCTAGACTAGGTGCCCCAAGCACCTGTAGTATGGATTAAGGGGTGGTGCTAGAAATAATCCACACTCGAACCAACGATGGGTTGGCCATAGAGGGGCCAGTAGCTCGGTTGGTAAAGAACTCTAGCAACAAATAGAAGGTCATAAGTTTGAGTCCTAATTGGTCCGTATAATGTTGGATCTAGATGAATAAATGATGTCAAAGAGCACATAGAATTGATACAATACACAAACATTTAAAGTGGGAAAACCTCCAAGAAGGAAAAACCCATGAAGATGATATTCAATTAATTAAAAAAATCTACACCCTAATACAAAGCCTTCCATTCTCACTTCTTTAATAAGCCTTCACCGAACTTTTGTAAATATTTACCATTCGCAAATATCAAATTCACCGAGTGTGTTCAGAGTGAATAATACAATAGGGGTAAAACCTTATTATAATAAATGTGAGGAGAGGTGACTGTTGTAAATAATGGCTCCATCCTTCTCGAGAATGATTTAATTTAATTGGTAAATAATAAATCACAATATTTAATTATTTATTTATACGAGATTTTCACCTCGTGTTTAATAAACAATAAATCACTATTATTTAATAATACACCAAAATATGTTAAGGGTCAAAATTAGCCCACTTAGACATTAAATATTCTAACACTCCCCCTTAATGCTAAGTGGGGATAATTGTCATAGTTACCTTAATGTATGAATTATACTATGTATGTATTTAAATGATTTAAAAACCTTCATCATGCTAAACATCACCTTTTGAAATAAAATGAACTATAATCCATAAACTACTATAAAGTAAGTCTAGGCAAGCATGATCGTGAGACTACATTTCACAGTTTCTCATGAGTAATCATCTAAGCATATTTAAAATCTTTTATAATATAATGACCTCCATTGAAAAGTATAATTTATGAATTACGGTACAAAAGTAAAACATCCACATGAAATTTACTCAAATGACATAAATTTCATATGAAGTTTACAATGATTTAATATGAGAAAAAATATATAGAATAAGAAGGAACACATGGCCGTTAGGAAGTGACATTATGATCCGAGTAACAATTCAGGTGACAATTCACGTGACGGGTTCACCCTAATTAATGACAGAACTTGTAGGAGCCATAAATTTTGCACCATAGCTCCAATTGACTCACCGTTTGAACTGTTAGAAAGCGAAGAATGAAGAAAATGCGGTGAGATTACATAGAGATTTGATCAATGAAGTTTGACCCCCCAAAAATCAATGGAAGTACCCCAAATTTCAATTTTAGTAATGCAATCTAAAAATAGTAAGTTTTTAAAAATAGTAATTCCTCGAATTTTGTATTGTTGTAAATCATGAAAGTCAAACCAATTCATCTCCCTCGAGATTGGTGACCTTTCACATCCTCCCCCACCTTCAAAACATATATAAATAAAGATGTACCCTGAAATAAAAATCAGACATCTCTTCTCAGAGATAGGCATATGTTTAGGTCTAAAAATTTGATCAATAAAACATCTCTTCTTAGAGATAGCATTATTTGAATTATGTTGTTCTTGTTTATTGAATTATATTTCAACCAAAGCTTTTGAGTTTTAGATCAGTGGTATCAGATTAGTTTGTCTTTAGAGTGTATGATCCCAAGGATAAGGTCAGATTACAGGAAGCTTGGATGGAAAATAAAACCAGTAGACTATCCATCTATTTGCTCCAAATGACTTCAAATGATAGACAACACCAAAACATCTGATATTTTTAAGAAAATAGTGAATGAAGCCCTCCAAAAACAACAATCATAGATACTACAATAATTCACTTAAATTTTTTAACAAATTTCAATGGAAAATTTTGGCTCCTCATTTGCACCCCCACATCCTTCAAGATTTAGGTGAATTTTGATATCCCTACATTTGAAGGCAAAATCAATGCTGATACAATAGAAAATTGGTTGGATTAATTGTCATCTTATTTTTTTTGTAAATAAATTCATCGATAAAGAGAAGATCACCTTTGCTCTTTTGAAAGCCTTATTGCCTATAAAAAATTGGTGGAAAGTGTACAAAAAAAGATTTAGTATAGATGATATTGGCCTTAAGGCAGAACCTACCTGGGATGATTTTATAGAAGCTATAAAGGAAGAATATTACCTTATTGGAACATATGATGATCTGTATATAGAGTGGCAACAACTTCGCCACGATAAGGAATAGTCTATTCAAGATTACACTAACATTTTTTATTCTCTATCTGTGAGATTGGGCATCCAGGAAAGTGAGAAACACAAGGTTCTTAAACATCATGGAAGACTAAAATGGTACATTTGGGGAGAAATGGAACTCTTCAATTTGAAAACCATCAGTGAGGCATACAAGTTCAGAGTGAAGATTGAGTAGAAGCATGGAAGAATGAATACGAAGAGTCAGCCTCCAAAATAGAAAAGTGATAAAGAAAGTCAAACACGAGGCCAAAATTAGAAGATAAAGAAGGGAAAGACTAAGAAGTGTGATTATCAAAAATATGGAACTCACTCCAAAAAAGAATGTCGGGCCATCAAGTCCCTGCTTTCTGAATCACAATCCTCAACATCTACTACTCTGCCTCATACAGACCTTACAGTTGAAGAGGTTGAAGAAGAAATTGTAGATACTGAGCTCAAAGCCATTGTTGCTTCATCATAGACCCATGAGAAGAGGCTAGATGATAAGGAAAGGTTATTTCACTCTAAGTTATGGGTGAAAGGTAAGCCTCTGCATTTCATTCTTAATAGTGGAAGTCAAAAGAATTTAATCTCTGCTAATATTGCGAAAAGCCTAAATCTATTCATGAAGCCTCACCCAAAGCCATACAATATTAGATAGTTAAGTCCAAGGAGAAATTTTCGTGTCACCCACCAATGTCTTCTCTCATATATAATAAAACCTTTCCAAGATGAGGTCTTATGTGATATGGTCAATCTAGATATTTGTGATGTACTATTTGGTCAGCCATTCATGTATGATCAACATGGCATCTATGAATCAAGAACTCAAAGGATTACTCTCACTCTTGGAACATAGCCTTACAGAGTACTAGAGGTACCACCTTCTACATCTATCTCTCTGATTAGTGCTAAGAAATTTGTTCTCATGGTGGTCAAGCCATAAGAATCTAAAAGGGCCGATGTTGCAACCCTGGATACACAAACAACACAACAAAAGAATCAAATAGATACAAAGCTGAAGAAGTTCACGGTCTTCCATCCATAGACTGATGGTCAAACAAAAATGGTGAACAATCAAGCCTTGCATAGTTCCATAAATCACAGTCCATTCCAAGTATGCATTAGAAATAAAATCAAAGTACAACTACCACACTTGATTAAAAATATTGATGCAATGGGGACCATTACTTCTCAAAGACGGAGGAATGATTCAAGCAATAATTCAGGTGATAATTCAGGTGACAGGTCTACCCCTATTGATGATGGAACTTCTAGGAGCCATAAGTTTTGCATTGTAGCTCTAATTGACTCACCGTTTGAACCATTGGAAAGCTAAGAATCAGGAGAATGTAGTAAGATGGCATGAATATTTTCTTAATAAATTTTTATCTCTAAAAACTCAATGGAAGTACCCCAACTTTTAATTTTAGTAGTGTATCTAAAAATAGTAAGTTTTTAAAAATAATAATTCCTCGAATTCTGTATTGTTGTAAATTATGGAAGTCGAACCGATTTATCTCCCTCAAGATTGGTGACCTTTCACATCCTCCCCCCTCCTTCAAAACATGTATAAATGAAGATGTAACCCAAAATAAAAATCAGACATCTCTTCTCAGAGATAGGCATATGTTTGGGTCTACAAATTTGATCAATAAAACATCTTTTCTTAGAGATAATATAATTTAAATTGTGTTGTTCTTATTTCTTGAATTATCTTTCAACCAAAGCTTTTGAGTTTTAGATCACATTATCATGCACACTCTTCCTCAATGGAAACTCTAAGAGGCTCAACATTATGTAAAATTGACAAGACTTGGTAGCACTAAGTGGTTTTGTGAATACATCTACCACTTATTCATTCGTAGGATAGAACTATAGATCAATATCATCATTGAAGACTTTCAGATAAAATGCATATAAACTTTATTATATTTAGTTCTTTGGTGTTGCACTACATTTTTCATCATAGATATACAACTTTGGTTATCATAATGAAAAATGGTACTGTAAAAAACATCTAAATGAATTTCTTCCAATAACCTCCACAACCACATAGCTTCTTTGACAACTTCAATAACACTTTTGTAATCTACTTCAGTAGAAGAGACATAGATAGTAGGTTACTTATTGCTGCTACAAGTGATAGCACCTGCGCCAAAATTAAACACATATCTAGAAGTAGAATTATGATCTATAATATCACGAGCATGGTCAGCATCACAATAACCATATAATTTAGTATCATCAATGGAAGAATAAAACAAACCAAAATTAATTGGTCCTTTGATATAATAAATAATTTATTTAATTAATTTATAATGATCCAAATCTGGATCTTACATAAATTTAGATACAACACCAACAACATATGAAATATCTAGCCTAGTAATGGTTAGATAAATCAAACTACCAATAAGATGTTTATATAAAGTAGGGTCAACTTTTTCACATGCAGGTTTTGGATCAAGTTTAACACTAACTTCAATAGGAGCAAAAGAAGATTTACAATCAAACATGCTAAACTTAACAAAAAAGTTATAAACATACTGAGATTGTGATACAACAATAAAATATTTATCTTGAAATATAATCATTTTTAAAAAATGATATAGAATGTCTAAATCAACCATTTTAAATATTTGACTTAATTTATCTTTATATTTATGAATTAAACTAGATAGATCACAAGTAATCAATAAATCATCAACATATAATATAATTGGAATCAAATGACCATTTCAACTTTAATAAAGAGATCAATATTACAGTAACAATTAGAAAAACCCAATTTTTTTAAAAAAGAAGTAATTTTAGAATACTAAATTCAAGGATCTTCTTTTAAACCATACAAAAAAAAATTTAATTCGCATATACAATATTCCCTATTAGGGTTGAGTTATGCAGATTTTCTCTCTAAATCACCCTTTATAAAAACATTCTTGACATCCATTTGATGGATAATCCAACCATTTGGCTGCAATAGCAATAAAGAGTCTAACAATACTTATTTTGCTACATAAGAAAAGGTTTCAACATAGTCAATCCCGAGTTTTTAAGCAAATTAGTAAGCAACTAATATAGCTTTAAATCTATCAATTTTACTAATTAAATTATATTTGATCTTATAAAGCTACCTACAATTGATAATATGCCTTTTAGGTGGAAGGACAATATCTCAAGTCTAATTTTTAATTAAGACATTATATTCATCTTGCATAACAACATTCCATATATCATTTTGAGTGGCTTTCGCAAATGATTGAGGTTTACATTCATACATAGTGATTAATGCATGATAAAAATGTTGACTTCTAGTTAATTTATTAAGGTTATCAATATTAGAAGATTGGATTAATGATTCTACCTATTTAAATTTTTTAAATAAAACATAAAATTCAGAGGTTTTCTCATACTCTAAGTTATCCAAAATTGAATCAACTTCCTCAAGGGCATCTATTTCATCACAAAGAGAAACATGAGTCGAGTTCATCAACAACAAAACACTGAGGAGATTCTATAGAGGGCTCACAAATTTTTTTTTAGAGAATACAAATATTCTTATTCTCAATGATTTGATGCTTAGAAGAATCATACAACCTTAAACATTTTGTATCACCTTCATAACTTACAAAAATATAAGAATAGGAAGTAGGAACGAGCTTTTTTATTTTAACTTTAGGATTAAAGATAGAAGCAGGCTTACCAAAGATCCTACGATGAGTCACACTATGTTTATTTTTAGTCCACATTTATAATGGGGTAGAAAGATGAAAAGCTTTGGTAGGGACTCTATTGAGAATATGCACATCAGTATTCATGGTTTCAGCCCATAAAATTTTAAGAACATTTGTATATTACAACATTATTCTAGCCATTTCTATGAGGGTGTGATTTTTTTCTTTCAGCAATACCATTTTGTTGAGGGAAATATGGAGTTGTTAATTCCCTTTGAATACCATAATTAATGTAAAAATAATCAAAACTTTTTATTAATATATTCACCACCATTATCAGTTCTTAATCTCTTAATAAAAAAATTAGATGTATTTTCAATACTAATTTTAAATTCTTTGAATTTAGATGGCATATTAAATTTTTTTTAATGAAAAAAGATCAGATTATTTTAGTGTAATCATCAATAAAAGCAACATAATATAAATAACCATTAGGAAATATAATTTCAAGAGGTCTTACAACATCACTATGAATCAATTCTAAAAGATGTGAAAAATTCGCATCATGATTGTTGTTAAAATGGTTAATATGTTGCATATCATGTAAGCAACCGTCACAAGTTTCATGATGATAGGGGATAAAAGAAAGTTCAACAATAAAATTATTTATAGACATATAATGTAAACTTCTAAAATTAACATGCCTTAATCTTTCATGTCATAATTGAAATTTATTTTTACTATGCGATGAAAAAAATATGTAGAAGAAAGAGAAAAAATATATAAACCATTCTTTTCAACACTTTCAACAATTAATGAACCAGATTGATTTTTAATGGACCAACTATATTTAAATAATGTTACAATTAAATTATCATTTACAAGTTGAAAACAAGATAACTTCTTTTTAAGCTTAGGTACATAGAAAACATCACTTATAGTAACATTTGAAAATATTATTTTTTCCTATTTAGTTGCTTCTAAAAATGAATTATCTCCTATCAGAGATAACTCTAAAATTATACAGAATATTATATAATTAATTCATATGGTGTGATGCAATATTATCTAAAATCCACTCATTTTTATTTGAAGCAAATAAAGTAGCATACAAAGCAATAACATTTGAATCCTAATTGTTATTCTGATCAGAGTTTTGATTCTTCTATTTGCTTAGATTAGATTTATTCTCTTTATTATTTTTAGAAGTTTGGTTGTTATTTTTATCTTTAATTTTTATAATGGGTTTCCCTCATATGACCAAATTTATTACACAAATTGTAATTTCCATTAAACTTAAGTTTATGATTCTTATTACCATATTTTTAATTCTTGTATTTATTTTTAGCAGAATTAAGGTTAGATTTATGGTCAATAGTGTTATCAGAATCATTATTTAATGTGAGAAGTGCATGAGTGACATTTTATTTAGAATAAAAATTGGTCATAACTTTCTCTTCTTGAATCAAGAGAGCAAACAAGGTGGTAATAACAGGGATATATTGCTCAGTTTGATACTTAGAATTCAAAATTGCAATAAAATTTTCAAACTTTTCTTGAATATTTAACTAAATGATAAAATAAAGTATATGATCTTGAATTAAATTACAATGTGTATACACCTTAAATTGTTCAAACAACCACACATATCATGTCTTTTCTTAATCTTTTCATATGAAACTCCGACTGAAGAATATGAGCCTTGTTCACATTAGCCATGTATTTGATTATACTTGTCTTGGTATTGTTTCATGCTTGAGTCACCTTTTTGCTTATTTCCAATCATCTTGAGCTTTTCAAACGATCATTCCACCTCAACCAGGTCAAATTTCTCAAGCCAATCCTATCCCCCTAGGTCTCGATCCTATAAGACAGGAACACCAAAATTAGACTTTAGCACTGGACCCTAGGATGTCCATTTTCAACGCTCCTATCTAATTGTATTTTTAAGTTTTAACGATCAGGGTTTTTTATTTAATGAATCCCAAACCCATCTTAACTTCATCCTTAAGTTTTGTTTATCTTTATAAAGTTGATCAAATACAAATAAAGTTTCCAAATTCAAAATAAAGAGTCTCCTATATAAAAGACTTCACAAGACATTTTATATATAGCACTTAATACTTTGGCATATTACATAATTAAAATTAGTCAATAGTATAGCTCAACATTCTGCATCACACATAGACTTGCATGTTTGACCAAGGAAGGGCCTAGACAGAAGTTCATTTTTGCATCTATTATGCACATTTTCTAAGAGGAAACTACATTTGATCTGAAACTTTAGTTTGAGGGTTAATGTAGACAATAATCAGGATAGTAGGGGTTCTAGATCATGTGATCATACTTCTCCTAACCCAATTTTCCTCTTTTGCTTTTGATATATTTATTGTTTCATGTGTGTTGGTAGACTTAAGGTTTGAAGATCGAAATAGATCTACAATGATCTCTATCGATATTCAACCTCTGAAATTTTGTAGACAAGCTCACAATCGGACAATAGACAAAACCCATAAAACTTAGGTCTCCACAAAATAGTTTGGACAATGACGACAAAAAAAGACAATAGCATCAGACCCTAGGGTGTCCTATTTCGATGCTCATATCCTTTCATCAAATGAAAAACAAGTCCAAGTTCTTGACATTTTATAAGTCCTATGCAACAATTCTCAAGCTTTGAAATAGTCATCTCAGTCTATTTTTTGAAATAAGTTACTTCTCTTTCTTATGTAGTTAATTTGATCAAATTTATATTTTACTATATTTTATTAATTTTTCTCCTTACTCCAGACCCTTTATTGTTTAGGAACTAAACCCTAGTTTCTTAAAAATAATAAAACATTTGGTAAACTAGACTTACTTTGAATAAATTTTAAACCTTAGGTGCCCTTAGGGTTTTTCCTTCATATTTTTGTGCAAAAATTCAATCTTAAATTTCTGATTTTTGTATAAATTTTTGTGCATTTATCTTATTCAAAATTATTTTTAGAATTTAATTTGTTATAATATTTTTCAAAAATTCTAATACCCCAACCCAAAACCCTAGATTTACAAACTAGGTCCTCAAACCCCAAGCCTTCCTTACAATTTTTAGATAATTTTTTTGAAATTTTTGTAAATTGTTTGGAGTGTCAAAACTATTATCAAAATCTCTATGTTAATAGTTATTATTGCAAAAAATTCAATTTTAAATTTCTAATTTTTGTATAAATTTTTGTGCATTTATCTCATTCAAATTTATTTTAGAATTCAAATTACTGTAATAACTTTCAAAAATTCTAAAATACCAACCCAAAACCCTAGATTTCCAAACTAGGCCCTCAACCCCCAAGCCTTCCTTCCCTGCAATTTTTTAGAAAAATATTTTGGAATTTTTGCAAATTGTTTAGATTGTTAAAAATATTTTCAAAACCTCTATGTTGGTAGTTATTCTTGCATTTATTTGATTAATAGTACTTTTTCACATTCTCTTTCGTGAAAGAAATAAAATGGACACTAAGACACTTTTTCCCTCTCACCCCATAGTTCAATATCTAATTTTTTCTCATATTTATGACAATGAATGGAAAAATTTATAAAATCGCACATTAGCTAAAAAAGTGGAAAATAATTTCATTTACAATGAAGATAATTACTATTATTGTAATGAGGAATATGATGATACATGTAAAAGTGATAGTGAAGGAAAAGTAGATGCATCTTCTTCTCTCAAACCTATCTCCTTTATTCCCTCTTCTAAAGAAAATAATTTTGATAAATGGGAAAGATACTTTTCACCTCATTCTCCTATGCAAAATGCACCAAATGAATAAATTAGTCATGCACTTCCAAGTGAACTAATCTCTCTCTCTCTTTTGCTAGTTCTATGTTCAAATTACAACAATATAAACACAATAGAATCAAATTTTCAATGCATAGTTCAAATGATACATCTCATGTTCTTAACTCTACTTTGTTATCTCAAACAAAGGCAAAAGAATATTTAAAATATAACTCTCTTACTCTTACTTCTCATATTGCAAATGAAATAATGCATGAACTCCACTTAAGGATAATATAGATGCACATAATATTCCAATTTCTCATGATAATTTATTGTATATTAGAAAATAATTAAATTCTTCTTTTACACCTCTCCCTAGTGATAGTGGAAGTGATAATGACTATGATAGTGAACATGCGAATGAATATGAAAATGAGAGTGAATACGAATAAAATTTCGATTATGATAATGCATGGACTAATGATGATTACTATGTATATAGTGAATAAAAAAATGCATCTCATGTTTCTAACTCTTCTCTCACTCCTCTCAAACATAATGTACTATAAAATTTTGTTTCTACTTCTATGCATGATTCTATTTCAAATAATGCACATGTCAATGATAACATCACATCTTCTATTGAATTATAATGAGATTCACTAAAACATAAAGATATTAATGAATCTTCCAAGCCACCCCTACTATAGTAGAGCCTATTTCTCACTCTTCACCTAAAGATAACAGTAGCCCACATCCCTCTAGTATGGTCTAAGTTACCATTCCTCCAAAGGTTCAAGTGAGCACACCCCCTCTCTATGATCCAATTTCTAAATGTAACATTCCAATGGCTAAAATAAATGATCAAATTCAACAATTAAATTAACCACTTCAATATACTAATATACCATCCCAGGAGATCATTTATTTGATGCATGCAATTTGTGAATTATAACACCAAGTATGTCTCCCCACCTTGGAAAATAAAGCTTATAAGTCTTGGATGGATGCCAATGACTTCATGGTAACCCTCTTCCAAAGACATTTGTAAAAGCTTCATTGCCTAAGCATTTTTAGATACCATCATTGCCTCACTTTGATGGAATTGGAGATCCATTCATACACCTTCAACCCTTTCGGAAGGCTTTGCCATCTAATGTGAGTCCTTTGATTCTACTTAAGTTGTTTTAACAGACACTAGTGGGTAATGCACAAAATTGGTTCTTTCATCTACTCCCTGTTGGTTCCTTACACACATATAATGACCTAGAGGAGGCATTTCTTAGATATTACATAACAAACATGGGCCCTTATGTTACATATGACAAACTTGCCACATTGCAGCAAAATACTTCAGAGCTAGTTAGTGATTATATCTTACGATTCAAGATGCACATGTTAAGATTGATCTATAAACCAACAGATTTAGAGGTTTAAAATATCTTCATTAAGGGGCTTCACCAACATCTTCTAGAGCATATATTATATCAAATAGAGTCTTCTTTTAGGCATTTATGCTATACCGTTCTAACCTTGGAAAATAAATTGGGATTGATCAAGGTAGATTCAGTTGATCGAATTACTCTATATTTCATAGTAGTACCTCCATCTACAGCTCTTAGAACACAACATCCACCATGTCCTAAAAATGATAAGATACCAAAACTAGAAAAGTAACCACTTAAGAACAAAGAGCCAATTTCTAGAGCATAACCTACAGTATGCACTACAAAGAAAAGCAGTAAGGCACCACTATAATTTGATTCAGAACAGGATAACCCATGTGTCATATTATAAACACTACTAGATATACGGTTAATCACATTGCCTTCTACTCATCGACGAGATCCACATCTCCTATAGAAACAACCACATGGGCCTTTTTGTAACTATCATCGTATCTGTGGACATAGAGATAATGATTATTATGGACTCAAGAATTCCATTAATAGATGTATCGATAATGGCATCATAGCATTCACACAAGGGGCACTGATTTTTCCTCCATCATGGATTCTGAGACCTCATCCCTTTACGACTGAGTTATCTTAGGACATTCCTTCACCAAAATCATTAGTTACTCATCATGAGAGTAATGGAGCTTCTAAGACAAAGCCTCGTAGGAGATCTCCTATTCCACCTATTAAAAAGGTTTGGAAACTAGTATACTGAGATCAACCTACATATAGTAGTATAGTTTGAAGAGTACATAGTGTAATTCCATATACATATCCATCATAGTCACAATCACCATAGCAGATTTTTTAGGGTCTTATCTCATGTAGCAACCCACTACGGTTAAGCTTAGATGAACCCACATTATAGATCACCACTTCAGAGAGATATTCACTATGACCAAGCTTTTAGGGACCTATTTCACATAGCAACCCACTACGATTGAGATTAGATGAGCCACCATCACAGGTTTCAACTCCATCTTGATCTATTGCTCAGTCACATGCATCATAATAAAGGTCATAGGGTAGTATTTCATATAGCAATCCACTATGATTACAGATAGATGAGCCTTCTTCACAACACATAGTTTCAGTTGCACATCCAATAAGGTCACATTTGGTAGAGTCTCCACACACAACTATAATTAGTGAAAAGTAGATAGTATCAAATACAATGCATGTTCTTACACAACATGAGCAATATGGGTACTTGTTTAGTTGACCATTAGGGTTTAGATAGTGATACAACACACATTCATACCAACATTAGTTTATAGCTTCACTTTATGGGGTAACGATGGAGCTAAAGGGATAGCCTTTATATTCTTAAGCCACCCATTTAGAGGTATTGGACATACAGTCCAAACATAGATTAGCACACACATGATCACATAGCTTCACTTAGTGGGCGATGATGGAGTCAAATTACTAGCCTTTGTATTCTTGAGCTATTCTTAGGAAAATGATATGCACAACATGCTCTCTTACATCCCCTTCTACTAACAACTAACATTCCTAGTTCTAAATAACCATCCCCAGCCAAACTAAATTATCCAAATCTTGATCTTTCCAATATCCCATTTTACCAATCTTGAACCAATTCACTTTACCAAATCAATCTACAAATTACAAAACAAACATATTTTTTTACTTACATATAAATCAAAATCAAAACTATAATTACACTTAAACAATCAAATCACATCCTAAACAATATTTTACCGAACATATGCAACCTCAAAATCAACACCAAATCAACTATTTATAATCAACCATTTGCAACAAATATAAAAATATACTTCAAATCCCATAGCATAATATGCATGAGTCAAAGTCAAACCAGTATCCATATCTATATATAATAGAGTTTTCAATACATATTTACTAGTATAAAATATAATCAATCATGAATGGGTGTTAAGCCCTCACTCTCAGTCTCACTCTCTCCTCCAGTACTAGTCCCATAATCTAGCCTAGCACTTGATGACCCCATACCTCCTCAAGCTATCGCATGCCTCTTATGATGACTCTCTCGCTCTAATAGCCAACCATTCTCCTCATGAAAATCTACATATTGCCTCTGAATATCCATGTACTCATTCATAATCCTCGTACTCATTGATCCAAAATCAGGTGAGGGTATCCTATGTCTATCCATCTCAACCCTCAACTCATCTCTCTCTCCTACTGCCCTAACATATGCAACTATTTATATAGCAACCCTATCAAACAAATGAGCATGAACATTGACTGTAATTGTTGCTCACTCTATCAAAACCTCATCCATTACATCATCAGATACATGTCGTATGAGCTTTCAGAGTGTTGAATCAATGATGGTCTCCTAATACTCATCATCTCCACTTCTTACCCTAGCTTGTGCTTTATCCTGATCACCTCTCACTCCATTTGCACACAAAGTATGGCATTACGTTAGCTATATACTTTAAAATCAAACTAAAAAGCACAAATTTGTACATAATTAAAATGAAATTACTACTTACCTCCCATCATCTGGATCTCTTTAAGATCTTCATATCCTGGAGCATCCCCTCCATCACTAGGATATAATGGAGCTCATCGATGCCTATCCTACTATGCAGTATATGCATTTATACATCCAACATCATCCACATCAGGAATATCTATAGTCACATCCTATGCATCCAAAGGTAATGGTGCTAGCTCTACCTTAGTAGGCCTCGCATGAGCTCTTACCCTCATTGGTGCTCGTGCACTCCTCGCCCACACCTATGATGCTAGGGGCACATCTTATGATACCCCAAACTATCTAGTCATGCAATCATAATAAAATCACTCATACACTCCAACCCAGTGGTCGTGTATCCAATAGCTGACCCTCATATACCATAACTGCACTCTATCCTCAACCTACCAAGGAAATACTCTATAGGGACTCCATATGATATCATGAGCTACTAATATGTCTAAAACTCATCTTTTCTACCACTCCCCAAATGGATATGGATGTTCTCACTCTACCCTAAGTAATCTAAGTGGTCACACAATTATTATGTGCGCATAAGCCCACTAATGCAATAAGGTAGCTACACTCACACCACCCTGAAGGACTCCTATGTAAACCTGTAAAGATCCCTATATAAATGGGCTAGCATAGTCCTCCCCCATGATAATATAGTACCATATACCTCCACACTATGCACAAGCCTATGCATCTTATATGAAATTGACAATCCACTCTGATCCATAACGACAAATGATGCTAATAAAATAGCTAACCACTTCTACAAGCACAAAACACTAGACTGCACAATAACTAACAATAGTACATCACTGTCACTCCCTCTTCGATGTATACCTAAGGGCACACCAATAAAATACAAAGATGCACGATCAATGGCATCAACACCCATATCATCCTATACCATCACTCATTGTTCACTAACTAGTAAATACAATACGCGTTACACATCCTCTAGATTCATAGTAATCTCCCCTATAAGAAGCTAGAAAGTACATGTATCTACATTCCACCTCACATAAGGTGATAATAAAATATCTATCTCATTGCATAGTTCCTAGGTCACACACATGACCTAATCTTGCACTATCCATGACAACTCTCTCATTAGCAAATAATAGTAACAACCTCAATATCTCCATCACCTAACCCATGTATAACTCTATCATCTGTACCTCACCTTGAAAACACCAAAAATATCATATATATCAGTCCACAATGCCAAATCACTAGCCAAGTAAAAATAATAGTAACTAACCAAGCAACATCTTAAAAAATTAAGCCTCTAAGACAATAACATTGGGTACATGACAAAAACACTGGATAGGAGCACTGTAATTGGACAAGAGTGTTGGAACCTAGATAACAACACTCGATGCAGGATAGGAGCATTGGAACTAGTGAATTTTTTTCCTATGACACTTTAAACAGCTCAAAAGCACCAAAAATAGGCTTCAAAATAGACAAAAATCAAGAGTTTCAATTGCTTACTAGGGTAACATCACCACCAGCATGCACTTGGGATACCAACTACTCGAATCGAGTCATGATAGGTGCTTATCTCCTTGACATATCTCTCACTCCAAAACTCCAAATCTCAACCTAGTTAATACATAAATGAATCAAGAATCAATCCAATTTTCTATATTACCCAACTTTCTTAATCAAAGCAAAATACCATTTTGCCCATAACTTGAACCCCATAGCACCATTTTTCAAACCATTTTCTTCTACAAAATCATGGTAATGATACCTTTAACATCACTCAAACTTTTCTCTCTTACTACCTCATCTACCTACTACAACATGAGTATCTCTATATTTATTTTATGCTCAAGCACACACTTTGATCATCATAAATCAAAACATGTTCCACTTTCAACAACTCAGTCTAATCAATCAAATAACCTCTCAAGTTATTCACAACAAGTCAACCTTGTTTCTACTTATGCCACTATTCATCACTTTTGGCTCAACCTCCTCTATCACAAATTTCATCCCTTTCCCCAAAAGGGGGGCATCATTCCTACTATTCCTATTTCTACACCTACCTAGCATGCCTATCCACTCTATAGGTGGATACACCATGGTTATTACACATCCAACATTCAAATTATCATATTTACCTTAGATTGGTCAAAATATATAGTGATTCAAATTACATGGGTCACTTAGCATTAATGAGGACATTCAAAAGGATATACCTTCAATTTACAGATACATAGACCATTCAGATACAATGGTTCAGATCATATATATCCACAATGATTTTAGCTTATAGGTACATAGGTTATTCAAATATAGTGGTTCATATCATATGGATCTATTATGACTTTGATACAAATACAAACTCAGATACTATATTTGAGGGCATGCACATACTACATGTCTCACACATACAACTTCATACAACATGACACAGTTATAAGCCCAGCTAGTAGATTATAAGCATAGTGCAAAACACAATATTTTGATCTCTAATTTTGTATATGGGACATGGCACGATAGGTCATATCATATGTGGTTATATAGATTTCCATATTATACATATGCATCACTCATAGACTAGATTTGGGGGCATGACAAATGTTCATGTTCTTCATTATCCAGGATTATACAGATGGAATGGCAAGACATGCCATTCTCTTCTTACATATTGACCAGATTTATAGATTACACCCAATAGTACCCAGGTTGTCACCAAGTTGGAATGTAAAACCATCTATAATGGTTGGTTTATTATATTACCTAGACCCAAACTATATGATTTTGTGCGAGATAGAGGATAGACATTGGTTTTGGGCCTCTGAACATTTCTCAGTTCTAGTTTAGATATTCAGAGTGGGGGCATGATAGATTTTTTTCTTCATATCATATAGATTTTATACACACATTCCATATTATATGAGTTTATGTGGGATAGAGGATAAACATTGGTCTTGGGCCTCTGAGCATTTATCATTTTCAATTAGATTCAACATAGGGGGCAAGCATTGCCCTCTTTCTCCATGTTACATGAATTCTACTTTTAGATTCAATACCGGGGGCATCCATTTCATGGATTATTTCTTTCTCTAGGCACTATTCATCTCTCCACCCACTTCCCTGGCCAAGAAGTGAGTTGGACCCTTTTGCAACACATTCATCTCCACAAGTAGGTTCAGGTACACATTTTAATTTCTTTCTTTTACTCTAGTTCTTCATTTCATTACATCACTAGAATAAAAGGGAGGCAAATATATACACCCTAGATTGGTCAAGCAACCACCCATATCATTTTTTTTCATAGTCCTTTCACATGAGAATCTGACTGGAGAATATGAACCTTATTCACATTAGCCATGTCCTTTGTTTTACTTATCTTGGTATTGTTTCATGATTGAATCACATTTTTTCTTATTCCTAGTCATCTCGAGCTTTTCAAATGGTCATTCCACCTCAACCAGGTCAGATTTCCCAAGCCAATACTATCACCCCAGGTCTTGAGCTTGTAGGATAGGAGTGCTAGAATCAGACTATAGCACTGGACCCTAGGGTGTCCATTTATAACACTCTTGTCTAATTATATTTTTGAGTCCCAATGGTCAGGTTCCTCGCTTAATGAGTCCCAAGCCCTTCTTAGCTTCATCCTTAAGTTTTGTTTATTTTTCTAATATTGTCCAAATGCGAATAAAGTTTCCAAATTCAAAATAAAGAGTCTCTTATATAAAAGACTTCATAAGGCATTTTATATCTATCACTTACTACTTTGGCATAATACATGATTAAAATCAGTCAATAGTATAACTTCGCATTCTCATCACACATAGACTTTTATGCTTGATCAAGGAAGGGCTTAGGTGAAAGTTCATTCTTGCATCTACCATGCATGTTGATTATGCATGTTCCTTAAGAGAGAACTACATTTGATCTGAGACCCTAGCTTGAGGGTTAATGTAGGTAATGATCAGGAAAATAGGGGTTTTAGATCATACGATCATACTTCCCCTAACCTAGTTTTTCCTCTTTTTGCTTTTGATGTATTTGTTGTTTCATGTGTGTAGGTAGACCTAGGTTTTGAAGATTGAAACAACTCTACAATGAGCTCTATCGACTTTCAGCCTCTAAAATTTCTTAGACAGGCTCACACAGGGATAACGAACAAAACCTAGAAAACTCAAGTCTTTGTGAGTAGTTTGGATAACAACAACAGAAAATGACAATAACACCAGACCTTAGGGTATCCTATTTTGATGATCCTATTCTTTCACTGAAATAAAAATAGGTCTAGGTTCCTAACATCTTCCAAGTCTGTGCAACAGTTCTCAGAATTTGTAATAGTTGTCTTAGTCTATTTTTTTAGATAAGTTACTTCTTTTCCCTATGTAGTTAATTTGATCAAATCTGTATTTTACTATATTTTATTAGATTTTTCCCCTTACTCTAGACCCTTTATTATTTAGGCACTAAACCCTAGTTTCTCAAAAATAATAAAACATAATTATATCCATCTAACTGAGCTTTAATATTTTTAATTTTAGCAAGAAAATTCACAACTTTCTCATTACCTTTCATTGGTGTAGTTAGCAATTCAAAGATTAACTTACTAATCTTCAAGAGACAAGTGAACTCATGCATGGATGTAAGGAGTTTTTCAACGTCATAAGGAGGCTCATGATCACCAATTTGAAGAAGGAATTCATCCTAAACACTTCATAAGATAATGGACATAGCTTCTTGCAATTTTTGTTGAAACATATTGGCAAGCTCAGGAGTCATATGTCATCTAGAACGGGATTTTTTAGTCCCAATGACAATATTTCACAACTTTGGGGCAATAAATTTAGCTTTAACATGATTTTTTTTATATAATATAGTTATTTCCATTAAGCATTTGAGATTTATCTAAGAAAAAATGAGGCAAAGCCATAACTTCCCTTTAAATAAGATATTAAACAAATGCTTAAAAATAAAACCTTTTAGTGTGAATTTTAACTTAATTTGATATTAAAATAAATTTGAAAGTGCAAACACATAATAATCATTCAATTTAATGCTAGATACAGTGAAAAATTATGAAAAATTACAACAAAATAAGGTGTCATAAGTGTCACAAAAAATACTAATGTAACAATAAGTTTAAGAAAAATAACATTTTTAATTAGTTTTTATATTTTTATTGTAAAATAAATAAAATCACAAGTGTAACTATACTTAATCACATAATTTAGATGCTAAATAATGCAAAAAACTAGATGTTGATGTTAAGCACAGAATATACTGAGAGGGGGGGGTGAATCAGTATATTATATATCTTATAAATCTTTCCTTTAACCAAATTTCACTTAATCAATCATTCAATATATGCAATAAAACTTAAACAATAAACATCCACACAAGATAGAGAGAGACACCATATATAACGTGGAAACCCAATGTGGGAAAAACCACAGAGAATCAATCTCAAATATATTCGTGAGAACAACCCCACAGGAGCACCATACCCCTTGCCAAGTACACACCTCAGCTTCAATTCATGAGCACCAACCCACAGGAGCTTTAAACCCCTTTGTCGAGCACCAACCCAGCACCTATTCGTGAGCACCAACCCACAGGAGCACTAACCCCTTTGCCGAGCACCAACCCAACAATAATTCATGAGCACCAACCCACAGGAGCACCAACCCCTTTGTGTATACCACACACCTATCTCTCAATGTTGCTATCTCAACAAATGATAGATCAATGCAACATCTTCTTCCTCTCTCTCACTTTTGCTCTTCTAAGCTAGATATAACAAATACAAATCATCTCTCACAATTGCTCTTATAAGCTAGATATTACAATATCAAATCAACCTCTCACTTCCACATTACAAATGGCTACTCAAGCCTTTATTTATAGCTTTCCAAATGACCTTTGGCCTTCCCCCTTTGTGACCTTTCAATCCTCATGGAAAATGGCACCAATCTTGGATGACCCTTCATATCCAAGCATTTGAAAATTCATGTGGTGACCCTTCATGACCAAAAACGTCTTTCCCACTTTTGTCCTTATCTTTGGTGACTTTTCGTATTCCTTAAAGTGTCCCTTCATGAGAAATTCGCCCTTTACTCTTTTGTCTTCACTTGGTGACTCTTGGTATTCCCCAAGATGACTCTTCATGGGAAAATGCGTCTCATCCTTCTTTTGTCTTTATCCTGTGACTCTTCTACTTCTCCATGGGCCCTTATTTTGTCTCATATGCAACCAAAAATATATTCGTTAATATTAAATAAATATTAACTCATATTAGCCAAGATAAATAACATTAAATGCAATGGGGCCTTTATCACCAATAATACTAAACTTTTGACATCAATGATAATATTTCCAACAATCTCCCCCCTTGTCATTGATGGCAACCTCAATCCTGAAACTGCCACATCTTATCACCTACACATACCGTCATCTGAAAACATACAGTAACTCCCCCTTACTGTAGCAAACTGTACCTGTTCCCTATACCTATTTTTTGCACTTGTACCTATACCTGTTATTATCCCCCTTTGACATCAATGGCAAAGGGCCTACTTGGAGCTAACACTTAGCTCCCTCTCACTTGATGCTGAACATCAATGGCAGGAAGTAATAGAAATTACTCCCAACTCCTCTCGCCGATCTTTGAATGTATCCTTTGATCGTGCCTTTGAGAAGATATCTGACAATACATACACATTTTTCCCTGTCCTTTGAGCATCTGTAATCAACTCATTTGAATCTTTTCTTCTAATCTCACAACCTTCAACATGAAACCTTAATGTGTATCCTTGATCACAAATTTGACTAACACTCAACAGATTATGCTTAAGACCTTTTACATACAAAACATTTTTAGTCTTAGTTCTACCATAATCCAAACTCAAAGTACCTTTTTCGGCTATCCTGGTAGTGGTTTTATCTTCGAACCTCACTGTACCACCATTAATCTTTTTTAGAGAAATGAACTTACTTTTATCTCCTATCATATGCCTCGAACATTCGCTATCAATTAACCATGGCTGATCTTTACCTCCCACATGTAGAGCTGTCTGCACCATCATAGAATCTTCATGTTGTTTTTTCTGCCATGTACAAGTCTAAACCTTCTTCCTGATGAATAGATTTTTGACACTCTGATTCTTCTTCTTGATGAATGGAGCTTTGAACCTCTAATCCTTCTTGACTAACTCAAACACGCTTCTGCAATACCGAGCTATGTGTCCGTAGTTGTTGCACTTGTAGCATACTATGGTCTCTTCATCAAAGCTTGATAGAGGAGCAAAAGAGTTGTGGCTTCTGCTTGACTCTACTTGACTTTCCTTCTCCTTATTTCTGAAATTGTTAGCTCTTTTTCTACATTCTAATTTCTTATGACCATATCCATTACAATAAAAATAATAGCCATAAAAATAAGACCTATTTGTATATCTCTAACCTGATTGCCTTTTGTAGTTTTGTTCCTTCCAGGCTTCTCTATTTGGAATGTCTTTTGTATTCTTCACTTCTCCCCTTTTTATTTCCTCTTGTGTAAGAGCTTCAACATAGCTCTTTTTATTTTCAAATCTGATCCCTATTTTATCTGAATATGCTTTTTTACTTTCCAATATCTTATTCAACATGTTAGTGCTATCTTCAAATTTTGAATCACTGATTACTTTATCACTGACTGCTTTCTTAATATCTTCTTTTAAAGATGCAATTTCAATAACATAACTTTCACAATCTTTTCTTGCTATTTCCAACTGTGCTTTGAGATCTTCTTCATTCTTCTTGGCTTCTTCAAAGTGTGCTTATAGATCTTCAATCATTTTCTTTGACTCTTGTTCATTTTTCTCAATCTGGCACTTTAACCTTCGATTCTTCTTCTGAATAGCTTCTAACTCTTCTAGGGCACAATTGAGTTCTCCTTCCATATCTACTTCAGCTTCCTCCTCTTCTTCTTCTTGATCATCATCATGTATGGCCATGAATAGAATCTCTTCTTCTTCTGAATCACTGACACCACTATCTTCGCCTGAGCTAGGATCTTTAGAATACAGGCTCTTCTTTTCGAATCCCTTCTTAGATTTGCCTTTGAAATTATTCTTGTATGTAGGCTTTTCTTCTTCATCATCTTTAACTTTATCTGGGCATCTAACTGAAAAATGTCCAATCTTCCCACAATTAAAACATTTAAAAGGTAATTTTCCTTGATATTTACCTCTTCCTCTTTTTGGCCTGCGAATGAAAAGTGCTTCGTTGTCATCTTCATCATCACTGGAACTATCACTTAATTCTTGAATCTTAGCTTTCTCCTTCTTTGATGTCTTGAAAGCTGCTTCTCTCTTTGAGGGTTTATCTTGTTTTGTCTGCATCTCATATGCTGTGAGAATACCATGAAGCTCATCCATCTTTAGCTTGGCTAAATTCTTCATCTCCTCAATTGCCAAAACCTTTGCATCATATCTCATTGGTAGAGATCTCAAAACCTTTTGCACCACCGTTGACTCATCCAATGTTTGTCCAAGACCTTGAATTTGATTTACGACTTGATCAACACATAAAAGATAACTTGCTATATCTTCTTCTTCTTCCATCTTCAAACTTTCAAACTGCCTTCTAAAAGTCTACAACTTAGCTTGTTGAACCTTTCCATCACCTTTGTAAATATTCTCAAGTTTTACCCAAGTTTCATGAGCAGATTTACATTGCATAACTTTAACAAATTCAGATTCACATAAACCACATAAAATAGCATTTAAAGCTTTAACATTACATTCACTTGCCTTCTTTTTTGCTGGAGTAATAGTAAATGTCTGTGGCTCTTCATATTCCTCCACCACTGATTTCCATATGTCGAATCCAAGGGCCATCAAATAAACCTTCATTCTCATGCTCCAAAAAGCATAATTCATCCCATCAAACAAAGGTGCCTTATTTGTAGAAAATCCTTCCTGTGACCCAGCCATCGTGCTTTCCCGATCTACCTTCAAGTTGTAAAAGTTTTCAAAAAGGAACCTGCTCTGATACCAATTGTTAAGCATGGAATATACTGAGAGGGGGGGTGAATTAGTATATTATATATCTTATAAATTTTTCCTTTAACCAAATTCCACTTAATTAATCATTCAATATATGAAATAAAACTTAAACAATAAACATTCACACAAGATAGAGAGAGACACCAGATATAACATGGAAACCCAATGTGGGAAAAACCACAGAGAATCAATCTCAAATATATTCATGAGAACAACCCCACAGGAACACCATACCCCTTTGCCAAGTACACACCTCAGCTTCAATTCGTGAGCACCAACCCACAGGAGCTTCAAACCCCTTTGTCAAGCACTAACCCAACACCTATTCGTGAGCACCAACCCACAGGAGCACCAACCTCTTTGCCGAGCACCAACCCAGCAACAATTCGTGAGCACCAACCCACAGGAGCACCAACCCCTTTGTGTATACCACACACCTATCTCTCAATGTTGCTATCTCAACAAATGATAGATCAATGCAACATCTTCTTCCTCTCTCTCACTTTTGCTCTTCTAAGCTAGATATAACAAATACAAATCATCTCTCACAATTGCTCTTCTAAGCTAGATATTATAATATCAAATCAACCTCTCACTTCCACATTACAAATGGCTACCCAAGCCTTTATTAATAGATTTCCAAATGACCTTTGGCCTTCCCCCTTTGTGACCTTTCAATCCTCATGGAAAATGGCACCAATCTTGGATGACCCTTCATATCTAAGCATTTGAAAAGTCATGTGGTGACCTTTCATGACCAAAAATGTCTTTCCTACTTTTGTCCTTATCTTTGGTGACTTTTCGTATTCCTTAAAGTGTCCCTTCATGAGAAATTCGCCCTTTACTCTTTTGTCTTCACTTGGTGACTCTTGGTATTCCCCAAGATGACTCTTCATGGGAAAATGCGTCCCATCCTTCTTTTGTCTTTATCCCATGACTCTTCGACTTCTCCATGGGCCCTTATTTTGTCTCATATGCAACCACAAATATATTCGTTAATATTAAATAAATATTAACTCATATTAGCCAAGATAAATAACATTAAATGCAATGGGGCCTTTATCACCAATAATACTAAACCTTTGACATCAATGACAATATTTCCAACAGTCGAAAGAGTCACACTTAAAATGAACATCTATACACTATTATCAAAAAAGTTATAAAATTAAAAGTAGGAGGTTTCAAAACACAAAATAGACAATGTAGATGTGTTTGAAAGGTGCCAAATCCTAGGGATTGATTGGTTATATGGCTATGTTTATCAAAACATTCACAAGATTAAAAGTGGAAATAAGGTCAATATATCAACTAGGGTTTTACACGTGAGAAAAATTGACATGCAAACCAAAAAATTGAATTCAAAAATAATTAAATCAAAAAAATTAACTTGACCAAGTCAAATAATATTGAGTTTAGGGGGTTTTGAACTTGAGACCTCCTTAGTTGTAAGTTTTAGCGAAAAAAAGGTTACTAACTCATCTAAGAGACTAATTAAGCTTTAATATGTAATAATTGATATTTATATGTTTTTTTATTTGATTTTTAATTAAAAAATATTTACTATGCATGTAAAATTAGTAGTAAATAACAATTACTTTCTTTTTAACTTTCAGAGTAAAAGACAAAGAGAGTGGGGGCCACATGTCTACATATATAATTTGAAGTTTAAATTAAAAAATATTTAATAAACAATTTATAAAACTATGTTTTTTTTTAACTAAAAGGGGTAAAAAAATTTATTCAAAAAAATAGAAACAACAGTTACAACACTTTATCCTAGTCAACCAGATGACCCAACTTCTGAAAGAACTTTGTAGGCAACATCCTCTGGTCCAAAATACACCAGTTAGGCCCTTGCTTAGAAGCCCATTTAGCAAGACAGTCCACAACCCCATTCCATTCTTGGGGAATATGTTTGAAAACCACTAAATCCAAGGACGTGCTTAACTGGAGAGCCTGTTGGGCAACAACCGCCAGTCGCCAATCAACACTATGAAAATTTTGATTATTTAGCAGGTTAATCACTACCTGAGAATCCGACTCACAAATAATTCGCTCCCACCCATGCTGGCAGCACTGTTGCACCACTTGCAGGATGGCCATCGCTTCCATGAGATTATTGGTGTAGCAGCCTTTATACACAGAAAAAACAAATTGATTTATAAAACTATGTAACATAAGCTACATACCTGTAGCTTCATAAAGGCACCCCTGTGGAATTTCAAGAGCTCAAATCTCCTTGTACATGTCTTGAATTTAATTAAAAACATAACAACCCTCCTATTTTTGTTTCATAAACACAACTAGACCCTCAAAATAGAGTCTTTGATGAAGAACTCAATATTTTAAACTGCCTAGACTGAAGTATGGTGCCCCTATAGATGTTTGAGAGTGCCTAGAAACTTGTACAGGCACTCAAAAAATTTAAAATTTATTTCCATCTTTCAAATTTTTTGTTCTAATGATGAAGGAATTTACAAAATTAAATTTTTACTAAAAAAACAATTTTTTGAGTTTTCCCAAGCTGGTTATGGTACCTCTATGAAAATGGTGCCAAAGGGAGATTTCAGGGTGCTTTGGATGCTTGATGGAGGTCTTAGAAGACCCAATGCTAAGATACAGGGCTCCACAAAGCAAAAAATGACCCAGAAAAAAATATAGTATGCCTCTAAAGTGTAAAATATATCATACCAGGTTGAGATAAATAAAAAGTTTATTTGATAAAGCTTTGCACATGCTCTGAATCTTCAAACAAAAAACTCTTGCCAATCACCCAATCATCTCATGGCTTTGATATCATGATAAAATCAACATAATATAAAAATATATATGCAATATAATGTTGGATCTAGATGAAAAAATGATGGCAAAGAGAATATATAATTGACACATTACACAAGCATATAAAATGGGAAAACCTTCAAGAGTTAAAAAACCCACAAAGATGATATTCAATTAACTGAGAAACTCTACACCCCAATACAAAGCCTTCCCTTCTCACTTTTTTTCATAAGCCTTCACAAAACCTTTGTAAATATTTGCCACATGCAAATATCAAATTCACCGAGTGTGTTTACATTGAATAATACAATAGGGGTAAAACCCTATTTATAATAAACGTGAGCAGAGGTGACCGTTTTAACTAACGGGTCCATCCTTCTCAAGAATCATTTAATTTAATTGGTAAATAATAAACCAGAATATTTTATTATTTTTTTACATGAGGTTTTTTCCTCATATTTGATAAATAATAAATCATCATTATTTAATAATACACAAAAATATGCTAAAGGTCTAAATTAGCCCACTTAGACATTAAATGTTCTAACAAAAGCTTGATTTGTTGAAGTGTTAAAAATGTACTTTGAGCTGTATGATTTTTGGCAAATATCTTGTTCAATGTACAAACTGAAGATGTATTATGATCTCTGTAATTATTCCCATATATATTTATTAGTGTTTGAACTAAAATTATGCCCTTAAAATTGTAGTTATTTTCATATATCTTGATTGGTGTACATACTGGACTTGTGTTATGGTCTCTATAGTTATATCCATATATACTTATTGGTGTTTGAACTAAAATCATGCTATTAGCTTTGTAGTTGTTCCCTTATATTTTGATTAGTGTATGTACTAGAGTTGTGTTCTGATCTTTGTGAACTGGTTGCCATCTCTACTAAAATTGTGGTGCACGGGACCTCTCATAGATAGGTGTCTTAGAAACCACATGGCTCATACAATGAGTAACCAATGGATTCTTAAAAAGAACATCCTAGGATAAGTTTATCATAGAGGAATGTGATATAGGAGAGTATGGAGAATGAGATCTTGGTGTCACTTGTGTAAGTGCAATAATGCCTCGAGTGACATACTGGTTAATGCAAGCTCAAAATGCATAAAAATGATCATTTGAATGTCCATTATCTTGTGAAAATGACAATATGGATTATGTGGTACCCTATGCAAATGGTGTGGTGGATGATGATTATTAGAAGGAAGTGTGACCATCTCACTATCTAATAGTGTAAGCAAAATGTCATGAGGCCCATCCTTATTTAAAAATTGTATAACCCCTTTGTATATATCTTATGTTCTGCTCACTGTAGAAGGTGATTTGTAGAGTGCCTCTTTGCCCTTATTGAGTATCTTTATCTGTGGTCTATGTTCTACCGAGTTCTTAATTAGAAGTGGAGTAGGCTCTTGTACTAGATTAGATGATTGTGGCTCTAAGGGGTCTATATCCAAATCTGCCTCTAATTGTGTAACTACTAGTCCCAATTTTTCCTCTAATGCAATAATTGCATTACATAAATGTTAAAATGATTTTGTTGTCTAATAAATTAATCTCTCCTTAAGAGGATAGATTAAGCCTCTAGAAAAGATGTACTATACTTATAAATTTATCGATTGATAAATCAACTGATGCAACCAAGCTTTAAATCTTGGAATGTATTCATATGTTGATCCTGTCTCACCCTAAAGTAATGAAGGTAACCTCTCATGTGTGACTTGAGGTCTTTTATTTTGTATGTAGAGACCCACTAGGGATTGTATGTTGGAACCAATTTAGTGCCTCCTCGTTTAAGGATTTTGGAAATAATTTTAGTAGATTCAACTTATTTATAACATGTGTCATGGCTTTCTCATAAGCCTAAAGGTGGAAGTATGGCTCTCCATGCCCATTAAATATAGGCAACACTGGTATTTGAAAGTTATGTGGTAGCCTTGTAGTTGAGATTTTGTGTGGAATAGGGTTGCCACGTATAACATTGGCATCGACCCAAGATTGGTATGTTTTGTTCTCCAAAGTGAGATGGTGTACTTGTTATTGCAAACCAACCCCAACATGCATTAAGGAAATTAACACTTATGAAGGTATATCATCATCATTAAGAGGTTTATTTAATGCTTAAATTTTGTTATTTATCTTAACAAATGGTACATTGTATTATAAACCGTTTTTTAGAGAGGGTTGGTTTGCTCTCTATAACCTTTAGAGATGTGATAGCTAGGACCTGGTTAGAGGGAAATGAATTACCACCCTCATTTAGGTTAGTTTGAGAAACATGTTCTACTGTAGTAAGGGGGGTTGA